>CM038682.1:311630638-312278485 GCA_021605205.1 Aegilops longissima
TCTGACTCAGGCAAAAAGAAAAGAAAGAAGAGAACGAAAGGAGAACAGAACTTTGTATTTGGTAACTCTCCTGTAGTTATGTTTAACCTTGAATGCAATTTATAGATTCGACAGCAAAGCAAAGGGAGTTATCAACCCTTTTTTCCGAAACCCTATAACGGCTAGTTCCCAATGCTCGGCTTCCTACCTCCTCTAACAAAATCAAAGGTAATATCCTCCGGTGGGTTCCAGCAGCTAGCCTACACTGGAGAAGAACCACAACCTGTGCCGTCCGTCTCCTGTCCCCCTGCTCGTGGGGAATCCGCTACCCATGCTTCCTTCTTCTTTGACTAGCTTGCTTCCCCTATCAAATAGAACGGGAATGACTGCGTGCTTGGCCATCGTTAGTAAGCCGGATTGTTGGTAATCTTGATGGCGCTTTCGTTGTCGCAGAAGGGAGGTACTTGTTTCAGATTGATGCCATAGTCCTTGAGAGTTTGCTTCATCCATAGAAGTTGAGCGCAGCAAGATCCAGCAGCAATGTATTCAGATTCAGCAGTTGAGAGTGATACACAGTTCTGCTTCTTTGAAGACCAACAGACAAGTGATCGTGCCAGAAAGTGACATGTGCCTGATGTAGACTTGCGATCCACCTTGTCACCAGCATAATCAGCATCCAAGAATCCAACCAAATCAAATTCTGAGCCCTTTGGATACCATAATCCGAGCGTTGGGGTGTGAGCCAAATATCGAAGAATTCGCTTCACCGCTAAGTGATGCGATTCCTTTGGTGCCGCTTGGAATCGAGCACACATGCAGACACTAAGCATAATATCTGGCCTAGATGCACATAGGTAAAGTAAGGAACCAATCATGGAGCGGTATACCTTTTGATCAAATTCTTTACCATTGTCGTCGGGACCCAAATGGTGTTTGGCTGGCATTGGCGTCGTGTAACCTTTGCAATCTTGCATTCCAAACTTCTTCAGACAATCTTTGAGGTATTTTTCTTGAGATATGAAGATGCCATTCCTTTCGATTTAATTTGAAGACCAAGGAAGAACTTCAGCTCACCCATCATGGACATCGATATTGCTCTTGCATCATGTATCCAAACTCATCACTTGTATTACGGTTGGTGCAGCCAAGATAATGTCATCCACATATATTTGGCACACAAACAGTTCACCATCATATGTCTTCGTGAAGAGTGTCGGATCGAGGGATCCAGGTTTGAAGCCTTTGCTCTTCAGGAAGTCTTTGATCGTATCATACCAAGCGCGAGGAGCTTGTTTGAGGCCATACAATGCTTTGTTTAGCTTGTACACCATATCAGGATGTTTTGGGTCTTCAAAGCCAGGTGGTTGAGCGACGTATACTTCTTCTTCAATCTTGCCGTTGAGAAATGCACTCTTCACATCCATTTGATATAGCAAGATGTTGTGGTGGTTAGCGTAGGCTAGCAGTATGTGAATAGCTTCAAGCCTAGCCACAGGAGCAAATATTTCATCGAAGTCAATTCCTTCAACTTGAGTATATCCTTGAGCCACAAGTCGTGCTTTGTTTCTGACGACTTGACCATGCTCATCTTGCTTGTTTAGATATATCCATTTTGTGCCAATAATGTTATGCTTATGCGGGTCGGGGCGCTTGACAAGTTCCCAAACATTGTTCAGCTTGAACTGTTGAAGTTCTTATTGCATAGCTTGTATCCATTCAGGTTCCATAAAGGCTTCAGCCACTTTCTTGGGTTCTGATATTGACACAAAAGAAAAGTGTCCATGTAAATTTGCTAACTGTGTTGCTCTTGAGCGAGTAAGTGGACCGGGTGCATTGATGCTATCAATTATCTTCTCAATTTGTACTTCATTTGCGACTCGAGGATGAATTGACGAAGACTTTGCTCTTGCTAATCATTGTCATCATTGGGAGGATTATCTTGATGAGCATTGTCTTGAGTTGGTTAGGTGCGAAATGATAAGTTCCTCTTGGGCTATGCTTGAAGGCATGATTTCTCCAGTTCCCATCAGCTTGATAGATCCGCCGGGCGGAGCTTCATCTAGTGTACTTGGCAGGATCTCTCTTTGTGAACCATTGGTTTCATCAAATCGCACGTCCACAGTTTCGACGATTTTGTAGAGATAGAGGTTGAAGACTCTGTAAGAGTGCGAGTCCTTTCCGTGACCGAGCATGAAGCCTCCGTGAGCTCTAGGTGCAAATTTTGACTTGTGATGGGGATCCTTGATCCAGCACCTAGCTCCAAATACTCTGAAGTAACTGACATTTGGCTTCTTGCCAGTAAGGAGCTCATAGGATGTTTTTTTCAGAAGCTTATGGATGACACGGTTGATGACGTGACATGCTGTATCAATAGCTTCAGGCCAAAACTTTCTTGGTGTCTTCTACTCGTCGAGCATTGTTCGAGCCATCTCAATGAGGGTTCTGTTCTTGCGCTCTACGATGCCATTTTGCTGAGGTGTGTATGGAGCAGAGAACTCATGAGTGATTCCCATTGTATCCATATAAAGATCAAGTCCGGTGTTCTTGAACTCAGTGCCGTTGTCACTTCTGATATGCTTGATCTTGATGCCATAATTAGTCATGGCTCTATTGGCGAAGCGTCTGAAGACATCTTGCACTTCAGTCTTGTAGAGAATTATGTGCACCCATGTATATCTTGAGTAGTCATTGTCGGTGTCAAAACCGGCGGATCTCGGGTAGGGGGTCCCGAACTGTGCGTCTAGGCGGATGGTAACAGGAGACAAGGGACACGATGTTTACCCAGGTTCGGGCCCTCTTGATGGAGGTAAAACCCTACGTCCTGCTTGATTGATATTGATATTGTGGATGTTTACAAGAGTGGATCTACCACGAGATCAAGGAGGCTAAACCCTAGAAGCTAGCCTATGGTATGATTGTAAGGGTTGTTGTTATGTCCTATGGACTAGAGCCATCCAGTTTATATAGACACCGGAGAGGGCTAGGGTTACATAGAGTCGGTTACAATGGTAGGAGATCTACATATCCGTATCGCCAAGCTTGCCCTCCACGCCAAGGAAAGTCCCATCCGGACACGGGGCGAAGTCTTCAATCTTGTATCTTCATAGTCTTGGAGTCCGGTCGATGATGATAGTCCGGTGATGATAGTTCGGTGATGATGGTAGTCCGCTATCCGGACACCCCTAATCCAGACTCCTCAAGAGCCCTGAACCAGGCTTCAATGACGATAAGTCCGGCGCGTATATTGCTTGGCATTGCAAGGCGGGTTCCTCCTCCGAATGATAGAAGATTGTGAACACCAGATAGTGTCCGCTCGCAAAATAAATTCCACATTCCACCGTAGAGAGAATAATATATACACAAGTTCAATCTGCGACGTTTTCTGCGGCATGACGTCACGCCACTACCAAGCCATTATTTAAATCGTTTTTACTATACCACCTCAACAGATTTAAGCGAAGCGGTTTCCTTGGCACGCCTTGTCGAGCGTAGATCGTGTTCCCCTTAATCCGGGATTCTCATCAATACGACGTGGGTAACCCAACCGCGCGTCGCCGCCACGCCTCTATCGGCGAGTCCCAAACGGTCACGGAGACAGCTCTTGGTATTCTCCTCTTTATAACGGGACCAAGGCTCGCTTTTCTTCAATCTTTCATCGAATCCTCTCCCCGCTCCAAGTTCCAGCACCTAGAGCTCCAGATTCGAGCGCTTGGACTTTCAACGATGTCCGTTCCGACCTCGGGGCGGTGGATGCCCTCCTCCGTCACGGAGGAGGACGTGCTAAAGCTGCGGGAGGCCAAGTACACGGCTTATGAGATTTCAGACAGGTTGCCTCGCCAAGGGCAGGCCATCCCACCCCGAGCCCGGCGAGTATGTCGCTTTTGTATCCCACCTCCGTCGGGTTTAGGCTTCCCGATGGATCCTTTTGTGAGAGGGCTCATGTTTTACTATGGGTTGGAATTCCATGATTTGGCCCGAGTCCATCCTCCATATTTCCGCATTTATTGTCGCTCTGCGAAGCCTTCCTCCGCGTCACCCCTCACTTCGCCTGTGGTGAAGACCTTCAATGTGGCGCCAAGTTGATCGGGGCGCAAGCGGAGTGTGGCGGGCGGCCATAAGTAGGAGGGCCGATGCCCGTGGCCTCTGGCTCCTTCCAAGAGGAGCTCAGCCCGTGGCAGCAAGAGTGGTTCTATATTACTGCTCCGAGGGGCCGCAGCAAAGCCGCCGCCTTATTCCACCCGGGACCTCCACGACGGTTGATGTCGTGGGTCAACCAAGGCTCAACTGGGGCCGTCAAAGGACGTGCCCCTCTACTGCAGGGCCGGATTCGAGATCTCCAAACGAGGGAGGTCGATATGGTGGTGGTGATGCAGGTTATGCTGATTAGGCGTCTCCCGCCTCGCAAACGCCGCCCTCTCCGCTATGGGAGTTCAATCCGAGGGCCCACGGATTCTTCAACACTTCATGGGTATGACACCCCGAGATGTACAAATTATTCTTCGGATCGCAAGAGGTGCGTCCGGAATTGACCGAGGATGCTGGCCTAAGCTGCAATCGCCCGGATACTCAAGTAAGTAGTTCCGAGTCCGGACATACCGTCTGTTTGCCTTCCGATGATTCGCCTTATGACCAACTTCCTTCTACACAGGAGTGGATAGCGGAAGCAAAATTGATATGGTGTCCGGCCCCCCTCCCCGAGACCGCGCCGGATCCCGTGCTGGTCCGGATGCTTGAGGTTGCGCCTTCAGAGGAAGACGAAGGGGAAAGCAGGAAAGCTACTGCCTCGCCTAAGGAGGCTCTTGAAAGAGGGGGGATCGAGAATCCCTCCCTCCAAGGGGAGAAGAGGACTGCCTCCGAGGACCCGGGGGCAAAAGCCCCTAAACGGGGGAAGAAATCTTCGCCAGAGGGTCCTGCGTCCGGGGAGGCCCCGGCCGCACAATCTCCCTTAAAGAGTCAGCCCTCCAACGAGCCATAAGTAGAAAGAAAGGAGTTTTATAATAAGGGACATCCCTATTTGTGCTTCTAAGGATAACTAAAGTTTTTACCTTGTAGTTCGGATGTCCGTCCTTCGCAAATGAGCTCGTCTTCGGGGGACCTTCGTCCGGAGATGATGGAGAGCGAGATGCCTCCGTCCGGGGCGCCGTCGGATAGGGCGGACGAGCCTGAAGTGTCGTCACGGAGGGAGCCCCCGGGTTTGGCGAAGCCGGATAGTTCAGCGCCAACTGGTGTACGGCTGAAGGATCTGCTTGAGAAGGCGTCTATCTCAGAAGATCACCACACATTGATGAGCATGGTGATTGAAAGGATTTCGTCCGCCGAAGGCAGGTTGTACAATGCCGTCAGGAGTTTGCTGGCGGGGTTTGAGGTACGTAAAAATGACACACCGTTTAAAAGTTTTGCATATAGAATGCGCCCTGTATGGATAGTAGCCCCTGAGACTCGGTAGGTTGTCGAAATCGACAGCATGCCGAGGATCAAAATCGCAGGTTTAAATTTCCGCCGTGCTGATGCAGGTGGCGGGTTGTCCGGGGGCCAGCCGGACTGACGGAGTTGCTGAACTAAAGCGGCAACTCGTTGTTGCGGATGCGACATCACGCTGGTCAACAAAGCGACTTGATGAGTCGCAAGGTAAGTGTTATCGTCGCGGTCACTTGGTAAGGGAGCCAAGCCAGCTCCTTACAACATGTTCATGAAATGCAGATAGTGCCGCTGCTCGAGAGCCTTCGGCCGAACTTGCTCAAGCCAAGGAGCAGGCGGAAGGAGTAATGCGGCGGCCTCGAGGGCGGCCGAGGAGTTAGCGGCGAAAGGGTCGCCACTCGCCGAGCGAGGAAGAGATGGCGAAATGGCCTTGAAGTTAAAAGATGCTACCGACCGCAATGAGGCTCTTGGGAAGGAGTGCCTAAGCGGGCAAGAAGACCTGGGAAGGCCACCGCCGGTTAAGGATGCCCGCTCGCAATGCGGGCTATAAAGGAAGAGCTGCGCCAGCCGGAGATATTGTAGCTGGCAAGCCATTTCTGCTGCGCCGAAGGTTTACGGATCCAAAGTATGCTCAGCTGGGCCAACTGTGGGGTCCAGAGGACCCTTATATGGACTTAGCAGCGAGTGCGGCGGATGCCGCAGTGCATTTTCGCCGGAAGGATCACAAGACGGAAGAGCTGTTTTGGTCTCAATTCCATAGTCCGGAGCGTTCACTTCCGCTGACCGACCGCTTGGCCGAGTGGGCTGAGCTAAATAGGTTGTCCGGGCTTGCTATGACGGATATAGTGACCCATATTCGGCCGGATAGGCTCGAGCCGAAGAGTTACTTTGGCTTATTGCAGCAATTTCTTGGGGCGGTGCCGCATATCAAGGCGATGAAGCGGTCGGCTGCATAGAGAGGGTGCGCGGATGGCACTTTCGCCGCGTGAAGACACATTGGACAGAGATGGATGCCACCGCTGTTGCGACCCCGGGTTCGGATGATAACCGGTTACCCGCCGAGCACTATTTTGGCGAAGTGCTGCGTGGTGCTCGTGTAATAGAGTCGCAGTGCTCAAAAAATGTTACGTTCGAATGAGCGTTTTTATGATGTAGAACAATATTTATGATGTAAGCGCCTTTTATACTTGTGCATTCAAGTAATAGAATATCTCCTATGCGGCCGTTCATGTATACGTGTGTATAACCTGAAAGATGGCAGTCGTTGGCTTCAGCCCCCACGCACAAGGTGCGGGGGTGTTCGCAAAAAATAGCGTGTTTTCACACTTAATCCGACGTCTCGGTCCTGTAAAGGAGGTGGTAGCGTAGCAAACGAGGCAAACGGACTATAATGCTTTATCACTTTCACTTAGCCATGGAGTTCGAGGGTGGGGCTACGACATAGCCCCTGGGGGCACCGCGCTCTCCAAATTTGGGGCGCGTATGTGCCTGGCCGGGAAACGGCCCTTCGTCTAAGCGGAGGAATCCTAAACATTCCCATGGTCGATCGAGTGGTTGACCAGTCTCTCGCTGTATCATGATAGTCAGTTTCGGCTTTCATCGAGGTGCTCGCCCAGCCAACCGGGGCACAATCGCAGAGTTCTCCGGTGCCGCGTTAGCCGATGATATGGAACGTAAGGCAGCAAAACACGGGGAGCCGGCAAACCCAACATTTGACCAAAGACATGATTCGAGCTGATGCATATAAGGCCTAACTCGAGACGCCGAACACTCCCGAAGGTGTTCGGTCTTTACAATAGCGGGCAAAACAAAGCCCTAAGCCCCTTGTGTCCGTGCGGGCAGGTTCTTCGCGCGCCGATGCCAAACGCCAGATCTCCACTCTGGTTATAATGATAAACCAGGGATTATAGCAACAAGAGACAGAAGAAAGGTTTCGTAGGGTCTTAGTCTCGAAAAGAGTCCTTGCAACGGGTCCCTACTGCACGCTCTGCGCTTTGTGTCTCCGCAGCCGTATCCTCGGGCGGGTGTGCACGCTGTTCATCTCAGAAAAGAGAGGAACTTAGTTGGAAAAGAAATCGTGTGAGGAAGTGCATAAAAAATTGAAATATAGATTAATAAAGCGGAGCCTATGCTAGCTCATTATGGCTTATATGTACAAACCCTGGAGAAGGGGTGTGCGGCTAGGTAGCCCCTAGCTTATTTATTCCGGACTCGTCCAGCCGTGTCCGGGGTCTCAGGCGACCTTTTAATGAAATGATGCCACGTGGACCGGGCATTTTAAGCGTAAGAGACGCGTAATGTGGTATTGCATTGAAGCGGACGAAAGCTTCCCATCCCAGTGATGCTTGATAGCTATTTTTAAATGGGGCGACATGAAAGGTTAGCTTTTCTCGTCGGAAGTTGTCAGGTGACCCTAACACAACTTCTAGTAATAATGAAACTGTGCACCTGGCATAAGGGCCTGGCGCCACTCCTTTGAAGGAAGTGCGGCTATGCCGAATTGTAGTAGGGTCTATCCCAACTTGCGGATTGTGTCCGGATATAGCAGGTTTAAGTCACTGCCGCCGTCCATCAAAACTTGCGTGAATTGCATCCGTCTATCATGGGATCCAATATCAGGGCAGTCTATCCCGCGTTTCGGATACTTCTGGACTAATCCAGATGGTCGGAAGTGATTGGTTTTGACATCCAATCTCGGTGTTCCACTGGGGTGGACCGTGCGACACTTGTCTTAGCGGGTGCCGTGTTGGTTTTTCGTACTATCACGTGAAGCGAGTTTACTGTTTTGACTTCTTGTGGGAAAGTCTTTTGACTTCTGGTGCTCTGCTGGTGGGGTTCGTCATCATCCTCGCTTACGATCGAGTTCTTTGTGTCCGGCGTTGAGTCTGCGGACTGTTTAAAACCCAACAATTTCGGTTGGTATGGTTTGCGTGCCTTCCGAGGTATCAGGATTTGACATATCCGATCTAAAATTTTGTTTAAATTTGATAGCTCGTCTCTGTTGTCCTTAAGAGGCCGTGTTTTATTGTTTGGCCGCAAGCTTTTGAATCGGGCGTTGACCGCCGTGCCCTTTGGGCTTTTTTCTTTATTCCGGCGCTGATCTTTCCTGCACCGTGACTTTCCATTTCCATCTCTGATCTCAGATGTACTCGGGTCGCTGGTGCTGCATCTTGCTAGCCAGCTGTCTTCTCTCGCAAAAAAGCGCGTCATGAGGCTTGTTAGCGGCCATTGTTCTTGGCTTCTCTTGGCCGAGGTGTCTGGCGAGCCATTCGTCTCTGGACGTTGTGTTTAAAAGCTGCTAGGGCTTCCAGGTCGGACAATCGACTATTTGGTTCTTTTAGGTAAGGAACCTGTTCTGAATTTATGCTGACTCTCCGGCTGTTGGGTTATATGACTCAGATCGTCTCAGATCCGGAGGGCGGACATAAGTCCCTTGAAAATTTGTTTCTAAACGCGCCCTCAAGCTCTTCCCAACTTCCAACAAGGTTTTCGGGAGGCTTTTGAGCCAATGCCGAGCTGGCCTTTGAGCTTGAGGGTAGGTATTTTATGGCGTGGAGATCATCTCCTCTAGCCATGTGTATGTGTAGTATGTAATCTTCTATCCGCACTCGGGTCTCATTGTGCGTCAGATGCCTCTATGTTTATGGGTTTGAACCTGCTGGAAATTCATGATCCAGACCTCATCGGTAAAACATAGCGGGTGTGCGGCGCCCAGTATTTGGGTGTGCCGCTGTCTTCAACACTTGTCGTGTTGTGTTACTTCCTAGGGCCCTCTTTTTGACCCGTAGATGGACCTAGTTGGGCCGTCCGCTTTCCTGTGATTATAAGTCGGCTTGTGTGCGGCCCGCTTGTCGCTTTGGCCTGTCATCGGCCGTCTATCCGCCAGCGGCCTCTTTATTTTTTGACCGTGAGGGCTCTATGGCTTCCTCGTCAAATTCTGCAGCAACTTGCGCTTGGGTAACTTCTTTGTTTGATGGCCATTGCCATATTTGTCTGCAGTCTTGAATACTTTGCTCCACTTCATTCTCGGCGTGTCTTCGCTGTTTTGAGCTTCCGCTTTCCTTCTTCAAACTTCTTGCAGTGGTGGACGAGTCTTTTGTGTATGTTCTTATGCTCCGTGTTGTGTCCGGACTGTTGATTGCTCCGTGAAGGGGTTGATTATCCGGCTCGTCCTGTTCGTCGTCTCGCTGGTTTGCCCTGCTCTATCGCTGGGTCGTTAGGAATGCTGCTTTGATCGAGGCGGACTTAGGGCGGCGCTTCACGCCGCCGCTTTTGGTTGTTTATCGGCGGGATTATCCTCTGCTGCGCCCCGTTGTTCCTCGTTATCGCTTCCCTTTGGGGTGTCCACCATATGTATGTCATGTGACGAGGTGGCCTTCCAGCGCCTCAGTAGGCGCTGGTTCTTGATTGTCTCCGCATCGCCGCCCATACCGCTGATGTCTTCGGAGTCGAGTTTAGCACGCCGGTTAGATCGCTGACGGTGGCTACGAAGTGGGTGGCAGGTGGGCTCTGGATTTCTTCATTGTCCGCGTCCCGACCATCCTGGCTGTAGTTCGGCCAGGGCTCTCCGGATAGTGAGAGATGTTTCAGCGAATTTAAGATATTGCCAAAGAGTGAGTGCTGAAAGGTGTCCGCAGCGGTGAATTCCATGATCGGCGCCCAATCGGATTTGACTGGCAGGGGCGCAGGAGGTTCGAGTCCGCGAGAGTCCGCACCTCGAGTCATGAGCTTTATGCGGACAAGGTAAGTGTTCGCTCCATCGCCAGAAGTTGCAGCTCCCGAGGCGGTGTCCAGCCATCCGTCCTCGATCTGAGCGATCGGCTCCGGACTATGGGTCGGAGCAGATTCGTGTGCGACCTCCAAGGTGCTGTCCGGCGGCAGAGTTAGGTCGTGCCCATCGTGATAGCGCGGCACGCTCGGCTGTGGCTCAGATCCATCGGAGATCAAGTCCCCGCGGATATCGACCGTGAAGCTTAGGCTTCCAAACCTGACTGACGGCCAGGGGCATAGCTTCGATCCGCTCCAGATGGCCAAGTGAGTTGGCCCGCAGCGGCCGCCAATCTGAAGATCTGTCCGGGAGAAAAGTCTCACCCAGGACTGCGCTGTTGTCGATTGAAGAGGCCATCAAGCCTATCGGTGACGCACACGAGGAACTCTCAATGAAAGCACCAATGTCGGTGTCAAACCGCAGATCTCGGTAGGGGGTCCCGAATCGTGCGCCTAGGCGGATGGTAACAGGAGACAAGGGACACGATGTTTACCTGTGTTCGGCCCTTTTGATGGAGGTAAAACCCTACGCCCCGCTTGATTGATATTGATATTGTGTATGTTTACAAGAGTGGATCTACCACGAGATCAAGGAGGCTAAACCCTAGAAGCTAGCCTATGGTATGATTGTAAGGGTTGTTGTTATGTCCTACGGACTAGAGCCATCCGGTTTATATAGACACCGGAGAGGGCTAGGGTTACATAGAGTCGGTTACAATGGTAGGAGATCTACATATCCGTATCGCCAAGCTTGCCCTCCACGCCAAGGAAAGTCCCATCCGGACACGGGGCGAAGTCTTCAATCTTGTATCTTCATAGTCTTGGAGTCCGTCGATGATGATAGTCCGGTGATGATAGTTCGGTCGATGATGGTAGTCCGCTATCCGGACACCCCTAATCCAGACTCCTCACCATCAACAATGACGGCCATAGAGACAAGCAGCTTGTTGTGAGGGTAGAGTAGTGAGTAGGGCCAAATAAGTCCATGTGTAACAGCTCGAAGGGTTGAGATGTCATCATGATTGTCTTCGAGGGGTGCTTTGCCCTAGTCATCTTTCCAGCTTCGGAGGCACCACACAGATGATCCTTCTTGAACTTGACACCCTCGATGCCTATGACATGCTTCTTCTTGGCGAGTGTGTGTAAGTTCCTCATGCCAGCATGCCCCAGCCTTCGATGCCAGAGCCAACATTCTGAAGCTTTTGCCAAAAGACATACGACAAGTTGTGGACCTGCTGAGAAATCTACCATGTATAGATCATCTTTCCGATACCCTTCAAAGACTAGAGACTTGTCAGATTCCATTAGTACAAGGCAACAATATTTTCTGAATAGCACAATCATGTTCAAGTCACAAAGCATTGAGATGATATTGTTGAAACCAAGGGATTCAACAAGCATCACTTTATCCATGTGTTGATCCTTTGAGATTGCAACTCTACCTAGACCCAATACCTTGCTTTTACCAAAGGTCAAGAAATGTGATGTGACTCTTGTCCGATGGACGTAAGGTTGAGTCCATGAGAAGATTTCGATCACCAAATATATGATTAGTGCATCCACGTCCATAATCCATTCTCAAGCATGAGGTGTCATACCCTACAAGATGCTTAGGGGATAGGCTTCACCAAGAGCATTGTGAAGCATAAACATTTGACGGGCAAGTGGATTATTGAAGCTTAAATCAAGATTAGGACTGATAGGATGAATGGCAAACAATTCAGAACAAAATACATAGTGAGACCATTTGGGCATTTAATCTTGTGCCCTACAAGATGTTTTAGGTCCCCAGCAATAGCATCGACGCCTTTGATTTTCGGGCCGAGACCTTTTCCCAAAAGAAAGTTAATTCTTCTTAACCACCCACATCTTCGGGGGTGGCTTAGAAGCAATGAGTCTAAGTGCAGATCCGAGAACTTCGGCTTTGGAGCCCTAGCAAATAGCCTTGCAGGAGATGAATGATACTCATATGAATAAGCGTAAAAGTTCTTAGTTCTATGAACATAGCGGTTTGAAGACACACGCCATATTCATAACTTTGAGTACGGTTTCCCTGCAAAACATTGGCGTTAGGGTGACTTAGGTGAGTCCTCTGTCTGTTTGAAGCCTTTGGACCATATGACGCCTTAGGTCCGGGGTTTGTCTTCATCCCAGGTGGTGTCATGATCACATTCACTGGAAGATTCTCAAGACAACTTTTGGGAACCCAGATCTTCTTCATAGGTGGTCCATTCCTGCAGTTAGTACCAATATACCTGGCAAACACTTCAACATTCTAATTTTTGAACAGTTTATAGTTTGCATCAAAGGATTCATCAATGATAATAGGATTTGCACAGGTAAAGCCAGATAAGGTGGATGGATCCACTGAAGGTCCCTTTGCAGCAACCCATGTGGTTTTGGGATACTGCTCAGGCTTCCAGTAGGAACCATCAACATTCATTTTCCTCTCGAACCCAACACCCTCTTTCCTAGGGTTTCGGTTCAGAATCTGCTTTTTGAGGACATCGCAAAGTGTCTGATGTCCTTTCAGACTTTTATACATCCCTGTTTCAAGCAATGTCTTCAACCTAGCATTTTCTTCAGCAATAGCAGTG
The DNA here is from genome assembly GCA_021605205.1 of Aegilops longissima. Classification (NCBI taxonomy): domain Eukaryota; kingdom Viridiplantae; phylum Streptophyta; class Magnoliopsida; order Poales; family Poaceae; genus Aegilops; species Aegilops longissima. The sequence continues at coordinate 311,643,400 of CM038682.1, forward strand.
GTATCCTCCGCAGAGGGGTTAATTACCACATCAGTAGTTGAAGACAATGCAACAATAGCAGCAGTTGAACATTCAACAACGGAGGTAGCGATATCACGCTCAAGGCATTTTAGACATGGTGGTTCAAATCCATCCTGAGCGGAACTGATCTGTTGAGCGCGAAGTGATTCATTCTCTTTTTGAAGATCTTCATGAGCCGCTCTCAATTTCTCAAGCTCTTGCTTCCTTTGAAGATAATCATAGGATAGCTTTTCATGAGTGGTTGAGAGCGATTCATGACGACCTTCAAGTTCTTAGTACTTAGCATGAAGATTTTTTATGTCTTCAACTAAGGATTGTGAACGTGTCATTTCCGCGTCCAACAGGTCATCGCTTTTGTCTAATAGTTTTTGAGTATGTTCCATAGCTTTTTGTTGTTCAGTTGCAATTTTAGCAAGTGTTTTGTAGCTGGGCTTGGATTCACAATCAGAGTCATCTTCACTTGATGTTTGAAAGTAAGCATCACGTGATTTTACCTTGGCACCACGTGCCATGAAGCAGTAGGTGGGAGCAGGGTCGTCTATGTCATCAGCTTCAGCGTTGGTGTGGAAGTCATTGTCTTGATGTTGAAGATGGACTTGGCAACATAGGTCGTGGCTAGAGCCGACTTGCAACGCCAGGTCGGACTCCTCTCCGGACTCCACTTCCGCCTCCTCGTATGCAGACTCCTCCTCTGAATCCATTTCCTTGCCAACAAAAGCACAAGCCTTGCCAGATGAGCTCTTCTTATGAGATGAAGACTTTGATGAGGACTTGGAAGAATACTTTGAAGATTTCTTCTTCTTCTTGTCATCAGAATCATATTCCTTGCTCTTCTTCTTCTTCTTCTCATTGTCCCACTGTGGGCACTCAGATATATAGTGTCCAGGTTTCTTGCACTTGTGACATGTTCTCTTCTTGTGGTCATGAGTGGAAGCTTCATCATTTCTTGAGCTAGATCGTGAAGACTTTCTGAAGCCCTTCTTCTTGGTGAACTTCTGGAACTTCTTCACAAGCAAAGCAAGTTCCTTTCCAATGTCTTCGTGGATCATCGAACTGCAATGATTCTTCTTCAGATGAGGAAGCAACTTTTGCCTTCAAAGCGCGAGTTCGTCCATAGTTGGGACCATAAATATCTCTTTTCTCATAAAGCTGGAACTCATGTGTGTTGAGCCTCTCAAGTATATCATACGGATCGAGTGTCTTGAAGTCAGGGCGTTCTTGTATCATGAGGGCAAGGGTGTCAAAGGAGCTGTCAAGAGATCTCAGTAGTGTCTTGACGATTTGATGCTTGGTAATCTTAGTGGCGCCGAGAGCACGAAGCTCATTTGTGATGTCGGTGAGACGATCAAACATGAGCTGGACATTTTCATTGTCGTTTCTCTTGAAGCGGGTTGAAGAGGTTGCGAAGAACACTGATCCTTTGATCTCTCTCGTTGAGACGCCTTCGTTGACCTTGGATAGCCAGTCCCGCACTAGCTTCGACGCTTCAGAGCACTCACACGGCCATACTGTCCTTTGGTCGATGACCACAGATAATGTTCTTGGCAGTTGAGTCCAGCTTGAATGAACTTCTTGACATCAGCAGGGTGACACCTTCACCCGCTTTGGGAACGCCGCTTTGACGACATACCGAGGTCGACATCAATGACTTCAAGATGCATGCATCTTATTCTTCCAAGAGGGATATTCAGTTCCATCGAACACGGGCAAGCAGCGGAGACTTTGATTATCCCCGCAATGACATAGCTAAAACTCCGTGGTTAAACCAATCACATGCACTCAAGGGAGCACCTTGCTCGATACCAATTGAAAGTGCTAGTTATCGACTAGAGGGCGGGTGAATAGGCGATTTTTATGAAAGTCTTCAAAACGTGGAAGTTTTGAAAACAACCAATAGAAATGACCTAATTGATATGCAGCGGAAGATAAACTACAACAAGCAAACCATAGTCAAGTATGCAGTAAAGTGACAGTACATAGACTAATAGCAGCTTAGTAGTAAGGATCAGATTGGAAGATAATATGAAGCCAACTAACTTTAGTAGTCAAGCAATGAAGTCAAACAGGTAAGACAAATAGGCAATGACTTCACGAAGACAGACACTGAGTAAGGGAAGGGAGAGGATAGAACCAGTCACTTGTTGAAGACATAGGATTTGTTGGACCAGTTCCAGCTTGTCAGTGACAACTGTGACGTCTGGTTAGGGAGGCTGAGATTCAACTCAAGACCGCGTCTTCACCTTATTCCCTTGAGCTAAGGACACACAGTCCTCGCCCAATCACTCTGGTGAGTCTTCAAGGTAGACTCCCAAACCTTCACAGACTTCGCTCACCGCGATCCACAATGACTCGGGATGCTCGAACGCGACGCCTAACCGGCCGGAGGATTCACAGTCCTCAAGTGTAATAAGTCTTCGTGTCACGCAGACAGAAGACTTCAAGTGTTGCCTAACACTCTTGGCTTTGGGTGTTTGGGCTTTGTCCTCGCAAGGATTTCTCTCTCAAAGGCTTCGAGGTGGGTTGCTCTCAAACGACAAAAGTCGTGCACTAACTCTGAGCAGCCACCAATTTATGGTGTAGGGGGTGGGCTATTTATAGCCACTAGGCAACCCGACCTGATATGTCCGAAATGACCCTGGGTCACTAAGGAACTGACACGTGTTCCAACGGTCAGATTTCAAACACACACGGCAACTTCACTTGGGCTACAAGCAAAGCTGACTCATCCAGCTCTGGATAAGATTTGCTCTCATTGTCTTCGCTCGAAGACATAGGATTTGGGTTGAGCATCACTTCAGTCATTCTGACTTTGTTCACTTGGACGCCACTTAACAGTACGGTGGTTCCTATGACTCAACACAGAAGAAACAGGAAACAACGAAATGACACAGTCTTCGTGCTCCATAGTCTTCACTCAATGTCTTTTCTTGTCATAGTCTTCAATATGAATATCTTCATATACCACCATTGTCTTCAATGTCTTCATACATTTTAGGGGCCATCTCCGGTAGGTAAACCGAATCAATGAGGGACACTACCTGTGTTATCCTGCAATTCTCACAAACACATTAGTCCCTCAACCAAATTTGTCGTCAATACTCCAAAACCAACTAGGGGTGGCACTAGATGCACTTACACACCTTCAGGCTCGACAGGGGGTGCATGGGATGGAGGAGGGGGCACCGGAGCGGCGGGGCGGCCGCAGGGGTGGAGGAGTGGGGTGTCGGGGCGGCTCGGGGTGCCGGATGGGGTGGCCGCATGGGTGGAGGAGAGGGCGCCGGGCGGTGGGGGCGGGTGCCGAGGCGGCCGGGCCGGGGCGGCAAGGCAGGGTGGCATGGGCGGCTCGGGCACGGGGCGGCGGCACGGGTGTGATGAGGGGAGGGAGAGAGTGGGGGGAGAGAGAGAGGGGTGGGGCTGGCCGCTTTGTAGTTTAGGTCACAGCTCTAGCCTAGCTAACGGACGTTAGTTGGGTACTTTCTTTGCCGTCTGCTAGCGGACAGCAAAGAATCTTTGCCGTCAGCTAGCGGACGGAAAAGAAAGTGGCCGTTAGATGGTACTCGTTAGTGGGCCACCCTCACTCTTTGCCGTCGGCTAGCGGACGACAACGAGCTGGCTGACGGCAAACATGATCTTTGCCGCCAGCTCTGTCTTTGTCGTCAGTTTCCTGTAAGCTGATGGCAAAGACCTTCTTTGCCGTCAGCTGGCTGACGGCAACGAGCTGGCTGATGGCAAAGATCCTGATTCCAGTAGTGCATCAACCACATCACAAGAACCAACATGCGTCAGCATCGCCGCACCATTGCTTCTTCAAGCCGATGCCCATCACGCCGACCTGCTTCAATAGCTCGGCTGGCATGGCGGCTACAACATCAACTTACTGACCTGCTTCGTCACCTTGGTTGGACCGGGAGGCTTCGCCATCTCTTCATCAACCTACTTTGGGGTCTTCGGTGTCACCAGCCAACCTGTGTCGCCATCATCGCGCCACAACACCGCCATGCCATCGAGCTGACCTCAGCACTCATAAAATTATTCGCTTCGCATATATTAATTATGCAACAACCAAAAAAATTTCTTTTAATTATTATTGTTTCTTGCTTGCACTGTGTCATGTGTGTAGGCGATCGATTTCTACTGCGTCACGTGGCCAACTCGGCGTGCCAACATCATCTCCTCACCTCCATCGACCAAACTACATTGTCACCTCAGCGAGCCGCCCTATGCCGGCATCGCCACACTGTCACCTCTTCAAGCTGACATCCACCTCGCCAACCTGCTTCGACACTTTAGCTGACGTGGGGGCTCCAACCTCGCCTCAACAACTTGCTTCGTCACCTCGGCTGGACCGAGGGCTTTGCAATCACCTCATCTACCTACTCGGCCTTGGACTTTGGCATCGCCCTACCGACCTACTTCGCCACCTTGGCTGGACCGAGGACTTCGCGTCGCCAGATCAGTCGTATTGTCTCGCTACTTCGGAGTGGCGAGCTCCTTGCTCGGCCACCTTGGAACCGGCTTGGGGGCTAGGACCTCGGCCATGTCGAGGACTGTGCAACATCTTGGATCTGTTAGAGATCAATGAGCATCTTTGTCCCACCACAAACCCGGACGGCGTCATCAATACCGAGCACATTAACCAGCTAAGTCGCTTTTATGCTCAAATTTCCTAAATTCTTATTTTCTGTTTTGTTCGGTTTGACCAAGCATTATTGTCGTGGATTTATCACGTTAGATGTCCTCAGTGTCAGGACTTAGTCGTGAGGCCAACGCATCTATGTGGTAGCTTGAGAGGGGTTGAGCGGAATCGAGAGACACAACACGCAAGACAAGGATTTAGACAGCTTCGGGCCCCAGGAAACATCATCCAGAATAGCCCTACATGTTGTTTGGGGCTAGGTCTCATTATACTCATCAGGGAGACGCCGCATAAGCCGGCTCCCCTTTAGTTGTGTCTAGCCCTAGAGATCATTGTTTCTTCTTGCCTGTCCCCCTTTGGGGAGCCCTGCCCCTCTTTATATAAGTTAGAGGGGCGGGTTACATGTGGAGTCCTAGTAGGATTAGGACTAGCCTATCTTCTACTACAAGCCGGATACAAGTCCAGGTCTTGATTCCTTGTAAGGGAAATATTCCTTACACCTTTCTTCTTAAGTCGGCTCACCATCACATGACCCGGCCTACTGGGCCTTGGGCCTTGTCGTCCGTTTGACCCGCCTACCGGTCTCCAGTGAGTCACAATGTCCAAAGCGGTTATATGTAAACCGCCATGTCCAGCAGATCGCCATGAGTCGCCTAGCTTCACCGGTCTTCGGTGAATCGCCAAGTCCGCCGGGTCATAACTCCGGCGGGTCATACCGCTGGGTATATCCCGACATTAGCCCCAGCTTAATTTGGATTTATCCATGTTAAACTGATCCTGCAAAATAAACACCAGAACAACTTTGACAGGTAGTGCTCCGGGTTAAAAATTCTTCTGAGACAGGACCTGATTACTCTTAAGTCCAATTGTCATTTCCTTCATCTAGAAAATCCGGGTCAAATAAGCTAGTTCATACTCAATTTGCTGATGTTGGTTTCTCACAGAAAAATATTGTGAAGAATAATCCACTTGAGTCGGCTTCCAAGGCGCCGGGTTAAATAATTTTTGTCTTCAAATACTCATCTGATATTCAGCCGGCTTGAAGATGTAAAACTTGCCGGTTTATCATTACCAAAAACTGCCTGATTAGAAAATGTATTTATGCCGGGCCATAATTGTTGTTGACACGGTTTATGTAATTGATCCTCCTGATTTGCTCAAACCGACAATTTGAAGATTTTTCTCCTTATATCCATATTACCCGTAGCCCCAAGTCTTGAGCGTAACAAAGTGATGGTTTAAGACTTGCTCCAATAAATGTTGCAACCTTGAAGAAATCCGGTTTATTCATCTCAATCATATAAACTGAATATTCCACACATGTAGCCCCCAAGTGCCGGGTCATTATGCAATAATGAGCAGGGACTTTGTAGATATAACCATGTAAATGTGAACAACAATGTGTAGCCCCTAAGGGCCGGCTTAGTAAGATAATACTGAGCTGGGACTTTGTATATAATTGATAATAACATCATATAATATAGTCTCCACCATGGGGCTTGAACCCACGTCCACAAGGTTAAGAGCTTTGTACTCCACCAACTAAATAGTGGACCGTTCAATATAATGGATTAATGCTTGTGTACCTTGAATTTTTGACAGAGCAATTGGTAGCCCCAAGGGCCAACTCATTCGTAATGTGATGAGTCGGGTCTTCAATAAGTTGAGAAAAAAATGACTTTGCATTAGCCCCCAAGTGCCATGGTGCATGCTGGCAGTGACATGGGACTTGCATATTTGATATAATCCCAATCTGAATAATATAGCCCCCAAGTGCCGGGTCGTAAGCCTGCAGCGACTCGGGACTATTCCTTCCACTGTAGAATAAATCATATCCATTGATAAAAATAATAGCCGTTGCACTAAAGCGACTTTGAAAACCTCAATCATAGCACTGGTTATTGATAATAACAATAGAAATCCAGCCATGTTGGCTATTCGAGACTTGAATAATAAAATCCGGTATGAAAACCTCAATCATCAATGTCAGCATGAAAATCCAGCAAGTTTGGCTATTAAAGGTTTGAATACCTCATCGGTTGACAAGTAAACCCGGAGTTTAAAGACTTGGCGGCTCTTGGCCGATGGCGATTTAATACGCCTCCATCATAAGCCGGAATTTTTATAACCCTGCGGCCTATAGCCTTTGAGAAAAATCCAGAACGGATCATCATTTTGAAGCATGAACTTTGGTAATGAGCTTCAACTTAATCATTTATATGTCATATTTCTACAAATCCTGCAAAGAGTTTAAACAACATATGCCCTGGCGACTTAACGTCAAAAACCAGGGCGGGTAACCACCCAAATGTAGTCTTATCCTGCACTCAAGTAGATCACAAGATCCCTAAGATCCTTTGAATGATACCGCCGGCTTATGTGACCCGGACAGTGAAGTTGATAACTCAACTCTGTAAGAGCCGGCACATATGATATTTGTGACAACTCAAATACTTGCGATTGTATAAAATAGATAAAATTTTGAGGCTTCGATTCAATACAACCATAAACCGCTCCAAAGGGGTTAAGCTAAGATTCAAATCGATCATATAGCCCCGATGGCGTTGGCGTTGCCGATCAAAGTGGGTATCGACACTATGTTCTCTTTGGTTCAATCGACTTATGTTTGAACAGAAGCCCCCAAATGACCTTAAGAGTTGTTTAGCGGCGCTGATTCAATACGATCCACGCCGATTCCCAAAGGGGTTGAGCTATGATTCGATATCGATCAAGAAGCCCCCAAGTAGGTTCAGCAGTTTGCTAATCAAAAGGGTATCGACAGCTATGTTCTCTTTGGTTCGAATACGACCTATGTTTGAACAGGAAGCCCCCAAGTGACCATAAATTTGGCATCACACCGATCAAGAGGGTACCGACAGCTATGCTTGATGAGCAGGAAGCCCCCAAGTGACCATAATAAGATAAGCCGTAAAGCAGGATACCCATGTTTGAACCGCGCATCATGGCAGCAAGTTCTTTTTGGCAACCTTTACTTTGTTTGAGAACTTGAACTTTGCGAGAGATTAATTCTTTTTGAACCGGAACTTTAAACCGGATTTGAAAGCTTCAAAAATTTGTGAGGGATAAATTTACCTTGAGCCGGATTTTGAATCAGATTTGAGAGCTTCAGTGCTTTGTGGGAGAAAGATGTCTCTTGAGCCGGATTTTAAACCAGAGTCCTTATTTTGAGCCAGAAATCTTCTGACGGCTTTTAAATTTTCATCGATCTAGCAGTAATCTCCGGGGCCGGGTTATTTTTCCCTTCAATGATCTTGAATTTATTGAAACCGGCTAATTTTGCCGAGTCATATCATTGTAGCCCCCGAGTCTCAAGACGACTTGAGGAGTTGGCTTGAGATTCTCCATAATTAGCCGTGATATAGACCGGTTTGAATCCTGCATGGGACAACTTGCAAACGAAAGTAATTGCTCTTTTGAAGAAAATAATATGTAATATAAAATATATTGGATGGATTTCACCTGATATGTTAGGCTAGTGATTATCCACAGAAGGTTGAGGTGACTGCGGCGGGTTATAAATGATCCCGTATGAGCCGTATCATTAACTCGGCCAATGGTTCCTTCCAACTGGCTGTTTGAAGTTAACCAAACCGTAGTGCCGGTGACTTGTGCACCTATCCATTGAACCATCCAGTGCAGACGGCTTTTGATAATATATGATAATTTGCCTCCAATTTGTTGGAAGATAAACCGGGCTTCCCAAGTAGTGACTTGCTCATACTCAATAAATAGCTCATCCAGAAAAATGCGGCCCGGTGTGTTGATGTAGACCAGGCCGCGAGAGACGGGCCGTAAAAACGACCGCAACATCAAAGGCGGCTCAGACAGATGAATCAACCGTGGTGCTGTAAACCGATGCGGGCGGGTAAGTTGTCCTCCTTGTTGTAAGCCGGCGTGGTCGTAAGAGACGGCCACAGTGTTGTAAGGCGCCGCGGTCGCGAGAGACGGCCACGGTGTTGTAAGCCGGCGCGGTCGCGAGAAACGGACACGGTGTTGTAAGCCGGTGCGGGATTCCGTTGAGTAACGACGACCACCTGTGCCAAAAGATGTTGGTGTGCCTCCACCTCCGCGGTATAATATCACTTTTTGTCATAAATAATTGCCCTGCATAAACAATATTGCAGACCAAGGCAAAGATAAACTTGTTCTTTGACAAAAACAACATGTGATAATAAAACAAACTTGGATGGATATCACCTGATTTGTTTAGGCAGAAAATAATCCGCCATGAAGTTGATGATCCCTAGGTGAAACTGAAATCCCTCACGGGTGAATCGGCCGCGGGAACAAACAGATAAACTGGCCATGGCATTTGTAAGCCGGTGAGGACGAGCAAGTTGTCCTCCACGTTGTAAGCCGGTGAGGACGCGTGAACCGGCCGCGAGGGCGGACGGGCGAGTCGTCCATGGCGTTGTAAGGTGGTGCTGACGGGCGAGCCGGTCGGCGCGTTGATGTAAACCGGACCGCAGGGGCGATGGCTGTATATAACAACACTATAGGCAGAGTGGTTGTTTTCAAAAAATTAATAAATATTGATAAAAGTAAACTGGATGGATATCACCTGGTATTTTTTGCCGGATGCTGGCGCTAGATAATGCATAGTGCTGCTTTTGTTTCTTGACAAAAGAGTTAATTGGTTCTGTGTCTTCTAGTGCCTGAGCTCTCCACATAACCCGGCCGGCACTTTTTGAGCCGGAATTTTTGGAACCAGAACTTCTTGATAATTCGGCCGGAACCTTTGATAACCCGGAACTTTTTTACCGGAACCTCTTGATAATCCGGCCGGAACTTTTGATAATCCGGAACTTTTGAACCGGAACCTCTTGATAATCCAGCCGAAACTTTTGATAATCCAGAACTTTTGAACCGGAACCTCTTGATAATCCGGCCGGAACTTTTGAACCGGAACCTCTTGATAATCCGGCCGGAACTTTTGAACCGGAACCTCTTGATAATTCGGAACTTTTCTGTAGCCTAAGTCGGAACTCTTTGATGACTCGGACGGAACCTTTCGGCGATTCGGCTGGAACCCTTCGGCGATTCGGATCGAACTTTACGTCGAGGCGATTGGAACTCTTTGGTTATTCAGACGGAACCTTTCGTCGAGGCGGTCTGAACCTTTCGCCGATTCATACGAAACCTTTCGTCGAGGCGGTCGGAACTTTTCGCCGATTCAGACGGAACCTTTCGTCGAGGCGGTCGGAAGTTTTTCGGCGATTTAGACAGAACCTTTCGTCAAGGCGGTCGGAACTTTTTCGGTGAGCCAGCTGAAACTCTCCGACAAGTCGATCAGAACTTCTTCAATAAGCTGGGCGGAGCTTCTCGATCCCTGGGATAGCGCCCTTCAAGAACTCAACACCACCGTGCGCGAGCCCCACGGTGGGCGCCAACTGTCATGAATTTATCACGTCAGATATCCTTAGTGTCAGGACTTAGTCGCGAGGCCAACGCATCTATGTGGTAGCTTGAGAGGGGTTGAGCGGAATAGAGAGATACAACACGCAAGACAAGGATTTAGACAGCTTCGGGCCCCGGGAAACATCATCCGGAATAGCCCTACATGCTGTTTGGGGCTAGGTCTCATTATGCTCATCAGGGAGACGCCGCATAAGCCGCCTTCCCTTTAGTTGTGTCTAGCCCTAGAGATCATTGTTTCTTCTTGCCTGTACCCCTTTGGGGAGCCCTGCCCCTCTTTATATAAGTTAGAGGGGTGGGTTACATGTGGAGTCCTAGTAGGACTAGGACTAGCCTATCTTCTGCTACAAGCCGGATACAAGTCCGGGTCTTGATTCCTTGTAAGGGAAATATTCCTTACACCTTTCCTCTTAAGTCGGCTCACCATCACATGAACCGGCCTACTGGGCCTTGGGCCTTGTCATCCGTTTGACCCGCCCGCCGGGTCTCTAGTGAGTCACAATGTCCAGGAGGGTTATATGTAAACCGCCATGTCCAGGCAGATCGCCAGTGAGTCGCCTAGCTTCAGCCGGGTCTTCTGGTGAATCGCCAAGTCTGGCCGGGTCATAACTCTGGCCGGGTCATACCGCGGGGTATATCCCCGACAATTATATTTATGTTAAATAAGATCTGTTTCTTAGAAAGGAGGTTCGCTAAAAACCAATTTTCTTTGCCCAAGTTAACTAGAGGCTCTTAAATTTATATGAGACATTTTATAATAAAAAGTTTTCTTCTTGGTCGTTGCAAAGACTTTCTCTGCCACTCCTTTCTCGACTCAAGTGTATGGTCAATAGCCGGATAGCCTAGTTTCTCCCTAAAGCCGTTCAAGTTTAGTTCGCTAAACTGGCCTCGGAGAAGCGCTCCACCTTCGAGATAAGGAGGTTGAAACCAAAGGCTGAACTACTTGAAGTTTAGAGATCGGATGTGTCATATTAAAGCACGACAAAAGCACACAAAAAATTAAGACCAAATTTCGAATTGGCACCAAAAAGTTGATCTAATCAAGATGTAAAGTTTTTACATAAGTTTTTTGGTTTTTTGAGCGTATGGCACTTTTAGCATATTTGTGTGTCTCTAGCATAAGTCTATACGATGTTGGACTCCTTTAAAGCATCAGCAATATCAATGGGGGCTGTGACAGAGCCGAACCCACCGAAAACCAAGGTACCTCGTAGAGTCCTTGGCAAAGCGTTCTCGAACATTGCTTTATATGCATCGGTTTCAAATTGTGTCTTCGATAAATAGTCGGATTGCCCGACTCCTGTGCTTGCCTCCTACGTCTCGCTTTGTTCAGCTAGGTGTGCAAAGGGAGAACCAATGCGATTGTGCTTCCAGTTCGAATGGTTAAGCACCTTAGTGGAGAAAGCCAAAAAACTGACTGTCCAATGCGCGTAAATTGGTCAGCGGTCCGATGACTGTGTCAAACTATGGATCGATAGAGGTTACCCCATGTTAAACGACGGGCCTTTCATAAAATTTGCCGAAGTATTAATAGCTTGACCTTGACTAACGCCGAACACTAACCGGGGGCTAGTAAGTGGCCTCCCAACTTTAAGCTCCTATGACTAAGTGAAAGTTATAAAGCCTAGATATCTGATAGCCTCGTTTCCGCTAACACAATGCTACGTCTCGAGCTTGCGTTGGATTTCCCCGAAGAGGAGAGGATGATGCAGCACAGTAGCGTAAGTATTTCCCTCAGTTTTTGAGAACCAAGGTATCAATCCAAGAGAAGACTACGCGCAAGTCCCTCGTACTGCACAAAACGATAGCTACTGCAACCAATGCTTAGGGGTTGTCAATCCCTCACACAGTTACTTACGAGAGTGAGATCTGATAGAGATAATATTTTTGGTATTTTTGGTATAAAGATGCAAAGTAAAAAGTAAAAGCAAAGCAAGTAAATAAAGTGATGGAAAGTGGCTTCTCTCAAGAGCATAGATATTCTACGGTGGGTGAACAAATTACTGTTGAGCAATTGATAGAATTGAGCATAGTTATGAGGTTATCCAGGCAATGATCATGTATATAGGCATCACGTCCGTGACAAGTAGACCGAAACGATTCAGCATCTACTACTATTACTCCACTCATCGACCGCTATCCAGCATGCATCTAGAGTATTAAGTTAAAAACAGAGTAACGCCTTAGGCAAGATGACATGATGTAGAGGAATAAATTCATGCAATATGATAAATACCCCATCTTGTTATCCTTGATGGCAACAATACAATACGTGCCTTGCAACCCCTTCTGTCACTAGGTAAGGACACCGCAAGATTGAACCCAAAGCTAAGCACTTCTCCCATTGCAAGAACTACCAATCTAGTTGGCCAAACCAAATGGATAATTCGAAGAGACTTGCAAAGATAACTTAATCATACATAAAAGAATTCAGAGAAGAATCAAATATTTTCCATAGATAAGCTGGATCATAAACCCACAATTCATCGGTCTCAACAAACACACCGCAAAAAGAAGATTACATCGAATAGATCTCCACGAGAGAGGGGGAGAACATTGTATTAAGATCCAAAAAGAGAGAAGAAGACATCTAGCTACTAGCTATGGACCTGAAGGTCTGAAGTAAACTACTCACACTTCATCGGAGGGGCTATGGTGATGATGTAGAAGCCCTCCATGGTGGATGCCCCCTCCGGCGGAGCTCCGGAACAGGCCCCGAGATGGGATCTCGTGGATACAGGAAGGTACGGCGGTGGAATTAGGTTTTTGGCTCCGTCCCCGATCTGTTGGGGGTACGTAGGTAATATAGGAGGAAGGAGTACGTCGGTGGAGCATCAGGGGGCCCACGAGGCAGGGGCGCGCCCCCACCCTCGTGACCGCCTCTGGCACTCCTTGGAGTAGGGTCCAAGTCTCCTGGATCACGCTCGTGAGAAGATCACGTTCGAAGGTTTCATTCCGTTTGTACTCCGTTTGATATTCCGTTTCTTGAAACACTGAAATAGGCAAAAACAGCAATTACAGGCTGGGCCTCCGGTTAATAGGTTAGTCCCAAAAGTAATATAAAAGTGGAAAATAAAGCCCATTATAGTCCAAAACAATAGATAAAGTAGCATGGAGCAATAAAAAGTTATAGATACGTTGGAGACGTATCAGGCATCCCCAAGCTTAATTCGTGCTCGTCCTCGAGTAGGTAAATGATAAAAAGAGAATTTTTGATGCGGAGTGATACTTTGGCATAATTTTGATGTAAATCTTCTTAATTGTGATATGAATATTTAGATCCAAAAGATTCAAGACAAAAGTTCCTATTGAAATAAAAATAATAATACTTCAAGCATACTAATCAAAATAATTATGTCATCTCAAAATAACTTGGCCAAAGAAAGTTCATCCCTAGAAAATCATATAGTTAGGCTATGCTTCATTTTCGTCACACAAAGATGTTCCCAACTTCTATACCCCCGATGACAAGCCAAGCAATTGGTTCATACTTAAATAATCTCAAACTTTTTCAACCTTCACGCAATACATGCGCGTGAGCCATGGATATAGCACTATGGGTGGATAGAATATGATGATGGGGATTGTGTGGAGAAGACAAAAAAGGAGAAAGTCTCACATTGACGAGGATAATCAACGGGCTATGGAGATGCCCATCAATTGATGTCAACATGAGGAGTATGGATTGCCATGCAACGGATGCACTAGAGCTATGAATGCTCAACAAAATAAAACTAGTGGGTGTGCATCCAACTTGCTTGCTCATGAAGACCTAGGGCATTTGAGGAAGCCCATCATAGTAATATACAAGCCAAGTTCTATAATGAAAAATTCCCACTAGTATGAAAGGACAACTTATGAAACTCACTATACGGAAAACATGGTGCTACTTTGAAGCACAATATATGAGACTCACTACATGAAGAACGAGGTGCTACTTTGAAGCACAAAATATGAGACTCACTACATGAAGAACAAGGTGCTACTTTGAAGCACAAGTGTGGAAAAAGAGATAGTAGCATTGCCCTTTTCTTTTCTTTTCTTTTTTGGGCCTTCCTTTTTTTTGGCCTTTCTCTTTTTTTTATTTGGGCAATGCTCTAATAATGATGATCATCACACTTCTATTGATTACAACATGAGGATTACAACTCGAAACTAGAACAAGTGATGACTCTATATGAATGCCTTCGGCGGTGTACCAGGATGGTGCAATGAATCAAGAGTGACATGTATGAAAAATAATGCACGGTGGCTTTGCCACAAATACGATGTTGACTACATGATCATGCAATGGCAATATGACAAAAGTAATGTATGTCATAATAATGATGAATGGAACGGTGGAAAGTTGCATGGCAATATATCTCGGAATGGCTATGTAAATGCCATAATAGGTAGGTATGGTGGATGTTTTGAGGAAGATATAGGGAGGTTTATGTGTGATAGAGCGCGTCGTATCACGGGGTTTGGATGCACCGGCGAAGTTTGCGCCAACTCTCAATGTGAGAAAGGGCAATGCACGGTACCGAAGAGGCTAGCAACGGCGGAAAGGTAAGAGTGCGTATAATCCATGTACTCAACATTAGTCAAAAGAACTCATATACTTATTGCAAAAATTTAGAAGTCATCAAAAATCAAGTACTACACGCATGCTCCTGGGGGGATAGATTGGTAGGAAAAGACCATCGCTCATCCCCGACCGCCACTCATAAGGATGCACAAGCCAGGTACACTTCATGCTTCAAATTTGTTACACAACTTTAACCATACGTGCATGCTACGGGATTTACTAACTTCAACACAAGCATTTCTCAAATTCACAACTACTCAACTAGCAGGACTTTGATATTATCACCTCCATATCTCAAAACAATTATCAAGCATCAAACTTATCTTAGTATTCAACGCACTCAAAAGAAAGTTTCACATATCTTGAATACCAAGTATATTAACATTAAGCAAATTACCATGCTATTAGCGACTCTCAAAATAATCTAAGTGAAGCAAGAGAGATCAAGTTTATTTAAAACAAATCCACCACCGTGCTCTAAAATATCTAAGTGAATCACTAGAGCAAAAATTATCAAGCTCAAAAGATATAAGTGAAGCACT
This sequence comes from Aegilops longissima, assembly GCA_021605205.1. Classification (NCBI taxonomy): domain Eukaryota; kingdom Viridiplantae; phylum Streptophyta; class Magnoliopsida; order Poales; family Poaceae; genus Aegilops; species Aegilops longissima. The sequence goes on from CM038682.1 coordinate 311,658,605, forward strand.
ATGAGCAAACTATCAAGCTCAAAAGATATAAGTGAAGCACATAGAGTATTCTATCAAATTTCAATTCATATATGGCTCTCTCAAAAGGTGTGTACAGAAAGGATGGTTGTGGTAAACTAACAAACAAGGACTCAAATAATACAAGACGCTCCAAGCAAAACACATATCATGTTGGTGAATAAAAATATAGCTCCAAGTAAATTACCGATGGAAGTATACGAAAGAGGGGATGCCTTCCGGGGCATCCCCAAGCTTTGACTTTTTGGTGTCCTTGGATTATCTTGGGGGTGCCATGGGCATCCCCAAGCTTAGGCTCTTGCCACTCCTTGTTCCATAATCCATCATAAGAATTCACCCAAAACTTGAAAACTTCACAACACAAAACTCAATAGAAGTCTCGTGAGCTCCGTTAGAGAAAGAAAACAAAAGAATACTTTAAAGTACTGTAATGAAATCATTCTTTATTTATATTGGTGTTAAACCTACTGTATTCCAACTTCTCTATGTATCATAAATTATTTTACTAGCCATAGATTCATCAAAATAAGCAAACAACACACGCAAAACAGAATCTGTCAAAAACAGAACAGTCTGTAGTAATCTGTAACTAACGCAAATTTATGGAACCCAAAAAATTCTACCAGAATTATACGACCTAGACAATTTTTTTATTGATCATAAGCAATTGGAATCAATATTTTATCACGTTCTGGTGATTTTTAACAATTCGGGCACTGAGCACAAAGATTCTGGAAATTACAGCAAGATCAAATAAGTATCATCCAAGAAGATCCAATAGGTCCAACTTGGCACAAACACTAATTAAAAGATAAAACCACATCTAAACAGAGGCTAGATGGATTATTTATTCCTAAACAGAAGCAAAAACAAAAAACACAAAATAAAATTGGGTTGCCTCCCAACAAGCGCTATCGTTTAACACCCCTAGCTAGGGACAAAAACAAGGATAGATTTAGGTATTGCCATCTTTGGTAGGCAATCCATAAGTGGCTCTCATGATAGATTCATATGGTAATTTTATTTTCTTTCTAGGAAAGTGTTCCATGGCTTTCTTTAGTGGAAATTGGAATCTAATATTTCCTTCCTTCATATCAATAATTGCACCAATCGTTCTAAGGAAAGGTCTACCAAGAATAATAGGACATGAAGGATTGCAATCTATATCAAGAATGATAAAATCTACGGGCACATAATTCCTATTTGCAACAATAAGAATATCATTAATTTTTCCCATAGGCTTTTTAATAGTGGAATCCGCAAGATGCAAGTTTAGAGAGCAATTATCAAAATCACGGAAATCTAGCAAATCACACAAAGTTTTGGGAATAGTAGAGGCACTAGCACCCAAATCACACAAAGCATGAAACTCATAATTTTTAATTTTAATTTTAATAGTAGGTTCCCACTCATCATGGAGTTTCCTAGGGATAGAAATTTTCAACTCAAGCCTTTCTTCATAAGATTGCATCAAGGCATCAACAATGTGTTCGATAAAAGCCTTATTTTGACTATAAGCATGAGGAGAATTTAACACGGATTGCAACAAGGAAATACAATCAATTAAAGAGCAATTTTCATAATTAAATTCCTTGAGATCCAATATAGTGGGTTTAGCAACATCTAGATTTCTATTTCTTTCAATCCCACTTTTATCAATTTCATCATCAAGATCTAAAAACTCCGAATTCTTAGAACGCCTTCTAGGTAAAGGTAGATCATATTCAGTTTCACCAAGATTCATATTGCAAAACAAAGATTTAATAGGGAATGTATCAATAACTTTTAGATCTTCATCTTGATTTTCATAGGAATTAGAAGAACACGCTTTAATAAAGGCATCTATGGAAGCACGCATCCTAGCGGTTCTTTCTTTGCACTCATCAATGGAAATTCTCATAGCTTTGAGAGACTCATTGATATCATGCTTAGGAGGAATAGATCTAAGCTTTAAAGAATCAACATCAAGAGAAATTCTATCAACGTTCCTAGCCAAATCATCAACTTTAAGTAATTTCTCTTCAAGCAAAGCATTAAAATTCTTTTGTGAATTCATAAACTCTTTAACACTACTCTCAAATTCAGAGGGCATCTTATTAAAATTTCCATAAGAGTTGTTGTAGTAATTTCCATAATTATTAGAACGATTACTAGGATAAGGCCTAGGATTCAAATTCCCTCTATACGCGTTGTTTCCAAAACTATTCCTACCAACAAAATTCACATCCATAGATTCATTATTATTCTCAATCAAGGTAGACAAAGGCATATCATTAGGATCAGAAGAAACACTCTTAGTAAATAACTTCATAAGTTCATCCATCTTTCCACTCAAAACATTGATTTCTTCTATAGCATGCACTTTTTATTAGTAGATCTTTCAATATGCCATTGAGAATAATTAACCATAATATTATCTAGGAGTTTAGTAGCATCTCCTAAAGTGATTTCCATAAAAGTGCCTCCCATGGCGAATCTAAAAGATTTCTAGAAGCAAAATTCAATCCGCATAAATTTTTGTATAATCATCCACAAGTTCAAACCATGAGTAGGACAATTACGTATCATTAATTTCATTCTCTCCCAAGCTTGTGCAACATGTTCATGATCAAGTTGCTTAAAATTCATAATATCGTTCCTAAGAGAGATAATCTTAGCGGGAGGAAAATACTTAGAGATAAAAGCATCTTTGCACTTGTTCCAAGAATCAACAATATTTTTAGGCAAAGATGAAAACCACGCTTTAGCATGATCTCTAAGCGAAAAAGGAAATAGCTTCAACTTAACGACATCATTATCGACATCTTTTTTCTTTTGCATATCACATAAATCAACGAAGCTATTCAGATGAGTAGCGGCATCTTCACTAGGAAGGCCGGCGAATTGATCTTTCATAACAAGATTCAACAAAGCATTATTGATTTCACAAGATTCAATATTGGCAAGAGGAGCAATCGGAGTGCTAAGGAAATCATTATTATTGGTATTGGTGAAGTCACACAATTTGGTAGCATCTTGAGCCATTGCGACAAAGAAGCAAACTAACAGACGGGCAAACAAAAGGCAAAGGGAAAAAGAGGAGGAGATTGGGAAAGAGAGGGCGAATAAAACGGCAAGGGTGAAGTGGGGGAGAGGAAAACAAGAGGCAAATGGCAAATAATGTAATGTGAGAGATAGGGATTGTGATGGGTACTTGGTATGTTGACTTTTGCATAAACCTCCCCGGCAACGGCGCCAGAAATTCTTCTTGCTACGTCTCGAGCTTACGTTGGATTCCCCGAAGAGGAGAGGATGATGCAGCACAGTAGCGTAAGTATTTCCCTCAGTTTTTGAGAACCAAGGTATCAATCCAGTAGGAGACTACGCGCAAGTCCCTCGTACACTGCACAAAATGATAGCTACTCGCAACCAACGCTTAGGGGTTGTCAATCCCTTCACGGTCACTTACGAGAGTGAGATCTGATAGAGATAATATTTTTGGTATTTTTGGTATAAAGATGCAAAGTAAAAAGTAAAAGCAAAGCAAGTAAATAAAGTGATGGAAATTGATATGATGATAATAGACCCGGGGGCCATACGTTTCACTAGTGGCTTCTCTCAAGAGCATAGATATTCTACGGTGGGTGAACAAATTACTGTTGAGCAATTGATAGAATTGAGCATAGCTATGAGGTTATCCAGGCAATGATCATGTATATAGGCATCACGTCCGTGACAAGTAGACCGAAACGATTCTGCATCTAATACTATTACTCCACTCATCAACCGCTATCCAGCATGCATCTAGAGTATTAAGTTAAAAACAGAGTAACGCCTTAGGCAAGATGACATGATGTAGAGGAATAAATTCATGCAATATGATAAATAATCCATCTTGTTATCCTCGATGGCAACAATACAATACGTGCCTTGCAACCCCTTCTGTCACTAGGTAAGGACACCGCAAGATTGAACCCAAAGCTAAGCACTTCTCCCATTGCAAGAACTACCAATCTAGTTGGCCAAACCAAACGTATAATTCGAAGAGACTTGCAAAGATAACTTAATCATACATAAAAGAATTCAGAGAAGAATCAAATATTTTCCATAGATAAGCTGGATCATAAACCCACAGTTCATCGATCTCAACGAACACACCACAAAAAGAAGATTACATCGAATAGATCTCCACGAGAGAGGGGGAGAGAGATCCAAAAAGAGAGAAGAACCCATCTAGCTACTAGCAATGGACCCGAAGGTCTGAAGTAAACTACTCACACTTCATCGGAGGGGCTATGGTGATGATGTAGAAGCCCTCCGTGGTGGATGCCCCCTCGTGAGCTCCTAACAGGCCCCAAGATGGGATCTCGTGGATACAGGAAGGTACGACGGTGGAATTAGGTTTTGGCTCCGTCCCCGATCTGTTGGGGGTACGTAGGTATATATAGGAGGAAGGAGTACATCGGTGGAGCGTCAGGGGGCCCACGAGGCAGGGGTGCGCGCCCAGGGGGAGGGTGTGCCCCCCACCCTCGTGACCGCCTCTGGAACTCCTTGGAGTAGGGTCCAAGTCTCCCGGATCACGTTCGGTGAGAAGATCACGTTCCCGAAGGTTTCATTCCGTTTGGACTCCGTTTGATATTCCGTTTCTTCGAAACACTGAAATAGGCAAAAAACATCAATTCTGGGCTGGGCCTCCGGTTAATAGGTTAGTCCCAAAAGTAATATAAAAGTGGAAAATAAAGTCCATTATAGTCCAAAACAATAGATAAAGTAGCATGGAGCAATCAAAAATTATAGATACGTTGGAGACGTATCACACAACCGCCTCCGGGCACCGAGACGTCGGCTAAGGGTTGTCTTGTTACTACGGAAACACCCTGGGTAGCATCTACAAAGGGGTAGAAGGCGACGACGGGCCACTTCCAAATGATAAATGGTAGCAATGGAGTCAAAATAAAAATATATCATCAGTGTTTGTATTCAATATACAAGCGCTGCCTTTCATAATTATCGTTATAAAGCCATAAATATGCATCAATTTGACTTCAGATTTTGGCCAAGCTAGGTTGCCTGGCTCCTGTCTTTACACCCTACGTTCCCGATTGTTCGGCTAGGGGTAAAGGGAGCACCTCTATGATTATTACTACCGGGTCATCCGAGCTAGTACCTCATACTGGGTGAGGCCGAAATCTAGCTATCTTAAGAATACAATTGGTCAGCAATGACGGAAGTGAAAATTTTGGTTCATTAAGACCACAGAGTTCGGGAACTTTCCCCCACCTAAATCCTCAATATTTTCCTCCCACATTGATCGGGGTGAGGTTTCATGATCATGATCAACAGGACAGACTGGGAAAAGGAACTTATGAAGGAACTATTTTTCCTAGAAGATGTTTCTTACGTTAAATAGTAATATAACATATCTCTTCGTGTACCTTTGTTTATAAACCGTACAGCCGGATTGCCTTGTTTGCTGTAAAACTTTGTCGTCATAAAGGATTTATAAAGTGGGACAAACACTCCTCGGCTACTGGCCGAGGAGGTTGAAGTCGATGGTCGGTTAACAAAGTCTTGTACAATGCGGATCCGAGCATTAATGATGTAAAGTACTTGGATACATAGAACCATTACACATAAACTGCGAGTAAAGTCAATTTGCTATAGCCCATCTTTTGAAAGAGTCAAGGGCACAATCTCATTGAGACAACCAAGCAACTGACATAACGCTCTCATTATTCCCTATTGGCATTGATTCTTATCTATTACGCCCCTTGGGGCCGACCTTGGAGAGCTCGTGTGGCACCCCGGCTCAGAGAAACCGGAACGCCCCATATTCCAGCCCAAAGATCGAGGTGAAGTCTTCTGGAATACGGCACTGCTTAGCATAGAACAAACTAGCTCTCTATTACATCACGAGTACGAATACAAGGTCTCCGATATTACAATGAATAACACGGCACAGCGACACTACGCCAACCACAATTGCTCTATGCAAGCAGCATAACAACTCAAGGCAGCGGAACCTCTACTGGCAGCGGAACAACGAACGACAATGATGGACTCCAATCCGCAGGGACTCTGGCTGGAATGTTTATCCTAGGTCGCGAACACAGGAACAACACCAAACAAGCAAGCAATCTAGGCACGACCTGCAAACTGGCATGACACGCCAGGTCAGTACATTGAATGTACTTGCAAGCTCGCAATTAACCAAAAGCAGTCAAGACAAACAATAGCATGGCATTAGCAGGCTAAAGCAATCATGAGCATGATACATGGCACACACAAACTGAACATGATATGGCTAAAATAACATTAGCATGGCATGAGCATATGAACATAATGATACTACATGCAACAGGTAAACCTTATCATGCACCAACTTACTCTCATTCGGCACTTACCTCGTAACCATCTGATGCATCAACTTACCAACATCGGTATCCATGATACCTCCGTGATCATCTCGCGATCACATAAATATCAACCAACTTCGGTATCCAGGATACCTTCGTAATCCTCTCTCGATCACAACTAATCTCTTTCTCATCATCGAACCGAGGTAATTATTAATCAAGTTATTATTATAGTTGTCTCATAGTGTGACCGACTACGAACTGGGCCCATATCCGCGGGCGCGGCTATCGATAGATTTAAATGCACACTCTCTGCAGAGGTTAGCACATTGCACCCATACCACGGAACCCATGGCCTCGTGCTCCCATTTGGGTGGACCAACGACATCCCGACAAAACCGATCTATTGTCATCACACCCTCCCAGCCACTTCGACAAACTCCCCTTTGGGCTAAGTCCTGGGTGGCCCTGATGTCAACTCGTGACATCCAACGACCACCGTCGTGGCAAAACATAAACGGTCCCAAACGGGGACAAGGATCCTTACAACAACAACAGGCACACAAGGTTTATGTCCGCCTACCTGATCAAGGTAGCATGCGCCCGTAACCTTCCCTTGTTGGAGGCACCGGCCAGAGGCATGACAATAGACCACATTAGGGCCTTCCCGTAAAAGGCAAATGTGGTTGCACTGATCAACTCGATTTGGTGGCACCATGACTCAGCCAACAGTTGTTCAAGTTCATTATTATCCGGTTAAACTTGAATGCAATGAGCTGAGCCATAATAAAATATGATGCAACTATAATGCATGAGCATGATCTCAACATAAGCATGGAGGTGCAACATAATCATCGAGCATAACAACAACGAAGCATTTAACCAAATGAGCATGGCATACTAATGAGCATAAGTATAACACTACACATGAGCATAGCATGACTACTAGCATCATAAATGAATACCATGCAAGAACATAACAAGAATACTACCAAGTAAGCATGTAACCAACTAGATGCAACGGAACATGCATAGCAACGGTGATGGATAACAGACGGTAAACATGCATCAGACTGAACATCACTACTACCAACATGTACTACTACTACCAAGCATGACATGTGAACATGATACTAGCAAGTAGTACAAGATAACAAGATGCATCGGAACATAGCATGAAGGTGAACATGAATCCATGAGCATAACCGAAACAACGACAGTCGTAGCAAACGAGTAGGCAGTTCATGGGCAAACATTTATTAAGTATTCAAGTAGAAACCATGGCTACTGCATGGATATCATGCAACTGGCTGTTGTGGCTTGCCTGGGGTGACAAAGACTCCGGGAAGAAGTGCGGTGAAGCCGCGGAATGAAACGCCGACGGTCTTCTCTCTCGAAGGGGGCTGATTAGAAGCAAGGGAAAAACTGTAATTTTCATTGTGTGACAACCTAGTGAAAATCTTACAAACGGAAAGATCTCGATGAGTCGAAGAAGTGAGCGTTGGTTTCACCTTGATCGGAGTTATGGTCGCGGAGATATAAGGTGATGAAGGAGAGGGACTAATCTGTAATAAAAGTTACTACAAACAAGTCCCTGGGAGGAAAAACTGAAAGGGCCTTCGGGTAGACTACATTTTTCGAAAAGGAAAGCGTATTTAGAGCCGTAGTAGACTGGAAATACGTTTTCACAGAACAGAAAACACATTCTACCAAAATGCCCTTCCACTTACTACACTGGGCCCAGGGCTGGGTCAACATGGAGGGGATGACGGGTGGGGTCCGCGGGGAGGAGGGGGCCCGCCTGGCTCATGTCTTCTTCCTCCTCTCGTCTCTCCCGATCGGGAACAGAGGAGGGGTAGGGGAGGTCGCGACCGGCGCCAGTTCCCGTGGCTCCGGCCACCTCTGGTCAAGGGGGTAGCAACAACGGGAGCGGGAGGGGGGGGGGCGCCGGCCCCTCCTGGAGCAAGGGTGACGGCGGCCAAGCTTGGAGATGACGACCATTGAGGCTCCGGCGGCAAGCTGAGGAGGGGTAGAGGATCTCCGGAGAGTGGGGACGGTGGTGGTGTGGTCAGGGATGGAGGAGGGGGATCGAGACGGCCGGAATCAAGCCGAGGCCGAGGCGACCATGGTGGACGCGGCAAGCAGAGGCGAGATGAGGCCGTTCCGACGTACTAGAGAGGTGGGCTAGGGAGTGGTGAGGTGCAGAGGGCTCGGTCATGCCTTAAATAGTCTGCGGGGGAGGCTCTAGAGCTCATGGGCGAGCTCCAACATGGCTCTAATGGAGGACAGGGGCTGGACGCGGCACATGCATCACGTTTGCGGCCGAACGGTGACGAAATATGGCGGGGCCTGGGCACGGTATGATGCAGTCGATCACGGGGGAGCTACTAGACAGGAACAGCGACCAGAACGAGCCAGAGCTTGCTATTAGCATGACACCAGCGTGATCGCCGCGAGCACTGGTGCAAGCGGCGTGTTCTGGCGAGGCTGACCATGTCCAGTAGATGGACCTTGCTACCCTTAGTCCAACAGAAGAAATAATTCGGTCTAGGAGCAAAGAAGAGATTGGTAGGAGGCTCCAATACATTTCAACAGCAAAGTGTTTGTGCTGAGCAGAGGGGGCCCAGACTTAGCCACGAATGAATGGGTTTGTCTGTTGATGATCACATGCTAAGGTGATGTTGATCACCAAAAATCAGCTTAAGAGGAGGGGTTTAGTGGGTACTTGTTGTAGAAATCATCATAAGGGCCAGATTAAGAGATGATGAAGTAGCACTCACATAGTTGATTGGATTGAGCTGAAAATGGGCATGGCCCAATGATTTGAAAATATGAAGATGCTCAAAAAGTTTCATGCCATTTGGATTAGCCAAACTAGCACTTGATTCATATAGCATCTCTTTGGACAAAATTTTGGAAAAGTTGAACAGGGAAAATGGATTGATGAAATGAGCCAAAACTTGGTGGAGAGAGTGAATATAGATAGGAGAATGTCCTGGTAAAATTTCAGCTTAAATGAAGCAATATAAAATATGGTTGCTTCACAAACTGAAAATCTAACCAGAAACCAAGATTTGGAGCTGGGCTCACATAAATGAGTTAAATGATCTCAAATTTGGTGGAGAGTGATTATGGGATCATATGAAGGACCTTGCAAAATTTCAACTCATTTGGATATGCCTAGCTTGTACTTCCTTCACATAGGCTTCCCCCAGACAGGAACTTTGAAAAATTGCTCATTAATATTTAGTATGCAAATTGAGTTGAATTTTGGCATGGGGCAATTATATGGATAGGAAAAGGTGTCCAAAAAGTTTGGGGTCAATCAAGCAAAGATAAATTGCACTTCCTTCTCAAAAAACCACTTAGGGCAGAATGTGAATAGGAATATTTGTGAATTATCATTGATGATGCCAAGGAATGATTTTGACATATTTGTGGAAGATATGACCGAAACTATTTATGAGAATTATTTGGGAATTTTGAGAGTGACATAAATATAGGTTGTTTCACAACCTAGGGCAAAAAGGATCATTCCTTTAACAAAAAAGGAATATTCCCTAGAAAAAAAATATTGGATTAGGTCAAGGATGAAAATGACATGATCTTGGGATGATGATGAGGAGACAAGCCACTATAAAATCTAGGAAGCCATGATCTTCCCAAGTTTCAGAACCACATAGCCACGGACAAATAATTCAAATAAAGAAATCCAAGAAAATCATCAGAAAAAGAAAAGGGCAAAATCCAGGGTGTTACAGCTCGGCTTTCGCTAGCTCTAGCTCCTTTAAGAGATCTTTATTCTGTTTCCGAGAAGTCTGTGTTGAAAATAATATAAGTTTATGTTAGGCGGATATCGATCCTTAATTCGGCCACTCCTGCCCATATTAAGGCTCGGAGGCTACTGGGCTTCGCGCTTCTCACTTAAAATACATTAACGGGTTACATCGATCCCCTGACCTGGTGTTGCCACCCGACCAGTGGCTCAGGGGCTACTGCATTGACAATTCAATGCATACAATTTACAAAGTGGAAAATAGTTTCTGAGGATGTTACGATCCTCAGGTGCATCTCGGATTTTAGGCCGACACACACGCCTTGAGGGCTACTGGCTATATATCTCAGCAGAGAATAAATTGCACTGGTCGGAAAAATATATCCGCAAAAAATCAGCCCAAGGCTGAGGTGGTGCACCACCTCGGAAGCAGTCTGGCATAAAGCTTGGCTACAAGTGGCTGGCTCCATAGAGAACTTTTCCAGTATTAAGCTCGGATGAACTCCTTCAACTTTTTCAGAGACCAAGGTAATCTATAACACCTCAGATGCCGACTAGCGTTGGAGCTCAGCTACAAAATAATACCTGGGATGCAGTTCGGCGTTGGAGCTCGACTGCAAATAGATATCGGGGATGCAGTTCGGCATTGGAGTTCGGCTGCAAGAGGACACCTCGGATGCAGTCCGACATTGGAGTTCGGCTGCAAGAGGACACCTCGGCTGTAGTCCGGCATTGGAGCTCGGATGCAAGAGGGCACCGCTGCACGGGAAAAACTTCGAACCCGAGGTGTGGCATAAAAATAACAAGGCATTGATAAAGTCCGAAGACTTAAGGGGCTCCTCGGATGCCCGACATGTGAACACTTTGGATTTAGCTCGGCAATCCTCAAGATCAAACATGGGAAGATTTGTTGAACCAGTTTTCAAGACCGACGACCAATGACGAAGAATAGTTCGAAAGAACCGAGGAGCGTCCCCAACTTGAAGGCTCGTTTAGGGGGCTACTGACAGTGTCCTGGACTAGGGGGTACGCACCATGTCGTCTACCTACTAGGTGGGTCGGGCCGAGGACCCCCATGGCGGTTCACCAATGGGCTTCTTCGGACAACCGATGACTTATACGAGGAAGATTCCACAAGACTTGGTGATCAAGACAAGGACTCCTCTCCATCGATGTAGCCGACTAGGACTCTTCTTATCCTAGGCCTCTGGTACATTATATAAGCCGAGGCCAGGCTAGTCAATAGATCATTATGACATCTCATATGCCACATTACTAGAATCATACACAACATACGATCTCAAGGTAGATCAACTCTGTACTCGATACATCATCATCAATATAAACAAGAGCATGACGTAGGGTTTTACCTCCATCAAGAGGGCCCGAACCTGGGTAAACACCGTCTCCTTCGTCTCCTGTTATCCATCGATCCAAGATCCACAGCTCGGGACCCCCTACCATGAGGTCTGCCTATTTTGACACCGACAGTCGTGCCGCACTCTCGCCACGTGCCAAGAGTGGACGCACACAAGCTATCTTGTGCTCTCACGACCACCGCCCATTCTGTTCTCTCTCTAATGGGAAGCATGTCGTTCTCCACTCTTTCTCCACACAAGTGAGTGACATCATAGCTCCGCCCATGAAGCTTTCTAGCGAGGTGCCGCCTCCCCGGCCTCGCACTCATGCACGGCGCCGCACCTCTTCAGTGAGATCCACATGCCACACATCCTCTCTAAGCTTCCACAGCTGACCACCCTCAGACCCAGCGTGTTCTCAAAGGCCCAAGCATGCACGCGCGTGCACACACACAAACACACCAGTCGTTGTTCTTGTTACAAGCTGCAATGTCTATTCAATGTTATCGCAAAGTTAAAGGTGGACTCGGATGCTGCAACAACCTGCCATCCATCGGTGTGCCTCTGTTGCCATTGCTGCAAAGCACACAAACACTGGGGTGCTGCAACTGCAAGCTACAGAGGGCAGTCAACACTGCAACATGGGGAGGCTGCTAGTGTTGCAAATGGGGGAGGGGTGTTGGTGCAATATCTTCCTACCTCGTGTTTTGGAGATTGTTGATAGGAACATGTATGAACTAATTTGCTTGCTAGTGCATACATAGAGAAAAATTCCATACATAACCGAAGAGAATGTTGTCTCCGGTGCTGAGTTCGAGGAACTTTAGCGAGGTACATTTGCGCTGCGGAGAAGAATGAGCGATATTCGTTAAAGTGATAGAGTCGAGAAGATTGACGTGAAGAAATTGACCCCTCGAAAGTTTATTGTTGAAGCCAAGCTTTTGTTTCGGTACTGTCGTCTGAAGAAATTGACTGTAGCGATGGAAGTCGAAGACAAAGTGAAGACATAGCATTCATTTCGTTGTTCTTCTTTCATTCTTTTGAGTCATAGGACCTCCGTACTATTAAGAGGGGTATGGGTTATCGTTGCTTAGATCCGCTGTGATGCTTAGCCATAACCTATGAAAGATGCGAGAGAAATCTCTTTGTGCTCCGAGAAAATAGCAAGAGATTGTGATCTTCTATGCTGCGAGAGATTTGCCTCGGACCGAGGAGTTAGCATTACTTGTTCCTCAAGTAATGTTACCGTTGTGCTAAAATCCGACTATTGGAATCGTGTCGTTCGGCCATTGGTTGAGCCTGATGTCCAATTTGGTCTTTTCCCATCTAGGAAGGCTGCGGCTATAAATAGCCACCCTGCTCCAACTTTGTCCGTTAGCTGCCCCGCTTGAGATTACTGAGAAGATTTATTTGAGCAACCCCTCTCTGAGTGATTTGAGTTTAAGATCCACTGAGAGAAAAGCCAAGAGCCCAAACTTAGACAGTGGTTTAGCATCACAGTAGTTCAGAGTGAGAGTTCTTGTACCTATTACTCTTGAGAGCTGCGCACTCTCTAGACGGATAGGTTTCGTCTTAGAGTGTTGAAGAGTTGTTGTATTCACTGAGCCTGATCTTCAGCAACCAAGAGTGATTGTGGTTCGCGACAGTCGACCGAAGGTTTGGAGATCGCCGACAAGGATCTACCACGAGTGAAATCAACCTGAGTCTGATCAGCTCTAGTTGAAGGAGAATAGGGTGAACAGAGTTTATCTTCCGTGTTAAGTCACAAGCGCCTCCAACCAGACATAGCCCTTTGGCAGAAGGGTGAAATGGTCTACCAAATCTCTCTGTCGCCATCGAGCACCACTGTTTATATCTACTCTACTGCATTTCCTTCAGCAGTTATTACTCGTGCTCTGTGCCGATAGATTACTTGATCGTTTTGTTCTGTTGTCTTCATCCTGTGTATCTGCGTTTATCCCCGTTCATTATCATCACATGTATTCTTTCGTTATCATCTTGTATTTCGGATTCACTTGTGAAATCATTGTATAGCATTTTATCTAGTATCAACTATGTTGTATCTTATTCTGCTACATCTGTTTGCATGTTGCATCACTCTCATTGTAGTTAAACATGTGATCCATCAAGCTCGTACTATTGTCAATGCCTTCATCCATGAATATGCTTCTGACGAAGAAGATTGATTCAGTCTATTTCCTTCGATACACTATTCCACTGCTGTGATTGGGTTTTGTTTCAAAGCTTTCGAAAGAAAATTTGAATCTCCCATTCACCCCTCTCTGGTTTATATACTCTCGATCCTAACAATTGGTATGAGAGCAGGTACTCCCTGTCTGTGTTTATTAAAGGTCTAACATCCTTGGAGTTTTGAGTATGTGGTTTGTAGGTAGATCCTTGCACTCTGAAAGATTTCATATCTTCGATGAAATGATTATATGTACTGGGAGGAATGAATGAGAATCATAATTCAAGCTATATACTATGATCTGTGGCAGATTCTAGAAGATGGCTACACCATTCAACAACAAAATGATCTGACTTTCGATGATAAAGCAAATGTGCAGTTGGATGCTCAAGCAAAAGATATCATCTGTGGCAGTCTACCAAAGGACACTTTCTTTCTGTTCCACAGGCTCAACACAACAAAGCAAATTTGGGATGCTCTCAACAGTGCTCATGAAGAATTTGTTGCCAGATCCGATCCCCATGTTCAAATGCTTCATGCTATGTTCACTGGTTTTAGAAGCCTACGTAAAGAAAGTGTCATGGAACTCACTGATCGGTTGACAAATATTGTTGAAAGACTACATCAATGAGGAGTAACTGATATCACTGATAAAGATGTAGTCAACAAGCTTCTGAGTGCACTTGATGAATCCTTCGATTCTATTGTGTCTGAAATCAAACAAATACCTGATATGAAGAGCTTCACTATGTTGAGGTCATGACACTGCTATCAATTCAATAAAAGATGGAACTCGAAAATGCCAATCAAGAATCTCCTTGGGAAAGTGAAGGAGAAATTCTCTCACACTATGGCAGTTCTGAAGAACAAGATGTCGAGAATCAACACACCATCACCCAAGAACTTGAAATGCTCACACAAAGGCTAAGTGACCTAAAAAGGCACAATATCTATTAAATGATGACGATTTTCATGCGCCAGAATCATCAAGAAGACGATTGCCTCCGAAAGATATGAAGTGTTTCAAGTGCAAGTTATATGGCCATGTCATCACTGATTGCCCTGGTTGGGAAGGAAAACCTAGTAGAAAATGGAAATAGCTGCACTGCAGTGGTTTGACTCAGATGGATCGTCATACTAAGCTCTTGAAGGAAATTGCATCTTCATCATCTTCTTCGTTGAGACCAGTCACTGACATGAAAGCCAGAGCTATCATTGAATCAAATATGAAGAGGATGTCACGGCTAAACAGAGCGTGTGTTGATCTGACATTGGACTCTGAAGAAGAAGCTACTGACACTGAATCATATGATGAAGAATTCTACAAAAAGATTGGGAGAAGAAATGCATATGTAGCCATTGAATCATCAAAGAATATTATCAAATCAGATAGTGATGATGATGCTTCAAGTAACGATGATTCAAGCAATGATGAACCAATCGCCTTTTGTCTCTTGGCAAAATCATCAAAAGATCAGGTATCTGCCAAAAACCAAAGGTCCATGAACGAATATTCACCTAAATATATATCCTATGCCAAGCTGGTCAAGATCGCTAAATCTCAACATGATGAACTTGAAATGCTTGAAAGAAATCTCAGGGAAACCCAAGGATTACTGGTCGAAGAGATGGAGAAGAATCAAAAGTTGATTGAAGAGTAAGATGATTTTTCATCAACTATTGATGATCTCACCATTCGATATGACTCACTTATGGTTGACTACGAGAGTTTATGAAATGAACTCCTTAACAGGAACCAAGAACTCGTGTCATTGAAAGAGTCTCACAACGAGCTGGCTTTAGAGAAAGCTTCTCTCTTCGCCAAGCAATCTGTTCAAATTCCCGATGGTTTTGTACCCCCTTGCTTAAAATGCCTAGAATGTAGCAATGCGGATTCTCATGCTGAAACTTCCAATGCTGTCATAGAGAATATTTTTACTACTAAAGTTGGTGCTACTAACCCCTCTTCCGATGATTTTGCTGCTATCACTGAAAAAATTGTAGGTTAAAGGGCTTACTTGAGACTAGCACGCTAAGGAGCCTAAAAGGGCATCAAACCCTGTGTGATGTGCTCAAGAAGTCCATTCTACACAAAAATACTCAGAAGGAAGGTTTAGGTTTCGAAAAGAAACTCAATGTGGATGGATCGCATTGGACTCCCGAACAGTATCCTCGTACTACATGGATTCGTGCAAAGAGTAAAACACTCAAACCTGAAACTCTATCTGGCTATCTTTTGTCCATTTTTGTTGATACTGATGAGACAAATGACTCAAATTACAAACTCTTCAAACAACAGAATGGTAAGGTTTTCTCTCCATATGTTCGAACTAACTACATGACAGGTTCACCCAAGAAGCAAATTTGGGTAAAGAAATGCACTGTTGAAAATCTGTCTGTCACTGCTAACCTGACTGTGTAGGATAACTCTCGACGAGGAAATGATTATCATTCTCAGCCTACTCAAACATCATTCTAGAATGATTATCACCCTGAACTGCGTCAGAAGGAGTACATGCGTACAACTTCAAATCATTACATTCATGCATCTAGAAACTACTTCAATGCCTATTCATATGATTATCATCATAGTACACAGGTGTCTCGCAGGACTCACCGAAGGAATATCCCGGGCCAGGCAAAGTAGATGAGATCCTCACCTCCCACTCAAGTGGGGGTTGTGAACAAGAACTAATCAATTCTCGCAGGAAATTCTCTCAGGGATATCTCATGTTTATCTTAAGCCATGAGATTAATCATTGTGCTTAATCCCTTTGTTTTTTCTTATTCGAAGTGTTTGTGTTTTCCTTCATGCGGTTTTGTATTTCATGTGTTCCTTTTCTGGATGTTACTCGGTCCTTACGTGTCATAAACATGCAACTTGATCTGAAGAGGATTTCACTTCAATGTCCTTGGTCGCGAATGGAATCATATTCGAATTTTTCATCTGTTTTGGCGCTTGCGCTTCCTCAAACCTTTTAGTATCCAGTTCAGTTACCGAGATTCTCGCAGGAAATGACTGACACATACCCATGATCCCACGATCATGATCCCGTCCGTCGAATGTGGAACGTCCCTAGTTTTTCTGCCGTAGATTTCAGAGCGAGCGGTTTCTCCCTCAGGCTATATAAACCCCCTATCTAGGTCTCTTCTTCCTTAGTTCATTCTGTGTTCGGCATCAACCTCTCCTCTCACTCTTCGTCCGGGCCCGAGCTCGAAGAAGCATCGATGTCAAGCATCGTCGTGCAAGTCCAGCAGAGCTCCATCATCGTTGGTCACGCCACCGCGGTAACTCTTCTCTCCTGCGCTGCCATAGTCGATCTGTACTGCCAAGTTAGGGTGTACACATCTAGAACTTTCCCTATCCTTCTTCTGTTCTAGGGCAGTTCATTCCGACGCCATTTTTTTCTTCTATTATTTTCTTGTGGTAGATCCTTAGGATTCACTAAGCAATGGCTCGTGCGGTTTGTAGCAGTTCCTCGTACCACTCTTTTGGATCTAGTGTTCACTGTGCATACATTGAAAGATTAGAGGAAAGGTTATGTTGTCTTAAGGCACGTTGCAATTCCCTCGATGATATCTTACTAAGTGTATGCCATGGAACCCTTGCTTCTTCCGAAAACTTATCTGTTTTGAGATAAAATGCTTTTGTGCATGTTTGTGACTTCTTCTTGTGTTTTTCTTTCAAAATTGTGTTTATCTCTTAGGAGTGGTCATGGAAAATAGTTCGGATGATCATTCTAGGTCCGAGGAAGAAATTCCACAACAGCCACGTGTAGCTGACAAAGCAAAGTTGGTTGAAAGAAAATCAGCAAAGCCACCAAAAGCACCGAAGAAAAAGGTCGAATCAAAATCTGCTGAAGAAGATGATGATATTCCCTCAACAAACAATCAGCCAGAGGACGAGCTTGTCACCAACTCCAAAACCCTATTCTCTGATGGAAATCCCAAGAAGGGTGGTCGCGGTAGAGAGAGGAACACCGCGGCTGAGATGTCCTATCCAGAAACTTACAAGACTCCACCTGGACTAGTGATGACCCACAAGTATATGGGATCAATTGTAGCTCTTTTCGATAAGTAAGAGTGTCGAACCCAATGAGGAGCAGAAGGAAATGATAAGTGGTTTTCAACAAGGTAATGTCTGCAAGTGCTGAAATTGGAAGTAATAGAGTAGTTTGATAGCAAGATAATTTGAAACGAGCAAGTAACGATAATAGTAACAAAAATGCAGCAAGGTAACCCAATCCTTTTGAGGCAAAGGACAGGCCGCGGTCTCTTATAAATAGCAAAGTGTTCTTGAGGGTACACGGGAATTTCATCTAGTCACTTTCATCATGTTGGTTTGATTTGTGTTTGCTGCCTTGATAATTTGATATGTGGGTGGACCGGTGCTTAGGTGCTGTTCTTACTTGAACAAACCTCCTACTTATGATTAACCCCCTCGCAACTGCAACTACGAGAAAAGTATTAAGAATAAATTCTAACCATTGCATTAAACTTTTGGATCCAATCGGTCCCTTACGGAATAGTGCATAAACTAGGGTTTAAGCTTCTGTCACTCTCGCAACCCATCATCTAATAACTACTCCACAATGCATTCCCCTAGACCCAAATATGGTGAAGTGTCATGTAGTCGACGTTCACATGACACCACTAAGGGAATCACAACATACATACTATCAAAATATCAAACACATATCAAGTTCACATGATTACTTGCAACATGATTTCTCCCGTGACCTCAAGAACAAAAGTATATACTCACAAATGATAATCGTGTTCAAGATCAGAGGGGTATTAAATAGCATATTGGATCTGAACATATTATCTTCCATCAAATAAACCATATAGTAATCAACTACAAGATGTAATCAACACTACCAGTCACCCACAAGCACCAATCTATAGTTTTGGTACAAAGATTGAACACAAGAGATGAACTAGGGTTTGAGATGAGATGGTGTTGTTGAAGATGTTGATGTAGATTGCCCTCCCCAAGATGGGAGAATTGTTGGTGATGACGATGATTTCCCCCTCTGGGAGGGAAGTTCCCCCGGCGGAATCGCTCCGCCGGAGGGCAAAAGTGCTCCTGCCCAAGTTCCACCTTGAGACGGCGGCGCTCCGTCCCAAAAGTCCTCTCCTTATTTTTTCTAGGTCAAAATGACTTATATACCAGAAGATAAGCACCAGAGGTGGGCCTGGGTGAGCACAACCCACTAGGGTGCGCCTGTGCTCCCTGGCGCGCCCAGGTGGGTTGTGCCCACCTGGTGGGCCCCTCTGGTACTTATTGGCTCCAATATTCTTCATATATTCCATAAAAATTCTCCGCAAAGTTTCAGCTTGTTTGGAGTTGTGCAGAATAGGTAGCCTGACGTAGCTTTTCCAGGTCCATATTTCCAGCTGCTGGAATTCTCCCTCTTTGTGTGTACCTTGCACATTATGAGAGAAAAGGCATTAGCATTACTCCAAAAGCATTATTATGCATAAAAACATCATAAATAACAGTAGGAAAAAATGATGCAAAATCGACGTATCAACTCCCCCAAGCTTAGACCTCGCTTGCCCTCAAGAGAAAACCGAAATCGAAAAACATGTCTACATGCTTAGAGAGAGAGGTGTCGATAAAAACAAAATACGAACATAGAAGCATCTGTTGGAAATATGCCCTAGAGGCAATAATAATATGGTTATTATTACATTTCCTTGTTCATGATAATTGTCTATTATTCACGATATAATTGTATTAACCGGAAACCGTAATACATGTGTGAATACATAGACCACAACATGTCCCTAGTAAGCCTCTAGTTGACTAGCTCATTGATCAATAGATGGTTATGGTTTCCTGACCATGGACAATGGATGTCATTGATAACGGGATCACATCATTAGGAGAATGATGTGATGGACAAGACCCAATCCTAAGCATAGCACAAGATCGTGTAGTTCGTTTGCTAGAGCTTTTCTAATGTCAAGTATCATTTCCTTAGACTATGAGATTGTGCAACTCATGGATACCGTAGGAGTGCTTTGGGTGTATCAAACGTCACAATGTAACTGGGTTGCTATAAAGGTGCACTACAGGTATCTCTGAAAGTGTCTGTTGGGTTGGCACGAATCTGGACTGGGATTTGTCACTCCGTATGACAAAGAGGTATCTCCGGGCCCACCCGGTAATGCATCATCATAATGAGCTCAATGTGACTAAGGAGTTAGCTACGGGATCATGCGTTGCAGAACGAGTAAAGAGACTTGCCGGTAACGAGATTGAACGAGGTATGGGGACACCCACGATCGAATCTTGGGCAAGTAACATACCAATGGAGAAAGGGGATTGAATACGTGATTGATTGAATCCCCAAAATCGTGGTTCTTCCGATGAGATCATCGTGGAACATGTGGGAGACAACATGGGTATACAGACCCCGCTGTTGGTTATTGGCCGGAGAGATGTCTCGGTCATGTCTGCATGGTTCCCGAACCCATAGGGTCTACACACTTAAGGTTCAGTGACGCTAGAGTTGTTATGGGAAATAGTATGTGGTTACCGGAGGTTGTTCGGAGTCCTGGATGTGATCACGGACGTTATGAGGAACTCCGGAATGGTCCGGAGGTGAAGATTGATATATTGGACGAAGGGTATTGGAGTCCGGAATTGTTCTGGGAGTACCGGGTGACGACCAGCGTGACCGAAAGGAGTTTCGGAGGCCCCGGCAAGCGTTGGGGGGCCTTATGGGCCAAGGGGAGGGGGAACATCAGCCCACTAAGGGGCTGTGCGCCCCTCCCACCCCATCTCACGTAACTTGGAGAGGTGGGGCGCCTCCACCTGGCTTGGCTTGGGGGGCAAGTCTCCCTAGGGTTTCCCTAGGGAGATCCAATCTGCCTTGGCCACCGCCCCCTAGGGGAAACCCTAGGGTGCCTCCCCCTCTCCCCTTCCCCCTATAAATATTGAGGGGGTGGGAGGGCAGTGATAACCCACAAGTATAGGGGATCACAACAGTTTTCGCGGGTAGAGTATTCAACCCAAATTTATTGATTCGACACAAGGGGAGCCAAAGAATATTCTCAATTATCAGCAGTTGAGTTGTCAATTCAACCACATCTGGATAACTTAGTATCTGCAGCAAAGTATTTAGTAGCAAAGTAATATGGAAGTAACGGTAACGATAGCAAAAGTAATATTTTTGGGTTTTGTAGTGATTGTAACAGTAGCAACGGAAAAGTAAATAAGCGAAGAACAATATGTGAAAAGCTCGTAGGCATTGGATCGGTGATGGAGAATTATGCCGGATGTGGTTCATCATGTAACAATCATAACATAGGGTGACACAGAACTAGCTCCAATTCATCAATGTAATGTAGGCATGTATTCTGAATATAGGGATATTAAGGCCTCCTTTTAATAGAGTAACGGAACAAAGCATTAGCACAAAGTGAATAAATGAACTCCTCAAACTATGGTCATCACCGGGAGTGGTCCCGATTATTGTCACTTCGGGGTTGCCGGATCATAACGCATAGTAGGTGACTATAGACTTGCAAGATAGGATCAAGAACTCAAATATATTCATGAAAACATAATAGGTTCAGATTGGCACTCGGGCCCTAGTGACAAGCATTAAGCATAGAAAAGTCATAGCAACATCATTCTCAGAACATAGTGGATACTAGGGATCAAACCCTAACAAAACTAACTCGATTACATGATAGATCTCATCCAACCCATCACCGTCCAGCAAGCCTAAGACGGAATTACTCACACACGACGGTGAGCATCATGAAATTGGTGATGGATGATGGTTGATGATGACGACGGCGACGAATCCCCCCCTCCGGAGCCCCGAACAGACTCCAGATCAGCCCTCCCGAGAGGTTTTAGGGCTTGGTGGCGGCTCCGTATCGTAAAACGCAATGAATCCTTCTCTTTGATTTTTCTCTCCCCGAAAGTGAATATATGGAGTTGGAGTTGAGGTCGGTGGAGCGTCAGGGGGCCCACGAGGTAGGGGGTGTGCCCCCACCCTCGTAGACAGGGTGTGGGCCCCCTGACATGGATTTTTCTTACAGTATTTTTAATAATTTCCAAAAAGATGTTCCGTGGAGTTTTAGGTCATTCCGAGAACTTCTGTTTCTGCACATAAATAACACCATGGAAAGTTTGTTGAAAATAGCGTCAGTCTGGGTTAGTTCCATTCAAATCATGCAAGTCAGAGTCCAAATCAAGGGCAAAAGTGTTTGGAAAAGTAGATACGATGGAGACGTATCAACTCCCCCAAGCTTAAACCTTTACTTGTCTTCAAGAAATTCAGTTGATAAACTGAAAGTGATAAAGAAAAACTTTTACAAAATTTGTTTGCTCTTGTTGTTGTAAATATGTAAAGCCAGCATTCAAGTTTTCAGCGAAGATTATGACTAACCACATTCACAATAACTCTTAGGTCTCATGTTTACTCATATCAATGGCATAATCAACTAGCAAGCCATGATAATAAATCTCGGATGACAACACTTTCTCAAAACAAT
Source organism: Aegilops longissima (assembly GCA_021605205.1). Taxonomy (NCBI): domain Eukaryota; kingdom Viridiplantae; phylum Streptophyta; class Magnoliopsida; order Poales; family Poaceae; genus Aegilops; species Aegilops longissima. The sequence continues at coordinate 311,680,799 of CM038682.1, forward strand.
CATGATATGGTATAATAAGATGGTATCTCGCTAGCCCTTTCTGAGACCGCAAAACATAAATGCAGAGCACCTTTAAAGATCAAGGACTGACTAGACATTGTAATTCATGGTAAAAGAGATCCAATCATTGTCATGCCCAATATAAATTAATAGTAATGGATGCAAATGACAACAGCGCTCTCCAGCTAGTGCTTTTTAATAAGAGGGTGATGACTCAACATAAAAGTAAATAGATAGGCCCTTCGCAGAGGGAAGCACGGATTTGTAGAGGTGCTAGAGCCCAGTTTTGAAATAGAGATAAATAATATTTTGAGCGGAATACTTTCATTGTCAACATAACAACCAAGAGATGGCGATATCGTCCATGCTACACACATTATAGGCGGTTCCCAGAAAGAATGGTAAAGTTTATACTCCCCCTCCACCAACAAGCATCAATCCATGGCTTGCTCGAAACAACGAAAAGGCCCAACTAGCAACAGTCCCAGGGGGAGTTTTGTTTGCAATTATTTTAATTTAGTTTGCATAAAGCATGGGACTGGGCATCCCGTTGACCAGCCATTTTCTCATGAGTGAGGAGCGGGGTCCACTCCTCTTGAGAATAACCCGCCTAGCATGGAAGATACGGACATCCCTAGTTGATACATGAGCTATTCGAGCATATAAAACAGAATTTCATTTGAAGGTTTAGAGTTTGGCACATACAAATTTACTTGGAACGGCAGGTAGATACCGCATATAGGAAGGTATAGTGGACTCATATGGAATAACTTTGGGGTTTAAGGGATTGGATGCACAAGCAGTATTCCCGCTTAGTACAAGTGAAGGCTAGCAAAAGACTGGGACACGACCAACTAGAGAGCGACAACATTCATGAACATGCATTAAAATTAATAAACATTGAGTACAAGCATGAGTAGGATATAATCCACCATGAACATAAATATCGTGAAGGCTATGTTGATTTGTTTCAACTACATGTGTGAACATGTGCCAAGTCGAGTCACTTAAATCATTCAAAGGAGGATACCACCCCACTATACCACATCACAATCATTTTAATAGTATGTTGGCACGCAAGGTAAACCATTATAACTCATAGCTAATCAAGCATGGCACGAGCAACTATGATCTCTAATTGTCATTGCAAACATGTTTATTCATAATAAGCTGAATCAGGAACGATGATCTGATCATATTTACAAAAACAAGAGAGGCCGAGTTCATACCAGCTTCTCTCATCTCAATCAATTCATCATATATCATCATAATTGCCTTTCACTTGCACGACCGAACGATGTGAATAATAATAAGAGTGCACGTGCATTGGACTAAGCTGAAACATTCAATAAACAGGAGAAGACAAGGCAATATGGGCTCTTGGTTAAATCAACAATAATGCATATAAGAGCCACTTCAACAATTTAATCATGGTCTTCTCCTATCGACCCCCAACGAAAAGAAAATAAATAAAACTATTTACACGGGAAAGCTCCCAATCAAGCAAAATAAGAACGAGAAATCTTTTTGGATTTTCTTTTTAATTATTACTACTACATCAAGAAAAGTAAACTAACTAAAAGTTACAACTAGTTTTTTGTATTTTCTGAAGGTTTAACAAACACACAAGAAGAAAGAAAGGAAAATAAAATAAACTAGCATGGATATTACAGTGAAAGAGTATGAGCACCGACATCTAGCAATGAGTGTGTGAACATGAATATAATGTCGGTGGGAAATACGTACTCCCCCAAGCTTAGGCTTTTGGCCTAAGTTGGTTTATTGCCACGGATGGCTCATGGATATCCGTAGTTGTAGCTGGGTCGATCGAGATGCAGCGGCTATTGCCTCCTTAGTCATGCGTGGCGGCGAGCTGCCTCCGCCTCCTCTCGTACTCATCTGCCTCCTCTCTGTAATAACATATCTTCCTTTTGCACGATAATCAAAGAAGGCAGGAGCAGGAGAGTAATACTCTGACAGACGACGCCCTGTCAAAGATTAATCGACATCGAGAGGTGATTCATTCCTCTCAACAAACTGGTGGTGAACCATAGCATTAAAGTCTAGGTAAGCAGGAGGCAATTCAATATCATCATTACGTATGGTTACACCAAGAAAATCAACTAAGCGGGTTGCATAAATTCCACCAAAGAAATCTCCATTAAATCTATTATTATGCAACCTACGTGCAACAATGGCTCCCAAATTATAAGATTTGTCTCCTAACACAGCACTCCTAAGAATACTGAGGTCAGGAACACACATATGACATGCTTCATCTTTACCATTTATGCACCTACCTATGAAGAGAGCAAAATAGTGTATAGCAGGAAAATGAATGCTCCCTATGGTAGCTTGTGCTCTATCTCTAGATTCCCCCACAGTTATACTAGCAAGAAAATTTCTAAATTCAGATTTGCGGGGTTCACTAGCACTACCCCATTGCGGAAGTTTGCAAGCAGTGGTAAAATCCTCTAAGTCCATCGTATAAGATTTTTCATAAAGATCAAACAGGACAGTTGAAGAATTACGTGAAGATGAAAAAGGAACTAGTGAGATAGTGGTACTGGCAGCATTTTTCTGCCTCGAAGCTCACAAGATCTGCGTTACGCAAATATGCGTTAAATTCCTCCTTGATTCCCGCTCAATCCATAAAGTTTTCTGAAGGCCATTCACAGGGCCGCACTGGAGCGTCCCTTGGTGGCTCATCGTCAGCATCACGCATTGCAAGCCTGGGTCGTTGCTTCCTTGAAGAACCACCTTGGTACATTTTCCTAAGCATATTTCTTCCTCTGAAAAAATTCTGAAATTTTTAGTAACTTCAAACAAAAGTGAACCAAGCTCAACAAAATTGATAGCAACTACTCCTACAAGTACCTAGAGCCTTTACCAAGCACTAGAACTACTTGGAACCATATAAATTTGACATGCAAGCTCTAAAACATGGTCACCTATGCAGCAAAAATTTGCAATGAATAAAGCACTAGAACAAAAACTAATTGGACCAATGGAGGAGTCACATACCAAGGAACAATCTCCCCAAGCAGTTTTGTGAGAGGTGCTTTGAGCAAGGAGATAAAAAATCGCAACAAAATGAGCTAGAACTCGTGCTTGAGCTGGATGGTGATTTTTTTGGGAGGAAGAAGAAGTGTGTGGGTGCAGGAATAAGTGGAGGGGAGCCACCATGGGCCAATGAGGCAGGGGGGCGCGCCCTGTAGGATGGGCAAGCCCTGGACCCTCGTGGCCAGGTGTTTTCTCCCCCTGCTGTGTTCTCAGTGCCAGATATTTTCAAATATTCCAGAAAAAAATCACATTCTATTTTCAGGGCATTTGGAGAACTTTTATTTTTGGGGTATTTTTATATTGCACGGATAAATCAGGAAACTGACGGAAAAATACTATTTTTACTTTATTTCAACTGAATAAGCGAAAGTAGAAAGAGGGTACAGAAGGTTGTGCCTTCTAGTTTCATCCATCTCATGCTCATCAAAAGGAATCCACTAACAAGGTTGATCAAGTCCTGTTAACAAACTCATTCCGAATAACATGGGACCGGAGAAATTTCGAATAACACTATGTTACCTCAACTGGGATATGCACATCCCCAATAATAAGAATATCATATTTCTTCTTGACAGTAGGAAGAGGAAATTCAAAACCTCCAAAAATAATCGATGGAATTTTTCCAATAGAATTGATACTGTGGAGTTGAGGTTGTTTCCTCGTAAAGTGTACCGTATGCTCATTACCATTAACATGAAAAGTGGCATTGCCTTTGTTGCAATCAATAACAGCCCCTGCAGTATTCAAAAAAGGTCTTCCAAGAATAATGGACATACTATCGTCCTCGGGAATATCAAGAATAACAAAGTCCGTTAAAATAGTAACATTTGCAACCACAACAGGCACATCCTCACAAATACCAACAGGTATAGCAGTTGATTTATCAGCCATTTGCAAAGATATTTCATTAGGTGTCAACTTATTCAAATCAAGTCTACGATATAAAGAGAGAGGCATGACACTAACACCGGCTCCAAGATCACAAAAAGCAGTTTTAACATAGTTTCTTTTAATGGAGCATGGTATAGTGGGTACTCCTGGATCTCCAAGTTTCTTTGGTATTCCACCCTTAAAAGTATAATTAGCAAGCATGGTGGAAGTCTCAGCTTCCGGTATCTTTCTTTTATTAGTGACAATTTCTTTCATATACTTAGCATAAGGATTCATTTTGAGCATATCAGTTAATCGCATACGCAAAAAGATAGGTCTAATCATTTCAACAAAGCGCTCAAAATCCTCATCATCCTTTTTCTTGGATGGTTTGGGAGGAAAAGGCATGGGTTTCTGAACCCATGGCTCCCTTTCTTTACCTGTTTCCTAGCAACAAAGTCTCTCTTATCATAACATTGATTGTTTGATTGTGGGTTATCAAGATCAACAACAGGTTCAATTTTTATATCATTATCATTACTAGGTTGAGCATCATCATGAACATTATCATTAACATTTTCACTAGGTTCATGTTCATTACCAGATTGTGTTTCAGTGTCAGAAATAGATATATCATTTGGATTCTCTGGTGGTTCAGCAACAGGTTCACTAGAAGCTTGCAAAGTCCTATCATTTTTCTTTTTCTTCCTTTTAGAAGGACTAGTGTAACACCGGATGATTAAGCAACAAGAATCACCTCGCCATCTTGGACTAAACTCACGCTGATTCGAACCCGTCTAAATCAAATTCAAAACAAGAGCAAACGATAAAAGTTTTCAAAACTAAAACTAAAATGTTCGGGGTTGTCAAAATTACAAAGCTAATTATGGTGGAGTGCACACATTTTTGTAAAGGGTCTAAGTAGTTTAAATGAATTAAAACAGAAAGAAAGAAAGAAAATAAGAAAAGAAAAAATAAAACAAGCGAGAGGGGGGGAAAGACCCAACAGCCAACTGGCCAAACCCCCCCACCTGCCCATCGGCCACCCCATGGCCCGCCCACCGGCCAACCCCTCTCTATCCACCCCTCCCGGTGGAACCCTAGCCGCAACCACTCCACCCCGATCCCTTTCTCCTCCCATCGTCCGGATCGGCCCCGCCCGATCCTGTCCCCCTCGCCCCGACGTCGGCGACCCCGCCGCCCGACCACCTCCTCCTCCTCCTCCCGACCTGCCACGGCGCCATGCCCTTCCTCGAGCCGCCCGTCGCCCCGACCCCACCGCCGCCTCACCGGATCCGCCCGACGCCGGTCGGCCGCCTCCCCGCCCGCCTCCTCAGCAGTGCGCCACTGAAGCGCCCAGAGCCCGCCTCGTACCCCACGATCCCCGCCGTGAGCTCTCCTCTCCCCCTCGGACCCCTCGCCCCTCTCCCCTCCCGAACGCCGCCGCCGCCCGGGCCTCCACGCCGCCCGCTCGGCCGCCCATCAGGGTCACACGCGGCGCGCCGCCAGCAGTCACGCCGTCCCCACCTCCCTCCTCCTCCTCGCCGAGCGGCCGCCCTCCGCCGCACCAACCTTCCCCCCCCGCCAGGATCTCATCGCGGGCGCCCCGTGACTAAATGGTCACGGGCCGAGCTCAGGCTTGGCTCGGCCAAGAACCCCTCCCGGCCTCCGTGGCGTTGTCGACGAAGACCGAGCCACCCGCCGCTGCCGGCGCTGTTCGCCGAGTCCGCCGACCCCTGCCCCCATCGGACGCGCCGCCTCTCCCTTCCGAACGCCGACCCGCCCCGCTTGGCCACCGGAAGCGAAGTCCGGCGAGCTCCGGCGCCTCCGCCAAGGAGGCCACGGAGCCAACTCCGCCCTGCGACGTGGCATGGCTCAGGGCCCCTGGCACATCGACGGATGGGCCTGGGCCCCGCTTGTTGACTCGGCCGCAGGTCGACCGTCCACCCCTCTCTCGTTTATGACAGTGTGTCCCACCTGCGTAACGGTTTTAAAATAAAAAGGAAAAGGAGAATGAAAATTAAATAAATATAAATAAAATGAATAAAACTAATTAATTAATTAATTAAGTAAATAGTTAATCTAGTTAATCCTGATTAATTAACCTAATGACTAATTAACCTAATTAACTATTGTTAATTAAAGTAAGCTAGGTTAATTAGTTAACAAAGCAGTATGACTTAACGGGTCCCACATGTCAGGGTTGACTTAGTCAACCCTGTTGACTGCTGACGTCAGCATGACATCATGCTGACGTCATAAATACATTTTTCTACTTAATTAAATTCCAGAAATTATTAAAATCTTTTAAAAATCATATCTTTTAATCCGTAACTCGGATTAAAATATTTTCAACATGAAAGTTGCTCAGATCGACGAGACGAATCCGGATACGCAGTCCGTTCGTCCGCCACACACCCCTAACCTATCGAACCTGCAACTTTCCCCTCCGCCTCTCTCCGCTCAAATCAAACACCGGAATACTTTCCCGATGTTTCCCCAACCAAGACCCCCTCATACCACGTTAGGGCACGCCTAGCATCGCTTCTTGACATGTCATGCATCGCTATGCATCTGTTTACTTGGTATTCATTGTTTCTTCCCGCTCTTCTCTCCGGTAGACTACGAGACCAACGCCGCACTGGCCGCCTCGGCTACGGTGTTGACGACCCTCTCTCTTGCCAGAGCAACCAGGCAAGCCCCCTTGATCACCGGATATCGCCTACTCTTATCTACACCGCTTGCATTAGAGTAGTGTAACATGTTACTGCTTTCAGATACTCCTATACCGCCCATAGCCTGTCCTTGTTACTTCATTGTTACCATGCTCGCAATCCTATATGCTTGTATAGGATGCTAGTACATTCATCTGTGGCCCTACATTCTTGTCCGTCTCACGTGCTATACTATCGGGCCGTGATCACTCGGGAGGTGATCACGGTATATACTATATACTTATACATGATACATGCGAGATTAAAGTCGGTCGGCCGATGGAGCACCCATGAGTGGATCTTTGAGGCGGAGTGACAGGCAGGTTGAGACCGCCTAGGAGAGAGGTGGGCCTAGCCTGCTCGGGCGTTCATGGTTACTTAACACGCTTAACGAGGTCTTGGTATTTGATCTGAGTTGGCTACTGAGCTTATACGCACTAACCATCTATGCGGGAGTAGTTATGGGTATCCCGCATCGTGGTATCACCGGCACTTCGGACGTCACGACGACGGGCGCGCCACCGGATTGGATCTGAACGCCTGTTAGGCTAGGTCTGCTTCGGCCGCCCTCAACGCGTGTGTGTGCTCAGGCGATGGGCCCAGCACTGCTGCAAGGCTTAGGTTTAGACCGGCGTCTTGGCCTCTCTCACAGCCTAGGTGGGGCTGCGACGTGTTGATCTTCCGCGGCGGGCATGACCCAGAAAGTGTGTCCGCCAAATGGGATCAAGCGTGCTCTGTTGACTCTGGCCAAGGTCGACCGTCCACCCCCTCTCTCTGTCTATGACAGGCAGGTCCCACCTGCAGAACGGTTTTAAAAATAAAAAGGAAAAGGAGAATGAAAATTAAATAAATATAAATAAAATGAATAAAACTAATTAATTAATTAATTAAGTAAATAGTTAATCTAGTTAATCCTGATTAATTAACCTAATGACTAATTAACCTAATTAACTATTGTTAATTAAAGTAAGCTAGGTTAATTAGTTAACAGTGTATGACGAACGGGTCCCACATGTCAGGGTTGACTTAGTCAACCCTGTTGACTGCTGACGTCAGCATGACATCATGCTGACGTCATAAATACATTTTTCTACTTAATTAAATTCCAGAAATTATTAAAATCTTTTAAAAATCATATCTTTTAATCCGTAACTCGGATTAAAATATTTTCAACATGAAAGTTGCTCAGATCGACGAGACGAATCCGGATACGCAGTCCGTTCGTCCGCCACACACCCCTAACCTATCGAACCTGCAACTTTCCTCCGCCCTTCCGCTCAAAATCAAACACCGGAATACTTTCCTGATGTTTCTTAACCAAGACCCTCATACCACGTTAGGGCACGCCTAGCATCGCTTCTTGACATGTCATGCATCGCTATGCATCTGTTTACTTGGTATTCATTGTTTCTTCCCGCTCTTCTCTCCGGTAGACTACGAGACCAACGCTGCAGCTGGCCAGTTCGGCTACGGTGTTGACGACCCCTCTCTCTTGCCAGAGCAACCAGGCAAGCCCCCTTGATCACCAGATATCGCCTACTCTTATCTACACTGCTTGCATTAGAGTAGTGTAACATGTTACTGTTTTCAGATACTCCTATACTGCTCCATAGCCTGTCCTTGTTACTTCTGTTGTTACCATGCCTGCAATCCTATATGCTTGTATAGGATGCTAGTACATTCATCTGTGGCCCTACATTCTTGTCCGTCTGCCGTGCTATACTATCGGGCCGTGATCACTCGGGAGGTGATCACGGGTATATACTATATACTTATACATGATACATGCGGAGATTAAAGTCGGGTCGGCTGATGGAGCACCCGCGAGTGGATCTTTGAGGCGGAGTGACAGGGCAGGTTGAGACCGCCTAGGAGAGAGGTGGGCCTAGCCCTGTTCGGCGTTCGCGGTTACTTAACACGCTTAACGAGGTCTTGGTATTTGATCTGAGTTGGCTACGAGCTTATACGCACTAACCATCTATGCGGGAGTAGTTATGGGTATCCCGGCATCGTGGTATCAGCCGAAGCACTTCAGACGTCGGACGGGCGGCTAGCGCCGGATTGGACTCGAACGCTGTTAGGCTAGGTCTGCTTCGGCCGCCGCTCGCGTCTTGAGGTGTGCTCGGGCGATGGGCCTGCACCCTGCGCTTAGGTTTAGACCGGCGTCTTGGCCTCTCACAGTGCCTAGGTGGGGCTGCGACGTGTTGATCTTCAGCGGCGGGCATGACCCAGAAAGTGTGTCCGCCAAATGGGATCAAGCGTCTTTGGGTAAGATGGTGCACCCTGCAGGAAGTTAATCTATTCGGATAGCCGTGATCTTCGTAATGTGACGACTTGGAGTTGTACCTTGAGCTTATGACAACTAGAACCGGATATTGGATAAAACACACCCTTCCAAGTTCCAGATATAACCGTGGTCGCTCTCGCTCGTGGATATGAGGAGGGATCGCGGGTAGGATTATTGCTATGTGATGTTACTTGGAGGACTTCAGATTGTCCCTCCTACCTGCTGCAAGACAGGTGTCGTGGTTTAGTCTTCGTTAAGACTAGCTATCCCCTCTTATTCGGCATTCTGCAGCTTCACCAATCGATATGGCCCTTTACACATATATCCATGCATATGTAGTGTAGCTCCTTGCTTAAGTAGTACTTTGGATGAGTACTCACGGTTGCCTTGTTCCCCTTTTCCCCTACCTCTACTCGATTGCTGCAACTGCACGATGGAGCCCAGGAGCCGACGCCACCGCCTATGACGACTACTACTGGAGGTGCCTACTACTATGTGCCCACCGACGACGCACTCAGAGTAACTTAGGAGGATCCTGCAGGAGGCCTGCTCCTCTTCGATCAGATCCCAGCTTTGTGCTAGCCATCTTATGGCAACTTGTTTAACTTATGTCCGTACTTAGATATTGTTGCTTCCGCGACTGCGTCTATGATCGAGCACTTGTATTCGAGCCCTCGAGGCCCCCGGCTTGTATTATGATGCTTGTATGACTTATTCTATTTGTAGAGTTGTGTTGTGATATCTTCCGTGAGTCCTCGATCTTGATCGCATACATTTGCGTGCATGATTAGTGTACGATTGAATCGGGGCGTCAAGTTGGTATCGAGCCGACTACCGTATGAATCCCCTCCACACTCCTTGGCGAAGTCGAGTCTAGACATTGCAAAACTTTTACTAACTTGGCTGTGTGCCTTACGGGCCCACGCCGCCATCGGGTGGTACTAGGATCTTTTACTCCTCGACCTTTTCTCCGGGACTCGAACTCTCTTCTACTCGGGTTAACCGATTTTACTAACTATCACTAGGATCCCGTGACCGCATTCACCCCAAAGCTGGATATAGCCTTAGTTGTTCTTGAAATTGTATTTGAGCAATTTCCACACCGCTATTTGACTCCTTTGAAACGCCTTTGTTTTCAGATGGAACCCACGAGGCAGGTCGTGGCGCCACACGACGGCCATTGGTGCCTCGGGATCACTGCGGTGCTAGCCGAGATGATGACCTATCCGGTTATCGCCGGCACCCCGAGTACACCGCCTATGAGGAGTACCAGACTATAACCGGAGCAGCGATGCGCCATCGCCCACCTCTACTCTCGAGTACGAGTCCACTCTTCGTCTGCACACCGCACATGGTGTTGGAGTGACTATCGATATGGCAGTCCACGATGCTGCTTATGCTGCTCGACACGCCTTCGTGCGAGTATCGAGTTGGACACCTCCCCTTCGTGCACATTGCTATCGCGTCGATGTTGGTGAGGAGGGTTACTACACCGCTGCCTACTCCATCGTCACCAGAGAGCCCTTCTACCATCGTAACTTTGTTCGCATGTCGATGGGCTGGATCGAGCTAACCGAGCTCTTCGCCACGAGTTGTACATCACCCGTCAAGACCTCTACCGTGCTCGACGCTGATGCACCCTTTGTCCGATCCGGAGAGCTGCCGCTGCTCGCGATCTACCCAGCCAGACCGTGATGCCCTCAGGGTGTCGGTTGGCGGGACGTGGAGGCTACTCTCCGCACTTGGCCCTCTTCGCCACACGGACGCCGGGTTCAGCACCGAGTATCCGCGGCCCCAGTGTCACCGACGTGGAGGACTATCCGCTGCCGAGACTATCAGCTTTCAGCTACAGCCTACCTCCGCAGATGCATCGTGGGACTGATGTAGGCCTGCTTGTTAGTGTTAGATGCATTCGCCGCGAGCCTGCGTGCCACCTATGATGTAGTAGTCTATGTACTGGACTCTATGTACCGAACTCTATGCATGATTCCTTTTGTAAGATATGCCAACTACTATGTAGTTTCTAACGTGCTACTTTCATTATGCATGTTTCATCATGAATGATTCCTGTCTCTTGCTTAATTTCTCAAATGCTGAACTACCCCTGTTATATAATAGCAGGATGGTTAGGCCAGCTGGTCGTGGTCGTGGTGGCAACTTCCCACCACCGCCTGAGTACATGGCTGGTATGGTCCAACAGCTTGAGATGAATCGCCAGTTCATGGAGAACATGATGGCTCAGTTTCCTCGCCCCAATATGAACCAGCACCCAAACGGAACAACTCTGCAGGATTTCATACGCCTGAACCCCAGCGTGTACCGCAGCTCAACCCAGCCACTGGATGCTGATGACTGGCTCCGTGACATCACCTATGAGATGGAGTCTGCTGATGTAGCCCCTGCCAGCTATGTCACTTTTGCTTCCTTCTTCCTGAAGGGACCCGCAGCTCAATGGTGGGACAGCCACCGGCGTACTCTGCCAGTTGGGACACTCATCACCTGGCCAGACTTCCAAGCTGCCTTCCGTGCCCGCTTCATCCCTCAAGGGGTCATGGACCGGAAGAAGCGTGAATTCCGCAACCTCACCCAAGGCAACAAGATCATTGAAGCTTATCAACAGAGTTCTGGACTTGTCTCGCTATGTCAAGAGGATATTGCAACCGATGCACGCAGACAGAGAAGTTCCGGACGGCCTTCAAGTCGACATCAAGCTCGCACTTCTAGTGCACGACTTTGCTGATTTCGCCACCTTGGTGAACAAGGCTATCAATGTCGAAACTGGTCTGCAGGAATACCAGAGTTCTAACAGCGCAACTGCGACACGGGCTCATCTTGGGCCCGCCCTCGCAGAAGCGCAAGATATGGATTCCCAACAAGATGTACCAGCCGAATGCACTGCTCCAAGGCGTAACTATGCTGCACCTCGCCCCGCCTACAACTAAGCAGCCAAGCTTCCAGCTCCACCACCCCAAGCTCCTGCTCCCACCCCCAATAATGGTTTGTGCTTTAGGTGCGGACAACCAGGCACCGTGCTAGAGAATGCAACCAGAACCGTAATCATCTGCCCTTCCAAAGAATGGCCGTGGAAACACCTGCACCATAACAACACCGCCAAGTCTTATGGTCAAGCTCAGGCCAACCACGTTGATCTGAACGAAGCTCAAGACCAGCCTGCTCATCGTGATGGGTACACTTCTCGTAAATTCAGTACCAAAGATGCGTTTTATTTGATACAGGCATCGCATTCATTCATGTCTCAAGATTTTGCATTCATGCATGGCATTAAAAGTGAAGACATGAATGCTTCACTATTAGTACACACCTCGGGCCAATGTCGAACCTCCATGATTTGCAACGACGTCCCGTTGAAATCGAAGGACTGGAATTCCTTGTCTCTCCCATCGTCTTTGAAGTCTTGTAGCATTGACCTCATTCGGAATGAATTGGTTAAAGGCATATCGCTTCCATAGTTTGCGCCACGAAGACCGGCCCATCTGCTACACCCTTCGATGAAATAGTCACTTACCAAGCTCATCGGTGCAAAATGCCGAGGCAAGGCTCTATGCATTGAATGCATTGAACGCCGCACCACTCGAGGGTATTGAAAACATTCCGCTCGCTTATGATTTCCAAGACGCTTTTCTGAAGAACTTCGAGGATTCCCCGCTAGAGCTGTCGAATTCGTCATCGACTTGAAACCGTGCACCACTCCTATAGCCAAGCGACCCTACAAGATGCCGCCGCATGAACTCCTTGAGCTAAAGGAGGAAATCGACAAATCTCTTCAAAGTGGTTTCATTCTCCCAAGTTGCTCTCCTTGGGGAGCACCTTCTCTCTTGTCAAGAAGAAGGATGGGACAAACCGATTGGTCCAAGACTACCGCCCCATAAATCAAGCTACTATTCAGAATAAGTATCCTCTTCCTCGGATCAATGATCTTTATGATCAACTGGCTGGTTCGTCAGTGTTCTCGAAACTCGACTTGAGGTTGGGTTACCACCAGATCCGTGTTCGCGAGGAGGATATCCCCAAGACCGCATTCGTGACTCGTTATGGTTCATACGAGTACACCGTCATGTCTTTCGCTTAACCAATGCTCCAGCCACCTTCTCTCCGATGAACTATATATTCATGGATTACCTCGACAAGTTCGTGCGTGGTTTACCCGGATGATATCCTGATCTTTTCCAAGAATGAAGAAGAACATGTGAACATCTTCGTCTTGTCTTTGGAAAAGCTACGAGAGCATCAACTATATGCCAAGTTCTCCAAGTGTGAATTCGCTTCCGAAGTAACCTATCTTGGGCATGTCATCTCTAAGGATGGTATTGCCGTCAACCCCGAAAGAGTTCAGGCTATTCTCGATTGACTCCTCCAAGAACGTTAAGCAAGTCGAAGTTTTCTCGGTCTCGCCACTATTGCCGTCGATTAAATCGAGAACTTTTCCAAGATTGCCAGCCTCGACTAACTTTGTTGTATAAGGGCGTCAAATTCCAATGGATGATAAGTGTCGGGAAAGTTTCCAGCACTCAAAGACAAGTTGACTTCGCCCTAGTGCTAGCCCCTCCGATACTAAGAAGGACTTCACATTTATCGCGACGCTTCTCGTCAAGGATTAGGCGGTGTCCTAATGCAAGAGCGTAAAGTGGTTGCTTATGCCTCTCGACGATTCGCCCTCACGAAGAGAACTACCCAGTTCATGACCTCGAACTTGCTGCCGTCATTCATGCATCAAGCAAAGGCGACATTACCTTCTCGGTAATCGCTATAGATCTTCACCGACCACCAAAGTCTGAAGTATCTGCATACTCAGCCAGACCTGAACCTCCGTCGGCAGAGATGGATGGAGACTGCAGACTTTGATTTGGGTATTTCTATACGCCAGCAAGGCTAATGTAATGGCTGATGCCTTGAGCCGCAAGTCTTCTCGCAACCACCTTCAGTTCACAAAGTTCAGCCCCACTTGTTGAAGAATTCAGAAAGCTGAACCTCCATATTGTTCCTCCGTGCACTCGCTCCCCTCCTCCGGAGTTCCGCAAGATGAATCTCCGTGTTGTTCCCCGTGGTTCCCTCTATACCTGGCTGTTGAACCCGATCTCGTGGGCACCATAAAGACAATGCAGGATTTGACTCAAGTCTACAAGATTAAGCAAGACCTCAAAGAAGGAAATCCTCATTCTTCTCTATTGTTGATGATGGCGCCTTGTACTTCAAAGGCCGCCTAGTGGTGCCGTGTAAGAAGGAAAACCTGAATATGACTCGAGAAGGTTATGAAAGAAGCTCATGATACGCCTCTATGTATCCATCCCGGTAGTACAAAGATGTATCAAGACATTCGCCGAGATTCCGGTGGTCTAATATGAAGCAGGGACATTGCTCGCTATGTTGCCGAGTGTGACGCTTGCCGTTGTATCAAAGCGAAACATCAAAGGCCTCTTGGAACTCTGCAACCTATCTCTATTCCGAATGGAAATGGGACCATGTTGAAATGGACTTCGCCACCGGATTTCCCAAATCGTGAAAGGTAATGATGCTATTCTTGTCGCCATTGACCGCTTTCTAAAGTTGCTCATTTTCCGCGGTCAAGGAAACGATCACCGCTAGTCAGCTTGCAACACTCTATATGTCCAGAATTGTTTCACTTCACGGTATTCCACCGGTTATCGGTTCGGACCGTGGCAGCTTATTCACTTCAAGATTCGGGCAAGTTTTCAAGAAGCTATGGGGACTCATTTATCTTTCAAGATCGCTTTCATCCGCAGCCTCAAGGGCAAGTTGAACGTGTCAACCAAATTCTCAAGACATGCTTCGAGCTTGTGTCGCTTCCTTCGCAAGAAATGGGAGGAATCTCTCCGTATGCTGAGTTCTCTTATAATAATAGCTATCAAGCTAGTTTGAAGATGGCCCCTTCAAGTGTTATATGGACGAAAGTGCCGAACCCTCCGAACTGGTCGAAATCGGGAACGCCCACTCTTCGTCCGGATATTATCCAACATGTCAAGAACAAGTTCGCATTATTCGCGAGAATCTCAAGACTGCTCGATCGCGTCAAAAGAGTAATTATGACCGCTATCACAAAGACATGGTCTATCAACTTGGTGAAAAGGCCTATCTTCGCTACACCAATGAAGGGTGCTCACCGCCGGGATCAAGGGCAAGCTAGCTCCTCGCTATATTGGCCCATTCACTATTCGGAAAGGCGTGGAAAAGTGGCTTATCAATCGGAGCTCCGTCCGAACCTTTCACGGAGTTCACGATGTGTTCCACGTGTCACAACTCCGACGCTGCTTCAAGGACCCAATCCGGCAAAGGACCATGAAGTGCTCGAATTGCAACAAGACCTCTCCTATAAAGAGCATCCGTCCGCATTCTCGACCAAGCTGAACGCCGCACACGTCAGAAGGCGATCAAGTTCCTCAAAGTCCAGTGGTCGAATCACTCTGAAGACGAAGCCACCTGGGAACGCGAGGATCGTCTTCGAGATGAATACCCCGCACTCTTTCCTTCTACCTCCTAAATCTCGGGACGAGATTTCTTGTAGTGGAGGAGATTTGTAACACCCGGATGATTAAGCAACAGTAATCACCTTGGTTACTGTGACTAAACTCACGTTGATTCGAACCCGGTCTAAATCAAATTCAAAACAAGAGCAAACGATAAAATTTTTCAAAAACTAAAACTAAAATGTTCGGGGGTTGTCAAAAATTACAAAGCTAATTATGGTGGAGTGCACACATTTTTGTAAAGGGTCTAAGTAGTTTAAATGAATTAAAACAGAAAGAAAGAAAGTAAATAAGAAAAGAAAAAAATAAAACAACTGAGAGGGGGGGAAAGACCCAACAGGCCAACTGGCCAACCCCCCCACCTGGCCCAGTCGGCCACCCCATGGCCCGGCCCAGCCGGCCAACCCCCCTCTCTATCCACCCCCTCCCCCGGTCGGGAACCCTAGCCGCAACCACTCCCCGATCCCCTTTCTCCTCCCCCGCGCCGTCCGGATCGGCCCCCGCCCGATCCCGTCGCCCCCTCGCCCCCTCGGCGCCCGGCGACCCCGCCGCCCGACCGCCTCCTCCTCCCTCCCGACCTGCCGCTACGGGCGCCATGCCTTCGCGGAGCCTCGGGCCGCCCGCTTCCCGACCCCCACGCCGCCTCACCGTCAGACGGTCGGCCGCCTCCCCGCCCGCCTCCTCAACGGTCGCCACCGAGCGCCCCCGAGCCCGCCTCGTAGACCCCACGATCCCCCACCGTGAGCTCTCCCTCTCCCCCCTCGGACCCCTCGCTCCCCTCTCCCCTCCCGAACGCCGCCGTCGCCGGCTCCGGCCGCCTTCAGCGGTCATCACGGCGCCGCCTGCCAGTCACGCTGCCCCCACCTCCTCTCCTCCTCCTCGCCCGAGCGGCGCCCCCCTCCGTCGCACCAACCTCCCCCCCGCCGTGGATCTCATCGCCGGCGCCCCCCGGTGACCAAATGGTCACGGGCCGGCCCCTCTTGGCCGGCCACAAGAACCCCTCCCCGCCTCCGTGGCGCGTTGTTGGCGAAGACCCGAGCCACCTGCCGCCTCCGCCGCTCGGCTGGCGCTGTTCGGCCGAGTCCGCCGACCCTTGCCCCCATCGGACGCGCCCCTTCTCCTTCCGAACGCCGACCCAGCGCCTGTTTGGCCACCGGGCGAAGTCCGCGAGCTCGGCGCCCCTCCGCCAAGGAGGCCACCGAGAGCCAACTCCGCCCCCGACGTGGCATGGCTCGGGCCCCTTTGGCACATCGACGGATGGGCCTGTGGCCTCGCTCGCTCTGTTGACTCGGTCGGCCAGGTGACCGTCCACCCCTCTCTCTGTCTATGACAGTGTGTCCCACCTACAGAACGGTTTTAAAATAAAAAGGAAAAGGAGAATGAAAATTAAATAAATATAAATAAAATGAATAAAACTAATTAATTAATTAATTAAGTAAATAATTAATCTAATTAATCCTGATTAATTAACCTAATGACTAATTAACCTAATTAACTATTGTTAATTAAACTAAGCTAGGTTAATTAGTTAACAGGTATGACTGAACGGGTCCCACATGTCGTGGTTGACTTAGTCAACCCTGTTGATCTTGACGTCAAGATGACATCATGCTTGACGCTATAAATACATTTTTGAATTAATTAATTAATTAATTAAATTCTAGAAATTATTAAAATCTTTTAAAATCATATCTTTTAACCGTAACTCGGATTAAAATATTTTCAACATGAAAGTTGCTCGATCGACGAGACGCGAATCCGGATACGCAATCGGTTCGTCCGCCACACACCCCTAACCTATCGAACCTGCAACTTTCCCCTCCGCCTCTCTCTCTTCGAAAACTCAAACACCGGAATACTTTCCTGATGTTTCCCCTTAACCAAGACCCCTCATACCACGTTAGGGCACGCCTAGCATCGCTTCTTGACATGTCATGCATCGCTATGCATCTATTTACTTGGTATTCATTGTTTCTTCCCCCTCTTCTCTCCGGTAGACTACGAGACCGACGCTGCAGCTGGCCAGTTCGACTACGGTGTTGACGACCCCTCTCTCTTGCTAGAGCAACCAGGCAAGCCCCCCCCCTTGATCACCAGATATCGCCTACTCTTATCTACACTGCTTGCATTAGAGTAGTGTAACATGTTACTGTTTTCAGATACTCCTATACTGCTGCATAGCCTGTCCTTGTTACTTCTGTTGTTACCATGCCTGCAATCCTATATGCTTAGTATAGGATGCTAGTACATTCATCTGTGGCCCTACATTCTTGTCCGTCTGCCGTGCTATACTATCGGGCCGTGATCACTCGGGAGGTGATCACGGGTATATACTATATACTTATACATGATACATGCGGAGATTAAAGTCGGGTCGGTGATGGAGCACCCATGAGTGGATCTTTGAGGCGGAGCGACAGGGCAGGTTGAGACCGCCTAGGAGAGAGGTGGGCCTGGCCTCGCTCGGCGTTCAGCGGTTACTTAACACGCTTAACGAGGTCTTGGTATTTGATCTGAGTTGGCTACGAGCTTATACGCACTAACCATCTACACGGGAGTAGTTATGGGTATCCCGCATCGTGGTATCACCAAGCACTTCAGACGTCACGACGAGAGCGCGCTACCGGATTGGACTGGAACGCTTGTTAGGCTAGGTCTGCTTCGGCCGCCCTCGCAACGCAGTGTGTGCTCGGCGATGGGCCTGCACCCTGCGCTTAGGTTTAGACCGGCGGTTGGCCTCTCTGTGTGCTTAGGTGGGGCTGCGACGTGTTGATCTTCCGCGGCGGGCATGACCCAGAAAGTGTGTCCGCCAAATGGGATCAAGCGTCTTTGGTAAGATGGTGCACCCTGCAGGAAGTTAATCTATTCGGATAGCCGTGATCTTCTGTAATGGACGACTTGGAGTTGTACCTTGAGCTTATGACAACTAGAACCGGATACTTGATAAAACACACCCTTCCAAGTGCCGATATAACCGTGGTCGCTCTCGCTCGTGGATATGAGGAGGGATCGCGGGTAGGATTATTGCTATGTGATGTTACTTGGAGGACTTCAGATTGTCCCTCCTACATTGCAAGACAGTGTCCGAGCGTTTAGTCTTCGTTAAGACTAGCTATCCCCTCTTATTCGGCATTCTGCAGCTCAGTCCACCGATATGGCCCTTTACACATATATCCATGCATATGTAGTGTAGCTCCTTGCTTGCAGTACTTTGGATGAGTACTCACGGTTGCCTTGTTCCCCTTTTCCCCTACCTCTACTCGATTGCTGCAACTGCAGACGATGGAGCCTGGCAGCCGACGCCACCGCCTATGACGACTACTACTCTAGAGGTGCCTACTACTATGTGCAGCCACGACGATTTACGACTGTGAGTAACTTAGGAGGATCCCTGCAGAGGCCTGTTCCTCTTCGATCAGATCCCATTTGTGCTAGCCATCTTATGGCAACTTGTTTAACTTATGTCCGTACTCAGATATTGTTGCTTCCACGACTTCGCCTATGATCGAGCACTTGTATTCGAGCCCTCGAGGCCCCTGGCTTGTATTATGATGCTTGTATGACTTATTCTATTTGTAGAGTTGTGTTGTGATATCTTCCCGTGAGTCCCTGATCTTGATCGTACACATTTGCGTGCATGATTAGTGTACGATTGAATCGGGGGCGTCACAACTAGGTGCATCAATATTATTTCTCTGAGAATCTTGTTCAATTCTCTTAGGGTGGCCTTCAGGATACAAAGGTTCCTGAGTCATTCTACCGGTTCTAGTAGCCACTCTAACAGCATAATCATTTTTCTTGCTATTCAATTCATTAAGCAAATCATTTTGAGCTTTAAGTACTTGTTCTACTTGAGTAGTAACCATAGAAGCATGTTTAGTAATGAGTTTAAGTTCACCTTTAACTCTAGACATATAATCACCCAAGTGTTCAAGCGTATCAGAATTGTATTTCAATTGTCTACCAAAATAAGCATTGAAGTTTTCTTGTTTGACAATAAAATTATCAAACTCTTCTAAGCATTGTCTAGCAGACTTATAGTGAGGAATATCACCTTCATCAAATCTAAAAAGAGAATTTACCTTTACTACCTGTGTCAGGTTATCAAGACCGTGAGTTTCTTCAATAGGTAATGGATTAAGATCATATGTTTCTTCAACAGGCGGTAAATTAAGACCATGTATTTCTTCAATAGGAGGTAAATTCTTAACATCATCAGCTTTTATACCTTTTTCTTTCATAGATTTCTTTGCCTCTTGCATATCTTCAGGATCGAGAAATAGAACACCTCTCTTCTTGAGTTGGTTTAGGAATAGGCTCAGAATTGGCTCAGAGCTGGCTCAGAAGTGTCCAATTATTTTCATTTGTCAACATATTATTCAATAGAATTTCAGCTACATCCGGTGTCCTTTCCCTGAAAACAGAACCAGCACAACTATCCAGGTAATCTCTGGAAGCATTGGTTAGTCCATTGTAAAAGATATCAAGTATTTCATTTTTCTTAAGAGGATGATCAGGCAAAGCATTAAGTAATTGTAGAAGCCTCCCCCAAGCTTGTGGGAGACTCTCTTCTGCAATTTGCACAAAATTATATATTTCCCTTAAAGCAGCTTGTTTCTTATGAGCAGGGAAATATTTAGCGAGAAGTAATAAATCATATCCTCGGGGACTACGCTTTTAACCAGGATCAAGAGAATTAAACCATATCTTAGCATCACCCTTTAATGAGAACGAAAATATTTTAAGGATATATAGGTAGCGAGATTCCTCATCATTAGTGAACAGGGTGGCTATATCATTTAATTCGGCAAGATGTGCCACAACAGTTTCAGATTCATAGCCATGAAAAGGATCAGATTCAACCAAAGTAATTACATCAGGATCAACAGAGAATTCATAATCCTTATCAGTAATACAGATAGGTGAAGTAGCAAAAGCAGGGTCAGGTTTCATTCTAGCATTAAGAGATTGCTGCTTCCATTTAGCTAATAACCTCTAGCTCGTATCTATCTTTGCAAGCTAAAATAGCTATAGCAGCTTCTTTTTCAAAAACATAACCCTCAGGAACAACAGGCGATTCATATTTTATTGGGGGAAGAGTCTTCATCATCACTTTCATCAATGTTATTAGTTTCAATAATTTCATTCTCTCTAACCCTAGCAAGTTGTTCATCGAGAAATTCACCAAGTGGCACAGTAGTATCAAGCATAGTAGTAGTTTCATCATAAGTATCATGCATAGCAGAAGTGGCATCATCAATAACATGTGACATATCAGAACGAATGGCAGAAGCAGGTTTAGGTGTCGCAAGCTTACTCAAAATGTAGAAGGTGAATCAAGTGCGAGCTAGATGGCGTTCCTTACCTCCCTCGTAGTTGAGGGATACATTTTGTTTTCTCGCCTTTCAAGTTCCTCATAGTGACCAGCAGATATAAATCCCAAGTGACTCAAAGAATAGAGCTCTTCTCCCCGGCAATGGCGCCAGAAAATAGTCTTGATAACCCACAAGTATAGGGGATCGCAACAGTTTTCGAGGGTAGAGTATTCAACCCAAATTTATTGATTCGAGACAAGGGGAGCCAAAGAATATTCTCAAGTATTAGCAGTTGAGTTGTAAATTCAACCACACCTGGATAACTTAGTATCTCAGCAAAGTATATAGTAGCAAAGTAATATGGAAGTAACGGTAATGGTAGCAGAAGTAATATTTTTGGGTTTTGTAGTGATTGTAACAGTAGCAACGGAAAAGTAAATAAGCGAAGAACAATATGTGAAAAGCTCGTAGGCATTGGATCGGTGATGGAGAATTATGCCGGATGTGGTTCATCATGTAACAATCATAACATACGGTGACACAGAACTTGCTCCAATTCATCAATGTAATGTAGGCATGTATTCCGAATATAGTCATACATGCTTATGGAAAAGAACTTGCATGACATCTTTTGTCCTACCCTCCCGTGGAAGCGGGGTCCTAATGGAAACTAAGGGATACAAAGGCCTACTTTTAATAGAGTACCGGAACAAAGCATTAGCACATAGTGAATACATGAACTCCTCAAACTATGGTCATCACCGGGAGTGGTCCCGATTATTGTCACTTCGGGGTTGCCGGATCATAACACATAGTGGGTGACTATAGACTTGCAAGATAGGTGTAGCGACCCGACCCGAATGGATCAAGTCTCTGTGCTTAGGTGTCATCCCTGGATCGGTATGCTGACACACACAGTACTCGAAGGATTTATAACAGAGGTAAATCACATGTATAAATAACGTAAATACTATTACCTCAATCCAAAATATAGCGGAAGCAACAAGGTTGTGGATTCCCATCAACACCAACGGCAAAGTTGAGTGTAGAAATCGTAACCCTAATGTATCACTTACTGTCGTTCGAAAAGTCTCGCAACATGAAAAGTTGCAGCCAAAACGGGTCAAGACATGGAATATGCCGGCAATGTAACACATAGAGAGTAATGAAAGAATAGGCTATACTACATGCATATATGGCTGGTGGAAAGCTCTATGGTTACAGTTTTTGCGAAAAAGCCAATTTTTCCCTACATCAAAGGAATCAATTTTAATTTAACTATCATGGTGGTTGAAACATCATTGAGAAGGTATAACCCCAACTCAATCCCAATTAAGGTATTAAACAACCCAACAATATTAATTTAGAGTGATGGGATACATGTGAATACTCAAGTACTAGATACTCAGAATTGTCCATAACCGGGGACACGGCTAACCATGATTAGATTGTACACTCTGCAGAGGTTTGCGCACTTTTCCCCACAAGACTCGATCGCTTCCATTGATTTCTCGCACTACATGGTGTTTGAGAAACGGATGACCGAGACACGATCTTTCGTAAACATTAACTCTCTACTCCTGATAGATCATACCAAACCTATAAAACCCACTACCTGCTGATCTACCTCTTCGAGAGCTTCACGTAACTTACTCAACTATGCTAGAGCCCATAATAGCTTGTGGATGCACACGGAAGTTTCTAGCATGAATAGTCTCAGCCCTTTGAGCCCAGGTGGCGGTCCTTAGAAGATCACACGGGTACCCGGGATTTCCAAAATAAAATGACAACACCGGGTTCCCCGTGTGCCTCAATCCACCAGATGTGTATTTAAGTTGCCACTTAAAATAAACCATTAATTAACAATCTCACATTTGTCGTGAATATCTATCAAACCCAAACCACGCTCACGAGCATAGCATAGCAATATAAGCAACACGTAGAAGTAACTCCCAAGGGTTTGATAGTAACAGGCAATAGGTTCCTACCTCATCATCTACTTCCCAACCCACAAATTAATGACATCCTAATCATGCAATGTTTGAGGTTGAACTAATGCATAAAACTGGTATGAAAAGAGTATGATCAAAGTGTTACTTGCCTGCAAAGTTGATGAAGATGATTCGCACTCAAAATTCTTGATAGGTCTACTCGTCACACTCCGGTCAATCTATTGTAAGCAAGCAATAGTAACCACACATAAGCAATCACTCAAAAGATCGGAAAGAATGAAGAAAACGATTCGGAAAACATCAAAACCAAGCAAATAACTCTTGCAACATAAAACAATTTCTAACAGTACCAAAATTATATGGATTTGGCCTTATCAAAAAGTTTAGGTCAAGAGCTTCGATTTGCAAAAAGAATCAGCTAAATCGGAGTTACGAAACTCAAGTTATGATCAACGAAGTTTGAATTCAAATCTGATCTAATTCAAATTTTAAAACTTTCAAAAAAAATGTTTGAGTTGGATTACTGGATAGAGGAGATCATAACGAAGAAGTGGGCGTTGGTTTCGTTGGATTTGGACTAACGAGTGAAAAGTTATGGTCGTTTGGAGATTAGGGACTAATCTGTGAGGAAAATAATTACTTACGGGTCCCTAGCAGAAAACTAAAATAAAATGAAAAGGCTATTTAGCGAACGTTCGCTAACGAATGGAAAAACCATTCGGTGCAAACCCTAACTAACGAACGTTCACCGAATAAGAAAAAAAACGTTTTAGAAAAAAAAAAGGATCTGGACCCTTAGATCCAGATCGGACGGACGGGGAGGGCGGCGGTTACCGTGGCGGCGGCGGCGAACTCCGGTGACGCGGGAGGGCGGCGGCGTCTCAGCTCCGGTCGGGGTGGTGGCTCCGGGCGACGAGGAAGGCGGCGGAGTGGTCGAGGAGGCGGCGCGGCGAGGAGGAGATTGGCGGCGTGGCGGTGGCTCCAGCGGCAAACGGAGCGGGCGGCGGCGATCAAGGGCTCCGCGGCTCGGTGAGATGCGGCAGCTGCACGACGAACGAAGAGAGAGAGAGAGGGGTCCGGCGCGGATTTATAGGAGGGAGGGAGGCGCTGCTTGGAGGAGGGCAGGTGGCGCGGTGTCCGCCGGCGACGGGCGGCGGCAAGCGCTCCGTGCAAGGGAATCGGTCTCCTGCGGGAGATTGGGGACGGGCGACGGCGGCTGGGCTGGGTCGCGGCCTGGCAGGGAGCTGGGCCGGTCCAGTTCGGCGGAGGGAAGTCTTTTTTTTAACATATTTTTTTTAAGACAGAGACAAAAAAAATAAAACCAAAGAAATAAAAATTTTATATAGGCATATAATATATCAAAATTTTCAGAAAAAGATTTCCTACAATATGAACATTATTTTAGCTTCAAATAAAATACACACAAATCCAAATAAAACAAAGAGTGTTTCAGCTCTAATAAAATCCAACAAAAATCATTTTAAAAAAAATACCAAAATGACTTCAAATTAATTTCTCTCCAATTTTCTGATGTAGGGAATCATGTTACCCTATTTTCCATATATTTTATTTTTGGAGAAAAATAATTTGAATAAAACTCAAATAACTCCAATTGAAAATAAATTCAAAAAACTTTGAATTTTATTCTTTGAAACTCCCAACTCAGTATTTCATATTTTTGAAGAAGTCATTTTATCTTCGCTCGTGAAAATCATTGAGTTGCATAAAGTTTCAGAATTGGAAATATTCTCAAATGAAATTCAAATATTTTCAACACCCTTGTCATTTAAATAAATGGAAGAAGTCATGTCATCTTCTCTCAGGGTTTTGTGAAGAAAAGAATTTGAATTCTCAAGATCATAAAAGCAAAAATGAAAGTTTGGGAAAGTCCTTTATTCCTCTCATTTAACTTTCAAAAGATTTCAATTCACTCACTTTCACCAATCAATCAAACAATCAATCAAAACTATCTATTTGTTTATAACATTCCAAAATTTAGAATTTTGGGATGTTACAAACTACCACCCTTAAAATGAATCTCGTCCTCGAGATTTGGAGAGGCTAGAAAGAAATAGGTTAGGGTTTGGGGGTCTTCTCAAAATCCATCGACCATCACAAGGGGCCTGGGGTGCTACCACCCTTAGAAGCATGGTTACGGTTCCATCAAACTCATATACTCCATCCTTATCGTTGACAGTGTCGGTCTTCTCAAATCATAAGGATAATTCCTTTTCTGGGCTCTTCTGGTAGTAGCATAACCTTTTCCTCAATTCTTTTGTCCATTACTTCTTGGTAAGGTTATACCGAAACTGGGTCCTCTTAGCTGACGGGTCTGGCGCCAATTCTAAACAACTATCGATATCTCATGGTGGTCAACAATTTATGGTTTGTCCTGCAGAAATGGGTCTGGTTGAACTCACCGTATAACCTACGGTTGGCAACAACTGCCGTGTACAAGGGAAAAATACCTATACCATTCTAAGGTTCAACAAGGTTTTGATCGTCGCTCTCTACTATAGGTAAGTCACCAGATTTACCATCTCATATAGCAAAGCGAATAATAAGAGTAAGTCGGTATGGTGATCAATCCATCCCGCACCCAAATCATTACCTTGTACATGGTTTAGTGAATCTCGATTCTAACACTCGGTCATCCTCACAAGCATTGCAGAATTTCTCTTGTCGATTTAACCAAGTTCGAAAATCCATTGATTTTTGCAAGCCAAACAAACATCTATCGTTCCTTAACAACTCTCAGGTTTTACGTAAACTCCTATAAGATCGTCTGTCGGTACAAGTCATAACTTCTTCCAGGGATCAACGGTTCTTACAGGGTACTACCACCCTTAAAATGTTCCAATATTCCATAGACCATATTTCTCATATCCTCAAAATTGGTCAACATCGTTCCTCATAGGGTAACTCATAAAATCCAAAGCAGTACCAACACTGCTAACTTTATTGATTCTTAAATTATTACAATCATCTCGCTTTTCCATTACATGTCTCAACTTAACACCTCAATATAAAAGAAAAAGCTCTCACTTCTACTACTCCATTTATTCTATTACAAATTCAACTATATATCACCAGTCTCCTTCTCCTTTGGACAATCTCTGGCAAAGTGCCCTGCTACATTACAACGGAAACATATTACTTCTGACAGGTTTCGAGGTTTCCTCATGATCACATAGCCTCCTTGGGTCCTCGGCTTCCATTTTGGGCAAGTGTTGATGTAGTGCCCTGACTCCTTGCATTTGTAACAGGTGACATGACTCAGTCCTTCCCGAATCCAATCTATTCCTCTTCCTGGACCTTTCTGTTCCAATCAGGGCTTCTATTTCCTGTGGGTCATACTCTACTTCCTCTATCGGGAATTCTACTAGATCTCCATTCAGACAATCTTGGGAGATGTGTCCCTCTTCTCCACATGAATAGCATGACTTGGTGCGGGCTTTAATTTTGTTTCCTTTGTGTGTGTCCTCAACATCTTCCTTCATCACAGGTTCTTCTAACATCTCCATGAGGGCTCCTTTCATTTCTTCTTTATTCTGCTGGATGGTTCTCTGTACCATAGTGTAAATGTGACACTGAGCAGGGTAGTGGGTAGTTCCTTCACACAAGAAACAAGTAATCTGTCTAGTTGGGCATTCTTCAGTTGGGTGACTTCCTTCACAATTAGGGCATTCATCCTTGTGTTCCTTATGGGTGTGTCCTATTTCTCCACAAAGCTTGCATGCACAAGGTTTCTTCATAATATTTCCATAAGGCTCCAATTTCTGGGACACAAACCGATACATTAGCAAAGTCAACTTAATTTCTCCCCAAGTGGTTACTCCTTGCCCTCCATTGATGGTTTGGTACATCTTCCACCAAGTAGCAGCACCTCTTTCAAAGCATTGAAGAGCATGATGGGCCATATCCTTTCTGGCTGTAGGGTTATTCTCCAAGTGATCCTCCATGTTCTGAATACATCGGTCTGTCTCCAATTGACTCATCGGTCCAGAAAATCCAAGCTCATCTCCATTCATCCTCTATTGGGTCCATGGGTTTTAGGGTGGAGTAAGAGAGATAGAGAGGGATGCTACAATACAAACAAAAGTTTTGAAAGACAGGTTTTATTGTGGCTGTCGGAAAAACATCAAACAAATGACAACTCACAATCGTCGCATCTAACGTAAGTACAACGGGGTTTTGGTCTTCTAAAGGTCATTAATCTTCAAGGTCGTCAAACTCTTCCAGTCTTGATCATGTCTCCAATGGCTTCTTCCGATCGTGCTTGTCCTTCTCAAGTTCTTTTGCCAAGTCATCTCTGTTGTCACAAAGTCTCTCATGGCATCCTTCAGTATTTATGGAGTTACGTTCCAACTTCTGGATTCAACTTCGTTGACATGAACCATGATCCTACTGTCCTCCAATTCCTGACGAATCTCCGGTATCTCGAGGTTTAGCTCCTCCGGCTTGGCTGCTTGCAGCTTCTGGGTCCTGAGTTCTTCGCGAACTGCTTCCTTGTCAAATACGGCTTCCTGCAGATCCACCCTAAACTTCTTGATGTAATGCTCCAGATCCTGGTGATGCACCAACTATGTTAAAACTGCACCCTTCGCCGATAGATGCTCCTTCAGCCTTCTACCATCCAATCCTTCCATGCATGTGCATGCTTAACTCAGCACGGTGACAATAGCATAAGCAACAATAATACCATGGTCAGCCGTGTCTAAGCCCATGTTATCGCCATCGCCTTCATTCCATAATTGATATCTCCTGCCTTAGGGTTTTCTTAACAAAAACTTTGAGTTTTTAACTCTCCATGCTCCGGTCTTTCTCCGATACACCTTGATCTCGGGTATTGACAGCTTCCATAGTCTGCCAAGTTCCATAAGGGGTGCCTTCCTAGGTCATACAAATCTGGAAATTCTTCAAAGCCTTCAAATTCTCCTAGTCTTCGGAGTCTTCACCGTTGTAGTTTCCGTCATTATAATGCATGGTAAAAATCCTCTTTATTCCAAAGTAGTCTTAGTTGTCCGATATCTTGTACTTCTTGGAGTGGTCTCATCAGCCGAATCTTCGAGTGGTCAAAAGGGAAAAGGGGTATGGTCTCACTAAAAGGGAATATTTGAATAAGCTCAGAAGAGAAGAGAGGTAAAAGATCTTTTTGAAAATGAAGTAGTAGAGAAAAATCTTTCCTATGGGCTTGTCAGTTTCTAGGGTCACGCCCCACACCAACATGTGCTCGATACCATCTTGTAGCGACCCGACCGAATGGATCAAGTCTTCGTGCTTAGGTGTCATCCCTGGATCGGTATGCTGACACACACAGTACTCAAAGGATTTATAACAGAGGTAAATCACATGTATAAATAACGTAAATACTATTACCTCAATCCAAAATATAGCGGAAGCAACAAGGTTGTGGATTCCCATCAACACCAACGGCAAAGTTGAGTGTAGAAATCGTAACCCTAACGTATCACTTACTCGTCGTCTGAAAAGTCTGCAACATGAAAAGTTGCAGCCCGAAAACGGGTCAAGACATGGAATATGCCGCAATGTAACACATAGAGAGTAATGAAAGAATAGGCTATACTACATGCATATATGGCTGGTGGAAAGCTCTATGGTTACAGCTTTTATGAAAAAGCCAATTTTTCCTACATCAAAGGAATAAATTTTAATTTAACTATCATGGTGGTTGAAACATCATTGAGAAGGTAGAACCCCAACTCAATCCCAATTAAGGTATTAAACAACCCAACAATATTAATTTAGAGTGATGGGATACATGTGAATACTCAAGTACTAGATACTCGAAATTGTCCATAACCGGGACACGGCTAACCATGATTAGATTGTACACTCTGCAGAGGTTTATGACTTTTCCCCACAAGACTCGATCGCCTCCGCTGATTTCTCGCACTACATGGTGTTTGAGAAACGGATGACCGAGACACGCCTTTCGTAAACATTAACTCTCTACTCCGGATAGATCATACCAAACCTATAAAACCCACTACCGCTGATCTACCTCTTCGAGAGCTTCACGTAACTTACTCAACTATGCTAGAGCCCATAATAGCTTGTGGCTGCACACGGAAGTTTCTAACATGAATAGTCTCAGCCCCCTTTGAGCCTGGTGGCGGTCCTTAGGAAGATCACACGGGTACCCCGGGATTTCCAAAAATAAAACAGACAACACTGGGTTCCCCAGGTGCCTCAATCCACCCAGATGTGTATTTAAGTTGCCACCTTAAAATAAACCATTAATTAACAATCTCACATCTGTCGTGAATATCTCTCAAACCCAAACCACGTCTATGAGCATAGCATAGCAATATAAGCAACACGTAGAAGTAACTCCCAAGGGTTTGATAGTAACAGGGCAATAGGTTCCTACCTCATCATCTACTTCCCAACCCACAAATTAATGACATCCTAATCATGCAATGTTTGAGGGTTGAACTAATGCATAAAAACTGGGTATGAAAAGAGTATGATCAAAGTGTTACTTGCCTGCAAAGTTGATGAAGATGATTCGCACTCAAAATTCTTGATAGGTCTACTCTTCACACTCCGGTCAATCTATCGTAAGCAAGCAATAGTAACCACACATAAGCAATCACTCAAAAGATCGGAAAGAACGAAGAAAACGATTCGGAAAACATCAAAACCAAGCAAATAACTCTTGCAACATAAAACAATTTCTAATAGTACCAAAATTATATGGATTTGGCCTTATCAGAAAGTTTAGGTCAAGAGCTTCGATTTGCAAAAAGAATCAGCTAAATCGGAGTTACGAAACTCAAGTTATGATCAACGAAGTTTGAATTCAAATCTGATCTAATTCAAATTTTAGAACTTTCAAAAACATGTTTGAGTTGGATTACTGGATAGAGGAGATCATAACGAAGAAGTGGGCGTTGGTTTCGTTGGATTTGGACTAACGAGTGAAAAGTTATGGTCGTTTGGAGATTAGGGACTAATCTGTGAGGAAAATAATTACTTACGGGTCCCTAGAAGAAAACTAAAATAAAATGAAAAGGCTATTTAGCTTAACGCTCGCTAACGAACGGAAAACCATTCGGTGCAAACCCTAACTAACGAACGCTCACCGAATAAGAAAAAACGCTTTAGAAAAAAAAAGGATCTGGACCCTTAGATCCAGATCGGACGGACGGGAGGGCGGCGGTTACAAGGGCGGCGGCGGGCGAACTCCGGCGACGCTGGAGGGCGGCGTCTCAGCTCCGGCGGGGTGGTGGCTCAAGCGACGAGGAAGGCGGCGAGTGGTCGAGGAGGGCGGCGCGGCGAGGGACGAGATTGGCGGCGCGGCGGTGGCTCCCATGCATTTAAACGGAGCGGGCGGCGGCGGCTGCGGGCTCCGGCGGCTCGGCAAGATGCGGCAGCGGCACGATTTAACGAGGAGAGAGAGAGAGGGGTCCGGGCGCCGGGATTTATAGGAGGGGAGGGGAGGCGCTGGCTTGGAGGAGGGGCAAGGTGGCGCGGTGTCCGGCCGGGCGACGGCGGCGGCGCGGCGCCCTCAAGGGAATCGGTCTCTCAAGGAGATCGGGACGGCGATGGCGGCTGGCTGGGCAGCTGACTGGCAGGAGGCTGGGCCGCCCAGCTCAAGGAGGGAAGTCTTTTTTTTAACATATTTTTTTTAAGACAGAGACAAAAAAAATAATAAAACCAAAGAAATAAAATTTTTATATAGGCATATAATATATCAAAATTTTCAGAAAAAGATTTCCTACAAGATGAACATTATTTTAGCTTCAAATAATACACACAAATCCAAATAAAAAAGAGTGTTTCAGCTCTAATAAAATCCAACAAAAATCATTTTAAAAAATACCAAAATGACTTCAAATTAATTTCTCTCCAATTTTCCGATGTAGGAATCATTTTACCCTATTTTCCATATATTTTATTTTTGGAGAAAATAATTTGAATAAAACTCAAATAACTCCAATTGAAAATAAATTCAAAAAACTTTGAATTTTATTCTTTGAAACTCCCAACTCATATTTCATATTTTTGAAGAAGTCATTTTATCTTTGCTCGTGAAAATCATTGAGTTGCATAAAGTTTCAGAATTGGAAATATTCTCAAATGAAATTCAAATATTTTCAACACCCTTGTCATTTAAATAAATGGAAGAAGTCATGTCATCTTCTCTCCGTGGTTTTGTGAAGAAAAGAATTTGAATTCGAAGATCATAAAAGCAAAAATGAAAGTTTGGGAAAGTCCTTTATTCCTCTCATTTAACTTTCAAAAGATTTCAATTCACTCACTTTCACCAATCAATCAAACAATCAAACAAAACTATCTATTTGTTTATAAAATTCCAAAATTTAGAATTTTGGGATGTTACAAACTACCACCCTTAAAATGAATCTCGTCCTCGAGATTTGGAGAGGCTAGAAAGAAATAGGTTAGGGTTTGGGGGTCTT
The DNA here is from genome assembly GCA_021605205.1 of Aegilops longissima. Classification (NCBI taxonomy): domain Eukaryota; kingdom Viridiplantae; phylum Streptophyta; class Magnoliopsida; order Poales; family Poaceae; genus Aegilops; species Aegilops longissima. Next base: position 311,711,950 of record CM038682.1, read on the forward strand.
CTCAAAATCCATCGATCATCACAAGGGGTCTGGGGTGCTACCACCCTTAGAAGCATGGTTACGGTTCCATCAAACTCATATACTCCATCCTTATCGTTGACAGTGTCGGTCTTCCCAAATCATAAGGATAATTCCTTTTCTGGGCTCTTCTGGTAGTGGCATAACCTTTTCCTCAATTCTTTTGTCCTTTACTTCTTGGTAAGGTTATACCGAAACTGGGTCCTCTTAGCTGACGGGTCTGGCGCCAATTCTAAACAACTATCGATATCTCATGGTGGTCAACAATTTATGGTTTGTCCTGCAGGAAATGGGTCCGGTTGAACTCACCGTATAACCTACGGTTGGCAACAACTGCCGGTACAAGGGAAAAATACCTATACCATTCTAAGGTTCGAACAAGGTTTTGATCGTCGCCTCTACTATAGGTAAGTCACTCAGATTTACCATCTCATATAGCAAAGCTTAATAATAAGAGTAAGTCGGTATGGTGATCAATCCATCCCGCACCCAAATCATTACCTTGTACATGGTTTAGCTTAATCTCGCATTCTAACACTCGGTCATCCTCACAAGCATTGCAGAATTTCTCTTGTCGACGAACCAAGTTCGAAAATCCATTGATTTCGCAAGCCAAACAAACATCTATCGCTCCTTAACAACTCTCGTGTTTTACGTAAACTCCTATAAGATCGCTCTGTCGGTACAAGTCATAACTTCTTCCGGGATCAACGGTTCTTACAGGTACTACCACCCTTAAAATATTCCAATATTCCATAGACCATATTTCATATCCTCGAAATTGGTCAACATCGCTCCTCATAGGGTAACTCATAAAATCCAAAGCAGTACCAACACCGCTAACTTTATTGATTCTTAAATTATTACAATCATCTCGCTTCCATTACATGTCTCAACTTAACACCTCAATATAAAAGAAAAGCTCTCACTTCTACTACTCCATTTATTCTATTACAAATTCAACTATATATCACTAGCCTCCTTCTCCTTCTGGACAATCTCGCAAAGTGCCCTGCTACATTACAATGGAAACATATTACTTCGATAGGTTTCGAGGTTTCCTCATGATCACATAGCCTCCTTGGGTCCTCGGCTTCCATTTTGGGCAAGTGTTGATGTAGTGCCCCGACTCCTTGCATTTGTAACAGTGACATGACTCAGTCCTTCCCGAATCCAATCTATTCCTCTTCCCGGACCTTTCTGCTCCAATCGGGGCTTCTATTTCGTGGGTCATACTCTACTTCCTCTATCGGGAATTCTACTAGATCTCCATTCGCATAATCTTGGGAGATGTGTCCTCTTCTCCACATGAATAGCATGACTTGGTGCGGGCTTTAATTTTGTTTCATTTGTGTGTGTCCTCAACATCTTCCTTCATCACAGGTTCTTCTAACATCTCCATGAGGGCTCCTTTCATTTCTTCTTTATTCTGCTGGATGGTTCTCTGTACCATAGTGTAAATGTGACACTGAGCAGGGTAGTGGGTAGTTCCTTCACACAAGAAACAAGTAATCTGTCTAGTTGGGCATTCTTCAGTTGGGTGACTTCCTTCACAATTAGGGCATTCATCCTTGTGTTCCTTATGGGTGTGTCCTATTTCTCCACAGAGCTTGCATGCACAAGGTTTCTTCATAATATTTCCATAAGGCTCCAATTTCTGAGACACAAACCGAGACATTAGCAAAGTCAACTTAATTTCTCCCCAAGTGGTTACTCCTTGCCATCCATTGATGGTTTGGTACATCTTCCACCAAGTAGTAGCACCTCTTTCAAAGCATTGAAGAGCATGCTGGGCCATATCCTTTCTGGCTGTAGGGTTATTCTCCAAGTGATCATCCATGTTCTGAATACATCGGTCTGTCTCCAATTGACTCATCGGTCCAGAAAATCCAAGCTCATCTCCATTCATCCTCTATTGGGTCTGTCGGGGGAGAACTGATCGTGTCCCACGAGCACCTATGGGACCTGGGTCCCTTGTGGTTCGGAGGGGGGCGGAGATTGCACAAAGAGCGGATCGAGGCGATGCACACGAGCAGATTTACCCAGCTTCGGAGCTCTCCGGAGAGATAATACTCCTACTGCTGCTTTGTGGATTATCTTGTGTTCTTGCTAGGGAGCAATGGGAGCTACAAGACCTAGCCTGAGTGTGGTTTCGTATGAGTATGATGAACTAAGCCGAGCTGGACCGAACCCTTTCTACGCTTGCACTTGGGCCTCCTTTTATAGGCACAAGGGGTCACCACATATGCCAAGTAGACGAGGGTAAAATAGTAAAACATAGGTTGGTACACCGCCTGCATGCAAGGTACAGAATCTATACCTAACTCTTACGGCAAGGGACAAGAGTCATCAATGCCCGCCTCACGCCTCAACAAAGGTAACAGGACCGCCAAGTGCGCCCGCTTGCCACGATGGTAGCCTGTCAGCCGCTTATCGATGCTCCCCGCTGGCTGCACAGCCCGCCGACACGCTGCTTGGGAGAGCCCTGCAGTGACACGCTGGCGGGTGAGCTGAGCGAGATGAAGAGAGGTTGCCCGCCCGGCAAGCGCCTTTGCCGCTGCAGGAACCTTGTCGCTTTGGGGGCTCGGCGCCCACTAGCCTTCCCGACAAGCTCCTCTTGTCGGGCCTTGTTTCTTCGCGCCGAGTATTCTTCCCGCAAGCTCCTCTTGCCGGTCTTGATTACTTTGTTCTGAATGGCTTACCGCAAGCTCCTCTTGCCGGGCCTTGTTTTCAAGGGTCATGAGGGTCTTGGAAGATGCCCGCAAGCCTAGCCACGGGACGCCGCGATCGCTCGGCAGCAGTGTTCGGGTACTAGGGTACCCTACTCTAGTACACCGGCAGAGCCCCGGGCTCGGGTCACACACGGCGCTAAGCTCATGGGCCAGCCCAAAATAAAGGCACGGGCACGCGTGGTCTTGATTACGCCATTATTTGCCTTTGACCCACCACGCCTCCCACGAACGGCACGCACCGGACGTGGCGCCGTGGGGAGATCGTGGGCTTTTTTAATGGGAAAATCGAACGCCCGCCCCTCTCCCTTTATAAGCGGGGAACAAAGGTGACGCCCACTTGCCCGCAAGGCTGTCACATCGAAACCCCGCCGCTTCCCTTCCTTCGAGCCCAAAGAGAGCGACGCCCCCCATTGCCACCGGTGCCACTAACGCCGCCGGCTTCCTCCACCACCACTCCCTATGGCTCAAGGCCGATAAGGGAAAAGGCGGAATCGGCTAAGGCGCAGCGGCTCGCGGCGCTGCGGAAGGAACGGGCCTCTTCGATCCCCCGCTCAATAGGAAGGAGTTGCGGAGCTGTATTATCTCTTCTGTCGACGGTGACCTGCAGGCGCACTCGCCGCACAAGGGTCATCTCCGCCGCCACATCTGCTAAGGTCTCCATCGGGTACCCTTCTTCACGATTTTCTTACAGTGGCTCGCCTCACTTTTCTCAATTCTTCGCGATATCATGAACACATATGGCCTCCGCCTCCTTGACTTCACCCCAATGCCATCCTCACCATGGCTGCTGCACATCTCTGCGAGAACTTTGTCGGGTCCACCCAAACGTCGCACTCTTCCGCCACTACTTCTCACCCCGCGAGAGAGAGGAGAGCCGCTGTCGAGGAATTGCATGGACTTCTAGGATCGGCAATAAGGAAGCGATCTTGACGGAGAGTTGCGCAGCAAGTGGGAGGAGTGGAGGGCTGACTGGTGCTGGATCTTAGAGGAGGAGCCACAGCCTTTACTGCCTGCGCAATACCCCCATAGTTCAAGGGTAACGATTGAGCAACTTGGCGCGGAGGACGACAAGTTGAAGATTGCTACGACTAGATCTATGCCTCCGCAAGCAGGGCTTACCGAGGAGCAGTTACGCGACTTCCTTCGCCAGATTGCGCCTTTGCAGGAGAAAGGGAGGCCTGCTTGGGAATTCCGAACGCCAAGGATATCATGAGGCTACGCCCAGGTCTGAATTGAAATTTCACTACCTTGGAGCTTGACGGCATGCCGCGGGAGCTGTTCAAGCTCAAGCGGATAACCCCGGATGGTGTATGTTGCCGAGGGAGTTGTGCCTTGTGCAACAACTCGTCGCTTGATAGCATCCGCGCGAGCATGCCGCCAGCGATTCCCATGGGATCGCTCCAACTTGGCAGAGCCCGCCGATGACATAGTGCAGCAGTTCTTCGACAACTTCGCTGAAGTGCCGATCCGCGCCGACGAGAAGAGGCGGCTCACCCGCGACACCACCGATCAGAGATGGCATGCATCGCCACAAGGTTGGAGGAGGCTGCAGGCTGCTGCCGCGCTGCTTTGGGTTCACTGCCGAGGAGGCAGAGAGGCCGAGGCGGCAAGCCTTGCCGACCGAGAAGAGTTCGCCGGTGAGGAGGAGCAGACCGAGCCCGACAACGACCCAAGTGAGCCTGCTGGGCGCCTCCGCCGCCAAGTAGCTTGCCGCAGGAGGAGCTCGCTGCTCCGCCAGGAGACGCCTCCTAAGGCCGGAGAAGTGGCGGGGAGCACACGGTCCAACAGCCTCGCCGCCTCGACGCGCCCACCGCGGCAAGCACTGTTGCTGCGAGCGCCTCATTCTGCCACGGCGACGGGCGCAGGGTGTTCTGAGTCGCGCCCTGCTCCCGCCAAGCGCCGAGGGAGTCTTCCCCAACTGTCAGCCCGAGCAGAGTTTGATCTCTCCGCCTCAGCCCCGAGGAAGAAGAGGAAGAGTAAGATCTTGTCGCTATATTTGTAATCTTCCAATTTATTGCTTTATCTTATATCCGATCGGTTCCACTCAACCTTCTTCTTCGTGACGTTAGCTCGAGAGCGCCAAGAGGGCCAAGACGCCGGTGGTTGTCGTCTCAGATGACTTCAGAAAGCAACAGGGGCACGTCTGGGACTCCCTTGCCGGATCCGCAACCTTCAACAGAGCAGCAGCCCTCAAAGACAGCCCCCAGCAGAAGTGTCCGTATGCTTCTCATGGTTAGCGCTTGGGTGCTTTTTCCACTATCGATATCTGGTTTGTTGAATTTTGTAGGAGCAGAGCAGCCACATCATGGAGCATCGGAGGCTACTCCTGAGGTCCAGCCTCATCAGGAGGCCCCGGAGGTCACTCCCGAAATTCTGCTTGCTTCAACTACGCCACCAAGGGAGAATTCTCCGCCAAGGAGCGCTCTCCAGCAAGGAGGCCTCTCCGACAAGGGAGCTTCCCGACAAGGGCTGGCGCCAAGACCCTCGTGTGGTGGAGACCATGCAATGTAATTCCCACCGGGTAATCTTTTGTTTGATAGTTTCTTGGGTTCTTTTCTTCCGCTTTTCTCTTCAATATCCGCTTGATTTGTGCTTTCTTCTTCGACCATCGATCCATCTGCTGGAGATCCGATGGAAACCGAGGTTGCCGGGCGAGGAAGACGCCATGGCGCACAATGTCGACGCCGCCAACATGGAGGAGGAGGCCGGGCCGACGGCCCGGCCGCGCAGGAGGTCGAGGAGGCCGGGCGCAGAGGTCGGGAGGAATGGCGATCGATCGACGGCCCCGAGGCCGCAGGAGCGCCTGTGTGTTGCACCGATCGCTGATCCTCCCGCCATCGACGCCACGCCTGGCTCAAGAGCCCCAGCCCGGGCGCCACCAAGGCCGGCGAGGGTGTCTTTATCAAGCTCCCTGGGCATCAAGCCTGTGGCACCGGCCGAGGGGAGACTTTGACGCGGAACTGCTTGCTCCGCCGGGCTGTCGCTGGTTGATGGCCCAAGTAGCAGCAGCGTGAGCCCGAGGAGGAGCAGCTTAAGGAAGTTGTTGTCGCTCTACCGCGCCGACAAGCCAAACTGGAGTCTGTGGAGGCGCTTGTCGCGAGGGCGGAGCTGACTTGGAGAAACGCGCTGAAGAGCTCCGCCGCCAACAAAGAAACTCTCCGGGATATAGCGGAGGCGCGGAGCAGCTTGCCGAGGAGCGCACGGCCTTCATCTTGAGAAGGGCGAGGCCAAGAGCAGCAGAGGCTTGCCGGCGAAGCTCTCCGCCGAGAAGGTGAGCTGGCGCAGCGAAAGATCAACCTCGACAGCTATGAGGAGGATCTCATGAGCAAACGGTTGGCGGGCCACTTCAGAGGCAAAGATGCTGCTGCGCTGCCGAGGCCGCCAAGAGGGAATTGGAGACGAGGGTGGCTCAGCTGAGTCCACCTCCAAGAGTGCCGAGGAGGTCGCCGGGTTGAAGCGCGAAGCGTGAGAAGGACGCTTACACCTCGGCGCATCTACAAGGTCGCTTTTGGTCTGAAGATCAAAGAGCTCGATGCCGCCAAGGACTCCAAGGCGGATCTCGAGCTGAAATTGACCACCTTGACGGAGACGTTGAACGGCGCCAAGGAGCGGAAACGGGCCTCGCCGGAAAAGATCAAGGCCACCGAGGAGTTGCTCGTCGAATGCTGTGACCGCCTGTAATAATCTTCGGACAGCATAATGCATTGGACAAGGTCTTGTGGACACCGCCACCGCATCCATAAAGAGCTGATGGAGTTGGGGATGACAGATCTTGGATATTCCACCGACGAGAACCTCCAACCGAAAGGCCAAGCTCAGCCTATTCTTCAAAGGCGTGTTACGGGTATCCAATGCCCGGATGAGGTTCAAGCAATCGCGGAGGAATCACGCCAAGTCTCGCCGAGGCTCTCCGTAAGGTGTTGATGAAGGTGGCCTTCCGTAACCCGGTGTCGATTTCTCCAAAGCCCTCAAGTCCCTCGCCTCCTTCCGCCGATGTTGAAGCGCCAAGGCCCTTGTCGCACCCATTGTGGACAGGGTGAGCGGAGTCAAGAGGTTCGAGGGCGCATCAAGCGGGACTAGGCCGCCAAGTCTGTTTTTCTCCGTCGTTAGAGATCATGTTTAGCGAAAAATCTATTAGATTCATGACAAGTTATTATGTAATATACACTATCTTAGGCAATCGAATGCAATGTTATTCCCTTTACTCGACTCTTGGCTTTGTATGTTATCGCCCTACGCCAGTGGAAACTTGCTTGCGTAGCACCCTTGTCATGAGCGCCGAAAAGGAACTTCAGCAGCCTCGTCAAGGCGGGTCGCTATCGACAAGCAACCTTGTCGCAACTAGTTGCAGCACACTTAAATTGTTGAGCGGACTCAAACAAAGTAAGGGCGTTAGCTAGTCGCGAGTCGGTTCCTCCGCACAGGTTTTCCATACAAAGTACGGCCGCTCAAGGAAAATAACTTAAAAATTTAAAACTGGTCGCTTAAGCTTAGCAACTTAGCTTTTCGTTGTCCATTTTCCGCAAGGCGACAGCCTCGAGCGACGCCATGCCCACACCATTATCTTCTCCTCCCCGTGAACTTGTGGTGGATGAACCTTCTTCTTGTTTGAGAAGAAAGAAGAGAAAATAAAGTTATGGAGCCTAATGGCTCGCCATCGCCATCAAAAGCGGATGCTGCACAAAATGTTAGTAAACACATGCATATATGATTATGAGGGCATGTATTGACACAATGTGCGCAACACATAGGCTTTATCGATGCACAGGGTCTCATACCGCTTTGTACAAAGGATTACATGCAACAGCGCAAGACTTGTATAAAAGGGTGGTTGCCGAACGGGTTCCGCAACCGCGCCTCATGAGTAAAACTCATGAAGATGCTCTATATTCCAGGAATTGCTCACGGAAGGCCATCTTCGGTCTCTGGCATGACAGCGCCGGGCCTAGTGACTCGCTTTACCCGATAAGGGCCTTCCCACTTCAAGGCCAACTTGTTGGAATTCTTGGCGGATTGAACGCTACCAAGAACAAGGTCGCCTTCCTCGAAGCTTATGGCATTAACTTTGCGGCTATGGTAGCGACGCAAAGCTTGCTGGTAACGAGCAGCTCAGACAAAGCAGCTCAAGACGATCTTCCTCGAGGAGCAGCGCGCACATCTTGTCGCAGCTGCTCTTGCTCAAGCTCATCATAAGCGAGCACTCGAGGAGACCCGCATACGAAGTTCCGTGGGAGAACTGCCTCTGCTCCGTAGACTAGAGCAAAACGGTTCCGCCAAAGGCTCGACGGCGCCGCCCCGATCGACCAAAGAACCACCGCAGCTCGATCCAGCTTCCTTCCGCACTTGCGCAGCCCGCCGAAAGTTCTGGTCTTGAGTCCTCGCAGCACTTCAGCGCCGCTCTCTCGCTTGACCGCTGCTTCTCGGATGAGCAATGTATAAAGCAGATCTTGGCGCCAAGATCTTGGGCGATCGCATGAAGGTGCGGTTCGGAACTGTGTGCCGTTGTCGGTGATGATTCTGTTAGGAATCCCAAAACGGCAAACAATTGACTCAAGAACTTGACGGCCGATCGTCACACCCTCCTCACCGGTTCCACTTCCACCACTTTGTGAACTTGTTGATTGCTACGCATAAGTATTCAAAGCCCCCGATAGCTCGGGAAGGGGCCGAGGATGTCGAGCCCCACACCAAAAGGGCCAGGATAAAGGGATCGTCCGGAGAGCTTGAGCTGGTTGGTGTATCTGCTTGGAATGGAATCGCACGCTTCACACTTGGTTACTTGTGCAGCTGCATCCCGGAGGGCTTCGCCGAAGAAACCTTGCCGAAAGCTTTGCCGGCAAGTGCTTTCTGCCGATGTGGTGACCACATATGCCTCCATGTATCTCTCGCCAACAGCTTCGGCCCATCTTCCCGCAAATACACTTCAATTTCACACCGCTGAGCCTTCTTCAGACAGTGATGTTGTCAAGAAACCGTACATACTTGACCGCCGGGCTACTTTTTTCCTCTTCTTCTTGCTCTTCGGAAGTTCTCCTGTCTCAAGGAAATGGACGATTTGTCAGTGCCCATGTTGGAGCCTCGTGGGCTCGACAACAAGGACTAAAGGCTCATCTATCATCAAGGGAACATCAGCTTCTACGGCAAGGACATGTGGGTCCGCCGGAGCTAGGATCCCCAAGCTTGCCGGAGCTAAACTTGTCGAGAGCGCTTGCTTAAACGACACAAATCAGATGGTTTGTCGGAGCAGATCGCCCTCGCTGATACCTGCGCTTGGTTTTAGGGACCTTCTTGGGGCGGCTTCAGAGCTCGCTGGAAGGTAGTCGCTGGAAACCAATTTTCTTTTCTTGCTCGTCCCCGTTGATGGTGTTACGGTTATCGAGTCAGCTTGAGCACGAAAATTCCTGGTTCCATTGTGTAACTTAAGTGCGGCACATTTGGAGAGGCCATCAGCTATATCATTCTCGAGCTCTTGAACGTGTTCCATCTGCAGGCCTTCAAAGTGCTCTTCTAGCTTTCTCACTTCATCGACATAGGCTTCCATCAACGGACTTTGATAATCTTTTATTTACTTGTCGGATGACAAGTTGTGAGTCCCCCGACAATGAGCTTCTTGATCCCAAGGTCTACCGCAATCTCGAGACCGGCAAGCAAACCTTCATACTCTGCAGATTGTTTGTTGCTTGTTCCTTGGGAAAGTGCATCCGGACTATGTACTTGAGATGCTCTCCGTGGTGCGATAAGCAGCACGCCGCACCGGCGCTTTGCAGCGAGAAAGCACCATCAAAGTACATCAGCCACTCTTTATTTGCCTCTTTGACAGGGATGCTCGTCTCTGGAATTTCTTCATCTTGTGTTGGCTTCCACTCAGCTATGAATTCCGCCAATTCTCTCGCCTCGATAGTTGAAGTGCTTTCAAACTTGAGGCCAAAGCTTGCAGTTCCAAAGGCCCACTGACAATCCTGCTCGTTGCTTTTGGATTTTGCAAAACTTTCAGCGGAAAGCGAGTGACAACTGTTATTTCATGTGCTTGAAGTAATGGCGCAGCTTTCGAGGCCATAAGGAGGCCGAAAAGCAGCTTCGCGACACCAGAGTACCTTGACCTAGCCCCGCAGAAGGGAACTGACAAAATAGATCGGGCGCTGCACCATCTTCTTCTCAGATCTTGTCGCAACCTTGCGCTGATCCGTCCTTGTCGGGACCAGAGCTTGACGACGAAGCCCCTTGCTTGTCGCTGGATGCGCCTACCGCGTTGCCGCTCATCATCCGCTTCCTCTCCGCCACTAACGCAGCACTAACCACTTGATTGGTTGCCGCTATATACAGCAGCAGCTTTCTCTTGTGGCCTAGGTGCGATAAGTATTGAGCGGAGGACAGGTATCTCTTCAAGTCTCTGCAGCAGCTCTCCGCTTCGAGTCCATTTCATTGACTTGCCTTTTCAAAATCTTGAAAACGGCAGGCTGCTCAGCAGACTTAGAGATGAACTCGCCGAGAGCAGCCACGCAACCGCAAGTCTTCCGACATCCTTGACGCGCTTTGGTGCTTCGATCCGCTCGATGGCCTTGATCTTGTCGGGATTGGCTTCAATTCCCCGCTGAGACACAAAGAACCCGAGAAGCTTGCCGGAAGGGACTCCAAACACGCACTTCTCGGGTTGAGCTTGAGGTTGATCTTGCGCAGATTTGCAAATGTTTCATCCAAATCCTGAACCAGAGTTGCTTTGTCCCTGCTCTTGACCACTATGTCATCCATGTAAGCTTCTACATTTCTGTGTATTTGTGGCTCAAAGGCATCATGGACTACTCTTGCAAAGGTTGAACCAGCATTCTTTAAACCGAAAGGCATCCGTATGAAGCAAAGACGTGCTACATGGTGTAATGAATGCGTTTTCTTCATCCTCTTCTCGCCATGAAGATCTGCTGATATCCTGAATATGCATCAAGAAATGAAAGCGGATCACATCCAGCCGTGGAGTCAACAATCTGGTCGACACGCTGCAAGGGAAATGGGTCTTTGGGACAAGCTTTATTAACATCAAGAAGTCAATACAAAGCCTCCATTTCCCATTAGCCTTATGCATAACTACCGGATTGGCCAACCACGGGATGGAGGACTCCTCCGACAAGCCCCGCTGCTTCCAACTTCTTGATTTCTTCTCCTATGAACTCTTGGCGCCCAACGCTCTGCTTCCTAACTTTTGCTTGACGGGCCGCGTGAGGATAGACAGCTAGGTGGTGCTCAATTACTTCCGGGAACACCGGGATGTCGATGGTTGCCATGCAAACACATCAACATTCGCCCGCAGAAAAGCAACGAGCTCGCTTCCTATTTAGGATCAAGCGGCATCGATGGTGAAGGTACCACCAGCTGCCGCCCTCCTTGGCGGCACCTTCTGGTCTTCGCGAGCTGCCATCGCCTTGTCGCACTTGCCGTGGAGCTCGATGGTGCGCTCCTCGACGGTAGCGCATCACTCCAAGAGGTGCGCTTTGCCGGAGGGCAACAGAGCTCTTGCCGGACTTGGTGGTCTTCTTCTTCCCCGGAGCTTCAGCTGCAAGTGGTTTGCTCGCTGCGGCTGCTGCATCCTCGGTAAATCTTGTCGGCGCAGATAAGCGCCCCCTTCTTGTCGCCATGGATAGAAATGACGCTTATCGGGCCGGGCATCTTGAGTAAGTTGTAAGCATAATGAGAGGCGGCCATGAACTTGGCGAAAGCCGGACGCCAAGTATGCCATTGTAGGGCAATGGGAAATCGCAACGCCAAACGTGACCTCTCGCCTGAATTGAGCTCGCCAATGTTACCGCAACGTGATCTTCCTTTGGTTTGCTCCTTCCGGGTTGATTCCTTGAAAGTACCAGCTTTTCGAGCTCGCCGTCAGGATTTGAAGCTTTTGGAGCACCGCAGAGGAGATTAATTCAGGCCGCCCCGCCACAACCAACATCTTTGTGACCTTGAGGTTGCGGATGGTTGGTGAGACCAACATCGGCAAGCACCCGACCGCTGTGATGCGATCAGGGTGATCTTCAATGTTAAAGATGATGGGCGCATGGACCACTTCGTAGGTTTGCGTGACTCTATGGATGGTTCTCGCTGCATTGACCTCACGATCCATTGCTTGAGTTGGCGGTGCGAGGTATGTAGAGACGCACCACCGCCAACGCAAAGGACCTCCATTGCCTTTGAAACTCCTGCTCACCAGCTTCATCGCCTTCCATGTCCTCGCCATCTTCATCTTCGCCTTCTTCCTTGTCACGCTGCTGGAGGTCTGTCTCTTGCCGCTGCTTGGTCTTGCCGCAAGGCCCTCCCCGACCGGTCTTTTCTTACTTGTTACACTGCACCTTCCTGGCCTTCTCCTTGTCTCGCCGCCAGATTCAGCTCTCAGAGCTCAACAAGCTGCTCGACTTTCTTGCAGCTCGAGATCGTGGCCCTTGGTGCGGTGGATCTTACAAGATTGCTTGTTGAGCTGCAGCTTGTTGGCGGCCGCCACAGCTTGCGGTCGGCGCCAACGGCAACCTCCTTGCCGGAGCCACCGCCTTGGCTTTGTTGGATGCACCATCCTTGCCGGACTGCTTGACAACTAGTACTTCTTGGCTTTTCTTCCTTCGTTGTTCCGCCACGGCTCTTCCTTGCCGGGCGGTCTCCTCACTATCGACTCGCTCCCATGTTCTCTCCCGAGTCTTCTCCTTCTTCAACAGGCACTCTTTGTCGGCCAGTATGAGAGCTCACGACGTTTTCACTTTGCACATCGCCATCTCCTCCTCATCCTGCGGTTTCAGACATTCCGATGGAATGCACCGATCACCGCGCAGGGTGGACGCCGGGATGTTGTAGTGCACTCGATCGAATCTCTGGATGAACTTGCGCAGAGACTCCCTCCTTCGGGCAAGCAGGTGGAGATCACTCTCCGCCATGAGGCTCGTGGGTCGCCTATGAAGGCGCCAACAAACCGGTGGCACAAATCTGCCCAAGAAGAAATAGAGCCATCCGCAAGTGCATGAGCCAAGATCTCGACGCTTGGCTTGAGCACCAAGGGAAAGTAGTTGGCGAGGATCTTGTCGCCTCGCCCCCGCAGCTTGCACCGCGATGGTGTAGATGCCGAGGAACTCCGATGGGTGTGTCCTGCCATCATACTTCTCCCGCACATCTGGTTTGAAGTTTTTCTTGTCGGGCCACCGACTTGCCGCAGCTCACGGTGAACGAGGGCAACCCATCACAGACGCAAGTCGCCTGTTCCTTCGGCGCATGCATATCGACAGGGGCCCGGCGACCGGTCGGACCGACGACGCTTCTTCGGGCGCCGATACGGGTTCGAGCGCCTTTCTTCTTGCCATTCTCAAGAACTTGGCATTGGTCGCGACGAGCTCATGGATCCGACGACGCCAGGAGTCGCTGCCGAGGTGGATCCGCGAGTCGGCGATCTTGGCCTTCGGAAGGGGAGTGCACGGTGGCTGCACTTCGCAGTGTCGCCGCCATCCGCCGCGCTTTAGTCGCCAGCGCTGCTGCGCGAGGCACCTTGCTGTCATGGGACGCCGCTGCTGGCGGTTGATGAGACTCTGAATTGTGGTTTCCATTCGCCGACCTTATCGGGCCGTTGAGGGTAATCTAGAAGTAATCGAGCTTCAGCCAAGGCTTCCGCTGGTGTGGTTGGCGGCAACGGCGATGGAGCGAAGAACGGATGTGCTCGGACTCCTAACTGTTAGAGGAGCAGGATCCCGCCTAAGCGATCAGATTCGCTGCATCAGCATGCTAGGGTGCATGCGGTCTCGAGGGCCTCGGATCCTCCAGCTTGGCCTTGATCCAACGAGCGATGGTGCCGCGAGCATCATGACGCTGCCGGTCCCGCTGCCTCCCGCAAGGAAGCGGTGCGATTCGACGCCGACGCCTGTGCTGCCTTGTCCTTAGATCTAGCGGCATTGTGGGCTCTCTCGACGACGCTGTTCCTCCGCTATTGCTTCCCCACCACCGACCGCTCCAGTGGTGGTGGGTTCGACGCTGACGGCTCATTGCTGAAGATTTCTTCTTCGGCGCCATGTTGACGAAGATGTCGATGAAGTTGCTTGCGTGACCGCCGGATCAGGTTCACACAGCCTCGACGCCCCCTACCTGGCGCGCCAAAGATGTCGGGGGAGAACTGACCGTGTCCCACGAGCACCTACGGGACCTGGGTCCCTTGTGGTTCGGAGGGGGGCGGAGATTGCACAAAGAGCGGATCGAGGCGATGCACACGAGCAGATTTACCCAGCTTCGGAGCTCTCCGGAGAGATAATACTCCTACTACTGCTTTCTGGGTTATCTTGTGTTCTTGCTAGGGAGCAATGGGAGCTACAAGACCTAGCCTGAGTGTGGTTTCAGATGAGTATGATGAACTAAGCCGAGCTGGACCGAACCCTTTCTACGCTGCACTTGGGCCTCCTTTATAGGCACAAGGGTCACCACATATGCCAAGTAGACGAGGGTAAAATAGTAAAACATAGGTTGGTACACCGCCTGCATACAGGTACAATAATCTATACCTAACTCGACGGCAAGGGACAAGAGTCATCAATGCCCGCCTCACCGCCTCAACAAAGGTAACAGGACCGCTGGCGCGCTCCGCTTGCCACGATGGTAGCCTGTCAGCCGCTTATCGATGCTCCCCACTGGCTGCACAGCCCGCCGACACGCTGCTTGGGAGAGCCCTGGTGACACGCTACGGGTGAGCTGGAGCGAGATGAAGAGAGGTTGCCCGCCTGCAAGCGCCTTTGCCGCTGCAGGAACCTTTGTCGCGCTTAGGGGCGGGCGCCCACTGCAGCCTTCCCCGCAAGCTCCTCTTGCCGGGCCTTGTTTCTTCACTACCGAGTATTCTTCCCGGCAAGCTCCTCTTGCCGGGTCTTGATTACTTTGTTCTTGATGGCTTACCGCAAGCTCCTCTGCCGGGCCTTGTTTTCAAGGGTCATGAGGGTCTTGGCAGATGCCCGCAAGCCTAGCCACGGGACGCCAATGATCGCTCAGGCACAGTGTTCGGGGTACTAGGGTACCCCTACTCTAGTACACCGACAGGGTCCATGGGTTTTAGGGTGGAGTAAGAGAGATAGAGAGGGATGCACACAATACAAACAAAAGTTTTGAAAGACAGGTTTTATTATGGCTGTCGGAAAAACATCAAACAAATGACAGCTCACAATCGTCGCATCTAACGTAAGTACAACGGGGTTTTGGTCTTCTAAAGGTCAATAATCTTCAAGGTCGTCAATAATCTTCAACAAGTGAAAAGTTATGGTCGTTTGGAGATTAGGGACTAATCTGTGAGGAAAATAATTACTTACGGGTCCCTAGCGTAAAACTAAAATAAATGAAAAGGCTATTTAGCTTAACGCTCGCTAATGAACGGAAAACCATTCGTGCAAACCCTAACTAACTAACGCTCACCAAATAAGAAAAAACGCTTTAGAAAAAGGATCTGGACCTTAGATCCAGATCGACGGACGGGAGGGCGGCGGTTACAAGGGCGGGCGGTGAACTCCGCGACGCTGGGAGGGCGGCGCGGCCTCAGCCCGGCCGGGGTGGTGGCTCCGTGACGAGGAAGGCGCGGAGTGGTCGAGGAGGGCGGCGGGCGAGGGGAGGAGATTGGCGGCGCGGGCGGTGGCTCCCATGACGAAACGGAGCGGGCGGGCGGCGGCGGGCTCCGCGCCGGCAAGATGCGGAGCGGCACGGCGAACGAGAGAGAGAGAGAGGGTCCGCACCGGATTTATAGGAGGGGAGGGAGGCGCTGCTTGGAGGAGGGGCAGGTGGCGCGTGTCCGGCCGGGCGACGGCGGCGCGCGGCGCCTCAAGGGAATCGGTCTCTCCGGGAGATCGGGACGGTGACGGCGGCTGGCTGGCAAGCTTACAGGAGCTGGGCCGCCCGGGTCAAGGAGGGAAGTCTTTTTTTTTAACATATTTTTTTTAAGACAGAGACAAAAAAAAATAAAACCAAAGAAATAAAAACTTTATATAGGCATATAATATATCAAAATTTTCAGAAAAAGATTTCCTACAAGATGAACATTATTTTAGCTTCAAATAAAATACACACAAATCTAAATAAAACAAAGAGTGTTTCAGCTCTAATAAAATCCAACAAAAATCATTTTAAAAATACCAAAATGACTTCAAATTAATTTCTCTCCAATTTTTGATGTAGGGAATCATGTTACCCTATTTTCCATATATTTTATTTTTGGAGAAAATAATTTGAATAAAACTCAAATAACTCCAAATTGAAAATAAATTCAAAAAACTTTGAATTTTATTCTTTGAAACTCCCAACTCAGATTTCATATTTTTTGAATAAGTCATTTTATCTTCGCCGTGAAAATCATTGAGTTGCATAAAGTTTCAGAATTGGAAATATTCTCAAATGAAATTCAAATATTTTCAACACCCCTTGTCATTTAAATAAATGGAAGAAGTCATGTCATCTTCTCTCCGTGGTTTTGTGAAGAAAAGAATTTGAATTCTCAAGATCATAAAAGCAAAAGTGAAAGTTTGGGAAAGTTCTTTATTCCTCTCATTTAACTTTCAAAAGATTTCAATTCACTCACTTTCACCAATCAATCAAACAATCAATCAAAACTATCTATTTGTTTATAACATTCCAAAATTTAGAATTTTGGGATGTTACAATAGGATCAAGAACTCACATATATTCATGAAAACATAATAGGTTCATATCTGAAATCATGGCACTCGGGCCCTAGTGACAAGTATTAAGCATAGCAAATTCATACCAACATCAATCTCAGAACATAGTGGATACTAGGAATCAAACCCTAACAAAACTAACTCAATTACATGATAGATCTCATCCAATCCATCACCGTCCAGCAAGCCTATGATGGAATTACTCACGCACAACGGTGAGCATCATGAAATTGGTGATGGAGGATGGTTGATGATGACGACAATGACTAATCCTCTCTCCCGAGCCCCGAACGGACTCCAGATCAGCCTCCCGAGAGGTTTTAGGGCTTACGGTGGCTCCAGATCGTAAAACGCGATGAATCCTTCTCTCTGATTTTTTCTCCCGAAGTGAATATATGGAGTTGGAGTTGAGGTCGGTGGGGTGTCAGGGGCCCACGAGGTAGGGGGGCACGCTGGGAGGGCGCGCTTCACCTCGTGGGACAGGGTGTGGGCCCCTAACGTGATTTTTCTTCCAGATTTTTAATATTTTCCAAAAATATGTTCCGTGGAGTTTCAGTCATTCCGAGAACTTTTGTTTCGCACATAAATAACACCATGGAAAGTCTCACAAAACAGCCAACCGGGTTAGTTCCATTCAATCATGCAAGTTAGAGTCCAAAACAAGGGCAAAAGTGTTTGAAAAGTAGATACGACGGAGACGATCGCAGCCGCAACCTTCCCCCGCACAGCCCTCCCTCCTCCTACACCTCCTCCTCCTCCGCTGAGCTTGGCGGCCTCGCCGGAGAATCACGAAGCCCAAAGACCACCACACCGTGGTGCTGCCGAGTTCTCCTCAACTTCTCCTCTCCCCTTGCTGGATCAAGAAGGAGGAGGCGTCCCTAGGCTGTACGTGTGTTGAACGCGGAGGCGCCGTCCGTTCGGCGCTTTGATGGGATCTTCCGCGATTTGAATTGCCGCGAGTACAAATCCATCAACCGCTGTTTGTAACGCTCCGCTTAGCGATCTTCAAGGGTATGAAGATGCACTCCCTCTCTCTCGTTTCTAGCATCTCCTAGATTGATCTTGGTGACACGTAGGAAAATTTTGAATTATTACTACGTTCCCCAACAGTGGTATCAGAGCTAGGTCTATGCGTAGATTCTATGCACGAGTAGAACACAAAGTAGTTGTGGGCGATGATTTGGTCAATTTGCTTGCCGTTACTAGTCTTATCTTGATTCGGAGGCATTGTGGGATGAAGGCCCCGACCGACCTTACGCTGCATTTTATGTGAGAGTAGTTCCATCGACTAACATGCACTTGATGCATAAGGTGGCTAGCGGGTGTCCGCTCTCCCACTTTAGTCGGATCGGATTCATGAAGAGGGTCCTTATGAAGGGTAAATAGCAATTAGCATATCACCGCTGTGGTTTTTGCGAGGTAAGAAACGTTTGCTAAAAAACCCATAGCAGGTATCGTGAAACATGCAACAACAATTAGAGGACGCCTAACTTGTTTTTGCAGGGTATGCTATGTAATGTGATATGGCCAAAAGGATGTGATGAATGATATATGTGACGTATGAGTTTGATCATGTTCTTGTAATAGGAATCACGACTTGCATGTCGATGAGTATGACAACCGGCAGGAGCCATAGGAGTTGTCTTAATTTATTGTATGACCTGCAGTCAATGAAAATGCCGTAATTACTTTTACTTCATTGCTAACCGTTAGCCATAGTAGTAGAAGTAATAATTGGCGAGACAACTTCATGAAGACACGATGATGGAGATCATGGTGTCATGCGTCATGCGATTTAAGTTGATCATGCCGCTACCAAGATGGAGATCAAAGGCTTAAGATGATATTGTGCATATCATGTAACTTTATGATTTTCATGTGATGTTTGTCATGTCTACATATTATTTCCTTAGAACGACGGTAGCATAAATAACATGATCTCTCACTAAAATTTCAAGAGATGTGTTCCCTAATCAGGCACCATTGCGAAGGTTCGTTGTTTTGAAGCACCACGTGATGATCGGGTGTGATAGATTCTAACGTCAGATACAACGGGTGTAAGCCAGATTTACACATGCAAAATTTTAGGTTAACTTGATGAGCCTAGCATGTATGCATATGGCCTCGAACACGAGAGACCTAAAGGTCTAACATGAGTCGTATATGAAGGAAATATGCCCTAGAGACAATAATAAAGTTATTATTTATTTCCTTATATCATGATAAATTTTATTATTCATGCTAGAATTGTATTAACCGAAACATAATACATGTGTGAATACATAGACAAACATAGTGTCACTAGTATGCCTCTACTTGACTAGCTCGTTGATCAAAGATGGTTGAGTTTCCTAGCCATAGACATGAGTTGTCATTTGATTAACGGGATCACATCATTAGGAGAATGATGTGATTGACTTGACCCATTCCGTTAGCTTAGCACTTGATCATTTAGTTTATCGCACGCTTTCTTCATGACTTATACATGTTCCTATGACTATGAGATTATGCAACCCCGACACGGAGGAACACTTTGTGTGCTACCAAACGTCACAACATAAATGGGTGATTATAAAGGTGCTCTACAGTGTGTCTCCTATGGTACTTGTTGAGTTGGCATAGATCGAGATTAGGATTTGTCACTCCGTTGTCGGAGAGGTATCTCTCGGCCCTTCTCGGTAATGCACATCACTATAAGCCTTGCAAGCAATGTGACTAATGAGTTAGTTATGGATGATGCATTACGAACGAGAAAAGAGACTTGCTGTAACGAGATTGAGCTATGTATCGAGATACCGACGATCGAATCTCGGCAAGTAACATACCGATGACAAAGGGAATAACGTATGTTGTTATGCAGTTTGACCAATAAAGATCTTCATAGAATATGTAGGAACCAATATGAGCATCCAGGTTCCGCTATTGGTTATTGACCGGAAACATGTCTCGGTCATGTCTACATAGTTCTCGAACCCGTAGGGTCCGCACGCATAAAGTTCTGTGACGATCGGTATTATGAGTTTATATGTTTTGATGTACCGAAGATAGTTCGGAGTCCTGGATATGATCATGGACATGACGAAGAGTCTCAAAATGGTCGAGACGTAAAGATCGATATATTGGATGACTATGTTCGGACACCGGAAGTGTTTCGGGCATATACCGGAGTACCGGGGAGTTACCCGAAACCCCCCTCGGAGTATATTGGGCCTAATGGGCCTTAGTGGAGAAGAGGAGGGGCGGCCAGGGCAGGCCGCGCCCCCCCTCCCCCTTTAGTTCGAATTGACAAGGAAGGGGCGCCTCCTTTCCTTCCCCCTCTCTCCTTCCCCTTCTCCTACTCCTACTAGGAAAAGAGGAGCTCCTTCCTAGCGGACGCCCCCCTAGCTCCTTTATATACAGGGCAGGGGGCACCCTAGAAAATACTGTTGATCATTGATCTCTCAGCCGTAGGCAGCCCCTCCACCACAATCCACCTCGGTCATATTGTAGCGGTGATTAGCGAAGCCTCACGACGTAGCTTCATCAACATCGCTACCACGCCGTCAGGTTGATTTAAACTCTCCCTTGAGCTCTAATCGATAGTGAGTTCGCTGGACGCCACCGAGCTGAACGGTGCTGAACGCGAGGTGTCGACGCTCGGTACTAAGGATCGGTCGATCGTGAAGACGCATTTACTACATCAACCACATTGTCATAATGCTTCCGCTTAATGGTCTACGAGGGTACATGGACTACACTCTCCCTCTTGTTGCTATGCATCACCATGATCTTGGCGGTGTGTAGGAATTTTTTGAAATTACTACGCTCCCCAACAAAGGGCATCCGAGCCAGGTTTATGCGAGATGTTATATGCACGAGTAGAACACAAGTGAGTTGTGGGCTTATATAAGTCATACCGCTACCAGCTTGTCATACTTTGGTTCAAGCGGTATTGTTGGATGAAGCGGCCTGGATCGACATAACGCCAGACGCTTACGCTTATTAATCGTTCTACCGACGTGCTTTGCACACAGTGGCTAGCGGGTGTCGGCTTCCAACTTTAGTTGAACTGAGGGCTACGCCTCGTCCTTGAGAAGGTTAAAACACCACTAACTTGACGAACTATCATTGTGGTTTTGATGTGTAGGTAAGAACGGTTCTTGCTCAGCCCGTAGCAGCCACGTAAAACTTGCAAACAACAAAGTAGAGGACGCCTAACTTGTTTTTGCAGGGCATGTTTGTCACAGCCCCTGATCAACCCTAGAGCTTGCTTGTAGCTAGTAGCATTGCATCCATGAATCATGTTTAATTTCCATGAAATTTGAAATGGGGATGATCAAGCCCTAGCACTAAAGCAATTCAAATAGGTTCAATTTCAAAATATCTTCAAAGAAACCAAAGTGGTTTGCAAAATGTTCATGATTAATGGAAAAGGTGAAACCATATCCAGAGGTGATGGATATTTTTCCAAGACATTTCGGATTTTTGAATAAACCATATTGTATTTGAATTGGGGCATTTAAATACTATTAATATTTTTAAATGCTCCAACAATTCTGAAAATTAGTTAAGGGCCTCTGTAATAATTCAGTTAATGCCCACAATTATTTTCAGGATTTATTTAAATGGTTTAGTATTTTACTAAACTAAAACAAAATGTAAAATAGAAATAAGAGAGAGGAGAGAACTGCACTGGCGAAGTTACTCCGCAGCAGCCCACCTAGTGGCCCAGCCTTCTCCCCCTCTCTCCTGCTGCCCAGCCTGGGTGGCCCAGCCCACCAACCGCCTCACCGCTGTCGCCTACCTCCGCCAAGAGGCGAGGAGGGACACGGCGATCGCGCCCGAGCACGCCACCTCCTCCCCTCGCCGCCTGCTCACTCCTCGACGCCCGAGACAGCCACGCCCCCCCTGTGCCTCTCACTCTCCCCGAGCTCCTCCTCCTCTGCCTCGCCTCCTCGCCAACCCGAACGAGCCTGCCATTGCTCGCCATACCAAGCCACAGCTGCCCCCGAGCCTCCCCGACATGCCCCGAGCCCCGCCACCACCTCGAATCTCCCCACCACACGCAACCGGAGAGGCCCTACATCGCCGCCCAGTCGCCTTCCTCGAGCACGACTCGCCGACTCCATCGACGACCGACGCCATCCGCCTCCCCGAGCCGTGAGCTTGCTCACCTCCCCGTGAGCTCGCCGCTTCCCTCATCTTCCTCACTACTTCTCAGAGCCGCCACCATGAAAGCACCCGACCGCTGCCGCCATTGCCGACGAAGCTCGACGCTCCGAGCCCCTCCGCTCAACCTGTGGCACCAGCAGAGCCAGTGGCCCATGGATGCCACTCTAGCCCATCGCTTTCCTCCTGCACCGTGGCATCAAACCCGACCAAACCCGAACTCCGCCGCTTGAGCTCGCCGCCGATCCCGCCACCCCGACCTCGGCTAACCCCACCAAGAGCTTCGCCCTCCCCATCTATTTTGGTGCCTTCATGACCCATTTGGTCGCCGGAATGGCAAAATCACTCGCCACAAGCCTGGCTCGGCCGGGCGGTTAAACGCCAAGGCCTGCTGACTACCGACCGCACGGGTTGACCCACCGCCCGGTTTGACTTCCCTCTCCTCATCGACATGCGGCCCCGCCTGCTAATTAAGTTAGATTAGTATTAACTAAGTTAGGTTAGTTAGTTAGACATCGACACTGGGACCCACAGTCAGGGTTTGACCTGACCGCCTCAGCTTGACTTGATGACGCCATGCCAACGCATGTCAAGCAATATTCCTTTTCTGGATTTAATTTAATTCAGAAATTTCGAAAATGCCCTAAACTTTAATAAATCATAGAAATTCAACCGTAACTCGGATTGAAATAATTTATATATGAAAATGATCAGAAAAATATGAAGAATCTGTTTATGCCATGATCATGCATGTTTGAACAAGTTAACCTCACTGAATAGGATGAATCATGATTAGGTAATTTATGGAATAGCATTTGGAGTTGAGTTCAACCTTGTTTGAATTCCACTTCAACTAACTTGGATTATTATTGCATTAGGTGAATTCAGTACCTTAATATGACATGTCATTCATGTGAATGTGCATTGCATTGATTGTGTTCTTCTTGTTTGCCGGTAATTGTCCCTCCCTAGAGACGATGTACCGACGATGAGTTCGATGACACCGATGAAGAACTATATTATCTTCGTAGTGCTGTGCAAGCAAAACCCCTTGTTCATTCCGATATAATCCCACTCTCTCGCCTCCTGCTCTATTTTACTGCATTAGGACAACAACGACTCATGTGTTACTTGTCATGTAGCTGAACCCTTTATCCTCTCGTGATGACCTGTCATTCCACAAGAATTAGATGAAACCCACTAGCATGAGTAGGAGTTGTTTGAGCCTGTTGTGCCTACTCATTCATGCTTGTTTGTCATGCCTGCTATCGCTTAGAGTTGAGTCGGTCTGATTCATCGGGAATGAATTGGAATTGTTATGAACATGTCCTATTGTGTGAGCTAAGTGTGAACACGATTTGGTAAAGGTAGCGTGAGAGGCCATGTAGGAGTACATGGTGGGTTGTCTCATTGAAACCGCCCTCGTGAACTGAGTTCTGTGTTTGTGATCCATGAACAGTTACTACCACACATTGGGTTCCGTAACTCAACCCTCTCGACTTATTAATCAACTTGATCTCTCGCCCGTGAGTTGCAACTAGTTTCGTGTTTGTAGGTAGTGTTAGTAGTCTACCAAGTGGCACCCTGCATGTGGGCTTGGGATGATTAGGCACAAGGGCACGGTGTACCAAGTGGCACCCGTTGGCGGGCTTGGGAACCCTGCTCACATCGCTTGGGGGCCGTGAGCGACACCCCGCCGGATCTCCTCATGGATGGAACCCGAATAGGCGATAAACCCGACGAGACTTGTGTGGTTAGTCGTCGTGGCCGACTTCGCCTCGCTTCCGCTTGAAGGTTGCCGAGGTACATGACGGTACACATGCATAAGTGGCGAGAGCGTGTGAAGAAGTACACCCCGCAGGGTTATCATTATCTATTCAATAGCCGATTCCTCGGATATGGAAACTTGGACCCTTGCATAGTTCATAGACAAGTGAAAGTGGATACTCTAAAATACGCAAGATAAGCGTGAGTGCTATGGATGGCGCTTTCGAGGTAGACGGAGCGGATCCATAGTGGTGTATTGATATGGTGAATATGTGGACTCGTAGCGCCACCTCAAAAGAGTTACTTGCAATGTAGTTCAGATAGCCACCGAGTCAAAGCTGGCTTGCTCGCACCAAACTCCACCACCCCTTTGATAATGATGCATATGTAGTTAGTTCTGATAAGTCTTGCTGAGTACAATTGTACTCACGCTTGCTTATTTTATGTTTTGCAGAGAGACGCTGGCCTCGCTTAGTAGTTCCACGTGGACTTCGACGCTTAGCTTGTTACCTCAGCTACGATCTTGTGCCTCGGCAGATCTCGGTAGATAGTCGCTTCTCAGCCTTTTCATTTATAGTTGTCTGCATCTGCACATGTTTAGCTTCCGCTTGTGCTTTGACTTGTATGTTTCGAGTGTTGGGTCATGAGACCCATGTTTGTAATATCTCGCCTTCGAGCCTAATGAATAATATCTGAGTCGAGAGTTATGTTGTGATGCCATGTTGTATTTACACATATTGAGCATATTGTGTGTATGTTTGAAATGCTTGGTATGTGTGGGATCCGACAAACTAGTTGTTTATCCTTGGCAGCCTCTCATATGGGGAAATGTAGTCTCGTGCCTCCGAGCGATAGTAGTCCGCTACAGCCCGGTTCACCGGAGTCCTGCTAGCCCAAAGACTACCGCTGGACACTTGACTGGCCGGCATGTGTTTCACTTCTCCTTATGTCCGTCCTTCGGGAAATGTCACGCGTGTTATTCGAGTCCTGCCTTAGCTCTGCTACAGCCCGGGATACCGGAGTCCTCATAGCCCAAAGGCTACAGCCCAATATATACGCTGATGACCGACATGCTCGATGTGATTCATGTATGCCTGTCCCCATAGGTTAGCGCCGCTTGGTTCACGATCAGCCATGTCGGCCCGGTTCTTTGTCATATGGATGCTAGCGACACTATCATATACGTGAGCCAAAAGACGCAAACGGTCCCGGCCATGGTAAGGCGACACCTGGGAATACCGCGTGCGTGAGGCCGCAAAGTGATATGATGTGTTACATGCTAGATCGGTGTGACTTAGGATCGGGTCCCGACAGCGCTGGTATCGAGCCCGATCGTCAGAGGATTACCAAGCCAAACTGGTCGGTTGTGTCTAGAAATGCTTTAGTTATGTAAGGGAATTGATTGTGAAGGAACGTAAGGCTCTTTTACTCCTTATACCTCATGGCCTTCTCGATCCGAGTCATCCTCTTCTCTTCTACGGGTTTAAGAACTAGGCTTCTCATCTATCTATTAGGATGACGTGTTACTAATCCATAGACTTATAAGATTGTTGGTTTTAATCCCCACTCAGCTTCCTACTATTTCTCGTATGATAACCGTTGATCTCGTAATCTTGTTATGATGTTGTTGAGTGGTTATGCCACCATTTCTGCAGGATGTCTCAAATCATTTTGAGCATTTACAGCCGTTATGTCTGTCCGAGTCATCCTGTGTCTCTAAATAGTCCGATGCATTTGCAAATCCTCCTTCCGCTTCCGATGTCCTTTTGGTCGAGTAAGCACACTAACCAAATGGTTGAGGTACTGCTGCCTCGACATATATGTTGGAACTATTATTATGACCCTAGGTGCTTAGGAAGTCACCTAGCAATTTAGCAATGCTTTTGTATCCCTAGTGTGATGATTATGGCCATCATTTTCAAAGCATCCCGTGATGCCATTTAGTAGTAGGTATTCTACTCCGGGTTGTCAACCCGAGATTCATCCTACTTCATGTTGTTAGTATTTGCTAGTGCCTTTAGGATATTAGTAACTTTATGATAGTCCTCAAGTCCGTGGTATTCTCCTTCTTCCAAATACTACGAACCGCTTATGGCGTAAGTTCTTGTTGAACCAAAACATCACAATAAGAGTGCTCTTGAGGAGTTCTCCATTCATAATTGTGAATCTGCCAATTCTACCTTTTTGCATGGGTTATCCGAAGAAATGTTGAGCTTGCTCGACATACTAATCTGTGCATCCACAACTCAAAAATTATATGTTCCTTTGAGTTGTTCTCTTAGATGCCTTCGACCTTCATCTATCAATTGATAGCCAAGGGTATGTGTGCATTTGTGTTCATCGATGCATTTTATCCTTGTGGTCCGCTGCCATTCTATTCCGGAATGACTAGGAGAAACAAACTCCAGACTTCATCCATTTCTAGGATTGGGTCAAAGTAGTTGTATCCCGCAGATCAAAATGCCAATTCAGCTTTTGATTCTGTTCTACCTCAAGTATTGCCATCTTATGTCAAGAATGTCATGGGAATTGCACAACCTCCTAGGAATTCTTGATGCAGTGATACTTCTCACCATCATTGTTCATTTCTCGTTCCGTGTTGATGCAACCGAAAGCCGACAAGTGAATTGTGATGTGTGAAATCAATACCCCGAGCAACTTGTTGCTTGGTAGTGAATGGACAATATTCTCATTCTTAGCGTGTTGGTTATTAAACCATCATCCTAAGATTGATCGTGCTACCTAGTCCTTATTTCGTGCACACTTCGATTGATGAGTTAGGATTGTGTCAAGTCCTCACTCATTTGATCATATCGCCTTGCCCTCAAAAGCAAGATTGTTCTCGAGCTTAGTAACATACGTGGTTCGTGACTTTCCAAATATCTTCTTGGAAGTGTTACCGGTTGTTCCCGACCGTTATGTTGAGCTCGTGATCAAATTGGTTCCTTGTGAACCACCCTTCTCCAAGAATCTGTGTTGGATACCCCGAGCTAGTTGGTTGCTTAAACAACAACTTGGAGAGTTGGAAGATAAAAGCTTGCCTAACTTAGTTCGATCCAAAGGGATATTCTTGTGTAGTGTGTGTGAAGAAAGATGATATCTTCATCGATTGGTTCTCGTGATCAGCTTGTTGGACCTATTGTCCTACCAATTTTTGATTTGAGTATGGGCCATTGTCAAGTCAAATCGAACTAACGATATTCGTAATGTTGTCTTACTCGTGGTTGATCCCCGAGCATACACCATTATATCTTTGGTCCGACCAATGCTATCACCGTGTTCACATGATGGTGGAAGTCCAAAGGATATGGAAATTCGATGAGTTGCTGTTGAGCCCATCAAGAGCATTTTGTCTCCCCATGAGTCATGTTGAGCATCAACCTAGTATTGGAAACTTGTGTAAGCATTTCTTCGTGTGCCGCTCATGAAGCTTATGCTTGGATGGTTGAAGAGACTTCTCAATTTATGTGTTTTAGGTGTAAGTTGCCACCATGAATTTGAGAAAGGTTTGTTTTGCTTCCTGTGGAATCATCCCAAGTCCGCTATGCATGTGCAAAGTATTCTATGGTTTGATAGACTGATCATCTTCATTCCATATGTATCCCTAGCACACCAAGCCACCGATTGATTTGTTCAAGGAAAGGAAGTTCTTCTAAGAGCATGCCTTATGCAAGGACTTCAATATCCTCGATCATGGTTCCCCACCCAACTCGGTAGTGTTTTATTATAAGACTACCATGTGGTCATGCTTGTCTAGGACAACGTGTTCACATGTTTGTAGCACAACCAGCTCATGTTTTGGAGCTTGCTATCGTAGTTCCTATCCCGAGAATCTCGCAACGCCATCTCGCCAAATTGTGTTGCAACCTTCCTTTTCGCACATGATGAGTCTGAAATATCCTAACACCAACCAGATCTGAATCTCAGCAGATATGATGGTTGGAACATTCAACAGTTGCATTTCGCTCCCAGCTTGCACCGCCCTTGTGCCATTTCACTATGGGCTGCCTTCTTAGTAATTTCTGTTCAAGATCATCCTCAAAAGTGGACTTACCATGGGTCCCTCCACCTTCGATGATAAGCAAAATCATCCATTGCGTTGTCTTCAACAAGGTAGTCCACATCATCCATTCTAGTCCGGTGTACCATTCCTTTGCCTTCCACCACATGATCGTCATGATTGCCTTTAGGCTGGTATAAAGAGTTCCAATGATCTATGGATCAAAAGTAATTTTTTGCCACTTAAGGAATAGTTCTTTGCGCCACCTTTTTCGAGGTGCCCTGCTACGGATCATAGTAAATATTTCCTCACCACCTTGACACCATCCACCATCTCCTAAGCGTGGAATTGTTGCCACCAATCAAACCCCGTTGTTGTTCTTCCATCCTCTCGATGCATTTGGTGTCTCAACTCGAGATGTGTCACCGCCTCATCCGTGAGTCGATCATGTTTACTTGATCTTCGTGAAGATCGAATCATGTAGAGTTCTCTCTCCGCTTGTCGTGTCGAGTGAAGATCTCAAGACGCCAAGACTAAGATGATGGAATGAATCAACATCTTCGAGAAGGGCAAATGGATCATGAAGATTGTGATAGTTTGTGACTCCTTTCCTCTTACTCACGCCTTGAATCTCGGGCGAGATTCTTGTTTAGTGGGGTGAGCTGTCACAGCCCCTGCATCAACCCTAGAGCTTGCTTGTAGCTAGTAGCATTGCATCCATGCATCATGTTTAATTTCCATGAAATTTGAAATGGGGATGATCAAGCCCTAGCACTAAAGCAATTCAAATAGGTTCAATTTCAAAATATCTTCAAAGAAACCAAAGTGGTTTGCAAAAATGTTCATGATTAATGGAAAAAGGTGAAAACCATATCCAGAGGTGATGGATATTTTTCCAAGACATTTTGGATTTTTGAATAAACCATATTGTATTTGAATTGGGGCATTTAAATACTATTAATATTTTTAAATGCTCCAACAATTCTGAAAATTAGTTAAGGGCCTCTGTAATAATTCAGTTAATGCCCACAATTATTTTCAGGATTTATTTAAATGGTTTAGTATTTTACTAAACTAAAACAAAACAGAAAATAGAAATAAGAGAGAGGAGAGAACTGACTGCCAGCTACTCCAAGAGCCCACCTAGTGGCCCAGCCTTCTCCCCCTCTCGCTGGCTGGCCCAGCCAGGGCCCAGCCCACCAACCGCCTCACCGCTGTCGCTACCTCCCGCCAAGAGGCGAGGAGGGGGACACGGCGATCACGCCCGAGCACGCCACCTCCTCCCGCCTCGCCTCGCCTGCTACTCGACGCCCGAGACAGCCACGCGCCTCAGCCTCTCACTCTCTCCCGAGCTCCTCCCTCCTCTGCCTCGCCTCTCCTCGCTGAACCCGAACGAGCCTGTCAGCCGCTGCTCATATACCATGCCACAGCCGCCCCCGAGCCTCCCGACATGCCCCGAGCCCCGCCACCACTCCTGAATCTCCCCGCCACACGCAACCGGAGAGGCCCTACATCGCCGCTTCGAAGTCGCTTTTCCCGAGCACGCCGCCGACTCCATCGACGACCTCGACGCCATCCGCCTCCCCGAGCCGTGAGGTTGCCTTCGACCTCCCCGTGAGCTCGCCGCCGCTTCTCATCTTCCTCGCTACCAGAGCCGCCGCTACCATGAAAGCACCCGACCGCTGCCGCCATTGTCGACGAGCTCGACGCTCGAGCCCTCCGCCGAACCTGCGGCACCACAGAGCCAGGGGCTCATGATGCCACCTAGCCCATCGCTTCCTCCTGCACCGTGGCATCAAACCCGACCAAACTCAACTCCGCCGCCGCTTGAGCTCGCCATTGCCGATCCCGCCACCCCGACCTCTGCTAACCCCACCAAGAGCTTCGCCTCCCGCCATTTTAGGTGCCTTCCATGACCCATTTGGTCGCTGAATGGCAAAATCACTCGCGCCACAGGCTGGGCTCGCCGGCGGTTAAACGCCGCGGCTCTCACGACTCACCGACCGCACGGGTTGACCCACCGCCCGGTTTGACTTCCCTCTCCTCATCGACATGCGGGCCCCGCCTGCTAATTAAGTTAGATTAGTATTAACTAAGTTAGGTTAGTTAGTTAGACATCGACACTGGGACCCACAGGTCGTGGCTTGACCTGGACCGCCTAGCTTGACTTGATGACGCCATGCCAACGCTATGTCAAGCAATATTCCTTTTCTCGGATTTAATTTAATTCAGGAAATTTCAGAAAATGCCCTAAACTTTAATAAATCATAGAAATTCAACCGTAACTCGGATTGAAATAATTTATATATGAAAAATGATCAGAAAAATATGAAGAATCTGTTTATGCCATGATCATGCATGTTTGAACAAGTAACCTCACTGAATAGGATGAATCATGATTAGGTAATTTATGGAATAGCATTTGGAATTGAGTTCAACCTTGTTTGAATTCCACTTCAACTAACTTGGATTATTATTGCATTAGGTGAATTCAGTACCTTAATATGACATGTCATTCATGTGAATGTGCATTGCATTGATTGTGTTCTTCTTGTTTGCCGGTAATTGTCCCTCCCGTAGACGATGTACCGACGATGAGTTCGATGACACCGATGAAGAACTATATTATCTTCGTATGCTGTGCAAGCAAAACCCCTTGTTCATTCCGATATAATCCCACTCTCTCGCCTCCTGCTCTATTTTTACTGCATTTGGACAACAATGACTCATGTGTTACTTGTCATGTAGCTGAACCCTTTATCCTCTGTGATGACCTGTCATTCCACAAGAATTAGATGAAACCCACTAGCATGAGTAGGAGTTGTTTGAGCCTCACAGCCTACTCATTCATGCTTGTTTGTCATGCCTGCCATCGCTTAGAGTTGAGTCGGTCTGATTCATGGGGAATGAATTGGAATTGTTATGAACATGTCCTATTGTGTGTGAGCTAAGTGTGTGAACACGATTTGGTAAAGGTAGTGTGAGAGGCCATGTAGGAGTACATGGTGGGTTGTCTCATTGAAACCGCCCTCAGAACTGAGTTCTGTGTTTGTGATCCATGAACAGTTACTACCACACATTGGGTTCCGTAACTCAATTCTCTCGACTTATTAATCAACTTGATCTCTCGCCCGTGAGTTGCAACTAGTTTCGTGTTTGTAGGTAGTGTTAGTAGTCTACCAAGTGGCACCCTGCATGTGGGCTTGGGATGACTAGGCACAAGTGGCACGGTGTACCAAGTGGCACCCGTTGGTGGGCTTGGGAACCCTGCTCACATCGCTTGGGGGCCGTGAGCGACACCCCGCCGGATCTCCTTATGGATGGAACCCTAATAGGCGATAAACCCGACGAGAGACTTGTGTGGTTAGTCGTCGGCCGACTCCCTCGCCTCGCTTCCGCTTGAAGGTTGCCGAGGTACATGACGGTACAGGGCATAAGTGGCGAGAGCGTGTGAAGAAGTACACCCCGCAGGGTTATCATTATCTATTCAATAGCCGATTCCTCGGATATGGAAACTTGGACCCTTGCATAGTTCATAGACAAGTGAAAGTGGATACTCTAAAATACGCAAGATAAGCGTGAGTGCTATGGATGATGCTTCTCGAGGTAGACGGAGCGGATCCATAGTGGTGTATTTGATATGGTGAATATGTGGACTCGTAGCGCCACCTCAAAAGAGTTACTTGCAATGTAGTTCAGATAGCCACCGAGTCAAAGCTGGCTTGCTGCAACCAAACTCCACCACCCCCTTTGATAATGATGCATATGTAGATAGTTCTGATGTAAGTCTTGCTGAGTACAATTGTACTCACGCTTTCTTATTTTATGTTTTGCAGAGAGACGCTGGCCTCGCTTAGTAGTTCCACGTGACTTCGACGCTTAGCTTGTTACCTCAGCCACGATCTTGTGCCTCGCAGATCTCGTAGATAGTCGCTTCAACCTTTTTCATTTATAGTTGTCTGTACTCTGCACATGTTTAGCTTCCGCTTGTGCTTTGACTTGTATGTTTCGAGTGTTGGGTCATGAGACCCATGTTTGTAATATCTCGCCTTCGGAGCCTAATGAATAATATCTGAGTCGAGAGTTATGTTGTGATGCCACGTCAGTATTTACACATATTGAGCATATTGTGTGTATGTTTGAAATGCTTGGTATGTGTGGGATCCGACAAACTAGTTGTTTATCCTTGGCAGCCTCTCATATGGGGAAATGTAGTCTCGTGCCTCCGAGCGATAGTAGTCCGCTACAGCCCGGTTCACCGGAGTCCTCGCTAGCCCAAAGACTACCGCTGGACACTTGACTGGCCGGCATGTGTTTCACTTCGCCTTATGTCTGTCCTTCGGGAAATGTCACGGGTGTTATTCGAGTCCTGCCTAGCCTGCTACAGCCCGGGATACCGGAGTCCTCATAGCCCAAAGCTACAGCCCGAATATATACATTGATGACCGACATGCTCGATGTGATTCATGTATGCCTGTCCCCATAGGTTAGCGCCGCTTGGTTCACGACTAGCCATGTCGGCCCGGTTCTTTGTCATATGGATGCTAGCGACACTATCATATACGTGAGCCAAAAGACGCAAACGGTCCCGGGCCATGGTAAGGCGACACCCGTGGGAATACCGTGCGTGAGGCCGCAAAGTGATATGATGTGTTACATGCTAGATCGGTGTGACTTAGGATCGGGGTCCTGACAATGTTGTGATGTGATATGATCAAGACATGATGCTATATTTTATTGTATGAGATGATCATTTTTTTAACGGAGTTATCGGCAACTGGCAGGAGCCATATGGTTGTCGCTTTATTGTATGCAATGCAATCGCCCTGTAATTGCTTTACTTTGTCACTAAGCGGTAGCGATAGTCATAGAAGCAATAGTTGGCGAGACGACAACGATGTTGCGATGGACATCAAGGTGTCGCGCCGGTGATGATGGTGATCATGACGGTGCTTTGGAGATGGAGATCAAAGGCACAAGATGATGATAGCCATATCATATCAATTATATTGGTTGCATGTGATGTTTATCCTTTATGTATCTTATTCTGCTTTGATTGACGGTAGCATTATAAGATGATCTCTCACTAAATTTCAAGGTATAAGTGTTCTCCCTGAGTATGCACCGTTGCGAAAGTTCGTCGTGCCGAGACACCACGTGATGATCGGGTGTGATAAGCTCTATGTTCAAATACAACGGGTGTAAGCCAGTTTTGCACACGCAGAATACTTAGGTTAAACTTGACGAGCCTAGCATATGCAGATATGGCCTCGGAACACTGGAGACCGAAAGGTCGAACGTGAATCATATAGTAGATATGATCAACATAGTGATGTTCACCATTGAAAACTACTCCATCTCACATGATGATCGGACATGGTTTAGTTGATTTGGATCACGTGATCATTTAGATGACTCGAGGGATGTCTATATAAGTGGGAGTTCTTAAGTAATATGATTAATAAAACTTTAATTTATAATGAACTTAGTACCTGATAGTATTTTTCTTGTCTATGTTGTTGTAGATAGATGGCCCGTGCTGTTGTTCCGTTGAATTTTATGTTGTGGACGTAGTAATTTCAAAAAAAATCCTACGCACACGCAGGATCATGGTGATGCATAGCAATGAGAGGGGAGAGTGTTGTCTACGTACCCTCGTAGACCGTAAGCGGAAGTGTTTATCAACGCGGTTGATGTAGTCGTACGTCTTCACGATCCAACCGACCCAAGTACCGAAAGCACGGCACCTTCGAAGTTCTCAAGATACGCTCGCTCGGTGACGCCCTCGCCTTCTTGATCCAAAGAAGACGGGTGATACGCCTCCGTCAGATCTACTTTTCCAAACACTTTTGACCTTGTTTTGGACTCTAACTTGCATGATTTGAATGGAACTAACTCAGACTAACGCTGTTTTCAGCAGACTTTCCATGGTGTTATTTATGCGTAAACAAAAGTTCTCGGAATGACCTCAAACTCCACGGAACATCTATTTGGAAAATAATAAAATACCGAAGAAAAATCCACATCGGGGGTTTCACACCCTGCCCACGAAGGTGGGGGCGCTCACCTCGTGGGCCCCCGACGCCCACCGACCTCAACCCCAACTCCATATATTCACTTTCGGGAGAAAAATCAAGGAGAAGGATTCATCGTGTTTTACGATACGGAGCCACCGCCAAGCCCTAAAACCTCTCGGAGGGCTGATCCGAGTCCGCTCGGGCTCCGGAGAGGGAAGCCGCCGCCGTCGCCATCATCAACCATCCTCCAAAGACCAATTTCATGATGCTCACCACCGCGCGTGAGTAATACCATCGTAGGCTTGCTGGACGGTGATGGGTTGGATGAGATTTATCATGTAATCGAGTTAGTTTTTGTTAGGGTTTGATCCCTAGTATCCATTATGTTCTAAGATTGATCTTGCTATGCTTAATGCTTGTCACTATGGCCCGAGTACCATGAGTTCATATCTGAACCTATTATGTTTTCATGAATATATGTGAGTTCTTGATCCTATCTTGCAAGTCAATAGTCACCTACTATGTGTTATGATCCGCAACCTCAAGTGACAATAATCGACCACTCCCGTGATGACCGTAGTTTGAGGAGTTCATGTATTCACTAAGTGTTAATGCTTTGGTCCGTACTCTATTAAAAGGAGGCCTTAATATCCCTTAGTTTCCATTAGGACCTCGCTGCCACGGAGGGTAGGACAAAAGATGTCATGCAAGTTCTTTTCCATAAGCACGTATGACTATATTCGAATACATGCCTACATTACATTGATGAACTGGAGCTAGTTCTGTGTCACCCTATGTTATGATTGTTACATGATGAACCGCATCCGCATAATTCTCCATCACCGATCCAATGCCTACGAGCTTTTCACATATTGTTCTTCGCTTATTTACTTTTCTCATTGCTATGTTATAATCACTACAAAACACCAAATATATTACTTTTGCTTCACATTTTTGTTACTGCTACCACTACTATCATATTACTTTGCTACTAAATACTTTGCTGCAGATATTGTTATCCAAGTGTGGTTGAATTGACAACTCAACTACTAATACTTAAGAATATTCTTTGGCTCCCTTGTGTCGAATCAATATGTTTGGGTTGAATACTCTACCTCGAAAACTGTTGCATCCCCTATACTTGTGGGTTATCAAGACTATTTTTTACGCCATATCGGGAGCATAGCTCTATTCTTTGAGTCACTTGGGATTTATATCTGCTGGTCACTATGAAGAACTTGAAAGAAGCTAAGACAAAAATTTATCCCTCAACTATGAGGGGAGGTAAGGAACTACCATCTAGCTCTGCACTTGATTCACCTTCTGTTTTGAGTAAGCTTGTGACACCTAAACCCGCTTCTGCTATTCGTTCTGATATGTCGCATGTTATTGATGATGCCACTTCTGCTATGCATGATACTTATGATGAAACTACTTCCATGCTTGATACTATTGTGCCACTTAGTGAATTTCTTGATGAACAAATTGCTAGGGCTAGAGAGAAAGAAATTATTGAAACTGATTATATTGATGAAAGTGATGATGAAGACTTGCCCATTATTCCTGGGGGTTATATTTTTGAAAAAGAAGCTGCTTTAGCTATTTTAGCTTGCAAAGATAGATATGAGCTCAAGAGGTTATTAGCTAAATGGAATCAGCAATCCCTTAATGCTAGAATGAAACCTGACCCTGCTTTTGCTACTTCACCTATCGTTGTTACTGATAAGGATTATGAATTCTCTGTTGATCCTGATATAATTAATTTGGTTGAATCTGATCCTTTTCATGGCTATAAATCTGAAACTGTTGTGGCACATCTTACTAAATTAAATGATATAGCCACCCTGTTCACTAATGATGAGAGATCTCGCTATCTTTATATCCTTAAAATATTTCCGTTCTCATTAAAGGGTGATGCTAAGACATGGCTTAATTCTCTTGATCCTGGTTGTGTGCGTAGTCCCCAGGATATGATTTATTACTTTCGCTAAATATTTCCTGCTCATAAGAAACAAGCTGCTTTGAGGGAAATATACAACTTTGTGCAAATTGAAGAAGAGAGTCTCCCACAAGCTTGGGGGAGGCTTCTCAAGTTACTTAATGCTTTGCCTGATCATCCTCTCAAGAAAAATGTAATACTTGATATCTTTTATAATGGACTAACCGATGCTTCCAGAGATTACCTGGATAGTTGTGCTGGTTCTGTTTTCAGGGAAAGAACACCAGATGAAGCTGAAATTCTATTGAATAATATGTTGACAAATGAAAATAATTGGACACTTCCTGAGCCAATTCCTAAACCAACTCCGAAGAAGAGAGGTGTTCTATTTCTCAGTCCTCAAGATATGCAAGAGCCAAAGAAATCTATGAAAGAAAAGGGTATTAAAGCTGAAGATGTTAAGAATTTAGCTCCTATTGAAGAAATACATGGTCTTAATTTACCGCCTGTTGAATAAACATATGATCTTAATCCATTACCTATTGAAGAACCTCATGGTCTTGATAACCCGACACAGGTAGTAAAGGTAAATTCTCTCTATAGATATGATAAAGCTGAAATCCCTCCTACTAAAATTGCTAGCCAATGCTTGGATGAGTTTGATAACTTTATGGTTAAGCAAGAAGATTTGAATGCTTATTTTGGTAGACAATTAAAACAAAATGCTTTTATGATTGAACACTTGGGTGATTATATGGCTAATGTTAAAGGTGAACTTAAACTCATTAGTAAACATGCTTCTATGGTTACCACTAAAGTAGAACAAGTACTTAAGGCTCAAAATGATTTGCTCAATGAAATGAATAGTAAGAAAAATGATTATGCTGTTAGAGTGGCTACTAGAACTGGTTGAATGACTCAGGAACCTTTGTATCCTGAAGGCCACCCTAAGAGAATTGAGCAAGATTCTCAAAGAAATAATATTGATGCACCTAGTTCTTCTAAAAAGAAGAAAAATAAAAATGATAGGACTTTGCATGCTTCTAGTGAACCTATTGCTGAACCACCTAAGAATCCAAATGATATTTCTATTTATGATGCTGAAACACAATCTGGTTATGAACATGAACCTAATGAAAATGTTAATAATGATGTTCATGATGATGCTCAACCTAGTAATGATAATGATGTAGAAATTGAACCTGCTGTTGATCTTGATAACCCACAATCAAAGAATCAACGTTATGATAAGAGAGACTTTGTTGCTAGGAAACATGGTAAAGAAAGGGAACCTTGGGTTCAAGAACCCATGCCTTTTCCTCCCAACCCATCCAAGAAAAAAGATGATGAGGATTTTGACCGCTTTGCTGAAATGATTAGACCTATCTTCTTGCGTATGCGATTAACTGATATGCTCAAAATGAATCCTTATGCTAAGTACATGAAAGAAATTGTTACAAATAAAAGAAAGATACCGGAAGCTGAAATTTCCACCATGCTTGCTAATTATACTTTTAAGGGTGGAATACAAAAGAAACTTGGAGATCCAAGAGTACCTACTATACCATGCTCCATTAAAAGAAACTATGTTAATACTGCTTTATGTGATCTTGGAGTCGGTGTTAGTGTTATGCCTCTCTCTTTATATCGTAGACTTGATTTGAATAAGTTGACACCTACTGAAATATCTTTGGAAATGGCTGATAAATCAACTGCTATACCTGCCGGTATTTGAGAGGATGTGCCTGCTAGGTTGCAAACGTTACTATTTTAACGGACTTTGTTATTTTTGATATTCCCGAGGACTATAGTATGTCTATTATTCTTGGAAGACCTTTTTGAATACTGCAGGGCTGTTATTGATTGCAACAAAGGCAATGTCACTTTTCATGTTAATGGTAATGAGCATACGGTACACTTTTCCGAGGAAACAACCTCAAGTTCATAGTATAAATTCTATTGGAAAAGTTCCATCGATTATTTTTGGAGGTTTTGAATTT
The DNA here is from genome assembly GCA_021605205.1 of Aegilops longissima. Lineage (NCBI taxonomy): Eukaryota > Viridiplantae > Streptophyta > Magnoliopsida > Poales > Poaceae > Aegilops > Aegilops longissima. Next base: position 311,749,226 of record CM038682.1, read on the forward strand.
CCTCTTCCTACTGTCAAGAAGAAATATGATATTATTATTGTTGGGGATGTGCATATCCCCATTGAGGTAACTGTGTTATTCGAAATTTCTCCGGTTCCATGTTAGTCGGAATGAGTTTGTTAACAAGACTTGATCAACCTTGTTAGTGGATTCCTTTTGACGAGCATGAGAGATGAAACTAGAAGGCACAACCTTCTATACCCTCTTTCTACTTTCTGTTATTTAGTTGAAATAAAGTAAAAATAGTATTTTTCTGTCTGTTTTCTGATTTATCTGTGCAATATAAAAATACCCTGAAAATAAAAGTTCTCCAAATGCCCTGAAAATGTAATATGATTTTTTCTGAATATTTGAGAATATCTCGCACCGAGAACATAGCAGAGGGGCAAGCACTGCCACGAGGGTGGAGGGCACGCCTACCCCCGGCGCGCGCCGCCTCGTGGCCCATGGTGGCCCCCTCCACTTATTCCTGCACCCACACACTTCTTCTTCCTCCCAAAAAAATCACCATCCAGCTCAAGCACGAGTTCTAGCTCATTTTGCTGCGATTTTCGATCTCCTTGCTCAAAGCACCTCTCACAAAGCAGCTTGGGGAGATTGTTCCTTGGTATGTGACTCCTCCATTGGTCCAATTAGTTTCTGTTCTAGTGCTCTATTCATTGCAAATTTGTGCTGCCTAGGTGACCATGTTCTTGAGCTTGCATGTCAAATTTATATGGTTCCAAGTAGTTCTAATGCATGATATAGTCTCTAGGCACTTGTAAGAGTAGTTGCTATAAATTTTGTTGAGCTTGGTTCACTTTTGTTTGAAGTTACTAAAAATTTCAGAATTTTTCAGAAAATAATGAAGAGATTTTTGAGGGGCTCATCGAGCCGAAGCTCGAAGGAAAAGCAAAATGAAGAAACACAGAGGCCCAAATATAATTTGCCTCGCACCGCGGAGGTTCAGCCGTGTGAATGGCCTTCCGATGATTTCTTGTGAGAAGCCGGGATTTATGATGATTTCTGTTCATTGGCTGAGAATGCAGGCCTCACCGACTTCCTCCGCGACCAATGTCATCAGTATCTCTTACTCACCAATACTTTTGTGCAAAACTTCTACTGTTATCCTAAGGAATCACCTCCTTCAGTAGAGTTTCATTTATATGATGTTGTTAAGAAGATGCCACTAGATGAATTTTGCAAGGTTTGCAAAATACCCTTCGAGGGTACCTTAGATGAACCACACCGTAAAGATGTGGACGGGTTTATTGACATTATTATTGTGGGGGAAACCAGGAAGTTTTCCGATGCAAGAATCACTAGCATACATTTTCCTGTTTTACGCTACTTTTCCATATTTGCTAGTCGTTGCTTGATTGGTCGCGGAAACTATGGAAACCTTAGTGTTCATGATATTATCATTTTGTTCCATGGTTTATTTTCCGATAACACTGTTAGTATGGGCGGTATTATTGCTAAAGGGTTAAGTCTGAACCGTACAAAGGGTCCCATCTTTGGAGTTATTTATGCTTCACGCCTTGCTGCACATTATAACATACCTATTAGGCTCTATGAGAAAGAAGAAAAATTGTTGCCCAATGCTTATTTAGATTATAAGAGTATGCTAGAACATGACTTTATTGTTAAGAATAAGGAAGGGGAGCTTAAATACAAACTGTTCTTTGATAAAAATCACCCTGAGACTATTACCTTGCCTGCTCCTTCCTTGTTTAATTTATCCAAGGCTCAGATCTCGCTCCGTGGGAGACCATTTACGCCACAGAACCCTACACCAGCCCCGAGCCGAACCACAATTTGAGCCTCCACGACACCTGATTACTTCGATCCGAGATGACTGCCACCAAAGGCACTCGTAGTCTTCTTCATCTCAAGACGACCCTGCCATAACTACGGATATCCGCCAGGCCATCCTTGGCAATGAACCAACTTAGGCCAAAATCCTAAGCTTGGGGGAGTACGTATTTCCCACCGACATTACATTTATGTTCACACACACTCATTGCTAGATGTCGGTGCTCATACTTTTCATTGTAATATCCATGCTAGTTTATTTTCTTTTTCTTGCTTTCTTCTTGTGTGTTTAATAAACCTTAAGAAAAAACAAAAAAAAAGTTGTATCTTTTAGTTAGTTTACCTTTCTTGCTGTAGTAGTAATAATTAAAAAGAAAACCCCAAGATATTTCTCGTTCTTCTTTTGCTTGTTGGGAGCTTTCCCGTGTAAATAGTTTTATTTCTTTTCTTTTCTTTGGGGGTCGATAGGAGAAGACCATGATTAAATTGTTGAAGTGGCTCTTACATGCATTATTGTTGATTTAACCAAGAGCCCATATTGCCTTGTCTTCTCCTCGCTTATTGAATGCTCGCAGATTCCAGCTTAGTCCAAGGCATGTGCACTCTTATTATTATTCACACTGCTCGGTCGCAAGTGAAAGGCAATTATGACGATATATGGTGGATCTGACCGAGATGAGAAAAGCTGGTATGAACTCGATTGTCTTATTTTGTAAATATGATGAGTTCATCGCTCTGATTCAGCCTATTATGAATAAACATGTTTGCAATGACAATTAGAGATCATAGTTGCTCGTGTCATGCTTGATTAGCTATGAGTTATAATGGTTTACCTTATGTACAACATGCTATTAAAATGGTTGTGATGTGGTATAGTGGGTGGTATCCTCCTTGAATGATTTAAGTGACTGACTTGGCACATGTTCACACATGTAGTTGAAACAAATCAACATATCCTTCACGATATTTATGTTCATGGTGGATTATATCCTACACATGCTTGTACTCAATGTTTATTAATTTTAATGCATGTTCATGACTGTTGTCGCCTCTAGTTGGTCGCTTCTAGTCTTTTGCTAGCCTTCACTTGTACTAAGCGGAATACCGCTTGTGCATCCAATCCCTTAAACCCCAAATTTATTCCATATGAGTCCACCATACCTTCCTATATGCGGTATCTACCTCGCTGCTCCAAGTAAACTTGTATGTGCCAAACTCTAAACCTTCAAATGAAATTCTGTTTTATATGCTCGAATAGCTCATGTATCAACTAGGGCTGTCCGTATCTTCCATGCTAGGCGGGTTATTCTCAAGAGGAGTGGACTCCGCTCCTCACTCACGAGAAAATGGCTGGTCACTTGGATGCCCCTCCCATGCTTTATGCAAACTAAATCAAAATAATTGCAAACAAAACTCCCCCTGGGACTGTTGCTTGTTGGAGGCACTCGTTGTTTCGAGCAAGCCATGGATTGATGCTTGTTGGTGGAGGGGGAGTATAAACTTTACCATTCTGTTTGGGAACCGCCTATAATGTGTGTAGCATGGAAGATATCGCCATCTCTTGGTTGTTATGTTGACAATGAAAGTATGCCGCCAAAATATTATTTATCTCTATTTCAAAATCGAGCTCGCACCTCTACAAATCCTCGCTCCCTCGCTAAGGGCCTATCTATTTACTTTTATGTTGAGTCATCACCTCCTATTAAAAAGCACTAGCTGGAGAGCGCAGCTGTCATTTGCATCCATTACTATTAATTTATATTGGGTATGACAGGATCTCTTTTACCATGAATTACATTGTCTAGTCACCCTTGATCTTTAAAGGTGCTCTGATTTATGTTTTGCGCCTCGTAAAGGGCTAGCGAGATACCATCTTGTTATATTATATCATGATTGTTTTGAGAAAGTGTTGTCATCCGAGATTTATTATTATTACTTGCTAGTTGATTATGCCATTGATATGAGTAAACATGAGACCTAAGAGTTATTGTGAATGTGGTTAGTTATAATCTTTGCTGAAAACTTGAATGTCGGCTTTACATATTTACAACAACAAGAGCAAACAGAGTTTGTAAAGTTTTTCTTTATCACTTTCAGTTTATCAACTGAATTGCTTGAGGACAAGCAAACGCTTAAGCTTGGGGAGTTGATACGCCTCTGTCAGATTCACTTTTCCAAACACTTTTGCCCTTGTTTTGGACTCTAACTTGCATGATTTGAATGGAACTAACCCGGACCGACGCTGTTTTCAGAGATTTTCCATGGTATTATTTATGTGCGGAAACAAAAGTTCTCGAATGATCTCAAACTCCACGGAACATCTATTTGTAAAATAAGAAAATACTGTCGGGCGCTCGGGAACGGGGTACCAGACTTGCTACCCGCAGCCTCAGGGCGGGTTTCAAGGGGTGGCCCAAGACGCCCATCTTCATCAACACAAGCTCAAGACCTCGCGAGGGGCTGAGATTGCAGGCGGATTTACAGAAGCTTCTCAGCACGGCCTCCTCAGCCTGGCTCGCAAGTAGGCGGAGAGATCAAGGCGGAGTACCTCACGAGGTGCCCATGACGCAAGCCATGACGACCGAGGGCGCGAGGCGGGCGCCATCCCGCGCAGTGTCCTCATTTCCCCTTTGGTGCAAAGGAGGCAAGCGTAGGCCAAGGCATCAGGCAAAGGCAACCATTTCGGTGCAACAAGACCAAGACCAGCAGAACGGCAGGAAGGAGGTCATCGTGGAGCCCAAGCCGCGCCACCGCTGTAGTCTTTGGCAAAGCGAGGACCGACTTTAGTCAGGATAAGTGTACTAGATGTTCCCCTTCAAAATGGACAATTGTTGGCACCCTTCCCGCTCAATATTTGGGGAGAGGCCCAGGGCCTCTGCTTATAAATAGGACTAGCCACCCACAGGGTAGAGGATTGGCATGGAGAGAGAGAGAAAGAGAGGCGACTGAACTCCCCTAGCAGTTCATCACACCAGCTCAAGAACAGCCCCTCGCGAGGCTGTTCTTCCCTTGTACTGTTCATCATCAGCCCGAGAGGCAATCCACCACACCACACACTGGAGTAGGGTATTACACCACAATGGTGGCCTGAACCAAGATAAACCTCGTGATCCCTCTCAGGTTGTTCTTCGTAGTTTAGATCCTTGCGAGGCGATTTAGACGTAGGTAGATTGAGGTGCGATCTCGCACACCCCTGTAGTTCGAACCTAGAGGGTCCGCTGGAACCCAAAATCCGACATTTGGCACGCCTGTAGGTGCGCCGAGCTTCCTTCCACCGACCCGCCTCCGCCAACATCGCGATTTGCCCTATGATGAGCAACACGCCGCCCGCCTGTCGCCAAAGACCAGCAGGGGCTGGGGCTCGAGCCTTTGGCCCCACCTTTGCGGCAGCGCAGCGGGTCAGACAAGTTCAAGCCGAGATGCCACCGCCATAACGGCACGACCGATCCGCCGGCCTTCCGGCACATGACGGGGGGCGCCTCGGCCGGGCGGCGACAAGGTCATGGCTAACTGGTTTCCCATGGCCCTCATCGGCTCCCCGCGCATGTGGATGCTCCACCTGCCAGCGGCTTCCGTGGCCTCTTGGGGGGAGCTGCGCGGCCTCTTCCTCGCTCAGCACGCTGCACCGGCGCCCCCGGTCGTCGCAGCTCTCCTGGGCGGCTCGCAGGCGCCACCTTCAGGCCACCACATCAAGCCATTCGTCCGCCAGATCTCCGCTGCTTCCATGCAGCATGGGCTCTCCTGGTCGGTCACCCTAAGGCTGATCCGCCTTCACCTGATGATCACCCTCCAACTCAGCCTCGCTCGGCATGCTCCCAATGCTGTGCACCCCACCATCTGCCAGTGGCTGCCACCAGACTCTCATCAACGGCGGCGCAGGCCTCAACAGTTTTCGCTGAAGTCTTCACCTCCTCCATGTACCACCGGAGCAGCTTCAGCCCATCAGCCCTTCTAGGTGTTAGAGGCGGTTCCTGCTGCCCTCGACAGATCCGCTTCCGTGACCTTCGCACCTACGACAACTTCCGCACGGAGCTAATCGACTTCGACATCGCCCCATCAGCCTCCCATACAACGCCATCCTCGGCTACCCAGCACTAGCTGTGTTCATGGTCGCGACACACCCAACAGACAACCTCATGAAGATGCCCGGAGCAGCAGCGCCCTCACCAGATCCGGAGACACCGGGGATGCATTGCAAGTGCTCAAGCTCGTCTTCAAGACTGCGGCGGCAGCGCAGCCCGCCGACTCAGACGCCCCTGAGCCCAAGGGGGCTGCACCGGCCATGAAGAAACAGTATTCACCCAAGACAAGGTAGAAACCAAGCAGATACTGGTCGACAAGGACGGATCCACTGATGCCACCTTCACCATAGGCGCCAACCTCGAGCCCGAGCAGGAGGAGGCCCTGATCAAGTTCCTACGCACGAACAAGAAGGTGTTCGCATGGGAACCTGATCAGCTGGCAGGGCCCCGTAAAGCAGAAAGCGAGACGGCGGTCCACTGAGAAGCAGGCTTTCATCGTCCAAGAGACCCATAAGCTAGAGGCGGCAGGGGTCATTCGCGAGGTCCGATATCCAGATTGGTTGGCTAACCCGGTTGTCGTGCCAAAGAAAGGGGGGAAGGAACGCATGTGTGTCGACTTCACCAACCTCAACAAAGCCTGCCCGCAGGATCCATTCCCGCTCCTCAGATCGATCGATCGCCGACTCCACCGCCGAAAAGCGACCTGTTATGTTTCCTCGGATGCCTTCTAGCTATCACTAGATCAAGATGGCGATAGAAGACGGGAGAAAACGGCTTTCCGACCCCGCAGAGTATATCACACATGCATGTCGCTCTGGCTGCGAACGCAGGTGCGACTTTCGTTGGCTGATGCACATCGCCTTGGGTCGGCAGCTCGGGAGGAATGCTGAGGCTTACGTTGATGACATTGTGGTGAAGTCTCGGGAGGCAAAAACCCTGATACAAGACTTGGAGGAAACCTTCACGAGCCTCAACAAAGTGGACATGTGGCTCAACCCGGAGAAGTGTGTGTTTGGAGTCCCCTCGGGCAAGCTCCTGGGCTTCCTCGTGTCCCACCGGGGCATCGAGGCCAACCTAGAAAAGGTCAAAGCAGTCGAGGTCATGAGCCCGCCAAGACCTCAGAGAGATGCGAAGCTCACTGGCGATGACCGCACTAGGACGCTTCATCTCCAAGTTGGGGGAACGAAGCGCTGCCCTTATTCAAGCTGATGAAGAAAAAGGGCCCTTTGAATGGATCAAGAGGCCGACAACATGCTCCAGATCTCAAAAGGTACTTAACCAGCCCTCCAAGAATGGTGGCTCACACCTCAAGAGCCCCCGGTGCTTACTTGCAGCCACCCCTACTCCGCCAACAAGAGCCTGTGGCGTTAGGAGGAGCGTTGACCAAAGTCGGCAGCGCCCGGTCGAGGCGGCAGATCAAAGGGGACTCACAGAGACCACTACCACAATGAGAAGGATCAGCCGCCGCAGGAAGCGACTCGAACAGAAGAGGCCCTCTCGGCGACCAACCACTGGGGCTCCACTGCCTCAGAGGCGCCACGGCCTCCGGAGGACGCTAGCAGCACCAAAGACTCCTAACCTCGTCGAACACCCCTGTACTTCATCAAGACAAGGTTGCGGGACGCGAGGGCGCTGTACCCCATGCCCCGTAAACTCCTCCTCGCTTATTGGTAGCCCTCGCAAGTGCGGCACTATTTTCGTGGCCATCCCATCAAGGTCGCCTCAAGATACCCTTTGGAAAGGGTGCTCAGAGCCCCAACTCGGCCGGAAGGGTCGCCGAGTGGAACATCGAGCTGCAAGCTGCCCAAATAGAATTCAGCACAACTAGAGTCATCAAGGGGGCCGCGCTAGCAGACTTCGTGGTGGAATGGGCGGAGGCGCCGGGCGTCAAAGCTGATGAGTATCGATCCCTCTCCCTCAGAAGCGAGGCACCGACGGTTGGGTCATGTACTTCGACGGGCGCTTCCCGACACGGCGCTGGGCTGGCGCAAGGTTTATATCTCCCACTCAAGACAAGCTCTACTATGTCGGCAACTATGTTTCCAAAGACGGAGAAAAGGTCTCCAACAACATAGCAGAATACGAAGGCCTCGATAGCAGGCCCGAAAGCCGCAGCCTCCCCGGGGTGAAGCGCCTTTCCATCAAGGGTGATTCACAACCTCGCCAACTTCTCCAACAAAGTATACGAGCCGAGGGATGAGCACATGGAAGCCTACCTCGGAGGTCCGCAGGATGGAGAAGCAGCCTGGGACCGGAGTTGCACAGCTCGCGGCACCAATCAAGAGGCGATGACATCGCCAAACGGGCATCCAGCGACTACCTCAGAACTCCGGCGTGTTCGAGGAGCGGCTCTTCGCCTCGGCGACGCTTATCACTGCTAAGCTCGGTGCAGCCTCGGAAGAGCTCCCCAGCCACCGCCTCGAGCCCCGGCCCGTGCCCGCCTCAGAGGCTGCTCTGCCTCGACATAGGAGCCTCGTGGAGGGTGCTGGATCACAGAGCTCAGGAGTTATCTGACGCAAGGGACCTTGCCGGAAAAGGAGGAGGAAGCGGAGTGTGTGGCGTGGCAGGCCACGGCATACTGCATCAGGGATGGAGAGCTCTACCGGAAACGACCAAATGATGTGTCCCTATGCTGCATTTCCAGGGAGCAAGGGAGGAGCTGCCGCGCATATACACGGTGGAGATCTGGGGCATCATTCGTCATCACGGACCTCAAGCAAGGCATGCTCAGCTGGTTCTATTGGCCCACTTGCTCAATGATGCCGTGAACTGGTGAAAGCTTGCAGGCCTGCCAATTGCATGCCAAGCAGATCCATCACCACCGAGGTCTCGATACTATACCCTCTCGTGGCCATTCACACCGGGGCTGAATATCCTGGCCCATTCCTCGGCACCGGAGGCTATCGCTACCTCTACGCCGCCGTGGACAAGTTCACCAAGTGGGCTGAAGTGGAAGCCATCCGCACCATCCCCGCAGTTCCGCGTCAAGTTCATCAAGAGCATCGTGAGTCGGTTCGATGCCGAACCGCATCATCACCAACAATGGTTCGCAGTTCACCAAGAACTCTTCAAAACATACTGCGTTAATCGTCCGGATTTCGGTTCCGCAGCACCTCTAGGTTCAACTCGGGTGCACGCGGAGATCTCGCCCTACCTACCTGCTTCCTCGCCGCCGCTAGGATCTAAACTACCAAAGGAACAACACAAGAGACACAAGGTTTATATCGTTCGGGCCACCATTGTGGTGTAACACCCTACCCAAAGGTGTGGTGTGGTGGATTGCCTCAATGATGATGAATAATACAAGGAAGAACAGCCTCGCGAGGGTCTGTTTGGCTGGTGCGATGAACTGCTAGGGGAGTTCAACCGCTCTCTCTCATGGATTCAAGATGCCTCTACCCTATGGGTGGCTAGTCCTATTTATAGGCAAATGCCCCGGCCTCTTCCCAAATATTGAGCGGGAAGGGCGCCAACAATTGGCCATTTTGAAGGGGAACATCTAGTACACTTATCCCGACTAAAGTTGGTCCTCGCCACCAAAGGCTCGTGGTGATGCCAGCTTGGGCTCCATGATGACTTCCTTCCGCCGCTATGACGGTCTTGGTCTTGTTGCAATCAAACGGATGCCTTTGCTTGATACTCTGCTCGCGCTTGCCCCTTTGCACCAAAGAGGAAATGAGGACATCAGACGGGTCGGGCCCGCCTCGCGCCTCGGTCGTCATGGTTATGCCATGGGCACCTCGTGAGGTACCCCGCCTTGATCTCTCCGCCTCGCGAGCCTCGCTTCAGCACCGACTGCTGTTCGCGGGTGCGCCATCAAGCGTAGCATACCAAGGCCCCAAGGTTAGCACAAGACGCTTTGAAGAGGTTACTAGTGAACCGCGAACCGTTGTCGGTGATGATGTGGTTCGCACCGAACCGCTCACGATGCCCTTGATGAACTTGACCGCAGAACTCGCGGGATGGTGCGGACGGCTTCCACTTCAGCCCACTTGGTGAACTTGTCCACGACGACGAGAGGTAGCGAGAGCCTCGGCGCCCGAGGAAATGGGCCCAGGATATCCAGCCCCTGCATCGCGAATGGCCATGAGAGGGTATAGTTTGCGCACTCTCCGCCGCCGATGGATCTGCTTGGCATGGAATTGGCAGGCCTCGCAAGCCTTCACCAGTTCGACGGCATCATTGAGCGCTGTGTGCCAATAGAACCCGCTGCGTAACGCCTTGCCAACGAGGGTCCGCGATGATGAATGATGCCCACAGCTCCATCGTATATCTGCCAGCAGCCTTCCTTGCTCCCCGGAGATGCAGCCAGGACACATCATTGGGTCGCCCGTAGAGCTTCCATCCTCGATGCAATATGTTGTGGCTTGTCGCGCCACACGCCCGCTTCCTCCTCCTTCTCCGCAAGGTCCTTGCGCCAAGTAGCCCGAGCTCAGGATCCAGACTTCTCCCGAGGCTCCAGGCCAAGAGCAAAGCGTGCTCTCGAGGCCGGGCCACTGCACCGGGCCCCGAGGCTGGTGGCTGGGGAGCCCTCCCGAGGCTGCACCGCACTTGACAAAGATGGCATGGCCGAGGGCTTGAAGAGCCGCCTCAAGACGCCAGCTCCCCGAGGTAGCCGCCGATGCTCGCTTACGGCGTCGCCGGCCTCCCGATTGGTGCCACGGGCACATGCTGCAACTCCAGCTTCTGTAACTATTTCTCCATCTCATGGACCTCCGCGAGGTAGGCTTCCATGTGCTCATCCTCGCTCATATACCTTGGCCGGAGAAGTTGATTTATGAGTTGTGAATCACCCTTCATGGTAAGGCGCCACTCCTAGGCCAGCCGCGCCTTCGACCTACTATTAGGCCTTCATATTCTGCTATGTTGTTGAGACCTTTTCTCCGTGGCTGAAACAGAGTTGCACTGCGAGTAGAGCTTGTCTTGAGTAGGAGATATAAGCACCGCACCAGTCCCCACGCTGCGTTCGAGAACGCCTGTCAAGTACATGACCCAACCATCCGCGCCGCTTCCCGGGAGAGGGACCGATCTCATCGCCTTTGGGGCCCGCGCCTGGCCCATTCTGCCACGAATCCGCCAATGCAGCCCCCTTGATGACTCGTTGTGCTGAATTGAGCTGAAACGCTTGTAGCTCAATGTTCCACTCAATACTCTTCCAAATGAGTTAGGCTCTCGAGCACCCTTTCCAAGGGGTACGCGAGACAACCTTGATGGGGTGGCCTCAAAATAATGCCGCAGCTTGCGCGAGGCCACCAATAGCGAGGAGGAGTTTCTAAGGCATGGGTACTGCGCTTTGCGCCCCGCAACACAGGCCGACGGCACATGTGGTGTTCGACGAGGTCGGGAGTGCCGGTGTCGATGGCGCCTTCGAGACCGTGGCGCCCGAGACCGTGAAGCTCTAGCGGCTGGTCGCAAGGGGAGGGGTCTCTTCGTCCCCGAGTGCATTTCGCGCGGCTGATCCTTCTCGGCCATGTAGTGGTCTCTGTGGGTCTTCATTGATCCTGCTTCGCTTGACCCGGCAGCTGCCATGCTTTGGTCCGACGCTCCTCCCTAACCGCCACCAGGGCTGCGCTGGCGGAGTAGGGTGTGGCTGCAAGGTAGAGCACCAAGTGTTCCTGAGGGCGTGGGGCCACCATTACCTGAGGGCTGGTTAGGTACCTCTTGAGATCTTGGAAAGCCTTGTCGGCCTCTTCAGTCCATTCAAAGGGCCCCTTTTTCTTCATCGGCTGAAGAAAGGCAGCGCCGCTTCCCCAACTTGGAGATGAAGGTCAGAGCTGTCACGCCCCCAGGAACTTCTCGCATTTCTCCGAGGGTCTTTATGGCTCATGTCCTTGACCGCTTTGACCTTTTCTCGGTTAGCTTCGATGCCTCGGTGGGACACGAGGAAGCCCAAGAGCTTGCCCGAGGGGACCCCAAACACATACTTCTCCGGTTGAGCCGCAGTTCACGTGATTGAGGCTCGCGGTTTCCTCCTGTGTCTTGTATTAGGGTTTTGGCCTCACTAGACTTCACCACAATGTCATCGACGAAGCCTCAACATTCTTCCCGAAGCTGGGGCCCAAGGTGATGTGCATCACCACGAAAGGTCGCTTCATGCTAAGCAGCCCGAACGGCATGCATGTGTAGCAATATACCCCACACGGGGTCAGGAAAGCCGTTTTTTCCACATCTTCTACCGCCATCTTGATCTGGTGATACCCAGAGAAGGCATCCAAGAAACATAACAGGTCGCACTCGGCAGTGGAATCGACGATCTGATCGATGCGAGGGAGCGGAAACGGATCTTGTAGGCAGGCTTTGTTGAGGTTGGTGAAGTCGACACACATGCGTTCCTTCCCCCCTTTCTTTGGCACGACGACCGGGTTGGCCAGCCAATCCGGGTATCAGACCTCGCAAATGACCCCTGCAGCTTCTAATTTGCGGGTCTCTTGGACGATAAAAGCCTGCTTTTCAGTGGACTGCCGCCTTGCCTTCTGCTTCACGGGGTGGACATTGGGGCACATGTTGAGGTGGTGCTCGATTATGCCTCTAGCGATCCCCGCCACCGATTAGGCTCCCATGCGAATACCTTCTTGTTTGCACGCAGGAACTTGACCAGGCCTCCTCCGCCGGGCTCGAGGTTGGCGCCTATGGTGAAGGTGGCGCAGTGGATCCGCCTCGCCGACCAAGATCTCGCTGGTTTCGCTTTGTCTTGGGTGAACAGCTGCTTTTTCTGGTCGGGCGCAGCCCTTTGGGCTCGTGGGCGCTCGAGTCGGCAGGCGCCGACGCCGCTGGTCTCGAAGGCAAGCTTGAGCACTTGCAACGATCCCCGTGTCTCCGGACACGTGAGGACGCCTGTTCTCGGGCATCTTCATGAGGTTGTACGCTGGTGAGTCACGCCATGAATCGGGCCAGGCTGGGTAGCCGAGGATGGCGTTGTATGGGAGGCCGATGGGGCGGCGTCGGTCGATTAGCTCCATGCGGAAGTTGTCGAGGTGCCAAGGTTACCGGAGACGGATCTGCCACAGGAGCTGGATGACCCGCCTCGACGCCAAGAAAGGCCGGTTGGCTAAAGCGCCCGGCGGTATGTGGAGGAGGCCGACGGCTTCAACCGAGAGCACGCCGAGGCCCAAGGCCACCGCCGATGAGAGCCCTGGTGATGGCCACCTGGCAGATGGTGGGGGTGCACAGCATTGGGAGCGCGCCCGAGCAGGTTGAGTTGGAGGGGTGGTCCGCCGAGCTGAAGGCCAAATCGGCCTTGGGCGCCGACCGACCTAGGGGAGCCCCCAGCCGTGTGGAGGCAGTGCCGACCTGGCGGACGAATGGCTTGACGTGGCAGCCTGAAGGTGGCACCTGCGAGCCGCCCAGGAGAGCCGCGACGACCGGGGGCGCAGGTGCAGCGTGCTGGGCGAGGAAGAGGTTGTGCAGCTCTTCCCAAGAGGCCACGGAAGCCGCCGGTAGGTGGAGCAGCCACATGCGCGGGGCGTCGGTGAGGGCCATGGGAAGCCAGTTAGCCATGACTCGCTGCCGCCTCGCCGAGGATGGCCTCTCAGACGCCAAGAGGAAGGCCAGCGGATCGCTTGTGCTGCCAGGCGCGCGCGCCTCCGCTTGAATTTGTCCGCCACCGACTGTTGCAAGGTCAGGCTAAGGCTCGAGCCCCCCGCCTCGTGACCGCACCGGGCGACTCGAGTGGGCGGCGCGCTGCTCATCGCAGGCGAGTCGCGTGTCGGGCGAAGAGCGGGTCGGCGAAGGGAAAGCCCGTGCACCCCTACCCGGCGCGCCAAATGTCGGATTTCGGGTTCCGCAGCACCTCTAGGTTCGACTGGGTGCACGCGAGATCTCACCTCCTAGCTACCTGCCTCGCCGCCTCGCTAGGATCTAATCTACCAAAGGAACAACACAAGAGACACAAAGTTTATATCGGTTCGGGCCACCATTGTGGTGTAATACCCTACCCAAAGTGTGTGGTGGTGGATTGCCTCTCAATGATGACGATCATACAAGGAAGAACAGCTGGGCGAGGGTCTGTTTTAGCTGGTGCGATGAACTGCTAGGGGAGTTCACGCTCTCTCTCTCTCTCTCTGGATTCAAGATGCCTCTACCCCGTGGGTGGCTAGTCCTATTTATAGGCAAAGGCCCCGGCCTCTTCCCAAATATTGAGCGGGAAGGGCGCCAACAATTGGCCATTTTGAAGGGGAACATCTAGTACACTTATCCCGACTAAAGTTGGTCCTCGCCACAAAGGCTCGTGGTGACGCCAGCTTGGGCTCCATGATGACTTCCTTCCGCTATGACGGTCTTGGTCTTGTTGCAATCAAACGGATGCCTTTGCTTGATACTCTTGCTCGCGCTTGCCCCTTTGCACCAAAGAGGAAATGAGGACATCAGGCTGGTCGGCGCCTCCTCGGGCGCCTCGGTCGCCATGGCTTGCGCCATGGGCACCTTGTGAGGTACCCCGCTTGATCTCTCTCGCCTCCTCGCGAGCCAGCCTCGACGAGGTCAGGCTCGAGGAGGCTCCTGTCGTCCGCCTCATGAGGCTTGGCCTCGCGAGGGTCTTGAGCTTGTGCCGATGAAGATGGGCCGCGGCTGACCACCCTTGAGCCACGCCAGCAGCCGCAGTGCAAGTCTGGGTACCCCTGCCCTGCAACACCGACACTAACCTTGGGACGCAGGTATGCTACGCCTGCAGCACACCCCGAGCAACAACAGCCGAAAGGGCTAACGCAGAGGTCCCGAGGGGCCTCAAACCAGGACCTTCAAGAAGAAGCCGAAGCTCCGCGGTGGGCTAGTACGATGAGCTTCATCCGCGGCTGTGGTCCATCCGCACGATCGCGACTCCAGCCGATCGGGCGAGACCCCGTTCTTCATGGTTTATGGAGCTGAAGCGGTCCTCCCTCACGAGGTCAGACATTGTTCCGCACGGGTTCTGGCGTTCGACGAGGCGCAGCAGGACGCCATGCGGGGGATGGACCTCGTGCTGGGGGACGAGCATCGTCGAGAAGCCGCGCTACGAGCATCAAGGTACCAACAAGCACTGCGGCGATACCACTGCTGCAACATTCGCCCCGGGACTCTTGAGGTAGGGGACCTCGTGCTCAGACGGGTTCTCTCCAGGGAGGGATTGCATAAGCTCTCTCCCATGTGGGAAGGCCCATTCGAGGTTGTTCATGTTTCCAGTGCCCGCCCGCGCGCTTGGAGACTAAGGAGGGGTGCCCACGTAACGCTGGGAACATCCAAAGATCTCCGGTTTTACCTCAAAAGGCCCGTGCTCGTGAAGAAGGCGTAACACCGTGAAGTTGTTGCATTTCGAAAAGGCCCGTGCTCGTGAAGAAGGCGAATGCCTCGTGAAGTTGTCGCTTTTGAAAAGGCCCGTGCTCGTGAAGAAGGCGAATGCCCGTGAAGTTGTCCGTTTCGTAAAGGCCCGTGCTCGTGAAGAAGGCGAATGCCCGTGAAGCTGCTGCGATTGGGAAAAGGCCCGGTGTCTGTGAAGAAGGCAATGCCCGTGAAGCTCACCGCCCGACACTCTCACGTATAATGAGTGGGCTGTACACGCCTGAGTCTCCGGAGTGCCGCCTCGGCCTCGGGGCTCCCCGCCACGCCCAAAGGCAGCACTTAGCTCCGCTACCGTGAGAAGACGCCGAGTACTAGATTAGGTGCCGGACGCGATTCTTTCATTTGCTTTCGCAGTTGGCTTGTTCATTCCCATTTGAAGTTTTATTGAAGTTGTTGCCGCCTTTGGCTTGTGACTCGCGCTTTTTCGCCCCCGCCTTGATTTCTTTCACATGAGTCTCGCGTGGGAGCGTGCGGCACCTCGCGAAGCGCTTGCCGCTCCTGCTGCCCGAGGCTTCCTGCCAGGTCCTCACGGGAGCACCCTCCTAATCCGCGCCCCCACGGGCACCGTGGACGCTAACATAGGGCTCGGATCGGTCGCCTCAAGAATCGAGGCCGGAAGCTACCTCTCCCGACTAACCTTTGCAGACATGAAGCGCTCAACGAGGCCTCGCCTCGGAAGCGAAGACCACGACAGTCCCCCGAGCTAAGTAATTTCTACGCTGGCGCAGGGCACAAAGGCATAATACGTAAATAGCGAAACAAGACGACAATTAACAGCAACAGTCCAAGCACGCCCACGCCGGGACCTACACTCACCGCTTTTTGGCGCAGGAAGGGGAAGGACAAAATAGGGCGACTCGCTGGCACCAACTCAAGGGCGAAGGCTTGTACCGCCCGAGCTCAGCGGACTCTCTCGCTCAACGGGCGCGATGGCGGCAGAGACTCAGCACTTCCTCCAGCGGGCTCGACAAAGATGGGGCTGGTCGCGACCACCGCCGAGGAGCTGCTATTCGGCGAGAGCCGCCGCTCGACGAGCCCCGAAGGCCGCCGACCACGCCGCTGCTGCCATCTTCATCCCGATCGCCGCCAGGCTGGGCCCACGGCCGCGGTCGCCGCCCCGGGCAGCACCCGGCGCGGCGACTGCCTTCCCCAACACCTCACGAGAGGGTGGCATCGCCGCCGAACTTGAAGTGCAGGGTGCACCGCCGCCGCACCACGCATGCGGCAAACGCTTGCCACCGCGAAGTCGTACACGCCTGGGGCGGAGACCTCCAGCGAATCCCAGAGGCCCGGCTGCAGAACCGCCCGCTTAGAGCTGAGGCCGCCTGGGCGCCGCCGGAAGTTCACCCAAAAGGAAGCGGGGAAGCTGGAGCCAGGTGCTGGTCGGCTCCACCGACCACACGTAAAACTCCGGCAACACCTCCGCCGAGTGGAAGCGCGGCCTAGGAGGTCGCGGCGGTCGTAGCGCGCTTCATCAACGGCCCGGCGCCTATCGCCGCAGCAGGAGATCGCCCCACGGCCGCGGAAGCCGCGCGGGAGCCACAGTGGTGTTTATGAGGACGGCCTCGACCGCGCTTGGCCGGGGAGAGTCAGCCCACTGGCGGGCCTTTCCTTCTCCTCGCCGAGAACCTCTTCGACGGAGCCATGGAGAAGAGGGAGAAGCAAGAAGAGATGGGCTGAAGAGCTCACGCTGCTCAGATGATAGCCGGAGGAGGCCAATCGCCGGCCTCCACGATCGCAGGTAATCATGACCCGTTTCTGCATGTAGGGACTTGTCAAGTCATGCGGTTGCCGAGGCATCGTGGGGAAGTGGAGACGCCCACGACCAACCAATCGCCACGCGACGCTCAAGGCCGCAGGCTGTTGGGGCCCGCGGCGCTTTGCACTTACCCTTTGCTTCTCACTGGCCAAGTCCAGCGCCGCTTTGGGTCTGGGCTATCACGGCATGCTTTCCGGGAACGGGGTACCTGTGACTTGCTCGCCATGCGCCTGCGGCGTGGCTCAAGGTGGCCCAAGACGTCGATCTTCATCAACACAAGCTCAAGACCCTCATGAGGGGCCAGATTGACTGGGCGGATTTACAGAAGCTTCCTCAGTGCACGGCATCCTCAGTGCTGGCTCATGAGGAGGCGGAGAGATCAAGGCGGGTACCTCACGAGGTGCCCATGATGCAAGCCGTGATTTGACCGAGGGCGCCAGGGGGCGCCAGCCCGCAAGAAGGTCCCCATTTCCCTTTGGTGCAAAGGAGGCAAGCGCAGGCCAAGGCATCGTGCAAAGGCAACCATTTCGTGCAACAAGACCAAGACCAGCAGAACGGCAGGAAGGAGGTCATCATGGAGCCCAAGCCAAGGCCACCGCCGAGTCTTTGTCATGCGAGGACCGACTTTAGTCAGATAAGTGTACTAGATGTTCCCTTCAAATGGCCAATTGTTGGCACCCTTCCCGCCCAATATTTGGGAGAGGCCTGTGGCCTCGCTATAAATAGGGACTAGCCACCCACAGGTAGAGGATTGGCATGGAGAGAGAGAGAAAGAGAGGCGACCGAACTCCCTAGCAATTCATCAGGCTAGCTCAAGAACAGCCCTCGTGAGGCTGTTCTTCCCTTGTACTGCTTCATCATCAGCCCCAGAGGCAATCCACCACACCACACACCGGAGTAGGGTATTACACCACAATGGTGGCCTCGAACCAAAGATAAACCTCGTGCCCCTCCTGTTTGTTCTTCGTAGTTTAGATCCTTGCAGGCGATGAGACGAGGTAGGTTGGAGGTGCGATCTCAAGCACCCCTGTAGTTCGAACCTAGAGGGTCTGCCGAACCCGAACCGACAAATACCGAAGAAGAATCCACGCCAGGGGCCCACACTGCCGACGAGGGTGGAGGCGCCTGCCCCTAGGGCGTGCCCCACCTCGTGGGCCCCCGACGCCCAATCGACCTCAACCCCAACTCTATATATTCACTTTCGGGAGGAAAAATCAAGGAGAAGGATCCATCGCTTTTTACGACACGGAGCCGCCAAGCCCTAAAACCTCTCGGAGGGCTGATCCGAGTCCGCTCGGGCCCGAGAGGGGAACTGCCGCCATCGCCATCATCAACCATCCTCCATCACCAATTTCATGATGCTCACCGCCGTGCGTGAGTAATTCCATCTTAGGCTTGCTGGACGGTGATGGGTTGGATGAGATCTATCATGTAATCGAGTTAGTTTTATTAGGGTTTGATCCCTAGTCTCCACTATGTTCTGAGATTGATGTTGCTATGACTTTGCTATGCTTAATGCTTGTCACTAGGGCCAGAGTGCCATGATTTCAGATCTGAACCTATTATGTATTCATGAATATATGTGAGTTCTTGATCCTATCTTGCAAGTCTATAGTCACCTACTATGTGTTATGATCCGGCAACCCCGAAGTGACAATAATCGGGACCACTCCCGGTGATGACCGTAGTTTGAGGAGTTCATGTATTTACTATGTGTTAATGCTTGGTTCCGGTACTCTATTAAAAGAGGCCTTAATATCCCTTAGTTTCCATTAGGACCCCGCTGCCACGGGAGGGTAGGACAAAAGATGTCATGCAAGTTCTTTTCCATAAGCACGTATGACTATATTCAGAATACATGCCTACATTACATTGATGAATTGAGCTAGTTCTCGGTCACCCTATGTTATGACCGCTACATGATGAACCGTGATCCGACATAATTCTCCATCACCGATCCAATGCCTACGAGCTTTTCACATATTGTTCTTCGCTTATTTACTTTTCCGCTACATCATATAATCACTACAAAACACCAAAATATTACTTTTGCTTCACATTTTTGTTACCGCTACCACTACTATCATATTACTTTGCTACTAAATACTTTGTTGCAGATACTAAGTTATCCGTGTGGTTGAATTGACAACTCAACTGCTAATACTTGAGAATATTCTTTGGCTCCCCTTGTGTCGAATCAATAAATTTGGTTGAATACTCGCCTCGATAACTGCTGTAATCCCCATACTTGTGGGTTATCAACGGCTAAGTAGTAGATGAGTTCCGCAGCACGACGGCGCAGGACGGTGTTGGTGAAGAACAATCTCCGCAGGCTTCGCTTAAGCACTACGAAAACCATGACGGAGGATAAACTAGAGGGGACGGGTTGCCAGCACACGGCTTGGTGTTTCTGATGTGTCTTTGGTGCTAGCCCTGCCCTCTATTTATATGTTGAGCCTCGGGTCAAAACTTGAGCAAAAGCCTCGTCGGTTTTGCCCGAAAGGCAAGAGTCCCACTCGACTCCAGTGACCAAATGCCACAATCCTTGGCGTTCGCCCAGACGCTTATGGCCTCGCTGCCTGCCCAGGCCGACGCCGGGTCACCGGCGTTTAGCTCCCTGGCCTCCGCAAAATTCCTTTTGCACCGACCTAAAGCCTCGTGGGCTTCACCCCTTGGCCGAACCATATCATCCTATATATCAATCTTTACCTCTGGACCATTCCGGAGCTCCTCGTCATGTCCGTGATCTCATCCGGGACTTCGAACAACATTCGGTCCCCAACATATCATATAATACTATATCGTCAACGAATGTTAAGCGTGCGGACCCTATGGGTTCGAGAACTATGTAGACATGACCGAGACACCTCTCTGGTCAATAACCAATAGCAGAACCTGGATGCCCATATTGTCTCCTACATATTCTACGAAGATCTTTATCGGTCGAACCGCATAACAACATATGTTGTTCCCTTTGTCATTGGTATGTTACTTGCCCGAGATTCGATCGTTGGTATCACTATACCTAGTTCAATCTCGTTACCGGCAAGTCTCTTTCCTCGTTCCGTAATACATCATCCCACAACTAACTCATTAGTTACAATGCTTACAAGGCTTATAGTGATGTGCATTACTGTCAGGACCCCGATTCCAAGTCACATCGACCTAGCCGGTAACACCTCATATCACTTTGCGGCCTCAAGCACGGTATTCCCACGGGTGTCGCCTTACCATGGCCCGGGACCATTTGCGCCTTTTGGCTCACATATATGATAGTGTCGCTAGCATCCACATGACAGAGAACCCGGGCCGACATGGCTAGTCGTGAACCCAAAGCGGCGCTAACCCATGGGGACAGGCATACACTAATCACATCAAGCATGTCGCTCATCAACAGATGAACTGGTTGTAGCACCGGGCTAACAGGACTCGCAACCCAGTCAGAAGCAGGCTAGGCAGGACTGGATGTCACCGCGTGACATTTCAAGGGATGCATACAGAACGGCGAAACACATGCCGCCACCAAGTGTCATGAGTAGTAGTGTCAAGGTGACTCGTGAACTGGGCAGTAGCGGACTACTATGGCTCAAGGAGGCACTAGACTACATTTCCCCATAAGAGAGGCTGCCAAGGATAAACAACTAGATTGTCGGATCCCACACATACCAAGCATTTAAAACATACACACAATATGCTCGATATGTGTAAATACAACATGGCATCACAACATAACCCTACGACTCAAAGTATTTATTCATTAGGCTCCGAGGAGCGAGATATTACAAACATGGGTCTCACGACCCAACATTCAGAGCATACAAGTCAAAGCACAAGCGAAGCTTAACATGTCCGAGTACGCATAACTATAAATGAAAAAGGCCGAGAAGCCCGACTATCTACCAGATCTCGCCGAGGCACAAGATCGTAGCTGAGGTAACAAGCTAAACGTCAAGTCCACGCTGAATTACTAGCGAGACTCAAGTCTCTCGCAAAACATAAAATAAGAAAACGTGAGTACAAATGTACTCAAGAAGACTTACATCGAACCAACTACATATGCATCATTATCAACAAAGGGGTTGGTGGAGTTTGATCGCAGAAGCCAACTTTGACTCGGTGGCTATCCCGAACTACGACTACAAGTAACTCTTTTGAGGTGGCGCACACGAGTCCACATATTCACCATATCAATACACCACTATGGATCCGCCCCCGCCTCCTCACGAGAACGCCATCCATAGCACTCATGCTTATCTTGGCGATTTTAGAGTATCCACTTTCACTTGTGTATGAACTGTTATAGGCAACCTAGAAGTCCTTTACCGTGGACACGGCTATTCGAATAGATCATTTATAACCCTGCAGGGGTGTACTTCTTCACACACGCTCTCGCCACTTACCGCCATGTACACGTCATGTATCTCGGCAATCTTCAAGCGGAAGCTAGGCGAGGATGTCGGCCACGGCCTACCTAAACACTCAAGTCCCTAGTCCAGGTTTATCGCCTATTAGGGTTCCATCCACAGGGAGTCCGGCCGAGGTTTCCACTAACGGCCCCGAACGATGTGTGCAGGGTTCCCGAGACACCAAACGGGCGAATCGGTACTTCTGTACACGTGCCTACCACAACACAGCCCACCCCTAAGGTCAGCGCCATGCAGGCCCCCAACATGCTACAAACACCAGAAACTACTTGCAACTCCCGGACAAAGGACAAGGGTGGTTAAGAAGCCGAGAGAGTCAATTAAGGATCCCAATGTGTGGTAGTAACTGCTCATGGATCACAAACACGTAACCCGCCTCGAGGACGGCTTCAATGAGACAACCCACCATGTACTTCTACATGGCCTCTCACCTCTACCTTTACCAAATCATGTTCACACACTTAGCTCACACACAGTAGGACATGTTTACACACCTCCGATGAATCAGACCTGACTCAACTCTAAGCCGTAGCAGGCATGACCACAAGCATGAATGAGTAGGCACAACAGGGCTCAAACAACTCCTACTCATGCTAGTGGGTTTCATCTATTTACTGTGGAATGACAGGTCATGCAGAGGATAAAGGGGTTCATCTACCGCAGCATGTAACAGTTGAATCGTTGTTGTCCTAATGCAGTAAAAGAGAGCAGGAGCGAGAGAGTGGTATTGTATCGGAATGAACAAGGGGGTTTTGCTTGCCTGGCACTTCTGAAGATAATATAGTTCTTCATTGGTGTCATCGAACTCATCATCGAAACCACGTCTATCGAGAGGGGACGGTTACCGGCAAACACAGAAGGACACAATCAATGCAATGCGACAATATGATGCAAGATATGACATGGCAATATGATGTGTGATAGGTCTAATGCAACTTGGAACAGAAAGGTTTGAGTCCATTTGAACCAAGGATTCAAATGACCACCCAAAATAATAAGTGATATAAGTGCATTAGCTTGTTTCACCTAAACAGCAAGGTTAAAGTGTTCTGACATGCATGAAACTAGTACAGATGGAAAGATTGGATTTTTCTGATCATTTTTCATATATAAATCTTTGCATTTGGAGTTACAGATTAATTTCTATGAATTTTGAAGTTTAAACTATTTTCGGAATTTCCAGTATAAGAATAATTCCAAAGAATAAGTTATCAGATCAAGATGACATCGTGGTGACGCTGGGGTCAACGGGACGGTCCAGGTCAAACTTGACAGTGGGTCCCGCGTGTCAGTGTAATTAGTTTAACTAAAAACAATTAGTACTAATCCTAATTAATTATCAGGTCGGGCCCCACTGCCATTGACCTGTGGGTCAAACTAGGCCCACCCTTGGTCAAACGGGTCGGGGTCAACTCGTCGGGCGAAGCCGCCGGCGAGGCCAAACGCGCGGTGCAGGTGCGGAGTTTCTCCTCCGCGACCAAATGGCCGGCGGAGGGCGTCTACGTGCTGCTGGTGGACTCGCGCGTCGAGTGGTGCGGGCGGTGGGTGCAGGGGTGGCCGGAGATGATGCCGGCGACGACCTTGGCGGTCGCCGGAGTTCGGGCGAGGTCGAAGTCATCGCTATGAGGCACGGCGAGGCGCGTGAGGAGGTTCTATGGGCTTCTGCGACTGCGTTGAAGACGATGGCGTGCTCGGAATCAAGCCAACGTGGTTGTGGCCACGACGGCGACGTGTGGTGGCGGCGGCGGGCGCGGTCGAGCTCGGTGTGGTTGCTATGGTGCTCGAGAGCAAGAACGGGAAGGGGGAGGAGGAAGAGGAGCTCACGGGGAGTCGGTTGAAGCAGACGGCGAGCTCTGGGAAGGCCGGAGCTGAGCGGGGCGGCGAGGTCGATCTCCGCGCCGAGGAGGGGAAAAGCACGGTGGCGGCGCGGTAACGCGTCCGGGCCTCATGGGTCGCCGAGAAGTCGGGACGCCGAGACGGAGCTCGCAGGCACGGCGAGGGGTCGAGGGGGGCAGTGGTCGCGTTATGGCGAACGGCGGCGACGGGACCCGCTGGGCATGAGGGGAGAGGACGAGGGGAGAGCAGAGGAGGAGAGTGGTGTCCAGGGTCGGGCGGTGCCGCAGAGGCGCTCGAGGCGCCGACCGGGCGCGGGCGATGGCAGGCAGTGCAGGTGGTGGCGTGGCGCGCGGGCGGCATCACGGTGTCCTCATCCGCCATCGGCAGAGGTAGGTGATGACGGCACAGCGATGGGCCGGGCCAACTGCAAGTGGCTCTCTCTCTCTCTCTCTCTCTCTCTCTCTCTCTCTCTCTCTTACTAAATTGTTTTGCTTTCTAATTTTCTCAGAATCAAGGGCTTTATTAAAATACTAAAATTTTCCGTAAATCCTGAAAATAATTGTGGGCTCTGTTGGGATTATTCCTAACAACCCAAAACTAGTTTCAAAATTATTAGAGCATTTAAAAATATTTATAGGATTTAAATGCCCCAATTCAAATACAATATGAGTTAATTCAATAATCCAAATGTCCTAGAAAAATGTGCAATATCTCTGGTTACTGTTTCCAGCATTTTCCAAAAATGGTGAACATTTTTGAAAGCCATTTGGGTTCATTGAAAAATATATTTAGTTGAACCTATTTGAATTGCTTTAGAGCTAGGACTTGGTCATCCCCACTTCAAAATTTCCTTTGAAATCAAACATGATGCATGGATGCAGATGCAACTAATTACAAACAATTCTGGTGCTGTGACAACTCACCCCCACTAAACAAGAATCTCATCCCGAGATTCAAGACGTGAGGTAAGAAGACAGAGGGGCACAAGACCAACACAATCTTCACGATCCAGGTTGCACCTCATAAGGTTGTTGATTTGTTGCATACGTTGATATTGACATCCTTTCTTTTGAGATCTTTATCCACGCGATGACGACGGAAAGAAACTCTACTAGGATTGATCTTCTCGAAGATCGAGCTATACCATATCAACTCGCGGAATGAGATGTTGAAACATCTCGAGTTGAGACACAAAACACATCGAGAGGGATGGAAGAACAACGACGGAGTTTGATTTGGTGGGCAACAATTCCATGCTTAGAAAGATGGTGGATGGTGTCAAGGTGGCGAGGAAATAATTTCCATGATCCCATAGCGGGGCACCTTGGGAAAAAGGTGACTCATTGAACTGTTCCCTTAGGTGGCAAAAAGAATTACTTTTGATTCAGAGATCATTGAAACTCTTTGAACCAGCCTAAGGCAATCACAAACGATCGTTTGGCGGAGTTCAAAGGAATGGCATATCCGTATTCGGATGGATGATGTGGACTACCTTGTTGAAGACAACGCGATGGATGATTTTGCTTATCATCGGAAATGGATGGAACCCATGGTAGGACCGCTTTGAGGATGATCCTGAACAAGAATTACTAAGAAGGCATCCCATAGTGAAATGGCACAAAGACGGTGCAAGCTAGGAACAAAATGCAAATGTTGGGAATGTTCCAACCATCATATCTGCCTGAGATTCAGATCCGATTCGTGATAGGATACTTCAGACTCAGCATGTCTGAAAGAAAGTTTGCAACACGATTCGACGAGATGGCGTTGCGGGATTCTCAAGGAATGAACTAAGATAGCAAGCTCCAAAACATGAGCTGGTTCTGCTAAACACATGTGAACACGCTGTCTCAGACAAGCATGACCACATGGTAGTCTTATAATAAAACATTACCAAGTTCTGGTGGGGAACCATCTGCAAGGATATTGGAATCTTGTGCATGAACTAGTATTCGCACAACAACTCCTTTTCCTCGAACAAACCAATCATTGGCTTGGTGTGCTAGGAACACATATGGAGTGGAGGCGGCCAACCTATAGAACCATAGCGCACTTCGCACGTGCATGACCGACTTGGGATAATTCCAGAGGGAGCAAAAACAAACTTTCTCGAATTCACGGCGGCAACTTACATCAAGTACACGTGAATCAAAGGAAGTCACTTCTTTCATCCAAACATAAGCTTCACGAACGGAACACGAAGGCATTGCTTACAAAGTTTCCAACACTAGGTTGATGTTCAACATGAATCATGGGGGAGACAAAATGCTGCTAATGGGCTCAACAGCAACTCATCGGAATTTCCATATCACTGGACTTCCACCATCGTGTGAACACGGTAATAGCATTGGTCAAGGCGGGCGCTCGGGAACGGGGTCCCCAGACTTGCTCGCCTCGCGCCCGCGGTGTGGTTTCAAAGGGGGCCCATCACGCCCATCTTCATCAACACGAGCTCAAGACCTCGCGAGGGGCTGGTGCCTAGCGGGCGGATTTACAGTGGAGCTTCTCGTGCACGGCTCTCGTCAGTTGGCTCGCGAGGAGGCAGAGAGATCAAGGCGGGTACTCACGAGGTGCCCATGATGCAAGCCATGATTTACTAAGGGCGCCAAAGGGCGCCAGCTCACAAGAAGAAGTCCTCCTTTCCCTTTGGTGCAAAGGAGCAAGCGCAGTAAGAGCATCAAGAAAAGGCATCCATTTCGTGCAACGAGACCAAGACCAGTCCAACGGCTGGAAGGAAGTCATTAGGAGCCCAAACCGGCCACCACTCAGAGCCTTTGACAAAGCGAGGACCAACTTTAGTCAGATAAGTGTACCTTTATGTTCCCTTCAAAGTGGCCACTTGTTGGCGCCTCTTCCCGCTAATATTTGGGAAGAGGCCTAGTGCCTCCGCCTATAAGTAGAGCTAGCCATCATAGTAAGGACAAGACCCCCCGGATTAGAAGGAGAGGAAGATAGCAAGAGAACAAGCGAGAGAGATAGAGAGAGGCGATCAACTCCCCTAGCAGCTTCATCGCACCAACCAAGAATGCACTCATGAGGCTGTTCTTCCTTGTATTGTTCATCACCATTAGCCCAAGAGGCAATCCACCACACCACAAACTAGAGTAGGGTATTACACCACAATGGTGGCCCGAACTAGTATAAACCCCGTGTCTTTTGTGTTGTTCCTTTCGTAGTTTAGATCCTAGCGAGGCGGGGCGGGTGCGTGTAGGTAGAAGGCGAGATTCCGCACACCCCAAAGTGTTGAATCTCAAGGGTCTGCCGAACCCAAATCCGACATTTGGCGCGCTGTAGGTGTGCCGGAGTTTCCTTCCATCACCGCCATGCCCGCCAAATGAGCAGCGCTACCGCTTTTGCCGCCAACAGCAACAGGGGGGCTGGGGCTCGAGCCCTGCCCTGCCTTAACGGTGCGGTGGCCAACAAGTTCTGCCAAAGAACGCCGCCGCGCTTAAAACGGCACGACCGATCCAATGGTTTTCCGCTGCACGAGGAAGCCGCCTCAAAGTCGGAGGTGATGACAGGCCATGGCCAACTGCTCCCCATGGCCTCACCGACGCCCGCACGCATGGTCGCTTCACCTTCCGCAGCCTTCGTGGCCTCTTGGGAAGAGCTCCGCGCCTCTTCCTCACCCAAAGACGCCATACGGCACTTCGTCGCCACGGCCCTCCTGGCGCGGCGGGCGCCGCCGAGTCACCACGCTGCTGCTCGTCTGGCCGGATCGGCGCGCTGTCTCCACGCAGCAGCAGTTCCCCAGACCGGGTCGGCACCTGGCTAGCTCGACCTTCACCGAGGACCACCCTCCAACTTCAGCCTGCTCGGCGCGCCACCATGCTGTGCACCCCACCATCTCGCCAGTGGCCGCCACCAGACTTCATCGACGGCGGCGCTGGCCTCAACGTGTTTCGGCCGAGGCCTTCAACCTCCTCTACATACCCCGGGAGCGGCTGCAGCCCAGCCGGCCTTTCTTGGGCGTTGGAGGCGGATCATCCAGCTCCTTGGGGCAGATCCGGCTCCCGGTAACTTTCGTCACCTACGACAACTTCCGCACGGAGCAGGTCGATTTCGACATCGCCCCCATCGGCCTCCCCTACAACGCCATCCTTCGCTACCCGCACTGCCCAGTTCATGGTCAGCGACTCACCCGCGCATAACCTCATGAAGATGCCCGGAGCAACGACGTCCTCACCGTGTCTGGGGACACCGGGGATGCGCTGCGAGTGCTCAGGCTCGCCTTAAAAACGGTGGCGCCAGTGCAACTCGCCGACGCAGAGACCCCTGAGCCCAAGGGGGCTGCACCAACCAAGAAGAAACAGTTGTTCACCCAAGACAAGGCAGAGACCAAGCAAATACCCGTCGACGAGGACGGGTCCACTGACGCCACTTTGACCATAGGCGCCAACCTTGAGCCCGAGCAGGAGGAGGCCCTGGTCAAGTTCCTGCGTGCAAACAAGAAAGTATTTGCCTGGGAGCCTGATCAGTTGGCGGGGATCCCTAGGGGCGTAATCGAGCATCACCTCCATGTGTGCCCCAACGACGCCTGTGAAATGTAAGGCGCGCAGTCCACGTAAAAGCAAGCCTTCATCACAAGGAGACCCGCAAACTAGAAGCCGCTGGGTCATTCGCGAGGTCCGGCATTCGGATTGGTTGGCCAACCCCGTTGTCGCACTCAAAGAAGGGAGGTAAGGAGCGCATGTGTCGACTTCACCAACCTCAACAAGGCATGCCCGCAAGATCCGCTTCGCTTCCTCGCATCGACCGATCGCCGATTCCACCACCGAAAGCGACCTGTTGGGCTTCTTGATGCTTTCTCCGGTACCACCAGATCAAGATGGTGGTAGAGGATGGAGAAGACGGCCTTCCCGACCTGTGCAAGGGGTGTACTGCTACACGCATGCCATCTGGCTGCGAACGCTGGGCGACCTTCCACGGCCGATGCACATCACCTCGGGTCCGCAGCTCGGGAAGAATGTTGAGGCTTACGCCGATGACATTGTGGTGAAGTCTCGGAGGCCGTAACCCTGATACAAGACCTGAGGAAACCTTCATGAAGCTCGACGCAGTGAGCCCACGGCTCAACCCGAGAAATGTGTGTTTGAGGTCCCCGAGCAAGCTCTTGGGCTTCTCAGATCCCACCGAGGCATCGAGGCTAACCCGAAAAGGTCAAGGCGGTCGAGGACATGAGGCCGCCAAAGACCCTCGTGGAAATGCGTAAGCTCATTGGGCACGTGATCGCTGCTTAGGGCGCTTCATCTCCCGGTTGGGGAGCGAGCGCTGCCTTTCTTCCAGCCTAATGAAGAAAAAGGGCCTTTGAATGGATCAAGAAGCCGAGGTATGCTCCAAGATCTTAAGAGGTACTCACCAGCCCTCCCATCATGGTGGCCCCACGCCTCACAGAACCCCGGTGTTTCTACTCGCCGCCACTCCCTACCTCCGCCAGCCGCAGCTCGTGGCGTTAGGGAAGAGCGCTGCATCAGCCACAAAGAGCAGCCCGGTCAAGGCGAAGGGAACAGGAAGACCCATTAGAACCACCGCCATGGCCGAGAAGGGTCACCGCCGCAGGGAGCGCTGCAGGGGGGGGAGGAGGTCCTCCCAGACTCCCAGCCTCCGAGGCCCCACCACCTCAGAGGCGCCATGTCCCCGGAGGGCGCCAGCTGCTCGGGCGCCCAAACCTCGTTGAGCACCCAAGATACTTCACAAGACGGTGCAAGGGGACGCGAGGGCGCTGTACCCCATGCCTCGTAAACTCCTCCTCGCTTATTGGTGGCCTCACGCAAGCTGGCACTATTTTCAGTGGTCACCCCATCAAGGTCGCCTCAAGATACCCTTGGAAAGGGTGCTCAGAGCCCTAACTCAGCGGGAAGGGTCGCTGAGTGGAATATTGAACTGCAAGCTGCTTCAGCTTGAATTAAACACAACCAGTCATCAAGGGGCCAAGTTAGTGGATTTCAGGGCGGAATGGACCGAGGCACCGGCCTCAAGACCGACGAGGATCGGTCCTCTCTCTGGAAGCGCGCCAAGGCTGGGTCATGTACTGGATGGGCGTTTCTCCGTGCATGGCGCTGGGCCGGGGCGTGCTCATATCTCCCACTCAGACAAGCTTTACTATGCTGCAGCTCTGCTTCCAAAGAAGGTGAAAAGGTCTCCAACAACATAGCGGAGTATGAAGGCCTAATAGCGGGCTTGAAGGTCGCGGTAGCCCTGGGGGTGAAGCGCCTACCATCAAGGGCTACTCGCAGCTCCTTGTCAATTTCTCCAACAAGGTGTACGAGCCAAAAGATGAGCACATGGAAGCCTACTTATGGAGGTCCGCAGGACGGAGAAGCAGTTCTGGGGGTTGGAGTTGCAGCATGTGCCCCGCGGCACCAATCAGGAGGCCGACAACATCACCAAACGAGCATCCAGGTGGTTACCTCAGGAGCCCGGCGTGTTCGAGGAGCGGCTCTTCAAGCCCTCCGCCATGCCATCACTATCAAACACAGCGCAGCCTCGGGAGGAGCTCCCCCAGCCACCTGCTCAGAGCCCCGGCTCGCGGGTCGACCTCAGAGCGCCGCCGCCCACGACGATGGAACCTCAGGATGGGTGCTGGATCACGGAACTCCGGAGCTACTTAATGCAAGGGACCCTGCCGGAGAAGGAGGAGGAAGCGGAGCGCATGGCGCGGCAAGCCACGGCATACTGTATCAGGGACGGAGAGCTCTACCGGAAGCGGCCGAATGATGTGGCACTACGCTGCATATCTAGGGAGCAAGGGAAAGGATTGCTGGCGGATATACACGGTGGAGACTGTGGGCATCACTCGTCATCACGAACCCCATGGGCAAGGCATTCCGGAGTGGTTTCTATTGGCCTACTGCGCTCAACGACGCCGTAGAGCTAGTAAAGGCTTGCGAAGCCTGCCAATTCCACACCAAGCAGATCCACTAGCCAGCAGGAGGCCTACAAACCATACCCCTCTCGTGGCCATTCGCAATTGGGGCTGGATATCCCGGCCCGCTTCTCGGGCGCCAGGGGCTATCGCCACCTTTACATCGCCATGGACAAGTTCACCAAGTGGGCTGAAGTGGAAGCCATTCAGCATTCATCCTCGCAGTTCTCGCGTCAAGTTCACAAGGGCCTCGTCACCGGTTTAGTGCCGAACCGCATCATCATCGACAACGGTTCGCAGCTTCACCAAGAATCTCTTCAAAACATATTGTGCTAACCCGAACGCATATAGCTACGCCGTGGCGCACTTCAAGCAACGGCCAGGCCGAAGCGAAGCCAACGCAGAGGTCCCGAGGGGCCTCAAAACCAGAACATTCAAGAAGAAACTGGAGGCTTGTGGCAGGGGTTGGTATGACGAGCTTCAGTCTGTGCTGTGGTCCATCCGCACGACCACAACCAAGCCAACTGGAGAGACCCCGTTCTTCCTGGTTTATGGAGCCGAAGCGGTCCTTCCTCACGAGGTCAGGCATCGTTCCGCACGGGTCCTGGCGTCCGACGAGGCGCAGCAGGACGCCATGCGGGGGACGGATCTCGTGGCCGGGGAGGAGCGCCGCCAAGAAGCGCGCGGCGCAGCAGCAAGGTACCAACAAGCACCGCGGGCGATACCATCGCTGCAACATCCGCCTGTAACTCTTGAGGTAGGGGACCTCGTGTCTCAGCGGTTCTCTGTGGAAGGGTTGCATAAGCTCTCTCCCATGTGGGAGGGCCTGCTCAAGATTGTTCATGTTTCGAGGCCCGGCCTGCTGAGACTCGTGGAGGGGGTGCCACCTAACGCGTGGAACATCTAGCACCTCCGGAGGTTTTACCCCTCGGTGCTGGCCCAGAGCTCGTGAAGAAGGCTAATGCCTGTGAAGCTGTCTTTTTGGAAAAGGCCCAGAGCCTGTGAAGAAGGCGAATGCCTGTGAAGCTGTCTTTTTGGAAAAGGCCCAAAGCCTGTGAAGAAGGTGAATGCCTGTGAAGCTGTCTTTTTGGAAAAGGCCCAGAGCCTGTGAAGAAGGCGAATGCCTGTGAAGCTGCCTTTTTGGAAAAGGCCCAGAGCCTGTGAAGAGGGCCAATGCCCGTGAAGCTTGCTTCCCCCAAGAAAGGCCCGGAGCCTGTGAAGAAGGCCAACGCCTGTGAATCTCGCCACCCGTGACACTCTCACGTAATAATGAGTTGGGGTTGTACATGCCCCGAGTCTCGTGGAGCGCCTACCAGCCCCGGGCTCCCTCCCACGCCCAGTGGCAGCACTTAGCTCCGCGCTGGTGAGAAGACGTCGAAGACTAGATTAGGTGCCGGACGCGACTTTTTCATTTGCTTTCTGCAGTTGGCGTGTTCATTCTCATTTGAGGTTCTATCAAAGCTATTATCGTTTTTGACTTGTGGCTCGTCGACCTTTCGCCCTCTTACCTCGATTTCTCTCGCGCAAGGTCATGCGAGGGGGGCAGCCTGGGCGCCCCCGCGAGTGTTCGCTACCATTATTGTTCGAGGTTTCCCTATCCGGGTCCGCTACAGGAGCACCCCTCCACCACGCCACGGGCGCCATGCGACATCTAACACCAGACTGGGTCGGTCGCCCATCGCCGAGGCCGAACTACCCTCCGCACTAACCTTCGCAGGACATGAAGCTGCTCGACGAGGGCTGTGATCGGCGCCTTGAGCCAAACAATTTCTACGCGCGAGCATGTAGCACAAGGGCATAATACCGAGATAGCATAAAAACCACGATTAGTAACAGCGATAGTCCAAGCACGCTCACGCGGGGCCCTGCGCTACTATTTCTTTGCGCAGCAAAAGGAAAAAGGGCAAAACAGGCGCGTCTCACCGACACCAACTCGTGGGGAGACTCGAATCGCCTCAAGCTCAAAGTGACTCTCTCGCTTCACCGGGCAAGACGGCGGGCGGACTCGCTACCTCCCTCCAGGCGAGCGCGGCGGCTAGTCGTGACCACTGCTGGAGGAGCCGCTGCTCGAAGAAGAGCCGTCGAAGCTTGATGAGCCCCGCGGCGCCGCCTCCGCTGCTGCCGCCGCTTCATCGCTGTCGAGGTTGAACCCGCGCCATGGTCGCCGCCCCGTGGCAGCACCCAGCGCGCGCCATCTTTCCCCAACACCCTCACGAGAGGGTGGCGCCGCCGAACTTGAAGTGCAGTGGTGCATCGCCAGCTCAGACAAGGCTGGCAACGCTTGCCACCAAGGGCCAGGCCAGCTCCCAACCGGCAGAGACCTCAAATAAGCCCAGAGGCCCGACCACAACAACCATCCGCCTGGTTGCGAGGCCTCCCGGCACCGCAGGAAGCTCACCTAGGAGGAAGCGAGGGAGCTGAGCCGGGTGCCGGGTCGGCTCACGACCACACCACAAACCCAGCAAAGATCTCCGCTGAGTGGAAGCGCCTAGGGGGCGCAAGGTCAGAAGACTTCAAAGAGCGGCTCGGCTCGCCCGCCACCGCTGGGAGGTCACCCCACGACCACGAGGAGCCACCATGGGAGCCACAGGTTTTATAGGACGGCCCGGCCAAGGCCATGGGAAGAGTCAGCCCTACTCGGCGAGCCTTCCCTCTCTCAAGGCCGAGAACCTCTTTACGGAGCCATGGGGAAGAAGAAGAAGGAGGAGGATGGACTAGAAGGGCAAAAGGCGTCCCGTGACTTAAAGCCGAGGAGGCCAACCGCCGACCTCCACGATCGCAGTAATCATGACCCGCCAGCATGCAGTGGACTCACATCATGCAATCGCCGAGGCGTCAGGGGAAGTGGAGACGCCCACGCCCAATCAACCGCCACGCTGGCGCCTAAGGCACAGGCTGTTAGGGGCTCATGGGCGTTCGCCTTTGCCCTTCGCCTCCGCCGCCAAGTCCGGGCGCGCCTTTGGGCCCTGGGCTATCACAGCCTGGGAACGGGGTCCCTGTGACTTGCTCCGCTCAGGCCCGCGGGCGTGGCTCAAAGGGGGGCCCATCACGACCCATCTTCATCAACACGAGCTCAAGACCTCGTGAGGGGCTGGCACCTCGGGGCGACGACAAGGAGCTTCCTCAGCACGGCCTCGCCAGGGCTGGGCTCGCGAGGAGGCGGAGAGATCAAGGCGGGTACCTCACGAGGTGCCCATGACGCAAGCCATGACGCACTAGGGCGCCAGCGGGCGCCAGCCACAAGTGTCCTCCTTTCCCTTTGGTGCAAAGCGAGCAAGCGCAGGCAAGAGCATCAAGCAAAGGCGCCCATTTCAGTGCAACAAGACCAAGACCACCCAACGGCCGGAAGGAAGTCATTAGGAGCCCAAGCCAAGGCCAAGACCAAAGCCTTGACAAAGCGAGGACCAACTTTAGTCAGATAAGTGTACCATATGTTCCCTTCAAATGGCCAATTGTTGGCGCCCTTCCCGCCAATATTTGGGAAGAGGCCCAGGCCTCCGCCTATAAGTAGAGCTAGCCACCATAGTAAAGACAAGACCCCCCGGATTAGAAGGAGAGGAAGATAGCAAGAGAACAAGCGAGAGAGATAGAGAGAGGCGATCGAACTCCCCAGCAGCTTCATCAGACCAACCAAGAACAGCACTGCGAGGCTGTTCTTCCTTGTATTGTTCATCACCATCAGCCCAAGAGGCAATCCACCACACCACAAACTAGAGTAGGGTATTACACCACAATGGTGGCCCAACTAGTATAAACCCCGTGTATCTTGTGTTGTTCCTTTCAGTTTAGATCCTAGCGAGGCGGCGGGGTGCAGGTAGGTAGAAGGCAGATTCACAAGACCTCAATGTTCGAACCTCAAGGGTCTGCCGCTGACCTCAACCGACAAATGCACTCAAAAGATGTAATGGTGTATGCTCGAGGGATCAACCACGAGTAAGACAACATTACTTAACATCGTTGGTTCTGATTTGACTTGACGATGGCCCATACTCAAGTCAAAGTTTTGACAAGACAATAGATCCAACAACTGATCACGAGGACCAACCGATGGAGATATCATCTTTCTTCAACACACACACACACACACACAGAGAGAGAAGATATCCCTTCAGAATGAACTAAATTCAGCAAAGCTTTTATCTTCCAACTCTCCAAGTTGTTGTTTAGCTTAACCAACTTGCTCTGTGGTATCCGGCACGATTCTGGAGAAAGGGTGGTTTCGAAACCAACTTGATCACGAACTCAACATATCGGCCAGGTGACAACCTGGTGATACTTCCGTGAAGATATCCGGAAAATCACGAACCACCAATATGTTACTAAGCTCGAGAACAATCTTGCTTTTCAAAGCAAGACGAAATGAACAATAAGCAAGGGATTGAATAATCCTAACTCATTGATCGAAGAGTGCACCGGAAATAAGGACTAGGTAGCACGATCAATCTTAGGATGATGATTCAATAACCAACACGCTAAGAATGAGAATATTGTCCATTTACTACCAAGCAACGAGGTTGCTAGGAGTATCGATTTCACACAACACAGTTCACTTGTCAGTATTCCGGTTGCAACAACATGAAACCGAGGAGCGAATGATGATGGCGAGAAGTATCACTACGTCAAGAATCCATAAGAGGTGGTGCAATTCTCATGACATTCTTGACATAAAGATGGTAACACTCCACGTGGAACAGAATCAAAAGCTGGATTGGCATTTGATCTCATGGAATACAACTCGCTTTGACCCAATCCTAGAAATGGAGGAGGTATCGAGTTTGTTTCTCCTAGTCATTCTGAACTAGAATGGCTTGACGGACCGTAAGAATGATAGGCACCGATGAACGAATGCACGCATACTCTTGACTATCAATTGATAGATGGAGGTCAGAAAACAACTAAATAGGGACAACTCAAAGGAACATATGTTTTCTGAGTTGTGGATGCATAGATTAGTATGTCGAGCGAAGCTCAACATTTCTTCCGGATAACCCATGCGGAAAGGGTAGAACTGGCAGATTCACAATTATGAATGGAGAACCTCAAGAGTACTCGACAGATCCTTCGGTTCAAAGGAGGAACTTCTGCCATAAGCGGTTCATAGTATTTGGAAGAAGGATATACCACGGACCTCAAGGACTATTGCAAGGTTACTAATATCCTAAAGGTACGAGCAACACTATCAACACGAGGTAAGTGGAGTGAGTCTTGGGTCAAGAACCCAGGAATAGAATACCTACTACTAAATGGCATCACGGGATGCTTTCGAGAGTGGTGGCCAGAATCATCACACCGGAAACACAAAACATGGCTAGGTTACTAGGTGACTCCCTAAAACACCTAGGGTCATAATAATAGCTCCAACAGATATGTCGAGGTACTGGAGTACCTCAACTCAGCAATTAGTGTGCTTATTCTGACCAAAAGGGACATCGGGAACGGAGAGAAAGGATTTGCAAATGCATCAGACTATTTAGAGACTTGGGATGACTTGGACAGCATAACGGCTGTAAATGCTCAAAATGATTTGAGACATCCTGCAAAAACGGTGGCATGACCACTCAACATCACAATATCAAGGTTCTGAGACCAACTATGAACACACGGAAGTAGTAGAAACTGAACTAGGGCTTAAAACCAACAATCTTAAAAGTCTATGGATTAGTAACACGTCATCCTGCTAGATAGATGAGAAGGCCTAGTTCTTAATCCCCGTAGAAGAGAAGAGGATGACTCAGATCAGAAGGCCATGAGGTATAAGGAGTAAAAAGAGCCTTACGTTCCCTTCCACAATCAATTGCCTTACATAACTAAAGCATTTCTAGACACTACTTCGACCAGTTTGGCTTGGTAATCCTACAGGAAGTCAGGCTCTGACACCAACGCTGTCCGGACCCCAATTCCAAGTCACATCGACCTAGCCGGTAACACCTCATATCACTTTGCGGCCTCACGCACGGTATTCCCACGGGTGTCGCCTTACCATGGCCCGGGACCGCTTATGCCTTTTGGCTCACGATATGATAGTGTCGCTAGCATCCACATGACAGAGAACCCGGCCGACATGGCTAGTCGTGAACCCAAAGCGGCGCTAACCCATGGGGACAGCATACATGAATCACATCGAGCATGTCGGTCATCAACGATGAACTGAAGCTGTAGCACTGGCTAACAGGACTGCAACCCGGCAGTAGCAGTGCTAGGCAGACTCGATGTCACCGCGTGACATTTCAAGGGATGCGTACACAGTGAATGAAGTGAAACACATGCTGGCCAGCCAAGTGTCCCAACAGTAGTTCTGGGCTTGCGTGACTCCGTGAACTGGCTATAGCGGACTACTATGGCTCAAGGAGGCACTAGACTACATTTCCCCATAAGAGAGGCTGCCAAGGATAAACAACTAGATTGTCGGATCCCACATACCAAGCATTTCAAACATACACACAATATGCTCGATATGTGTAAATACAACATGGCATCACAACATAACCCTACGACTCAAAGTATTTATTCATTAGGCCCGAGGAGCGAGATATTACAAACATGGGTCTCACAACCCAACATTCGAGCATACAAGTCAAAGCACAAGCGAAGCTTAACATGTCCGAGTACGCATAACTATAAATGAAAAGGCCGAGAAGCCCCGACTATCTACCAGATCTCGCCGAGGGCACAAGATCGTAGCTGAGGTAACAAGCTAAACGTCAAGTCCACGCTGAATTACTAGCGATACTAAAGTCTCTCTCGCAAAACATAAAATAAGCAAACGTGAGTACAAATGTACCAAGAAGACTTACATCGTAACTAACTACATATGCATCATTATCAACAAAGGGGTTGGTGGAGTTTGACTGCAGCAAGCCAACTTTGACTCGGTGGCTATCCTGAACTACGACTGCAAGTAACTCTTTTGAGGTGGCGCACACGAGTCCACATATTCACCATATCGATACACCACTATGGATCCGCTCCTGCCTCCCTACGAGAACGCCATCCATAGCACTCATGCTTATCTTATGATTTTAGAGTATCCACTTTCACTTGTCTATGAACTGTTATAGGCAACCCAGAAGTCCTTTACCGCGGACACGGCTATTCGAATAGATCATTTATAACCCCGCAGGGGTGTACTTCTTCACACACGCTCTCGCCACTTACCGCCATGTACACGTCATGTATCTCGGCAACCTTCAAGCGGAAGCCTGGCGAGGGTGTCGGCCACGGCCTACCTAAACACTCAAGTCCCTAGTCCAGGTTTATCGCCTATTCGGGTTCCATCCGCAGGGAGTCCGGCCGAGGTTTCCACTAACGGCCCCGAACGATGTGTGCAGGGTTCCCGAGACACCAAACGGCTTAATCGGTACATCAGGCAGTTAAAGTGCGCATCAGCAACACAGCCCACCCTAAGGTCAGCGCCATATGCCCCCAAAGATGCTACAAACACTAGAAACTACTTGCAACTCCCGGACAAAGGACAAGGGTGGTTAAGAAGCCGAGAGAGTCAATTAAGGATCCCAATGTGTGGTAGTAACTGTTCATGGATCACAAACACAGAACTCAGTTCATGAGGACGGCTTCAATGAGACAACCCACCATGTACTCCTACATGGCCTCTCACCGCTACCTTTACCAAATCGTGTTCACACACTTAGCTCACACACAAGAGGACATGTTAACACACTCCGATTCATCCTCGATGAATCGACCTGACTCAACTCTAAGCAGTAGCAGGCATGACAACAAGCATGAATGAGTAGGCACAACAGGGCTCAAACAACTCCTACTCATTCTAGTGGGTTTCTCTATTTATTGTGGAATGACAGTCATGCAAAGGATAAAGGGTTCATCTACCGCAGCATGTAACAGCTTGAATCGTTGTTGTCCAAAGGCAGAAAAGAGAGCAGGAGCTTAGAGAGTGGATTGTATCGGAATGAACAAGGGTGTTTTGCTTGCCCGCACTTCTCGAAGATAATATAGTTCTTCATTGGTGTCATCGAACTCATCGCCAAAACCACGCCTCATCGAAAGGGGACTTACCGCAAACACGTATGACACAATCAATGCAATGCGACAATATGATGCATGCTATGACATGGCAATATGATGTGTGATAGGTCTAATGCAACTTGGAACAGAAAGGTTTGAGTCCATTTGAACCAAGGATTCAAATGATCACCCAAAATAATGATTGATATAAGTGCATTAGCTTGTTTCACCTAAACAGCAAGGTTAAATTGTTCTGACCTGCATGAAACTAGTACAGATGGAAAGATTGGATTTTTCTGATCATTTTTCATATATAAATCTTTGCATTTGGAGTTACAGATTAATTTCTATGAATTTTTGAAGTTTGAACTATTTTCTGGAATTTCTTGTATAAGAATAATTCCAAGAATAAGTTATCAGGCACAAGATGACATCGTGGTGACGTGGGGTCAACGGGACGGTCCAGGTCAAACCTGACAATGGGTCCCGCGTGTCAGTGTAATTAGTTTAACTAAAAACAATTAGTACTAATCCTTATTAATTAATGTGGCTCTGGCCCCACCGCCATCGACCTGTGGGTCAAACTGGGCCCACCCTTGGTCAAACGGGGTCAGCAGGGTCAACTCGCCGGCGAGGCCAAACGCGGTGGTGCAGGTGTTTTCCTCCACACCAAATGGCATGGAGGGCGCCCACGGTTGGCCGTGGACTCGGCCGAGTGGTGCAAAGTGGTGTGCGGGCTGGCCGGAGATGACGCCGGCGACGACCTTGGCGGTCGCGGAGTTCGGGCGAGGTTGAAGTTGTCGCTATGAGGCACGGCGAGGCGCGTGAGGAGGTTCTATGGGCTTCTGCGACTGCGTTGAAGACGATGGCGTGCTCGGCATAAAGCCAACGTGGTTGTGACCACGACGGCGACGTGCGGTGGCAGCGGCGGGCGCGGTCGAGCTCGGTGCGGTCGCTGTGGTGCTCGAGAGCAAGAACGGGAAGGGGGAGGAGGAAGAGGAGCTCACGAGGAGTCGGTTGAAGCAGACGGCGAGCTCGGGGAAGGCCGGAGCTGAGCGGGGCGGCGAGGTCGATCTCCGGCAGCCGAGGAGGGAAAAAGCATCGGTGGCGCTGCAGCGGCCCCGGCCTCCTCGTGGGTCGCCGAGGAAGTCGGGACGCCGA
Source organism: Aegilops longissima (assembly GCA_021605205.1). Lineage (NCBI taxonomy): Eukaryota > Viridiplantae > Streptophyta > Magnoliopsida > Poales > Poaceae > Aegilops > Aegilops longissima. The sequence goes on from CM038682.1 coordinate 311,788,382, forward strand.
GACGGAGCTCGGAGGCACGGCGTAGGGGTCGAGGGGAGGCAAGTGGTCATGGCTATGGCGAACGGCGGCGACGGACCCGCCGGGCATGAGGGGAGAGGACGAGGGAGAGCAGAGGAGGGGAGAGGGTGTCCAGGGTCGGGCGGTGCCGCAGAGGCGCCTCGAGGCGCCACTGGCGCCGGGCGATGGCAAAGTGCAAGGTGGTGGCGTGGCGGCGCGCGCGGCATCGCTGGTGTCCCTCCTCCGCCATCGGCAGAGGTAGGTGATGACCTGCACAGGCTGGAGGGCCGACAGCTGTAAGTGGCCTCCGCCTTCTCTCCCTCTTACTAAATTGTTTTCTGCTTCTAATTTTCTCAGAATCAAGGCTTTTATTAAAATACTAAAATCGTTTCAGTAAATCCTGAAAATAATTGTGGGCTCATGGGATTATTCCTAACAACCCAAAACTAGTTTCAGAATTATTCGAGCATTTAAAATATTTATAGGATTTAAATGCCCCAATTCAAATAAAGTATGAGTTAATTCAATAAACCAAATGTCCTAAAAAATGTGCAATATCTCCGTTATCAAGTTAGATTTTCCAAAATGGTGAACATTTTGAAAGCCAATTGTTCATTGAAAATATTTTAGTTGAACCTATTTGAATTGCTTTAGAGCTAGGACTTGGTCATCCCCACTTCAAAATTTCCTTTGAAATCAAACATGATGCATGGATGCAGATGCAACTAATTACAAACAATTCTGGGGCTGTGACAATTACTGAGTGGGCCCAGAGATACCTCTACGACAATCGTAGTGACAAATCCAACTCTCGAAATACGCCAACCCAACAAGTACCTTTTGGAGACACCTCAGAGAGCACCTTTATAATCACCCAGCTACGCCAGACGCTTGGTAGCACACAAAGTGTTCCTCCGTAAACGGAGTTGCATAATCTCACAGTCATAGGAACATGTATAAGTCATGAAGAAAGCAATAGCAACATACTAAACGATCAAGTGCTAAGCTAACGGAATGGGTCAAGTCAATCACATCATTCTCCTAATAATGTGATCCTGTTAATCAAGGGACAACTCATGTCTATGGCTAGGAAACATAACCATCTTTGATCAATGAGCTAGTCAAGTAGAGGCATTGTCGGTGTAAAACCGCGGATCTCGGTAGGGGTCCCGAACTCGCAAGGCCTAGGCGGATGGTAACAGGAGACGAGGGACACGATGTTTTACCCAGGTTCGGCCCTCTCGATGGAGGTAATACCTCACTCCTGCTTGATTAATATTGATGATATGGGTAGTACAAGAGTAGATCTACCACGAGATCAAGGAGGCTAAACCCAGAAGCTAGCCTATGGTATGATTGTTGTTCGCCCCACGGACTAAAACCCTCCGGTTTATATAGACACCGGATAGGTTAGGGTTACACAGTAGTCGGTTACAATGGTAGGAGATCTACATATCCAGATAGCCATGCTTGCCTTCCACGCCAAGGAAAGTCCCATCCGGACACGGGACGAAGTCTTCAATCTTGTATCTTCATAGTCTTGAGTCCGCCGTGACGATAGTCCGCTATCCGGACACCCCTAGTCCGGGACTCCTCAAGAGTCTCGAACCAGGCTTCAATGACGATGAGTCCGGCGCATATTGTCTTCGCATTGCAAGGCGGTTCCTCCTCCAATACTTCATAGAAAGTTTTGAACACAAGGATAGTGTCCGCTCGCAAAACAAGTTCCACATAACACCGTAGAGAGAATAATTTTGCACAGATTCGCCGACGATTCCGCGGGCGTGACATCACACCACGGCCAGGCCTTTATATGAATTTTTTATTGTTCCACCTCAGCAGTGTTTAGCGAGGCGTTTCTGGCACGCCTTATCAAAGCATAGATCGTGCCCTTATTCCGGGATTCTCATCAATACGGACGCGGTAACCCATCCGCCGCCATTGATTACGGCGCTTGGGAAATAAGCGAAGTTTTACCAGCTGGTGGGGGACAATAGCTTCGTCCATTCATATAAGGGATAAGGATCCACCTTTCACCCACGCCTTCTTCCTCCTTTGCTTATCCATTTCACAAGACTCGAGCTCCAAATGGCACGCACATCCCACCTCAACCTTCTCCAACCATGTCGAGCGGAGGCAGGAGGATGGCCTCTCTCCGCACGGAGGGGCACATCACAAGATTGCGGAAGCCGGATACTTGTCCGCAACATCGCGCACAGGCTTCCCCGACGAGGGGCAGCTTTCATTCCACCCCGGGCCCCATGAGAGGGTGGTGTTTCTCCCCACTTCCTCCGCTGGACTAGGTTTTCCACTTCACCCATTTGTCCGGGATCTCATGTTCTACTACGGCCTGACTTCCACGACCGCCCCGATTTCATCCTCAACATCTCAGCGCTTATCGTCAGGTGCGAGGCTTTCCTCTCGTGATCCAGCCCCACTTCGCTTATGGCTGAAGATCTTCAACGTCCGCCAAGGTAGTGGGCGTCGCTGCTGGAGTGCGGAGGCGCCATGGTTGGCAAGATGGCGAAAGTCCCATGGCTCAAGGCGCCTTCGTGAGACAATAAAGGTGGCAATCGAGGTGGTTCTACATCACCGAGCCCCGCAACACCAAATGGGTGGCGGCCCCGATTCAGATCTAGCTTCCCACATGGCTCTCGCCATGGAAAGAGACGGCCCTGACGTGGGGGGAGTTCGGACGAGACATCCGATTTCAAACATGCGTCCAAACCTGGTGGCCAAGAATCTTAGGCTTGTCGACGTAATCCGTGTGATGCTCATCCGCCGGATTCTCCCATGCCAACAACGGGCCTTCAATTTGTGGGAGTTCGATCCGCACAACACCGGTTTTGAGCCGGTTTCTCACACTACGCACGAAGACGCCGGAAGGTGCCGCTCAACGCCAAGCCCCAAAGATCCGCTACCAAAGATCGCAGACATACTCGCAGCGCCAAGCCGGCGAGGTAAGTTATTTTACCCTTTACGGACTCTTTTTCATAGATTGACTCTACGGGATCTAAAACTCCTAATCTTTGACAGATCTGGTTGAAGACGCCCGACAGATTAACTGTCCGCCCTTTGCCGGAAGATCCGGAGGACGCCTGCTGACGGAAGGCTGGCCCGCGCCGCACGTGGTGCCGAGAAGAAGGCTAAGAAGGAGGCCACGGAACTCAAGGAGCCCCGATGCCGTGCCGCCGATTCGGCGGAATCTTCTCTCAAGACAAGGAGGAAGAAGAAGAAGCTCTCCCTGCCGGGAGGAGAAGAAAAGGAAGGCCGCCTCGACCGGGAGGCCGGAGGGTTCCAAGAAGGAAGAACTTTCCTCCGGATTCTCCACCAACGCCGATTTACGACGAGGAGGATTGTCCTACGAGGGCCAAGCCCTCGCAAGATCGTAAGTGTTCGGATACCCATGGATTTTTATTATTGCAGAGTGTTTCTAATGTCGAACAACTGTAGCCCGCCTAAGGGCGAAGTTCGCCGATTCATCGAAAGCGGTCCCTCGGGCTCGCCGGAAATGGAGAGTACTCGCCCGACCGCCTCGCTTTCACGCCGCGGGCGACGCCACACGGGCCCCAAGAGGGCCTGGTCAAGAGGAGGTAGCGCAGGAGGTGCCACAAGGCAACCTCCCGACTCAGCGCATGGGGGCAAGACCTCTGGGCTCTAGGCCCCACCTTTGTCCGGACTCCATGCCGAACCTTCAAGGGTTCCGAGTCCGGCAAGCGGACCTTCGGAAGAAGGTAAGACGCCGTGTCTCCGCTCAACCGAGGCACCGGATAGCGCATCAAGGCGCTTAACGGCGCTCCATCGAGGAGGAGCACCGCACAAGTATGAGTGCGGTGATTCGGACAGTTCAGTCCGCCAAGAGCGGATCGACCAAGCCTCGTTTTAGCCTTCTAACAAAGCTTTGAGGTAAGTTTTAGAATATGTAAAAATATAACCGATAGACAAGAGTTCTCGATGCTTAGTTCGGTGTTCGTAAAGAAAAGCCGACTAAGGATCTAAAAGATATACGCAGGAGTCTAACATAAGTATGTCAATATGGGAATGCAAAGCGCGCTGCCGACCTCCGCCAGACCGATCAAGCGAAAGGTCAATGTATTAAAGGTAACCTCGAAGCGGTCCGAGAATGAGCTCGACAAGCCAAGAAGCAGCTCGAGGACAAGGAAGGTAAGTAATACCTTATTAAAGAAATACCTTATAGAAAGGTTTTGCTGTAAAAATAACAGGAATAATCTTATACTGCAGGGCCACGAACGAGGTGGCTAATTCAAGGAAGCGTGTCCGTGGGTCAAAACAAAGCGGCTGCAGAACGACCGAGCGAGAGAAGGGGAGGCGAAGCCATTGGCAGAGAGAAGAGCTCCAAGCTCTGCGTGGAAAAACACGAGAGTTTGAGCGTGACTCAAGACTCGAGAGTCCGAGCTCAGCCTGCTCTTGAGAGTGCCAAAGTTGCTAAGGCCGAGGCCCAAAAGCCCTCCAAGAAATTGAGTCCTAAAGAAGATAGCGCGGTAAGGCATTCTTTATGCAAAGCAAGCATGTGAAAGTGAATTACCTATTACTTACCCGGATTCGAGCTCTCCAGAGCATTCGCAGATTTGCCCTCAGAGTGTCCCGATGTCGCCGCATTCTACCGCAGGCCAAGGAGGGAGCCTCGACGGAAAAGGTGTTCGTCTCAAGATGTCGAGGCCGACCATCCGGTGCCCTCGAGCGACCAGCTGAAGAAGCTGGTCGAGCTCCATAAGGTCGCCGAACAGGCCATGAAGGGCCTTATAGCGCCGGTCAGGCCATTGGAGGCCATGCCCGGAGCTACTCGCTTGGTGCAGCGGCCGGTGGATGCCTCGTCCGCGGCTTGAAGTCATCAAGCGCCTCCGTCTGCATTGAAGGTGTCCGAGGCCCTTGCCCGCTGCTAAAGTGCACTGGGCAAGCCGGATGCGAGAGGCTTGTGACGGACGGGCCACCAAGGGCCATGAGCATCGACGCCAAATGTACTATGAGGGCCTCTCAAGGGTGCCCACCGAATAGCGGATGAGTGCTCCAAAGATGTAATTTTTAATAAACTCGCATTTGTTATCCTGACGCTGAAAACTTGTTCATATGCGCTAAGCAACGCTTATTAATTTAAAATATTACCTTCGTAAGGCGCCGCTTATCAAATTTGAGAGATGGCAAGTCGTTATTTCAGCCCCATGCCACGAAAGTCGGGTGTTTGGGATAAACTTGAGCACTCTTGTTCCCATTCTTGGGTCCATCTAGGAGGCACCCAACACAACTAACAAGGCAACCGGACTTATAATGCTTGAACACTCTCACTTAGCCATAGAATTCTATAATTTTAAATTTCGGCAAGCTCTCTAGTATTCGGAAGACCGAGTTCGGGCGCTATCCACGCCTGGCCGGACAATTCTTGCCTCGCCTAAGCGGCATAAGTCTTTAGGGACTCAAAACCTCTCGAACAGCCGATCGCTCTCGCCTTTATCATGACGGGTCCGCTTTTAGCCAGACCGAGGTGCTCGACCCAAAGATAACTGGGGCACAATCGTAAGGGGTTCTCCCGGTGCTACCTTAGCCGATATAGCGGAACGAAGGTACCAAAACACGGAGCCGGCAAACCCAACTATTGACCCAAGACATGATTCGAGCCAATTCATATAATGCTATAAGTTCGGGTGCCGACTTGTGAAAGTGTTCGACTTATCACACCATAATTTTGGGATACTTAAGCCCTCAGGTATTGGCTGCACTAAAGTGTACGGTTGCAACATGTCATGAAATGAACATATGTATATATAAAGGAAGTAGAGCAATAATAAGCAAAAGCTATGTATTGTTTATTCAAAAGGTACTGCAATGGAAGCAGAAACGATACAAATAGTGCGATAAGCAAGGGATGGGACTATCTAACATGTCCTCTCCGTGGGTAAGCTCATGGATGATATGTAAAACAGGTATAATGCTCGCAATAGAGACCACCAACACTCGACGGGCTTTCCGCCTCGGCTGTTGCATCGTGAGTTCGCGATTCAAGTGCCGACAGACTTCTCAAAGACGAGTCTTGAAAGTAAAAAAAAAGGAAGAAAAGGAGAAAGAAAAAGAAATGACACAAACGGAGCCCTGGTGCGGTCGAGCTGCATTCTTGCCGCAGCAGTTGTCTTGCCCTCCCCATATGCCCATGGTATCTCCAGAGCGTAATTATGTACGCAGTAATACTAGCTCGCAGCCATGAGGGCTGGGGTCGGGGCCGGATTACTACTCATGCTTGAATCGCGCTGTGGTCTTGTTGCAGGTTACTCCGGCGCTTTGGCGGTGTCCGGACGCTTAGTGGCCGGACTCGAGAATTGCCGTGAGAGGCTGCTTTGCACCTCCGCCATGAGGGTCGCCAGATGCTCCTCCGCTCGAGAGAGCGCTTCGGTGTCCATTGACCGTGATTACTCTCGAGGGCCTCGCGCATCTTGAGCTTGAGGTATGCGAGAAAGCGGCAATCGCATTGAACTTTGCAAATGCGGTTCGTCTCGAGCAAAGGTATGATAGCCGCCGCGAATGGGACGATGTCAAAGATTAACTCTTCGCTCGGAAGTTATCCGGAGATCCGAAGACCACTTCGAGTGTGACCGAGCCTCGTATAATTGGCCTCTACATCCGCATGACGCCTTAAAGGTCGCCTTTGTAGGTTTAACTTGAGGGTCTATGCCCATTTTATGACCGTGATCCCGATAAAGCAGTGTTCAGTTGGCACCGCCGCCCATCGACTCGTGAGGTGAAATCCGCCGATAATTGGGTCAAGAACTAATGCGCAAAGCCGCCGGACGGATGCTAGTGGGTGGTCCTTCGATCGAAGGTGATCGGGCAGAAGACCATGGGTTGAACTTGGGCGACCGGCTCCATCGCATATACGCCCCTTAGTGCATGCTTCTCCATCCCTTTGGGTATGTGGGTTATGATATCATGTTCACCGTCCGCACTTGTGTAGGAAAACCCTTCGTCCCTATTGTTCGGGCGGCCGGGCTCTTCATCGCCATCGCTATGCAGCCCTTGTCATTGAGTTCGCACTTAACTTGCTTGCTCGCTTGAACACCCAACAACTCGCTGGTGTGATTGGTTTTTCGGGGTGCCATGTATTCGCACAAGAGACCGAGTATTCGGTCCAAGTTGGACGGGCCTCGGTATTTCTTTTGAATGGCTTGTTCCACGACCGGTTTAGAGCCTCGAATCCGCATTGACGGTCAGATCTTCAGATATCGCCGCACGCGCGCTTTGTTCTGTGGCGACGCGACCTGCCATTGTTGTCCTTGGTATCCGGACTATCGTGATGTTTGGCCAAGTTGTTGCTTCGAGCTAGCTAGCTGTCCTCTCCCGCACAAAAGCGAAGTCATGAGGGTTGTGAGGGCTGCCATAGATTTTGGCTTTTCCTGTCCTAGGTGCCGGGCAAGCCACTCGTCATGATGTTATGTTTGAAGGCTGCAAGGGCCTCCGATCCCGGACAAATAACGATTTGATTTTTCTTTGTTAGGAACCGAGTCCGTAATTGTCCGCCGATTCTTCCGCTGCTGAATTATGTGGCTAAGGTCATCGGCTCCGGTGGTTGCACATATGTGCCCCGAAGTTATCAAGGAATGCGGCTTCCGTGTCCTCCCAACAACCAATTGATTCTTGCATGCAAGCTATTGAGCCAATGTCGAGCTGGTCCTTAAGCTTGAGGGAGGTATTTGATGGCATGTAGATCATCACCAAGGGCCATGTGGATATGGAGGAGATAATCTCGATCCGCACTACGTGATCTGTGGTACCATCGTATGGTTCGATGTTTACGGGTTTAAAGCCTCGGGATTTGATGATCCATTACTTCATCTATGAAGCATAGTGGGTGTGCGGCGCCTATATTGGGCTATATCACGACGTAGCTCATATGAGCTTTGTTCATCGTGGTTCAGCCCGCCGGTTTGCTGTATCCGCGCGACGGTAATCATCCCGCATTGCTAGGCGCCCACGCCGATCCGTAGATCGATCTTGTATGTTTTGCCTTATCCTCCAATATATCTCGCAAGTCCGGGCGCTGCTTTCCAAAGGCCTTGGTACTTTTGAGCGGTGTCGGGTGTGGCTTGAGCGAGGGCTCGAGAGGCTTTCCGTCAGCGCCACGAGGTGGCCGGTCTGCCATGTCGCGGGCGCCGTGACTTGGGTGCTTCCTCCTCTAGTCGAGGCAACGGCTCACGCTAGGGGTAGCTTTTGAGGGCGCTCGAGTTCATACTCTTCGCTGCAAGGACTTCAGTCCATCCGCCACCAGCAGTGTCTTGATCAGCTCTAAGTTGTTGCTGCTTTTTCTTGAGGCTGCTTGCCGCGGCTATAAGCCCACGCTTGAAACGCCTCCCTGTTCGGGCCGATCCTCGTGCACGATAAATTGGTCGTCGCCGAGGCTTGCCTCATCTTCGAGGAGGCGATAATTATCGCCCTCGACCTTCTTTTTCTCGCAGACCGTCAGGCGGACTTGCTTCTCCCTCCTTCGCGCCGAGTCCCGCCCGAGGGGTTCTTCGCACCGTCCGTGTTATTATCTCCCGCCGTAATCACCATTTTTATTGTGGCGGATTTAGAGCGGCGCCACGACGCCGCCGCTTCGGGCTGTTTCTTGAGGGTCATCCTCCGTTGTTCCATCGCTGCTCCTATCTTTTGAGATATCCACCATGTATATGTCATATGACGAGGTGGCCTTCCAATGTCTCCGTAGGCGCTGGTCTTGGTCGCCTCCCAGATCGCCGCCCATACCGCCGATGTCTTCGGAGTCGAGTCCAGATATCGGTTAAATCATCAAGAGTGGCTACTGGGGTGGTGGGTGGCCGCTGAATTTTCATCGCTCGTGATCCCAACCTTCTTGTCCGTAGTCCGCCAGGCTCTCCGGATAAAGAGAGAGACTTTAGTGAATTCCAGATGTCGCCAAAGGGCGAAAATAAAGATGTCCGCGGCAAGTGAACTCCATGACCGGCGCCCAATCGGATTCGACAAGGGCGCTGAGGGTTCGAGTCCGGAGAGGAGTCCGCACCGAGTCGAGGTGTTCGCAGCGACAGGATGGAGTTCGCTCGACGCCAGAGATTGTAGCCCCGAGGCGGTGTCCAACCACTGCCCTCGACGGGGAATCCGCCCGATTAAGGGTCGGAGCGGATATCGTGCGCCTGTGGCACCGCTCGCCGCAGAGCCAGATCATGCCCATCGAGACAAGATAAAGGCGCTTATTGCGTCTGAATCCGCCAAAGATCAAGTCTCCGCGATATCGGCCGATAGTTTAAATCTCCAAAGCTGACCGATGGCTGGGGCGAAGCTGATCCGCTCCGATGGCTGCTTAATTGCGCAGCAGCAAAGCCGCCAATACGAAGATCTGTCCGGGAGAAAAGTCTCACTCGACCGCTGTTGTTGATGATCAAGGAGCCATCGGGTTTATTGGTGACGCATACGCAGGAACTCTCAATGAAAGCACCAACGCTCGTGTCAAAACCGCGATCTCGGTAGGGGTTCCTAACTATGCGCCTAGGCGGATGGTAACAGGAGACGAGGGACACGATGTTTTACCTGTGTTCGGGCCTCTCGATGGAGGTAATACCTGCCCCTGCTTGATTAATATTGATGATATGGGTAGTACAAGAGTAGATCTACCATTTAGATCAAGGAGGCTAAACCCTAGAAGCTAGCCTATGGTATGATTGTTGTTCGCCCCACGGACTTAAAACCCTCCGGCTTATATAGACACCGGATAGGTTAGGGTTACACAGAGTCGGTTACAATGGTAGGAGATCTACATATCCAGACGCCAAGCTTGCCTTCCACGCCAAGGAAAGTCCCATCCGACACGGACGAAGTCTTCAATCTTGTATCTTCATAGTCTTGGAGTCCGGCCGTGACGATAGTCCAGCTATCCGGACACCCCCTAGTCCGGGACTCCCTCAGGCATACTAGTGACACTCTTTTTGTCTATGTATTCACACATGTATCATGTTTCCGGTTAATACAATTCTAGCATGAATAATAAACATTTATCATGATATAAGGAAATAAATAATAACTTTATTATTGCCTCTAGGGCATATTTCCTTCACTCTCCCACTTGCACTAGAGTCAATAATCTAGTTCACATCTCCATGTGATTTAACATCAATGGTTCACATCTTTATGTGGTTAACACCCATAGTTCACATCGACATGTGACCAACACCCAAAGGGTTTACTAGAGTCAGTAATATAGTTCACATCGCTATGTGATTAACACCCAAAGAGTACTAAGGTGATAATGTTTTGCTTGTGAGATACTTTTAGTCAACGGTCCGGCTACATTCAGATCCGTAAGTATTTTGCAAATTTCTATGTTTACAATGCTCTGCACGGAGCTACTCTAGCTAATAGCTCCCACTTTCAATATGTATCTAGATCGAGACTTAGAGTCATCCAGATCAGTGTCAAAGCTTGCATCTACGTAACCGTTTACGACGAACCTTTTGTCACCTCCATAATGAAGAAACATATCCTTATTCCACTAAGGATAACACTACAAAAAAAGACACATCCGTGACATTTTGGGTCGAACGAAATTTTTTTCTGTCATACATATGACACTTCTATGACAATAATTGTGACAAAACCCGTATCATCATAGATGTGGTGGGCTCCTACTTCTATGACAAAAATCATGATGTAAAATGGGCTTTTCGCCTTGGGCGGCCGAGATACAACCGCATGACATTCTTTGTGTCGCCCATGACGGAAACAACCGTGGTAGAAGCAAGGGGAGGAAAATTTCGGGAGTTGCGGCCACGGTATGCGAGGTCAGTCGTCGAAGCGACGCGCTGCTTTCTCTCATACACGCACGCTGCTGCAGGTGGCGTTGGCTCTAATCAACCCGAGTGAGGCGTTGGCTCTAATCAACCCGAGCGACAGACCGAGGGCTACGCGTTATCGAACCCGAAGCGATCGATCGATGGCTATTAATCAAACCGATGGAGCGATTCTTCGCTATCGCTGCTAATCAAGCCAATCGATTGATGAACAAAGTGAGCGCTATGGGGTTTGATGAACAACGAGCGGTGGCGCAGATTCGATGAACAGGACCCCATGGTGTGGAGGCCTCGATGAACAAGAGATGGTGGAGGGGTGGCCGGGAGGGGTGGTTGAACAGACCCCGGCCGTGGAGGGCTGGATGAACAGAGACGGTGGAGGGGTGCCCGTGGACGGGTGGTTGAACAAGAGCCGGTGGAGTAGCGCGGTGGAGGCTGGATGAACAGGAGCCCGTGGAGGATGGAGGAGGTCGACAGAGCCCGTGGAGGCTAGAGGAGGTCGACGGTGGAGATGAACAGATCCCGTGGAGTCCTGCTTATGCACGCCACACCCTCCCGGCGATGAACAGACCCCTTTTCGACTCAGAAGGCCCAACACAAGTCTGCTTTCATCTGCTTGGCGGCACGCCACACCCTCCCGATCAACAGGATCCTCGCTTCGCCGTAGGAGGTCCGCTTCTCCGCTTTGGCGACGCCACACCCTCCCGATCAACAGACCTCGCCACCATAGGAGGTCTGCTTCTCCGCTTTGCGGTATGCCACACCCTCCCGATCAACAGACCCTGCTCAACGAGGAGGTCCGCTTCTCCACAGCGGTACGCCAGCCTCGCTTCATCGCCTGTTCCGCCCAAGCCTCCCCGATGAAAACGACCACGCATTCCGCTCCAACCCAGCCGTTGGCTCCCCATGAACACGACGATGACGCGAGCCCGCTCCGACCCAGCCATGTACGTGATGCGCCGAGTAGGCGCTCGAGACCCTGCCCGTATGTACGACGTGGTCGATTTTCTTTCTTGCACCGCCATCGCACGTGACGCAGCATGCTATGTGTGCGCCTATCGCGACACGGCGCGCGCTTACATCGACTCAAAGCATGTATGTACACGTCATGACTGAATGACAACGCTATGTACGCTTCGACCGTGTGGATCCCGACCGCCGCACTTCCTTGCGGCGAAGATGTAGCTGGTGGGTCCCATCACCGGGGACTGCTTTTTGTTCGGACGCACTTCCTTGCGCGCTGCAAGATGTAGTTGGTGGGTCCCAGCAATGTGGGTGAATCGCTTTTTCCTGGACGCACTTCCTTGCGTATAAGATGTAGCTGGTGGGTCCCAGCAATGTGGGGTGAATCATTTTTTGTTCCGGACGCACTTCCTTGCGGCAAAGATGTAGTGGTGGGTCCTGTGTCGGGCTAATCGCTTTTTCCCGACGCACTTCCTTGCGTAAGAAGGTGTAGCCGGTGGGTCCTGTGCAGTCGGGAGAAACGTTATTTAAATACGGTGACCCGTCCGTGGGTCCCCGCCGTGTGGAGGAATAATTATTTTCGCAGAATAAGGAGGCACTTCTTGTCATGCCGTGGACCCACTGCCGCCTCTCCACATACAGTCCACGTCCGATGGAAGTCGCTCGACCACGCTGACCACGCCACGCCAAGAGCACTAGGGCGATGGACGACGGCGAGGCCTAGGAAGGGACGACGGGAGTCGGGAAGACGCGCAGCTGGAAGCCCGCGCGAGAGGAGTACGAGGTTCACCGTTCGGCGCGGTGAGGTCATTGTCCGCCGCAGGCCCGCCAGCGTGGGAATAGTAGGGTGGTGAGGCCTCCAGCGTAACATCCGCCACGGAGGCGAGGAGCATGCGGCACGACCGGCGCTGCTTTGGGCAGTTGGAGCAAGAAGACCAGAGGTTGAAGAAGCACTCACGGCCGCTGGATGGACATCGACGGTCATTGGAGCTAGAATCATGATATTGACTAAGTTGACAAAGCCCTCCGCCCCTGGCCAACTTAGTAGGTCCACAAGTCAGCCTCCCACCAAGGTGGGTCCCAGCCAGCAGGGGTATTCATTTTTTGTGCGTAATAAGGAGGCACTTCCGTGGGTCCGAGCCGATGTTAGGGAACGTTTTTTCGCAAAATACGGGGGCCCGCCGGGTGGGTCCCCAGCAGTCAGGGCAAAGGTTTTTTCACAGAATACTGTGGCCCGGCCCAAGGGGTCCTCGCTGTTAGGTGGAGAAATAACTATTTTCCGCGTAATAAGGAGGCACTTCCTTGCGGCCTGCCGTGGACCCAAATTGTCACCTCTCCACGACAAGATTCTTCCGATGGAATTCGGTCATTGACCACATCGACCATGCCGCCGAGAGCACCACGGGCGGTGGACGACGGTGAGGCCTAGGAAGGGGACGACGCTGAGCCGGGAAGACGTGGCAAGGGATGCCCATGCGAGAGGAGTACGAGGGTTCACTGGTTCGGCATGGCACCGCCGCCGCAGTAATAACAAGGGGTGTGTGGAGGAGGGAGGGATGGCCTCGCCAGCCGTGGAGTAGTATGGGGCGTGAGGCCTCAGGAGCAAGACAGCCAGCCACGGAGGCGTGAGCAAAGCGGCATGACCGGCGCCGCTTTGGGCGGCCGGAGCAAGAAGACCAGAGGTTGAAGAAGCACTACAACCGCTGGATGGACATCGACGGTCAATCAAGCTAGAATCGCAGATATCGACTAAGTTGACAAAGCCCTTCGCCCCGCTGCCAACTTAGTAGGCCCACTATACCGGGTCCCAGCAGCAGTGGGGAGTATTTTTTGGGCGTAATAAGGAGGCACTTCCTTGCGTAAGAAGATATAGCCGGTGGGTCCGAAATCCGTCAAGCATGCGGTAACGCTTTTTTCATTTAAATATCGAGGCCCTTTTGCGGGTCCCGTATGTCGTGGAGGAATCATTATTTTGCGGTAATAAGGAGGCATTTCTTGCGCGGCGGTCGGACCCAGCCGCCGCCTCTCCACGCATATCCACTTCAGATGCGTGTTTGTCGTTGACCACGCTGACCATGCCACGAGAGCAATTGTATGGGACGAAGCATTTATATAAGTCACGCTTCTACAAATCATGCATGTAGTTTAAACAACATATGCCCTCGGCGATTTAACGTAAGAGCTGTATGTAACCACCCAAATGTGCTTACCCCGCACACAAGTAGATCACAAGAACCCTTGGCGGTTTGCCGCAGGGCGGTCATAATACCTCACATATAACCACCGTGATATTGAATTTGTACTCGCTGGTTTACATGACCTGCAAGTAAGGGTGATAACCTCAACTTAGAAGCCAATGCTTCCACATAGATGATGATCTGTTATAAGTCGACGACTTATACTCAAAAGTCAAGCCGGGTTAAGCATAAAACACTTATGGACATTTGAGATATAATCCAAAAAGGTCTCAAGTCAAACCCAAAATTGTTCGCAAAAAAAGACTTAAAAATTTAAGGCTTATGATTCATATATGATCAGAAAACCGTTCCAAAGGGGTTGAGCTAAGATTCGAATACGATCATATAGCCCCCAGTGGCTTTGGCGTTGCCGATCAAGAGGGTACCGACAGCTATGTTCTCTTTGGTTCGAATACGACCTATGTTTGAACAGGAAGCCCCCAAATGACCTTGAGAGTTGTTTAACAACGCTGATTCGAATACGATCCACGTCGAACCCAAAAGAGGTTAAGCTATGATTCGGATACGATCAAGAAGCCCCCTAGTGAGTTTGGCAGTGTGCCGATCAAAAGGGTTTCGACAACTATGTTCTCTTTGGTTCGAATACGACCTATGTTTGAATAGGAAGCCCCCAAATGACCATATAAGTTTTAGCATTACACCGATCAAGAGGGTACCGACAGCTGAGCTCGATGAGCAGGAAGCCCCCAAGTGACCATAATAAGATAAGCCGTAAGGTGGGATACCTATGTTTGAACCGCGCATCATGGCAGCAAGTTCTTTTTGGCAACCTTTAATTTTTCTTAGAACTCGAACTTGCGAGAGATTAATTCTTTTTGAACCGGAACCTTAAACCAGATTTGAAAGCTTCAAAACCTTGTGAGAGATAAATTTACCTTGAGCCGGATTTTGAACCGGATTTAAGAGCTTCAAAGCTTTGTGGGAGAAAGATGTCTCTTGAACCGGATTTTACACCAGAATCCTTATTTTGAGCCGGAAATCTTCTGATGGCTTTTAAATTTTCATCGATCTAGCAGTAATCTCCGGGGCCGGGTTATTTTTCCCTTCAATGACCCAGAGTTCTTGAATTCATTGAAACCGGCTAATTTTGCCGAGTCATACCATTGTAGCCCCCGAGTGTCAAGACGACTCGAGGAGTTGGCTTGAGATTCTCCATGCTTGACCATAATATGACCAGTGGATTGCTGGAATATTTTGAATCTTGGCGGGTTATAATTGGCCCTGTCCATTGACCCGCCCGGTTTAGGCAAAGGCCATAGCTTGATAGCCTCTTTTGTAATGATGAATTGTTCTGCATAAAAAATACACAAGCGAGAGTAATTGTTCTTGAAGAAAATGCATCAATAAAAATTGATGGGACAGCTTTCACCTGATTTGTATTGGACGAAAAAATGAGTCGTATATAACGTCCATAGGTCACCTCCAGTAACTTCAGCTATTTTTTACGTGTGGTGCGCGTGTCCGTTCAATGGTGCCTTGCAGCTGGACGCTTGGGCTGTCTCCGATATGGTGATATAAACCGAACCATAAGGACAGCGGGCTGCGCATGCATCCACCGGGTCACTTATTGCGGACGGATGTTGGTACAATCTTTGGCGGGTGAGCTCACTGGCCTGACGCGTGACAAGTTCCAAACTGGTAGTTTTCCTCGCGTTCCCGTAGCAAACAGAGACAAAAACTGATCTTGTGGGTCGTAGCAGTATCGTGGTACTGGTTAATCTGACGCATTGCAGTAAACCAGCCACAAGGACAACAACTATGTGTGTTTCCGTTGGCCAGTTCTGTTCGGGTCAAAAATGATAACACACGTACTGGTTGTGTTCTTTTAGTATTTGGTGAGTATGCCAGATCGGTCAGGTACGTAGCAGATGCAAGATTGTCCATTGGGATTCAGTAAGCTTTGAACCGCTGGCATCTTTGATTATCAAACTAGAATTTAGAACATCTGGACAATACCCCAGCTCCTTGGATTTCACGTATGGCCATCCATTAGGCCTAGTGATTGTCAAACCTTGATGCTTGTGCCAATAAACAACGGATGTGGTAGAGCTATTTTGCCTTTCCTGTCTTCCGGGCATGCGTGACCGAAGCGCTCTTTGTTTATCTCTTCCAACTACATCCATCAGCCAACTCGAAAGCAAGGGCACGCGGGCCACAGGCAATTTGGCAGCTCAGGAGCGAGGGCACATGGGCCACACGAGCACGCGGCGACTCGGTAGAGGTGGGAGCAGAGGAGAGGCACCAGACCAGAGCAGAGGCAGCAGCTCAGCGCAACCATGGCGCGAGGCCTCAGCAGAGAAGCGGAGGCGCGAGGCGAGCCGCAGCCAGAGGGGCGTCGGGCGGAGCTGCGGGGAGCCGTCCAGAGGTGAAGGGTGGAGAGACGGCCAGCGCCTGTCCCTGACTGCAGTTGAGGCGAGCGTCCGTGGCGGTTTAGACGCGGTAGTAGAGACCGGCCGCAGAGATAGTGGCGGAGTGCCGGCAAAAGGAGGTCGATCCCAAGTAGGCCGAGGCGGCCGGAGACTCGAGACAGTACCCGTGGCCGCGGACTGTTGGCGGCGGCGGCTCAAGGAGTCGACTCAACGCGCGTCCGCGGTGGCGGATTGGAAGCAGGAGGCCGCGGCGACTCATGATACAGGCAGGCGCGAGCTCAAGGCAACGAAGGCCGGGACGGCTTGACAATGAAGACGACAACGACTTGAGGCGGAACAACAAGGCCTCGAAGTGACTCGGAGCAAGAACGACTAAAATTAGAAGGAGAGGCCAGCTCAGCAGCGAGGCAGGCCGTCGCGGCGGCTCTCCACAGAGGTAAAATGACCGACGGTTCTCCCGCTGCAATTGAAGCTGGTGGCGGCTCTCTCCCTGTTGTGAAATTGAACAACTCGGCGAGGCGGATTCCGAGTGGGGTGAAGACGGCCGTGTAGTGCGGCGGCTTGATGTTGGTCATGGCGGAGGCGACCACGGCTCAGAGGAGATGGCAGGGTAGTTGAGGTGAACCCGGATTTTGAAGGATGCCAGCGAGGGCGGCTCAGACTTAGGCGTGAGTCGGGCGACGGTTTCGGAAGGCCACAGCGGTGGAGGCCGACAGCGGCTACTCACGGTAGCCCCCGCTTCCGAGCTGGTTCCAAGCCCGGCAGACCGGTGGAGGCGGCCCGGCCACCCGAGTGCCCTAGCAGAGGCCGGCGGCTCGATGTAAGTCCCGCGCGGAGGCGGCTCAGTAACGAGGCCATGGCGACGGAGACCGAATCCAACTCCCATCCATGTCCTTGTCCTAATTGTTCTTGGTTTGACCATCCATGCAATATTCCTGGGCATGTCCAATTAGCACAAAAACTGCAGCAAAGGAAAAAGACGGCCTCGGCGATTTGATTCTCATACTGATTGGACTCATATAAATTGCAATCCACCATGGAATCTTCTGGTTTGATTGAAAGTGCTTGGTGAGTCCCTGTCCTTAAAAAACGAATCAGCCGTTTCATCGGGCCGCTCTGTTGGTAAGCCGCTGTAAAGACTTGATCCCCGTTGGTCTCAGTGGCTCAAAAATTCTTCAGATGAATCTTAGAACGGTGGCGGCAGGCGGCTCGTAACCGTAAATTTTGAGGCTGATGCCAATTTTTTCCAATTCCCAAACAGGCTCTTATTCATCCAAAAAATTGTGAACTTCTCGAACCCTAAAAAAGATCCCTTCAAGAACTCAACATCACCGTGCGCAGGCCCCATGGTGGGCGCCAACTATCGTGGAATTGTCACGGCAGATGTCCTAATGTAAGGACTTAGTCGTGAGGCCAACGCATCTATGTGGTAGCTTGAAGGGGTTGAGCGGAATCAAGAGACACAACACACAAGACGAGGATTTAGACAGCTTCGGGCCCCGGGAAATATCATCCGGTAATAACCCTAATTGCTATTTGTGGCTAGGTCTCATTATGATCATGAGGGAGTCGCCGTAAGCCGGCTCTCCTCTTTGTGTCTAGCCCTAGATATTGTTTCTTGTTGCTTGTCCTCTTAGGAGCCCCGCCTCCTTATATAAGTTGAAGGGGCAGGTTACATGTGGAGTCCTAGTAGGACTAGGACTAGTCTATCTTCTTCATGTTGAATATAAGTCCGGTCTTGCTTCCTCGTAGCGAAATATTCGTCATCCCTTTCCTCTTAAGCCGACCCACAATAACATGAACGCCTTCAGGCCTTGGGCCTAGTCTTCTATCCGACCACCGTTAGGGCCATCGTGAGTCGCCAGCTCGTGAGTCGCCCGATCAATGAGCCGCTGCACCCGTGAGTCGCCAGCCTCCAATGGGTCATCGGTGAAGCGCCAAGCCCGCCGGTCATATTTCCGGCCGGGTCATACCGCTGGGTATATCCTTTACATGCGTGATCCGCTATTTATTCGTAGGATCGAGTAGGTAGTTTCTTGAATTGAGCCCTCGCAAACCGTAAGGAGGTAGTACGGCGTGATCCGCTATTTATCCGTAGGATCGAGTAGTGTAGCTTGTCGCTTTCTTCAGAGGTAGGCATTTTATCCGTAGGATCGAGTAGTGTAGCTTGTCGCTTTTCAGAGGTAGGCATTTTTATTCAAAATCTGCCACTTTGCATCTTATGTCGCAAATAAAACTGCCAGAGTGCATTTGTAGGCTAGCTAGTGATTGATCAAGAATTTGTAAACACCGAGCAAACAGAAATAAGTAATCATAATGCATCTCAATGATTCACAGATTATATACAAATATGTAGCTCCAAAAGCAAAGATCAGCCACTTCGGATCTTGCGTGGCAACTAAAACTAACTAGTACGATTCCCATACATAAGATCAACATGTTAATGCATCTCAATGATTCATGATCATATACAAATATGTAGCTCCAAAAGCAAAGATCTAGAAAAACATATGTTCTTCCTACTAACATGGATGCTTCTTCTGGCCAACATTCAAGATAGACTGAAAGACAAATTTGTTTGTGAAGTCTACAATTCCTCTTGCAAACGTAAGTGGTTTCACCAACAGCTGGAACCATGAGAATGAACCACATGATGGAGGAACATCCATCGCAAGATGATTTGGTCTTCTCGATCACACCGCGAGACTATTTTCGAATACAAACTTTAACTTAGGGAAAATGATGCCCATTGTATAATCGCACCAAAGCAATGAAGCACCTAGTGTTGGCCAAGAAATAGTACAAGATTACTTTTCGCAGTCCATGAAGTGACTATCCAATCTTTGTGTCTATTTTCAAATGGCACTGCATGAAGTGACTATACTATTCTCTTGTGCAATTCAACCAAAATTATGACACTTTGTTTGTTTGCCAAATAGCAACGAGCGACATCTCTGCGCTACACAAATATCAAGCAGCTAGTAAACATATACCACACCATGTTCGCAAATGAAGAGGTGAAATCGACACAACCGAAATTGAGCATCCAATCATTGAATCCTATCCTCGCACCTCCAATGTAGGTCCACCCCGCCAATAAATTCACATGCAAACCACTAGTATTACTATCTAATGACAAGACAAAAGAGTAGCAAGATAGTAGCAAACCATGTACCTTCGTAATGAATAGCTCATAGTGCCACCAATTTGATATAAAGGTTTGGAAAAAACATGCTCCTAATGTTGAACCGCTTGGACTTTTGTGCAGCTCCACTAAAATCGAGCATCCCTGTTTGCATAGATATTGAAAGTGTGATTACTATAAAAGTGGCACTAGTTGAAGCATAGACTCACAAATATAAGCATTCCAATTTCTTAATGGGAAAAGGTAGCAAGACTGTTTCTAACCACCTGCTTGAAGGAATAAATAAAGCAACAATGTTGATGTCGAAGGCATACATAGTTTTTTCTCAAAAACTGAGCCATTCCTGACCTTTCCTCTTCTTTTAAGCAAATTTTGTGCAGTTCTACTAAAATAAAATGCCATCACCGCTTTGACAATTCAAAGGACACTATACAAAAGGAAATGACTTAACATTACATCATGATGTCGGGTATGTAGTAGACAGCATTAGAGACAAACATACGCATCTCCTCCGATAACATAATGAACATTAATTTTAACAAAGGTGTGACTAGCTTTACCGGATAATTTGAGTGAACTCTACACCTCTCGTTCCTTAATATAAGACGTTTCTGGTTCAATTTAAAGTACCCAAACGCCTAGTATTTAGAAAACAAGTAGTAGTTTTCTTGAGCACATATCTGGGAAAGCTTGCCACACTTTATTTATGTCCATACGCTAATGCAACACCATTCAATACTACAAATATACACTAATCCAAAGGGCTAGTGCACCAAAGAGAGTAGTTAGTTTATTACAGGGTACAAAGACAATGGTTTTACTCAACAGATTTCAATAAACTCTAGCATCGGAAGGTTTCTATAAGAATTAACAATACAAAATGTAAAGGTAACAAGTTTCAGATTGGTATACTAGTTGTGCATGAGCATTAAACCAAATAAAGAAGTCTCAAGGTAACTAGCATTATTAACTAATGACAAGATAAAAAATTGCAAACCATGTACCTCCAAGGTAAATATCATTTCAACTCTGGGGACCTTAAAATTGCTATCCCAGTCTTGATAATCGATCAAACATAAAAACTTGATCGAACGAATCAAGAGAACAGCCGGAGGAGGAGGTGCCCACTATTGACCTTTCCTCTTGTCTTCATAATTGTCTATGCAGTTTAACCAAAATAAAATGACATCAGCGCCTTAGCATTTTGGTGACACTATACAAAAAAATTAACTTATCTCATGAAAGTGAGGTATGTAATCTATAAGCATTAACAGTACAAAAATCCGAAGGTAGTAACAAGTTTCATCGTTGGTAAGCAACAGCATTAGAATGCCTTAGCTGAAAAATCTATAAGCAACAGCATTAGAATGCCTTAGCTGAAAAATCTTTAATACATCCACAATCAACAGCTAACCCTGAGATGATCCAGTGACATTAAATGGCACTGCTTAAATTTATCGGTGGCATTAGACTGAGAGCGGCATTAGTTAAATGTGCCATCACTTTAGCAGAGCATTGCTTGACTTGACTGTCAAGCGTTATACTAACAGCAAAAAGTGGCAATAAGAGCATGGGAGGCCCATTCGGATAGTGGGCACACCAGTACGATGTACCTCGACGGACGCAGAGTGGTGAGGGAGGTATGGTTGCCCAGAGCAACAAATATCCAGGCAGCATATGTGGATTACGTCCCATTTTTGTTCTCTTTAGCCACCTTTTTCCTATGTGAGGACAACAAACCGATCGACCTGGTCATTCTCTATTGTGTTGTCATGCCTTTCTAGCCTTCTTCAACCAAGAGACACGAGACTCATTCCTTAGCTACTGATTTTCCCCTTTTCAACCTAGATGCGAGTTCAATGCCTACTCTCTTGGACAGTACAGTCTCCCTTCCTTTCCTTATTCAACCCAGACATGCATTAATCTGCATGAAGTAGGGTTTCCTTTAATAGTGCAAATTATGGTTTTCGCTCATGGGGCCAGCAGAGCAGAGGATAGCAAATTGGGAAGATGGTGGAGTGGAAAAAGATCCACATGCAACGACGCGCATGATGGGGCAATAGAACAAGGGTATGGTTCAAAAGAGGTAGCATACCCGAGGGTCGACGGAAGTGGCTTCGCCGTGGTCGCCGCCCTCCGCACACACTACGGCAGCGAAGCTTGGGGACGGAGGCCATCCTGCTGGGCGCTTAGGTCTGAGAGGACGGCCTTGTCGCTGCAAGTGACTCGCCGCCGATGACGAAAAGGCCAACGCTGCACGCCCTTTTTCTTCCCCGGCGGATCTGTGACCACCGTGAGGAGGGAGAGAGGGGTTGTTTTTTAGATCTCGAGAGAGGTGGTAGTGTCGAAGCAAGTGGGCAGCCCTTGGCAAGAAAGCGCCAAGCTCCAGCCTATATATATTCTTTATACTACTAGTATCGGAGGTGGAGTAGTGGTAGAGTAGTTTATATTTTCTCTGTGTACAGCATCAGCTTAGTCGTGTTTCAAAACTGAACGGCACGCCATTAAAAAATAAAGGTTGATAACTAATGCGCACCTCGGCCAACGCGCCAGATCGCATTTTGCACGAGAAATTACACACCATGTTTCGCTGACATGTGGTCCTGCTCCAACATATCGCTGAGACGACGACGAGTAGTAGGAGTATTTCGAACCGACGTAGGCCGGGTGCCCTTCATGAACTATGGCAAACCGGCAACCGCCCACCGACTCTTCGCTTTTCCTCTCGATTTGAACTGCTGTCGACGCCTTTCCTCTCCTCCTCCATTTTCCTTCAGCCCTTCACCCTTTCTTCTCGCCATTGTTCGATCGTTTTCCATGGAGGAACAGGACGAAACGACCTCGTTATTCTTGCCCCAATCAAAGATGACGGGTGGAGGAACTCATTGATCAATGCGACGCCATCACCTCGGCTAGCATGGCAGGTTCTGCTCGCCCATTCTCGACTCAACTAATAACATCATTACAAGGAACCCAAGAGTCAAGGAGCGGTTTGATCTCCCTATCTTCTTCGCCGTGACCTCGATGATCGGGCGCCACACGACGGAGGCCTCGCCTGCAAGTTGATGCCGCTTGATAATGATATGTATGATGTTAAGATGCCATCACTTGAGGGCAAGGCTTGGGCAGGTGCAAATGGAGATTGGGTTGTTTACATTGGGTCCAACTGCGAGTGGGAACTTGTGAATGTGTACATTCGTGACCGAGTTGCACTTCCAAAAATCTCAGCAGATCGCCCAGAGGTTGAGCACACCGTATTGTACGCACGCTCAAATACAATCATGGTGACTGTCTTCACGGAAGATAGCAATTTCGAGTTCCCAACCGCTTGGAATTACAACAACTATGAAGTTGTTGCTATCTTCATGCTTGTTGTCATTGCCGCTGGTTTGGCTAGATGGATATTGCTCAAAAATCAGTTTCTATACACGGATGCGTACTGTGATGCAATTCAATGCGAGGGCCTTGTGTTTGCTGCCACCACTCGTGGCCCTTTTTTTTGCATGGCATCCTCGTTGTTTCGCACGCTTGTCTTCCACAGTAATTATAATTGTTTCATCCACATGCATGCGGTTAGCAAGTTTCCTTTAGGCTGGTCATAGTGGGGAGTAACTTAGACTAGTAATATGCATATGTTACTAGTTTATGTTACTACCTCTATAGTGCATAGTATCTTAGATTAGTATCATAGGTGGTCTCATTTATTGCCATGCATGACACATAGTAGCATCACATTTATTATGTTACTGATCATCTATGTTACTATAACCATCTCTCTCTTCCTTAATTGCTCGCCACATAAGCATGTTTATGCAGTCCCAAGTGCATGATACTACTTATGTTACCCCAACTATGGCTAGCCTTACTAATTAACCTTCTTCTTGTGTTTCCAAGGTCCTGTGAACATTCCACCACCTATACTTGAAAAGTTTTATAACCAAGGGGAGATGATGATGGTGATGATCACGAGCATTAGGACGAGCAGCCTATATACTATTTGGCTGCAACTAATTCGATGGATCACCTCTTCTCGTGTGTATACAGCCCATCGATGATGTTACTGCTAAGGAAGCAGGTGTAGTCTCCCATGGTCGCACTCTCCGACCTATTCCAACACCTGCTGCATGGTATTCGGATGGATACTAGTGTGCTAGCACCAACTCCTTCTCCCGGTACAGTAATTGATAGTCTTGGAGAAAACTCGCCTTCCTTGGACAAAACTATCCAATGATGGTGAAAGGCGATCCAACTGCTGTTGACACAATGTTACTACCATTTATGAGAAGCAACCGTGTCTATACTCGACATTTGGGTGGTTCCTACCCTGGTATCGATATAGTAGGCCGCTTCACCGATGATCAGTCCCGCTGGTCTCCAGATCGACAATGAATGGCCCGCCTCGTAGAATCACTTGTGGTTCAAAGCAAGCGTTTCCAACACCGAGGAATGGTTGAGTTGAAGTTCATTTCATTGCTTGTTATTTGTTGTGTGGTGAAAACTTTAGTATTTATAATGTATCCTCGTTGTCGATGTGGGTTGATGACCCGTTGTATGTAATAAAATGATATGCCTGTGATAAACTTACTAAATCTATGAATGGCTTTCGAGTTGCTTCTGTGAGTGAGTGGTGCGACGAGGCAAAAAATATATTTTTCAAATACATAATTGTACGTGCATTGCAACAGGTTATCGGATGAGGCCAATCAACAATAGTAGTACACTATTTGTACTAGCTTCACATGCTTCACGCGTCGTGCGGGTGTTTTTACTGTAGCCATATTGTACTACTACATAACCAGCACCTCGAATCCTCGATACTAGTAGTACTATATAGTAAGTAGTAGGAGTAGTAGGTGGCATGGGCCGTAACAAGCATTCACGCCCGTGAGTATGACACATGCCACCAAAGACAACTTCCATCCGACACCATATTTCTTGGAGTCCGTATAGAGCAATCTCTTCAACCTCATCGCTTTCTAATCTCAGCCATCGCACAAGGGCGAGGTGGGGTTTGCCGATAGTCGGTTTCCTTAATCGCGTCCCACTTGTAAGGCCAACTGCAACGACGACCCCAAACGGACCTCCGCTTTGCATTTAACTCCAACGATAATTTTGACTAGAAAAGCAAGACCAAGGAAAACAAGAACCACAAGAATACATTTTACTACTCCCCGTAAGTTGGATTAGTGCCTTCTCGATGCATTCATTGTTGATCTCATGGAGGCTCAATCTTGCATGCTTATTTCTTCTTCGAGTGTAAAGAAGTAGACGCTTTCTTCCTCGCATCTAGTCTCATGTCTAGCCTCTATTCTAGTACTCCTCCGTCCGCTTTTTCTCCGCTTCTAAGCAGCAACACGCATACCAAGTAGGAGTATCAACAAGTGCACTAATCTCATCTATAGCCTCTGTATAGCTAAAAGTGATAGAACATCTACTAAATTGCGCCTATCAATATATGGATGTACTATTCTTCCCAATACAAAAACTTGCATCCATTCTACTCCTCCCTCTGCACAATACATGCCTTCTATTTGTCAAAATATATATGTATCTAGACATGTTTTAGTATATAGGTACATCCATTTTGGACAAATGGAAGTCAAGTATTTTGGAATGGAGGAGTACACAATAAAATTTTTAAGTTAGCACAACTAGTCTAATCCGAGAGCACAACCAAGATTTGGTCGGTTCTTCCTCCTTTTGCCGACATGCGGGACATCCAAAGATCCGTGTCGTGTCATGAAAGAAAATAGAGTGGTAGTTGAAGCCACGAGATGTGCATCTTGGGTTAAACTCAAATAGAATCTTACTACTCTTGAGTAACTCCAAAAGCGCCACCAAGATCTTTCTTGATTTGTTTTTCATCACCAAAGACGACGAGGTGAAAGATGTGCAGGTTCAAGGTCCGCTTATGCTACTCAACATGTGGGACCGCATGTGAGCAAACAGACGATGGGCTCACAAGGTCACCGGGCTGGCCGAGAAGGGAGATAGAGGAGGCTGAGCACGGACTGCAGGAAATTTGTTCTACGACTCGATATAGGCTCGATATAGTGGGGTGGCATGGGCCATAACTAGCATTCACGCTAGCAAGACGCACACACCACCCACACGAGTCCCATCCGACACCAATTTTCTTGGAGTCCGTGCTACATCCATCTCTTCTCCTCCTGCTTTCTCAGCCATCGCTGTGGGCGGGTGGGGTTTGCCGATAGTCGGTTTGCTCAATCACGGTCCCACTTGTAAGTGAAAATGCAACACCGCATGCATTCCTCGCTGAGCGGCGTGCCGACCAACCGTGGGGGTGCGACGCTAACACGGCAGGCTTTTTCCTTTGAACTCGTGAATTTGTAAAATTTGGTTCGCCCATGGCGCGATCGATAGATAGAAAATAACGATTTTGCCTAGAGTAATGAGAAGTTTGGTTCGCCCGCTCATGCATGGAGTACGATGAAAATTATGAAGTTGATGCGAAAGGTAAGATAATTACTGTAGTATCATATACTACTACATGGATTTGACGGAAAGATAAAATACATACGGATCCATCAAGGACATCCTCACGCCTCTAGTGCGCCGGGTCACCAACCGACGGTGAGGAGCAAAGGCGCTGGCGCGAGCTCAACGTGCTTCCTAACAAGGTTGCCTAAGGTTGCCCCGTGGTCCAAGAAGGTCAGCGCCCCATCGCCCTCCTCTTGCATGTAGTAGTCCTTGTGGACGATTTGCGCGTAGACGGGGTGATTATGTCGATGGTGTCTTGTTGCACTGGGCGCTGCGCCATGAAGCGCGACCGAGGTGGACATTCTCCGCGCGACGGGCGGCAATCAGTAGGCCACCAAGGCCAAGAGGTTGTCACCATAGTGGCCGCTGAGGGTGGCGGCATCACGAGCCCGGGCGCTGCCGGCCGGAGGCTTACGCCAAAGTCGTCTCATGAGCTTCTTGACGACGGTGAACTTGTCGAGGAAACCGACGAGGACCTCGTCGAACAAGGAGACGGTTGTCCGTCCAAGCGCCCTCGCCTCGGGCGGCCTCAAGCAATACTACCCGAGACGCTCTCGCTGTCGCCGCAGTCAAGCGTCAGGACCATCCGCACAGCCGGCCGATGCTCGCACTCATCGCCTCCATGGGTCTAGCTTAGCTTCTAGTCAACTGATCTTGCGACTCGAGGATCACTTGCCCTTGGTTAGCGTATGAGGTGCGAGGATTCCATACTACTCCTCAGCCTTTCATCGCACCCGCCTTTGGTCAGTATGATAGGTAGGCCAGCCACCCCGGGCCCACGGTCATTCACCCAAAGGCGCTTGTCGAAGTCAATGAAGTTGCCTCCGCGTCGGTGTAGTATAGTCATCTCACCGCACTCTAGATGGGGCCAAATGAGAGAATTTTGATGTTTATCGGTTTATTGGTCCCTTTGCATTTTGCGCCAAGTTTTGACCTTTGATTTAACTAATAAAATGTTAATGCATGTAAACAAAAATGTTGTGTAAGTCACATTACGATAACCAAATAATCCCAAAACACTTAGGCATGGTGCATTAACTCCTCCTTGTTTCTTATTTCATGACATATCAACCAATGAGAGATGTGGGCCGTGCATGCTTTCAATGACTTGAGACTACCAAACATGACATGCAAGGTTTAGTTCATTGCATGTAATCCTATTAGTACTCTACCCTCCGCCTAGGTGTGTAAGTCATCTTACTTAAAACCAAATAATCCCAAAACACTTAGGCGCGGTACATTAACTCTCATCTCGTTTCTTGTTTCGTGACATACCAACCAACAAGAGATGTGGGCCATGCATGCTTTAAATGACTTGAGACTAGCAAACACGACATGTAGTGGTTAGTTCATTGCATGCAATGTTATTAATTAGCAAAATAGCATTATTTTTTCTTGTTTTCCCCTCCACCTTGGTCACGGTGCGCAACCTAAGATGACTTACACACCTAGACGGAGGGAGTAGTTAGCAAAAAGACATTAAGTTCTCTCGCCGATAGGAATAAAACACCATGTATTTATTTACAAAGGGAGCAGTACATTTTTTGTGACATGCATTACTAGATATCGCTAATCAAATACTAAAATCCAGATGGACATGGTACTACTCCTAAATCCAGACGGTGGTGCTACTAGTACTAGTAGTAGTACTACCAATGTAGTAGTAGGAGTACTAGCATTGTACTACCCGTTGGTCAAATTATTACGCGTTGCCCTCACAAAGAAGTGACAAGACCTCGCGCGGAGATGACACTGAGAGTATAGGCGCCGTGTTCGCATACCATAGTCAGCCTCACTGCCTCAGCCACTATCATCATGCCCGAGAGCTAGCCTTCTTACAACTAGCCCTGTTCGACATAATTTCCGTATAGATGCTCCTGCATTGCACTAACACCAAGATTGGGGGTGGAAGGCTCCGCAGCGCCATCGCTACCAGATTTTTCCACGGCCTTCTAGATGTGGTGGGAGGAGATAAGGCTGATTGTGAGAGACAAGGAGTTGTTTGTAAATAGGGAACAAGTGCGGCATCTTTTGCAAAATGGAGAAGCTTGTTTGTATGCGCGCCGATCTAGATCCGACGGCTATTGGTGAAAGATGGAGGCACAACATCATCACCAACTCAGACCTGTTTGATTCGCAGGATTTGAAAACGCAGGAATAGGACACGCAATATTACAAGTTTTAAACCGATATTACAAATGTTAGAGTAATGCTGCACCTAGGAAGAGGGAATTACTAGGAAGTTTACGTAAGAACTTTCGCATTTTAGGTGGATGCAGCGCATATCATATAAACTAAAATCCACCGCCTCGACAAGTCACTAATGGGCAAATAAATTTTCGAGTCTCCGCCACTTGATGTTTCAAAAACAAATTCAGCTTCATGGAGACTTTGTCATTTAGGCTTAGACGCTATGTGATTAGCACGCCATTCATTGTTGCGCCAGAGAACGCCAAAACCTCATTACCTTGAGCACACTTGCCTCCGTAACAAAGAACTCGCCAATTTAATCTCGATGTGCTGCCTCGTAGTCGATCAAATCAATTTCGTAAGATGGAGATCAAGGCATTTGATGAGATTGTTATAGTGCAGCACATTTTTCACTTTCGGGTCTTTTTTTATCTGCAAAAGAAGAGAACATATTAGAGCAGCTGGCTGCATAAGATTGTCGTGTCATCAAGAGGTACCAATATCATTCCGTCATACGATAGGGTTGGCTGGCTAGTGATATTTTTTCACTCTCTCTCTCTCTCTCTCTCTCTCTCTCTCTCTCTCTCTCTTTATGTTTCCTCTCATTTAACTAGGAGCACGTGAAGAGCTTGGGCATTTGTTGCCTTCCACTATGTGGACGATGCCATATTTCGCAAAAGTATGCCACATAATACGCATCGATGTCAAATCAAAAGGTTTTGGCACCGCTTTATGATGTGAGAGAGTTGGACTGCCGGTGTTCTGGGAACGGGGTCCCCAGACTTGCTCGCCATGGGTGGCTCAAGGGGTGGACCAGAGGCCCATCTTCATCAAGACAAGCTCAAGACCTCGAGGGGCTGACTGGGCGGACCACGTGAAGCTTCTCGGGCGCAGCTGCCAGCCGGGCTTAAGTGAGGAGGCGGAGAGATCAAGGCGGGTACCTCACGAGGTGCCCATGACACAAGCCATGACGACTAAGGGTGCCAGTGGTGCCAGCCCGCAGATTGTCCTCCTTTCCTCTTGGTGCAAGGGGGCAAGCGAGGCGAGAGCATCAGCAAAGGCATCTGCTTCGTGCAACAAGACCAAGACCGTCAGAACGGCAGGAAGGAAGTCATCATGAGCCCAAGCCAAGGCCACCACCGTGAGCCTTTGACAAAGCGAGGACCAACTTTAGTCAGATAAGTGTACTAGATGTTCCCTTCAAATGGCTAATTGTTGGCGCCTTCCCGCCAATATTTGGGAAGAGGCCCAGGCCTTTGCCTATAAATAGGACTAGCCACCCACAGGGTAGAGGCATCTCTGAGGCATCTTGAATCAGCAGAGAGAGAGAGCGATCAACTCCCCTAGGAGTTCATCGCACCGCCAAGAACATGCACTGCGAGGTTGTTCTTCCTTGTATTGTTCATCATCAGCCCAAGAGGCAATCCACCACACCACACACCGGAGTAGGGTGTTTTTTCATGGTGGCCCTAACCAAGATAAACCCCGTGTCTCTTGTGTTGTTCTTTCATAGTTTAGATCCTAGCGAGGCGGCGAGGTGCGGTAGGTAGGGGCGAGATCCGCCGCACCCCTGTAGTTCGAACCTAGAGGGTCTGCCGTAACCCGAACCGACATTTGGCGCGCCAGTAGGTGCGCCAAATTGCCTTCCGTCAGCCTGTTCTTCGCCGACCATCGATCCATGTTTGGACGCTGCCGGGCTCGCTGCTGAAGCGCCGAGCCGCCTCGCTTCTGCTGCCAGACGGCCTCGCCGGGCGCCATCCTCGCTGTTCCCCGCTGCTCGCCGTCAACGCCGCCACTGCCCGGCGGGAACGAGCAGCAAGCATCATCCCAAAGACCCGCCCATGAGGCGAGATAGCCGACCGCCACTCCTCACTCGCCTACCGGTTCTTTCTTCTCGCACGCCCACGCGCCCATGGAGGCTCGAGCTGCACTCATCGCGGCAAACGAGCTCCCGCTACTACACCTGCCGACGACGCCTATGAAGAGTGGCTCGACTGCCGCCGAAGCTCGTCTGCGCAGGCATGGGGCTCTCTCACTGCCCTTCTCACAGATCATCGCCTGGCGCTGGCGATGAAGTTCGGGCGCCACCGCCCCTCAAGAAGGCGCCTGCCCCAAGGCGTGGGGCCCCGGGCGGAACCCACTCCATCCGGCGCCACAAGCAGAAGAGCAGAGCTGCTATGAGGTCCTCGCCCCAAGAAGCTGCCCGAGTGCTCCTCGCACCGCTCGCCACGACCACGCCTCCGCTTCCAAAGACGCTAAGACCCCTGGCTGCTCCCAACAGAAGCGCATGGGGACCCGCAAGACCAGGTTTCGTCACCAAAGGCCTCCTGCGGGCACAAAGAGTCGCCGCGCTTTCACCACCGAAGCCGCAGCAGCAGGCCGGGGGCGGGCAAGTTCGCTGCACCTGCCTCGCCACGACGGCACGGCCGATCCTCGCGGAGTTCCTCCAGCTTTCACGAGCTGGGCATCGGCTGCCAACGGGACGAAGGTCATGGCGAACTGGTTTCCCATGGCGCCAAGGACGGGCCCGACTGCCTCGCACGATCTCCTCCCGATGAAATGCACCGCCATCGCTAACTTCCAAGATATCATGACCGCCTCCCGCCGGAGCGACATGCGCCGATCAAGCAGCAGCCACGGAGACCCCGCAGTAGTACATCCAAGCTTCAACAACGCACGCCTCAAGATTCCTAAGGTGACCGAGGAGGCCATCATCTCAGCCTTCTCCGACGGTGTGCGTGACGCCAAGATGAAGGAGGAGCTGGCGATGCATGAAGATCTATGCACTTCCTTGAGCTGTTCAACTTGGCGCACTGGCGCGCCAGGCTGAGGAAGGACGCCTTTCCTCCTCGAGCTGCCACCGCACCCTTAAGAGGAGAAGTCCAAGGCCAAGGACGGAAGTGCAAGGGGCTGCCATGCTCATGCGTAACTGCATACCAAGCGAGGCGTAGATCAGCCCGAGTCTTCCAAGGACAGCCGGTATCGGTGTACCACGACCTCCACACCCACAACACCAACGAATGTCAAGAGCTCCGAGCCGTACGAGAAGGGAGGATCGGTCGACGCCCCAACCGCAACGATCGAGGCTACGGCCGAGGAGGAGGAAGAAACGCAGGACGCTGGGAAGACCGTGGCCTCGCCAAGGGTGGCGTGAGAGACCTCGCGAGGATCGCTGGCAGGATCAGCCTCGCGAGGGAGGCCGGAGGATCAGCCTCACGAGGATCGCCTGCAAGGAAACGCAGGCTCTCCTCCTCCGCCGCCGCAGCCAAGGAGAAATGAGGACCATCATCAGACGAGGGGCCGGGGCTTCAGAGCCGCGCGATCGCTTGCATCCCGGGCGGAGCTCAAGCCCCACCTCTCAACGATTTTCAAGCAGTTCGCCTGCCAAGTGAATGCAGTCCTTCCCAAGCTCAAGCCACGCGCCTTCCTGTGGTCAGATGCGCCATCACGCTCAGCTCAGCGGATCAGCCAAGTGCGGTACACAGACGGAGTCCTCCCGATGCTTTGTTCCCCAATCATCAGCAAGGTGCAAGTCACCAGAACCCTCATCAACGATGGAGCAGGGCTCAATGTCCTATCCGTAGAGACATTCAACAATCTACAAGTGCCTTACAATCAGCTTCAGCCAACCAAGCCTTTCTCCGAGTCACCGACGGCTCCATAGCCCCGACAGCAGGTCCGCCTCACACCTTCGGGCACGCGACAACCACTGCACCGAGCTCATCGACTTCGACATCGCCCACATTTGCCTTCCATACAATGCCATCCCCGTACCCAGCTCGCCAGTTCATGGCCGTGACTCATCACGGCCATAACGCCCTCAAGATGCCAGAAGCGGCGGAGTCATCACAAAGGCCTTGTGAAGAGAGAGACGCAGGTGCTCCCCGGAGCGAGCTTTTCAAGCCGATCACTTGAAGATCCAGATCGCAGGAGCGGAGGCCCCCGAGACCGCCTCCCAAGAAGAAGAAGACATCACCAGGCCCGACCCCGGGAGGTAGGCCCCTCAGCCGCCGCCTGTCCAGGGGCACCTCCTTCACATAGGAAGGCGCGCCGCCGCCTCCTCAGCAAGGCTCGGGGCTCTCCCGATGGCCACCGACCTTGCTAAGGTCACGAGGGAGGCGCTGGGCACCACTTGGAGGCGTGTTTCAGCACGCTTCTCAGAAGGAGCAAGGCAAGGAGGGCCAAACCTCGGAGTTCGTCCCCCAGATCACGCAGGAGCTGCAGGAGTCAAGAGTCATGAGTGGCAGCCGCCGCACTCCGCCGCAGCTCCCCATCCAGCGAGGATGGCGGGCTACGCTGCTTGCATCAACATACCAGGGCTCAACCGAGCCGCCTCAGAGCGCTTCGCCCTCACGCTGCGGGGCGCCAAGGCCCACCCCACGCCTATGTTCGTGATGCCCTACGGCGGCGGAACGCGCCGCCACGCATCAGCGCCTCATGGGAAGCATCCCGAGGCTCAAGAGGCCAGGCGCCGCAGTCCCGGCGGAGGTGGAGATGGTCCGCGAGGAGCCACCAGCACTCGAGCTTCCCGAGGCTCCGTGGCCTGGGGCTCGTGGAAGATCGGCTTCCGCAGCCCACGACGTCCCGCTGCTTCAACATCCCTTCGCCTTCAACGCTATCGTGACATCCTTCAAGTTTCATTTCCACCGAGCGCCTTAGGGCTGCATTATTCCTGTGACGCGGGTCCGCCCCGCGCGCGTATCCCTTTACTTCATGTTTCTAGCTTACCTTATCGGGGGCACCCCCAGGGTTGCATCATCCCCAAGTCGCTCGGGTCAGACCCAGCGACGTCTGCCTTCCCTGCTCTTATCTAAATGAACTTGCTCCTTCGTGATTAACGTGCTTGACCTAATCGCCCGCTTGACTGACACCAACTGACGGAGCTACTCCCCAGTGGCACAACGCTTGTGCATGGGTCCGTCCCTGCAACGCCGACAAACCTGAATGGCTGAGCTCTGGCCGCGGCAGCCCCACACGGCGCCACCTCGTCAGGCCTTCAGTGCCTCGTCACCCCTCCAAAGCAACCAACGGCTGACCATCGCTTGTCATAGCGGACTGTTGTTCTTCTTGTGGTGAGCCTGCAGGATCCCTTCAAGAAGCAGCGCCAAAGCAGGCCCTCACGGTGTCTTCTTCACTCCCTGGCCCGCCAACCGCTTGCACGCTAAAGGGGGTACCGAGCATCGCGACTCATGGAGGGAGTCCTCGATTAGGGGTGTCCGGATAGCCGACTACCATCATCACCGAACTATCATTGGCCGGACTATCATCATCGACCGGACTCCAAGACTATGAAGATACAAGATTGAAGACTTCTCCCGTGTCCGGATGGGACTTTCCTTGGCGTGAAGGCAAGCTTGGCGATACGGATATGTAGATCTCCTACCATTGTAACCGACTCTATGTAACCCTAGCCCTCTCCGTGTCTATATAAACCGGATGGCTCTAGTCCGTAGGACTACATCACAACAACCCTTACAATCATACCATAGGCTAGCTTCTAGGTTTAGCCTCCTTGATCTCGTGGTAGATCCACTCTTGTAAACATCCACAATATCAATATCAATCGAGCAGGACGTAGGGTTTTACCTCCATCAAGAGGGCCCAACCTGGTAAAACATCGTGTCCCTTGTCTCCTCGTTACCATCCGCCTAGACGCACAGCCGGGGACCCCTACCCGAGATCCGCCGGTTTTGACACCGACATTGGTGCTTTCATTGAGAGTTCCTCCGTCGCCACCGATAGGCTTGATGGCCTCTTCAATCAACAACGACGCAGTCCTGGTGAGACTTTTCTCCCGGACAGATCTTCAGATTCGGGCGGTTTCGATCGCGGGCCAACTCACTTGGCCATCCGAGCAGATCGAAGCTACGCCCTGGCCGCCGTGTCAGGTTTGAAGCCTAAACTTCACGGCCGATATCCGCGGGACTTGATCTTCGATGGATCTGAGCCACAGCCGAGCGTGCCGCACTGTCACGATGGGCATGACCTAACTCGCCACGGACAGCACTTTGAGGTCAGACACGAATCCGCCCGACCCATAGTCCGGAGCCGATCGCCGGATCGAGGACGGATGGCTGGACACCGCCGAGCTGCAACTTCTACGGCGATGGAGCCAACACTTACCTTGTCCCGCATAAAGCTCATGACTCGAGGTGCCGGACTTCGCCGACTCAACCTCCCGCGCTACCGCCAATAATCCGATTGGGCGCCGATCATGGAATTCACCGCTGCGACATCTTTTCAGACTCGCCTTCGGGCGATATCATAAATTCATCAAGCATCTCTCGCTATCCGAGAGCCCGGCCGAACCACGCCCAGACGGTTGGGACGCGGACGACGAAGAAATTCAGAGCCCACCCACCACCCACTTCAGAGCCACCGCCGATTTATTTAACCGACGATTCGACCACGACCAAGACATCGACGGTATGGACGACGATGCCGAGACTACTAAGAACCAGGCCTACAGACACCGAAGACCACCTCGCCATACGACATATACATGGTGGACACCCCAAAAGATGGGGACGGCGAAGAAGCAGCGGAGGCCGATTCCTTAAAGAAACAGCCCAAGCGCCGACGCCAACGGGCGCCGCTTAAATCCCGCCACAAGAAGAATGGAGATTCCGCACAGAGATAATAACACCCCGTAAAGTGCCGAAGACAACTCCTCCAAAGACGATCCAGCGCAGGAGGAGGCAGAAGCAAGCCCTCACGAGAGGGCGGCGATTTAAGAGGTCGAGGATGACAATTACTTACCTCCTCCGAGACGAGGCAAGCCTCGACGACGATTTAATTCGCTGTGCCCGAGGATCCCGCCGAACAAGAGCGCTTTCAGACGCAGGCTAATGGCCACGGCAAACAGCCTAAAGAAAAGCAGCAACAGCTTCAAGCTGATCAAGACCCATCGCCGACAGATGGACCGAGGTCCTCGCGTCAAGAGTATGAACTCAACGCCTCCAAAAGTTACCTAAAACGCAAGTTGCTCCCCGATTAGAGGAGGAGGCATACAAACCTGCATCACCAGCGCACAATACGGCAGACCGCCACCTCGTGGTCAGCGACAGAGAGGCGCAAGCCTCCACCAAAACCGCACTCGCATCGCTTCAAAAGCATGAAGCCACGGGGAACGCGCCGACTTATGGATATATTGAGGACAAGGCAAGACAATCCAGATCTATCTATGGATCACGGGCGCCCTAAGACCCACGACGAATACCGCCGCCGATATAACTACTCCGCCGGGCCAACACAGCAGATAACGCCTCTCGAGCTACGCCGCGATATTGCTCAATACAGAGGCGCCAAGACACCCACTATGCTTCACCGACGAAGTAATGGATCATCAAATCTCAAGGGTTTAAACCCGCTAATATCGAATCCTACGATGGCACAACAGACCCCGCGGTTTGGATTGAGGATTATCTTCTCCATATACATATGGCCCGCGCGCGACGATCTTCACGCCATCAAATATCTCCCGCCAAGCTTAAAGGACCAGCTCGGCATTGGCTTAACAGCCTGCCCGCAGAGTCAATTGATGTTGGAAGACCTGAAGCCGCATTCCTCGACAACTTCTGTGGCACGATAAAGCGACCACCGGACGCAGATGACCTAAGCCACATAATCCAGCAGCCGCATTTAATCGCCAGCAATTCTCGACACGGTTCTAACAAAGAAAATCAAATCGCCGACCGTCCGGATGCAGAGGCACTCGCTGCCTTCAAACATAACATCCGCGACGAGTGGCTGGCCCGCACCTAGGACAGAGAAGCCGAAATCCATGGCAGCCCTCACATCACTCATGACCCGCTTCAGGCGGGAGAGGATAGCTGGCTAGCTCGCAGAACAACCTCAAAGAAAACGCCGGCAGTCCGGATACCAAGGACCGCAATGGCAGGTTGCGCCGAACAAAACAAACGCCGATTAACGGCGACAAAGAATGAGGATACGGCAGTCAACGCCGGATTCCGAGGCTCCAAACCCGTCAACGGAAGAAGCCATTCAAAAGAACCACTCCGGCCCGGCCCAATTTGGACCGAATACTCGACCGCCTCTTGTCAAATACATGGAACTCCCGAAAAGCCAGCTAACCACACCAACAGAGATTGTTGGGTATTCAAGCAGCAGCAAATTAATCGCCAAAACAGGACAAGGGGCTACACAACGATGACGAGGAAGAGACCCGCCACCGAACAACAGAGGACAAAAGGGATTCCCTCAAGTTCGGACGGTAAACATGATATACGCAACGATATTCCCAAGAGGGAGCGGAAGCGCACTAAGGGACGATACGCTGATGGAGCCACCGCCTAAAATTCAACCCATGGTCCTCTTGCCCGATCACTTTCGATCAAGAGACCATCCGACCAAGATCCGCCATGGCGGATTCGCCGCATTGGTTTTAGACCCAATCGCCGATGGATTTCACTCACGAGTCCCGATGGACGGCGGCAGAGCTCTGAACCTGCTTTATCGTGATACAAGGCGCAAGATGGGCATAGACCCTTCAAGGATTAAACCTACAAAGACAACCTTCAAAGGCGCCATACCAGTGTCGAGGCCAATTGTACAGGCTCGCCATACATCGAAGTGGTCTTCGATCCCCGGATAATTTCCGGCGAGGAGTTAATCTTCGACATAGTCCTGCTCCGCAGCGGCTATCACGCTCGCTTTGACGAACCGCTGCTTAAAATTCAACGCGTGCCGCATTATGCATACCTTAAGCTCAAGATGCCAGCCCTCGTGGAGTCATCACGGTCAATGGAAACACGGAACGCCCCTCCGAACGGAGGAACATACAGCGCTCTCGCGCAGAAGTACAGAGCAGCCTTTAAGGCATTTCGAGTCCGCCGTTAAACGACCGGACACGACCAAACGCGCCCGAGCAACATCAACCAAGACCACCGCACGCCCGAGCATCGCCAGAGTAATGCGGCCTCAACCCCAGCCCTCGCAAAATTGTAAGACAAACTCCACAGACATAATTACGCCTTTGAGATACCATGGGCATAGGGGAAAGGCACAACCACAACAGACCCAGAGTGCGGTTCGACCACACCAGGGCTCCCAAGTGTGTCGCTTTTTTTTTTTATTTTTCTTTTTATACAGAACTATGTCCGCGCGAACCCGCCAACTCATGATGCAACAGCCAGGAAGGACAAAGGTCACATTTAACACTCGTGTGGTCTCCATCACGAGCATTAAATTTGTTAAATACAACATTCCGCTGCCTACCCTCGAGGGAGACGCCTTTAATTCGCCCAACTTTTTGCTTTCCGTGACTATTTGTATCATTCCGCACTCATAGCATATCTTCTCAATAAAATGCAGCACTTTTTGCCTATAATTGCATTACCTTATATATATATATATGTTCATTTATTTACATGTTGCATCCGACATTTTGGTACGCCAAATACACCAGGGCTTATGTTCTCCGTGATTATGGTGTGATAAAGTCCGACACTTTCACAAGTGCGGCACCTCAACTTATAGCATTATATGAATCGGCTCAATCATGTCTTGGGTCAATAGTTGGGTTTGCCCGGCCCCATGTTTGGCACCTTACGCCCGCTCTATCGCTAAGGTAGCACTGGAGAACCATCGCGATTGCGCCTGCTGAGCCGGGTTAACGCCTCAAGGAGAAAGCTAAAACTGACTGTCATGATAAGGCGAGAGACTGGTCGCTGTTCGAGAGGTCCTTTCGGTCCTTAAAGACCTACGCCGCTCGAGCGAAGTTCGGATTATGTCCGATGAAGGCGTGATAGCGCCCAATTCGTCCTCCGAATACTAGGGGCTTCACCAAATTTAAAATTATAGAATTCTATGGCTAAGGAGAGTGTTCAAGCACTATAAGTCCGTTGCCTTGTTCGCTGTGTTGAGCGCCCCTCGATGGACCCAAAATGGGAACAAGAGTGCTCAAGTTTATCCCAACACCCCAAAGACTGTGGCATGGGGGCTGAAGCCGACGACTTGCCATCTCTCGATTTAATAAACGGCCGCATGTAAGGTAATATTTTAAATTAACAAGCGCTGCTTAGCGATATGAACAAAGTTTTCAGCGCATGTGATAACACATTGCGAATTTACTCAAAATTACATCCTCGGGGCACTCATCCGCAATCTTATGGCACCCTTCAGACAGCCTTATAGTACATTTCGGCGACGATGTTCCTTGCCCGCCGGTGGCGCTGCTGCTGATTAGCTTCTCCGCATCCAGCTTGCCCTAATGCACCTTTTGCGCTGGCAAGGGCCCGACGAGCACCTTCAATACAAAGTGAGCGCTTGATAACCTCCACCTGTGGGCACGATCCACCAGCCGTCAGACGAGGCCGGTAGCTCCTGTGCATGGCCTCTCCAGCCACAAACGGACTATGAGGCCCTTCATGGCCTGCTCGCCACCTTAGAAGCTCGACCAGCTGCTTCACCTGGTCGCTAGGGGCACTGATGGCCGGCCTCAAAGATACCGAGACCGTAAGACCTTCTCCGCTGAGCTCCCTCCTCGCTCGGTAGAATGCGGCGCATCGTACACGCCGCGAGGCAGATCTGCAAACGCCTCGAGAGCTCCGAATTCGTAAGTAACACGAATTTACATTCACATGCTTGCTTTGCATGAAAAATGCCTTACCCGCCGCTATCTTCCTCATCAACTCAATCTCCTCAAGGGACTTATGGGCCTCGGCCTTGGCGGTTTTACACTTTCGAGAGCCGAGGCAAGCTCGACTCGAAGTCTTTGAGTCACGCCCAAACTCTCATGCTTTTCCATGAGAGCCCGGAGCTCTTGCTGAACCACCGCCACCCGCGCCTCCTTTTCTTTTCTCGCCTGCCTGCCTGCGGGTCAGATTATGCTCGTCACAGACACGGCCTCCTTCGTGGTCGCCACCTCGCTCGTGGGCCCCGCAGCACCCATGTTATCCTTGTTATTTTTGTTGCAACCTAAATCCTTTTCTCAGAAGGTACAAGTTCAAAGTGGTGTTACTCACCTTCTTTGTCCCGAGCTGCTTCTCGGCGCGGCCGAGCTCTTGCTCGACCGCCGAGCTCCTGCTTCAAAGCACCGACCTCCGCAGCAAGGCGGCGGCAGAGGTCAGCAGCGCAGCCTGCAACCCATATTGACATAATTTTTAGCAACCTCACAGATATCTTTTTTTTTTAGATCCTCATCCGCTTTTCTTTCCAACACCGAACCGAGCATCGGGGCTACCGTCTATGCGGTATTACATTGCATATTTTTAACTTCTACCTCAAAGCCCGATAGAAGGCTATCAGAAGCTTCGGTCAGCCCGCCTTGGCGAAGCTGCACTTTTCAATCACCGCACTCATAATAGTGCGGTGTTCTTCCTCGATGGAAGCGCCTGCAGCGCCCAACAAATTGCCCGGCGCCCGTTGGACGGAAGCCGCCGGCCACGGTCTTGCCCTTCGCTCGGGGGGCCGCCGCCGACTCGAACCACCGCGGGTTCTGGCGTGGAGTCCGCGAAAGTCCGGAGGACGCCTTTGTGGCGCCCGAGCCTCCCCGATGGGTCCTTCTGGGATCCCACCGCGCCCTCGGTGTCGCGAGGGGTGGAGGCGGTCGGGATGGAGTCTACATCCGACGGAGCCAACGACCCGCCGATGAAGCGGGAGATCATCACCGCCGGACTACAGCAGCATGCGGCATTAGAATGACACTATGTGACGCAGAAAAGAAATTATAAATCATTCAGAACTGGATACTTACGATCTCGCCGAGGCCTGGCCCTTGAAGGCCATTCTTCCTCGCCAACGCTGATGTTGGCGGAGCTGTCCGGGAATAGTCCTTCCTCTGACCCTTCGCCTCCCCCTGCTGGGGAAGCCTTCCTCTCCTCTCTCCTCCTCCGAGAGAGTCCTCTTCCTCCTCCTCATTTTCGGGAGGAGTCCGCCCGAGTCGCCGGACACCTGAAAACGGGCACTCTTTCGAGCACCCGTGGCCTCCTTCTGGTTTTCTTCTCCGCACCACGCGGTGCCGAACCAGCAGCCTCGCTAGACGAGCGCCCATCGGATTTTCGCATAGGAGCCGGACAGTAATCTGCTCCGCCTTCCTCATCCAGTCCTGCCAAAGGAAAAGGGAAATTAAAACCCGATAGAGTCAAACTATGAAAACAAGTGTCCCGTAAGGGGTAGAATCACTTACCTCGCCGGGCCAAGGCCATGAGCGAAATCCGCGATCTTCGCCATGGATGCGGGGCTTTCGCGCCTTTGAACAGCACCTTCCA
This sequence comes from Aegilops longissima, assembly GCA_021605205.1. Classification (NCBI taxonomy): domain Eukaryota; kingdom Viridiplantae; phylum Streptophyta; class Magnoliopsida; order Poales; family Poaceae; genus Aegilops; species Aegilops longissima. The sequence continues at coordinate 311,828,837 of CM038682.1, forward strand.
GCGCCTTCAGACGTCAGTGTCAAGAGCTTGTTCAGCGCCGGTGCTGTTCCGGATCGAACTCCCATAGATTGAATGCCCGCTTGGCATGGGAGAATCCGCGACGAGCATGACTTGGACCACGTTAACCAGCCCGAGCTTCTTCACCAGCTTCTTGATACAGTGCTTGAGTCCCGCTGCCTTCTTCAACTACCCCACAAAGAAGCCCTTCTTTCCAGAGGTGAGCTGCATGGGGATACCAGATCTAAACTCGGGGCCGCCGCCATTTAGGGTCACGCTGCTCGGTGATATAGAACCACCCCGATTGCCACCCCTTGACGGATTCCACGAAGGCCCTTCAACTAAAGGACATTGGGCATCTTGCCCAACATGGCGCCCAAGACTCCGCTTGAGTGCCCTTCACTACCTTCGCTTGACATTGAAGGTCTTGAGCCACAAGTCAAGTGGGGCTGATGCAGAGGAAGGTTTCGCACACCACGATAAACGCCGAGATGTTGAGGATGAAGTTCGCGCCAGATCATGGAAATCCAGGCCGAGTAGAACATGAGCCCCTGGACAAAGGGGTGAAGTGGAAAGCCCAGTCCATGGAGGAAGTGGGAAAGAAAGACGACCTCTCATGGGGCCTGGGTGGGATGAGCTGCCCTCGTCGGGCAGCCGGCGCGCGATGTCGCCGGAGAGGTATCCGCGCCGCAGCAGTTTGGCGATGTGCTCCTCCTTAACGGTGGAGGCCAACCATTTACCTCCCGCCCGACATGGTCGGAGAAGGTTGAGACGAGATGCGCGAACTTGGGCGCTGGAGCTCGAAAAGCGGAGATGGATAAGCAAAGGAGGAAGAAGGCGAGGTGAGAAGGTGAATCTTATCCCTTATATGGGCGGGCGGTCTCACGCGCCCCCACCGCCCGGTAAAACTCGCTATCTCCTGCCGCCACCATCAATGGCGCGTTGGGTTACCCACGCCCGTATTGATGAGAATCCCGGATTAAGGGAAACACGATCTCCGCTCGACAAGACGTGTTAAGGAAACCGCTTCGCTAAATGCGCCGAGGTGGTAAAGTAAAAACAATTCGAGTAATGGCTTGGTAGTGGTGTGACGCCATGCCACAAAAACGCCAAGAGATTGAACTTGTGTATATATTATTATTCTCTACGGTGGAATGTGGAATTTATTTTGCAGAGCCGACACTATCCCGGTGTTCACAATCTTCTATCATTTGAGGAGGAACCCGCCTTGCAATGCCAAGCAATATACGCGCCGGACTTATCGTCATTGAAGCCTGGTTCAGGGCTACCGAGGAGTCCTCGATTAGGGGTGTCCGGATAGCCGGACTACCATCATCAGCCGAACTATCATTGGCCGGACTATCATCATCGACCGGACTCCAAGACTATGAAGATACAAGATTGAAGACTTCTCCCCGTGTCCGGATGGGACTTTCCTTGGCGTGGAAGGCAAGCTTGGCGATACGGATATGTAGATCTCCTACCATTGTAACCGACTCTATGTAACCCTAGCCCTCTCCGATGTCTATATAAACCGGATGGCTCTAGTCCGTAGGACTACAATCACAACAACCCTTACAATCATACCATAGGCTAGCTTCTAGGGTTTAGCCTCCTTGATCTCGTGGTAGATCCACTCTTGTAAACATCCACAATATCAATATCAATCGAGCAGGACGTAGGGTTTTACCTCCATCAAGAGGGCCCAACTCTGGTAAAACATCGTGTCCCTTGTCTCCTGTTACCATCCGCCTAGACGCACAGCCGGGACCCCTACCCGAGATCCGCCGGTTTTGACACGGCGCCGCCATCAACTCCCCGCAGGCCCTCAAGGCGGGCGATAAGGGCAGCGGAACCCTCGGCGGCGGCCGCCGCACTAAGGCTCTCGACACCTCTCGCCGGGCGCCTCATCTCGACGGCATAGGGCTAGCTGCTTTCTTCGGAGGAAGCGGGTCGGGACCTCTCGGGAGCTCTTTCCTTCTTCCGCGGAGAACCGCGGATCGAGCCATTGCCGCAAAGTGGAGCAAGGACGAGGAAGAAGGAGAAGCAAGAAGAGATGGACTGAAGGGCACGCGCTGCTTGCATTTATAGCCGGGAAGGCCAACCGTCGACCTCCACGATCACAGGTAATCATGACCCGCTTTGCATGCAGGGACTTGTCAATTTGTGCAGTTGCCGAGGAGGCATGGGGGAACAGGGCCGCCCACATCCAATCAACCGCCACGCGGCGCACAAGGCCGCAGGCTGTTAGGGCCCGCGGCGCTTCGCACTTGCCCCTTCGCTTCTCTGTTCAGCCAAGTCTAGGCGCGCCATGGGCCCGGGGGCTACTGTCGGCGTTCTAGGAACGGAGGTCCCTGACTTGCTTCCTGCGCCCAAGCGCGTGGTTCAAGGGGTGGCCCAAGACGCCCATCTTCATCAAGACAAGCTCAAGACTCGCGAGGGGCCAGATTGCGGGCGGATGACAGAAGCTTCTCAGCGCCGCCTCACAGTCGGGCTCGCGAGGAGGCGGAGAGATCAAGGAGGGTACCTCACGAGGTGCCCATGACGCAAGCCATGACGCACTAAGGGCGCCAGCGGGTGCCAGCCCGCAAAGGTCCTCCTTTCCTCTTTGGTGCAAGGGGGCAAGCGCAGCGAGAGCATCAAGCAAAGGCATCCGCTTCGTGCAACAAGACCAAGACCGTCAGAACGGCAGGAAGGAAGTCATCGTGGAGCCCAAGCCGGGCCACCACCAGAGCCTTTGACAAAGCGAGGACCAACTTTAGTCAGATAAGTGTACTAGATGTTCCCTTCAAATGGCTAATTGTTGGCGCCCTTCCCGCCAATATTTGGGAAGAGGCCCTGGCCTTGCCTATAATAGGACTAGCCACCCACAGGGTAGAGGCATCTCTGAGGCATCTTGAATCAGCAGAGAGAGAGAGAGCGATCAACTCCCCTAGCAGTTCATCGCACCGCCAAGAACAGATCATGAGGCTGTTCTTCCTTGTATTGTTCATCATCAGCCAAGAGGCAATCCACCACACCACACACCGGAGTAGGGTGTTACACCACAATGGTGGCCCAACCAAGATAAACCCCGTGTCTGCTTGTGTTGTTCCTTCATAGTTTAGATCCTAGCGAGGCGGCGAGGTGCAGGTAGGTAGGGGCGAGATCTTCACAAGACCCCAGTAGTTCGAATCCCAGAGGGTCTGCCGAACCCGAACCGACAGCACCGGGCTGCACACAGCACTCCACATGTATAAACAAATCGATCAAACCAACTACACCAGCCTCTCACTCTCCCAAACAAGTGTTTTTTATTGCCTCAGTCCCTCTCTCTCCCACGCAGTGTTTTTTCATTGAGTGAGTTAATTTGGCACCGAGCAAAGTAGGTGATCCAGATTGGGGCACCAGTGAGCAATGGAGGGGCATCGATGCCAAATGTATCACAAGTGAATTTGGCACATGTTTTGTCCTACATAGCTCATTTTTAGATTCTCCGGCCCCAAAATTTTGTCTTAAATTTTCTAAATACGGATGTATCTAGTTACATTTAGTGTTAGATACATCCGTATTCAAACAAATGTAAGACAAGAATTTCGGGACGGAGGAATACTACTCGTATTTAGTATAAAATTTTGACCATAGATTTACCTAAGAAAATGCCAATGCATGTCACTAAAATTAAACCATTTGAAATTATGTTCAAATACTAATCCAACGATATAGTTCTTAGTGATATGCATTAACATTTTGTCGCTTAAATCTATGGTCAAATTTTGATACTACAAAATTGGAAGAGTGAACCAGACGGAGGTAGTACTTGCTCTTAGGGTAACCATAGAGTTACCGGAGTAGTCTAAGTTACTTTCCACTATGACTAGCCTAGGCTACTATAGTAGTACAACATAAAATGGTGCAGTGATCACGTGAGAAAAAATATTAAAACATTTCTTTCTCAAAAGGCGAGATGCAGTTTTGAACACTTCATTTGTCATCGTAATTTGGGAAAATTACAAAATTGAGCTACGCCAGATTACCGCTACTTATAGGAAAGAAGTTTCATCTTGATGAGTAGCTTCTCCTTGCACGGAAAGCATGTAAGGAATCCAACAACTTGATCCAAATTGGGGCCAATATATTTTAGTGCTAAGATCTTCACTGTGCGCATGGACTGGGTCAAGCTTGTGGGAATCATTTTCTGAAGACGGTCGAATACATCAAGAATAAATTTAAAATGTGAATTTCAAGAATACGGAGAAGAAGATGAGTGTTGTACCGAACGATTACGGATCCAATAAAGAGTTCGAGAATTTGGCGATTTAGTACACCAACGCTGTCAATTTCGCGCCACAACGACCCTGATTTTTGTTGGACCTTCTAGATCCGATACAAGCAATCTCTCAAGGAAAGGCGATTCTCAATGACCATAACATGGAACAGCTGGAGTGATCTCTTCCCACTGATGTCATGTCTTGTTGCGGGCCAAGAAGACACATAAATCCATCGGAGATTCGCCGAGGCGATGTGGAGGCTAATGAACCCGTGGATCTGCTCATGACGAAGGTACTTGAGCGCAGACAGCCGCAGAGCAGGTGCTCCATAGCCTTCTTCGAGATGACAACGTCAAGAGGTCGAGTTGCTTGAGTTGAGGGAGAAGAAGGGCGGGCGCGCATTAACTGGGAAGATAGCAGAGCTGAAGTCGGGCGCGCACAGCCGCTGGCGTGAGGCGGAGGCGGACGACGGCAGAGAGCTTACATCGCCCAGCTTCAAAGCTGAGCTCCTCGAGCTGATCTAGGAGGGGATAAGAACCACTGGTCGAACTTGGGTTGGACCTTGCAGTTGGTACCGAACATGCGGATGTCAAGGCGCCCGCTGGCCCAGGTGCGGCGAAAGGATCTTGAGACCGCGCCATGCGTTATAATCCCCGCCGCAGGGCAGCCGCGACGGTGAGGTTGAGGGGGACGCAGCGCGAGGGGGCACCACCGCCGGAGAGCAGGCGGTCCGCACGGCAGATTTGGTGGGGAGGAGGCCGATGATGACGAGCAGCATGTCGCCGGGAGGCTGCGATGAAGTCCAGTGCTCGCCGGATGCGGTTTTGGCTCGAGCCGCCTCCGCTTGTTGGCTGCCTCGACGTCCATCTCAACCGGCGGCGACGCCGTGTACACGCAGTGCCGGTGTGTGTTGTGTGATGGGTGTGCGCGAAAAGGCCCTTCAGCATGCCGCCGCAAGAATGGTGAATTGTGCGTGAGTGCGCCCTACGCCGCAAGAAGTTTGTCCCACGCGCCTCAATTTACTAGCGCAGGGTGCTACCCCGAGTGGTTTCAACTTTGTTTACTTCACCGCGTCGATGGGCCTCTAGTTTACTTATTTTCACCCACCGCCACATGGGCCAGACACCAAGATATGTAACACGAGCTGACAACGCAGCATGTGGATTGGTTGACCGTCAACTAAATAATATACGGAGCTATACGCTGACACAAAGGAGCGATAATCCGCGGTATAGAGAGTTCGAGGAGAGGGAGGCCCGTGAGAGATAGCAGAGAGAGAGAAAGAGCTACTCCTCCGCTCGATAATGTAGTTACAACATTTTTTGAAGTCAAACTTTGAAACTTTGACCAATTTTATAAAGAAATTACTTATATCTACAATACCAAAGATAAATGATAGTATGAAGTAAGTACATGTTGTGATGAATCTAATTATCGCTCCAGATGTGAATGTTTTTCTCCACATATACCTGGTCAAACTTTTCTGAGGTTTGACTTTTCAAAACATCCATATGCTTATGGATGTGACAGAGTCCCTAACGAGAGAGAGAGAGAGAGAGAGAGAGAGAGAGAAAAAGTGTGTGTGCGTGTGTGAAAGAGACATGGACAACACACGATAAAAGTAGAAAAAAGCGCATGTGTCTTATGCAAACATATCACACATGCATCTTCGACAACGGAGGCAAGGTGAGGAGATAGTGTGGTTGTTTGAACCGAGAGAGGAAGACCCCAGCACATGGGCAAGAGGGGTCCTGCAAACAAGGGAGAGAGGTCGAGAGAGACGACAGAGAAAATGCAGACATGGGAAGGAGAGAGTGTATGTTTGTCAGAGAGATCCCCGAGATCGTGATGGGACTACATGGGTGGGAGATCGAGGACAAGGTGTGTGCGCGATAGAAGATGCCCCGAGAGATATTGAGATATACGATGGATGGAAGGAGACAATACGTGTGTTCCTCGATGGCTAGTAAGAGATAATCATACTTAGGAGGGGGGAGGCTTGCGCCATGGCCTTGTTTGGATACTCTAACTCAGCTTAGAGGTTAGAGTTAGATTCTAACCCTGAACTAACTCTAAGTAAAGAGGTGTTTGGATGGCAGGTTAGATGGAGCGCGGATACGGCGAGGCACCTTCACCAAGCAAAGTGCGAGAGGGAGGAGGAGAGGACGAGAAGCTTCAAGGAAGTGGGAGGGATCTGCTATGGGAGAGCGAGAGAAAAGTGTTTATTAGTGGTCCCAGAAGAACTAACCTAAATGAGCACCTCTTGGATGGGTTAGTTTTTTTGATGGGTTAGATGCATCTAACCTAAGCTAACCCTCCTGTTTGATCTTTTGGGTTAGTTGACTCAAACTAACCCAAACTAACTCTAACCCATGGATCCAAACAGAGCCTATGATGGAGTGAGGGATTATGGTACTTAGGGGGTGCGGTCACATGGAGAGAGAACAAGGCGGAGAGTGTTGGATGGGTCTATATGTATAACGCGAGCGAGACATGTGTATGTGTGAACCAAGGAGATATAAGGCCAGTTTGGCGCCGCCGTGAGCATCTTTTATGCGGGCCTGGGTTGTGGCTGGATTTCATGCACGCTTGTTTGGTTGCTACCGTGAAAAAGAAAGCCCGCCTGGCTGGGTTCCTTGCACTTTAATTAGCTCGGCTGAACTCCAGACATCGCAAGTAGCCCGCCCAAGCGATCGATTTTAACGCCTCGCCCGTGCTCGGTCGTATGCCACGAGGCTAACAAAGAACATGGATGGATATTAGCATTAAATAATTGATGCATGGATTGATTGATGGGACGTTGATGCTTTGCTCGCCTGCATGAACCAAACGCTTCAAGACTACACAAGCCTGCCAGCAGAAATATTTTACATCTCACGCCCACACCAAAAGACCGCCATCAAGGCATGAGAGTCGTCACGAACCAAATTGACCAATAAAGGTTGAGAGAGATTGAGGAGCCCCGATAAGGCTGAGGGTGGCCGATAGCTGAGAGGGGAAAGAGATATTCCATCCGCCGATAATGCAAAGGTATGTAAATTTTTAGAAGTCAAACTTTGGAAACTTTGATCAGATTTACGCAAATGTTATTTATATCTACAATACCAAAGATATATCATACAAAACTACATCTCATGGTGAATCTAATGGTATATGTTTGTCGACTAGATGTAATTTTTTTCTCCACGTGCATGGTCAAACTTTGTGATGTTTGACTTTTCAATAAATCTATGTGCTATGGATTGAGGAGAGTGCCTCAATGAGATGATCAAGTGTGTGAAGGAGAATGAGTAAGTGTGCAAAAGAGTATGTGTGTGAAAGAGAAAGTGACAAGAAACGATAAATTAGAGAGAGTGTGTGTTTTTTGCTTTTATGCAAACATATCACGATGCATCTCCGAGATGGAAAAGCGAGGCAGGAGATACACGAAGATAGCTAGTGTGTGATTGTTTGCAACGGAGAGAGACACCCCTATAGCACATGTCCAATAGAGGTCCGCCAACAAGGAAAAAAGGTCGAGAGGGACACATGGATGGCATGGACGCATGGGGAGGGAGAGAGGGTGTGTTTGTGATAGAGAGATCCCCCAGATCGTGAGGGACTATATGGGTGGGAGATCAAGGAGGCGCATGTGATAGAAAGATGCCCCGAGAGAAATCGAGATAGACCATGCACATGTTTGTGATGGAGACTAAGATTAGCTAGTCATATACATATAGGGGACTGTGCCTACAATTGAGTGAGAGACCATCATACTTGGCTAGCTGGGCATGATATTGTGTGTGTGTGTGCAGAGATGGAGAGAGAACGAGGGAGAGAGATAGAGTTTTAGATGGGCCTATCGAAAGTAGTGAGATATGCATGTGTATGTGTGACCTGTGGATGGAGAGTTTGAGAGAGGGGGAAGAGCTCCGAGATGACATAGTGGTGCGTGAGAGAGTTACGGGCAAAGAGCCAAGGAATTTGTGTGCGTACGATGAGTGCACCCAAGATATCTAGCTTGGATTAGCTAGAGTATCATACATAGTGTGCGAGAGAGACCTATAGATGGTGTATATATGAATGCGAACTAGAAAGAGCCCCCCCACACACACACACACACAAAGATAGAGAGAGAGAGAGAGATGGAGAGAAAGGGAGAGGGACCAACAAGGTTTTTGTGTCGATGCATGTGCATGTAATTGAAGATTGTCGGGAGAGAGAGAGAGAGAGAGAACAGAGTCCGGAGAGGGGAGGTCGCTGCTTATGCATCAAAGACTGATATAAACCATGTTTCGATATAAACTTGCATTCAAATATTTAAATTGGAGAACATGTTGTCTGTAATCCACACATGAACGGATATATGCGATATCAAACAAGTTCATTAATTTGACTTTCAACATGTTCATGGAGTACTATAATACTGCATAACATGCTACTCGATTGAGGTGTTCAATTTTGGATTTAGTTCACTATTTGGACCTACTGAACGAGCTAGTTCATTGAATCGAGATATTTCATTTTGGGTTTGATTCACGTTTTTGAGTGGGTCAACTATTTGTCATATAGTAAATCGCTAGCAACGAGCATGTAAAAACACATTACTCCCGAGCATCATCTCTCCATCTAAAAAAGAAGTGGCAAGATAATATTTCAAAATTTGATTCAAATCGACTTGGTAAGGTAGACGTGGATGCTCGTTCTCCCAAAATTTGAATGAACCGTTAAACATCCTCTCTGCCGTGGAATTCGCCGAGCAAATAAATGGGAGACGAAAATTACCGCCCTATGGGACACGATCAATTGGCCTGCTGTACATCGAGGGTAGGTTCAGAATTTCATCCAAGCGCACCTTCTCCTCGGCCGAAATGACATGTGCCGAATAATTCATAAACCATGGTCGGCAAACACACTCTCCTCGCTCAAATAGCTCAAGACACTATTTCAAACACGCCTCGCCTCAAATCGCCGCGCCCACTATAGTTCAAAACACGCCCAAATCGCCCCGCCCACTATTTGGGGAGAAGAAAGTTACTCTACTATCCCCGACCTCAAGACATGTACTCAAGCCGAGAAGTTTATAGGCAAGGGTAGAACTGTAACTCCCTCACATTTCGATAAATGCGTCCGTAAGACATGGTTCCACTCCTCCCAATCCCCCGCCCGCCCCCATTCATACTCGTGGGCGCCAAATCACCTTCTCCCGGAAGCTCCTTCTCCCGAGCCAAAAACTCAGCCCCACCTCCATGGCGCCCCCATCGCACCAATGTCATAGCCGCCTCCCCCTAATGCAGAGATGTTGTCCAATTGCCATCGTGCATCGGGCCATGTGCCTCTTACTCCATATCGCTGGTGCTGCTCGACGACGGCCGTGAACTATACCGAGCCGACTCACCTCGCCGTTGTTCACGGCGCCGAGCGGCTCCAACTTCGGATCCGCCTAGAGTCCCGCGCTGCTTCCACGCAGCCGCCGACCGTCAGCGACATCGCTTTTTTCCTCGCCGCTGGTCGCTATCGCAACCGCTGCCGCCTCACCGACTCGGCAGCTGGACCGCCTACTTCACCATGCCGCCAGATAGGTCGCACCTCATCTCAAATCACTTTATTTAGGCATCGCTTGTCTGAATTTTTATTCGGGCCAATCGATTCCTAATGGGAAGCAGCACCTCGAGGCGCGGAGCTCCTAGGCTGTTGGTTGGCTGGTTTCTAACGTAAGGGTGCGGGTCGCAAGTTCGCCGCGAAGCAGCGCTTAGATGGCTATCTTTAGAGTTGCGGGTTGAAGGTACCGCCGCCATGGATCTGGATGACGGGAGTCTTTGTGGATTGGCCCGGGCGGCGCAACCACGGCAAAGCGGTGGACGGGAGCGGGTTTTGGCCGGGCCATGGACGGCGGAGGCAGTGCTGATCTGTCGTTGGTCGCCGCTCTTCGGGAAGATTCCAACAGTGTCACCAGAGGCACAAGACGGCCATTGATGACCCACAAGTATAGGGGATCTATCGTAGTCCTTTGATAAGTAAGAGTGTCGAACCCAACGAGGAGCGTATGAAATGATAAGCGTTTTTAGCAAGGTATTCTCTCTCAAGTACTCAAATAAGTGGTAACAGATAGTTTTGTGATAAGATAAATTGTAACGAGCAACAAGTAACAAGAGTAAATAAAGTGCAGCAAGGTGGCCCAACTTTTTTATAGCAAAGGACAAGCCGAACAAACTCTTATAATAGGAAAAGCGCCCCGAGGACACATGGGAATATCGCAAGCTTAGTTTTCATCACATTCATATGATTCGCTCGGTACTTTGATAATTTGATATGTGGTGGACCGGTGCTTGGGTGCTGTTCTTACTTGAACAAACATCCCACTTATGATTAACCTCTATTGCAAGCATCCGCAACTACAACAAAAGTATTAAGGTAAACCTAACCATAGCATGAAACATATGGATCCAAATCAGCCCTCACGGCTAAACGATAAACTAGGGTTTAAGCTTCATCACCTAGCAACCCATCATCTACTTATTACTTCCCAATGCCTTCCTCTAGGCCCAAATATGGTGAAGTGTTAGGTAGTCGACGCTCACATAACACCACTAGAGGCTAGACAACATACATCTCATCAAAATATCGAATCTAATACCAAATTCACATGACTACCGATAGCAAGACTACTCCCTTGTCCTCGTGAACAAATGTAACTACTCACAAAGCATATTCATGTTCATAATCGAGGGGTAACAATATGCATAAAGGATCTGAACATATGATCTTCCACCAAATAAACCAACTAGCATCAACTACAAGGAGTAATCAACACTACTAGCAACCTACTAGCACCAATCCCGGACTTGGAGACAAGAATTGGATACAAGAGATGAACTAGGGTTTGAGATGAGATGGTGCCGGTGAAGATGTTGATGGAGATTGCCCTCTCCCGATGAGAGGAGCGCTGGTGATGATGATGACGATGATTTCCTCCCTGAGGGAAGTGTCCCTCAGAATCACCACAAATGGAGCCCTAGATTGGTTCCGCTGCAGGTTCCGCCTGGATGGCGGAGTTTCATTCCAAAGGTTGCTTCTGATTTTTATCTCATCGAAAGACTTCATATAGGATAAGATGGGCATCGGAGAGCCACCAGGGGCCCACGAGGTAGGGGCGCCTGTGGGGGCGCCCCACCCTCGTGAGCAGTGGTGTGGGCCCCGGCCTTCATCTTTGGCGCACGATTTTTCTTTATTTATTTTAAGATATTCCGTGGAGTTTCGTGGACTTTTGAGTTGCGCAATAGGTCTCTAATATTTGCTCTTTTCCACCTGAATTCCAGCCGCAAGATTCCCTCTTCATGGTAAACCTTGTAAAATAAGAGAGAATAGCCATAAGTATTGTAACATGACGTGAAATAACAGCCCATAATGCGATAAATATCGATATAAAAGCATGATGCAAATGGACGATCAGCCATCAAGCCATCCGTGTAGATCGGACAAGACTAAAATAAAATAAAATCGTAGGACCCCAATTTAGTCTTCAACAATGATGTGTGACCACTCGCATCTTTGTTGTTGATCTCTTAGTGTATTTCTTCATATCAAAGAGATATGTCGTTTAACATTATGCGTTATCTCGCATCTTCGCACACACCGCCTTCCGACTCACCGCAGCTACTCCAACAAGGGAAGCATACACCAAGGGAGCCACAGTCCCACTCAACAGCTTCCTTCATCGAATGCGCAGTTCCGACATGGACAACCACAACAACCGCAGGGCCATCGACAAGTCAAAGACATGATGGTCACTCCTATGGATGGCAGCCGATAGGTTGTACCTCATCTTACTTGTGTGCAACATTTATGGCTTTGTTATTCATCTAAGCACGGAAAATAGATCATCACATTTCACCGTATATTCATGCTGATCTCTTACGGTCTTGTTCAGAGTTCACGCTGTTCCATAGTTCAGCTAAGATACTTGTTCTTTAGGTAACGCTGCTCCATAGTTATCATCCATCGCCCAATGCTATCCCACAGTCTGGTGATTATAGTATTATACCACTTCTAGTATTACCTATGTTGTTCTTTAATACTTTTGTGTGCCATCTAGTTAATCTCGAGTACAAACGATACATATTCTGTAGCTTTCATCCGTGTTCTCCTTTAGTTTATGAGACCTGTTGTCGCTAGTTAATCCCAAATTCCTACTATTTATGTCGCTCCTATAGGCACTCATTTACATAAATCTAACTACTAGTTTTCCATGCACGTTAGATATAATTGCACACACCGATATATCCACAAGAACCTCACGAGCAATGTAAAGGCCAATTAACTTGATGTCAATGATACCCAATATGATGGAACATGTAAAGGCGCTTCTTCGTAAGACTTGCGTAAAGATGATGAATCCTCTTCACCCCACAAGGTCCTTGCTCTAACTTGGCCTGTGATATGGGTACAACATGCATATAATGTCTTGGAGTGTATCTACTCACAGTAATGCCATGTGCTTAGCATGCTGATCATGCATGTAAATATGTCATGCCTTCCTGTTTTTCAAGACTCTATTCCATTCATGATAACATGTTTTCAAATTCAAGTACTCGCTATTCTACTCTATCGCAATGCCATCTTCTTAATTTGGACATCATGCTTCAATATCTTATGCATTGTTATTCATCAAGATGTACTTCATATGTCTGCCATACCATGTTTTTTTACATTGAAGTGATGTTCTAGTGCTCGCTGTAATGCCATCTTATTTTCCCAATCATACACATGTATGTTGCCTTAGTTATTTCTGACGTATTCTCGCTAGCATATAGTTTTACATTCAACTAGTGTTTTTTTGTGTGTTGTCCTCGTCAGATCCCTAGCTCTTACACCATACTCCTCCGTCCGGATTGCATGTTTTCAAATGGATAAAAAGGATGTATCTAGAACTGAAATACGCCTAGACCCATCCATTTTTTCCGGATGGAGGGAATACATGTCAATATGTCATGCATTTCTATTCTTCAAGACTCTATTCCATCTCTCTCGTTGTCGCATGTTTTATAATTAAAGCACCATTCTTCTATACAAGGCATGCAAGGGAAGACGACTATGTTAGAATCTAAAGGGTTACAAACAAGGCCTTTGCAAAGATCCAAACTCCAGTGAGATAATAAACCAACTCCAGCTTTTATAGATACCGCCCAAAGACATAGAAACCCAACTCCTACCGATAATAAGCAGATTCCAGTACAAAGAACTAGTCCTCCCAATCCAGCAAAAATATGTCAACTCAATTCTAAGAAGCGTGTGTATCCTTGCATCATGAAATTTTATAGCATGCTGATCATATTTTCTACATGTTTCTTACCCATCTCTTTTAGAAAATAAGCTTAATGATAGAAGAATTTCTGCAATGGTATCGCTTATGAGGAAAGATTCTTGCAGAATTCTTTGTGCTCCAATGTAGATGTAAGTACCTGTTGTATATCACTATATTTTTACATCAGCATGTATTTTGTTAATCGGCGTGAATCCAACCTTTATCTGATCTAAATTTAGTTGTAGCAAAATGTATGATTAAAGGCCACAATGTTGATTTTTGTAAGGAATACTGCTCGTAGTTTTGCATCCCGAGCTGCATGAGTGTACTATCTCATATCAAGGGTTTGAATACTTTGGTTCTGCAGTGGGTTTTTCAGTGTTTTTTACCGTGTTGTCCTGTCAGATCCCTAGCTCTTACATCATACTCCCTCCGTCCGATTAAATGTCGCAGAAATGGATAAAACCGACGTATCTAGAACTGAAATACGCCTAGACCCATCCATTTATTTCCGGATGGAGGTAATACATGTCAATATGTCATGCCTTTGTATTCTTCAAGACTTATTCCATCTCCGTTGTAGCATGTTTTATAACCTAATCACCATTATTCTATATAAGGCATGCAAGGGGAAGACGACTATGTTAGAATCTCAAGGGTTACAAACCAGGTCTTTGCAAAAGATCCAAATGCCAGGAGATAATAAACAAGTCCGCTCCAGTCCAGAGAAACCCAACTCCATTTTTCATAGATACTGCTCCAGCACAGAGAAACCCAACTCCCACTGATAATAGGCAGATTCCAATGGCCAAAGAACTAGTCCGCTTCCATCCAAAGAAAAGAATGTCAACTCCATTCTAAGAAGCGCATGCAGATCCTCGATCATGAAATTTTATAGCATTCTGATCATATTTTCTACATGTTTCTTACCCATCTCTTTTAGAAAATAAAGTTAAACGATAGAAGACTTCCTCCATTGGGATCATATTCGAGGAAAATATCTTATGGAATTCTCCGTGCTCCAATGTGATGTAAGTACTGTTGTATATCACTACATTTTTACATCAACATGTATTTTGTTAATCGGCGTGAATCTAACCTTTATCTGATCTAAAATTAGTTGTAGCAAAATGTTAAAGGCGCCAATGTTGATTTTTGTAAAGAAAACTGCCCGGTAGTTTTGCATATCGAGCTGCATGAATGTACTATCTCATATCACGCACATTATGAATTGTAGTGCTTCTCCGTTGCCCATTCATTCATTGTGTCAATGTTGCTTTCAGATTACCTTACCGGCTGATGATAACTGTGCCATATTGTGTTAATTTGGTGTAGGTTAGTTGCCCAAACGCTCACAGTCAATGTTGCTTTCCTATTATCCGACTTGGCCAATGATAGCGATGCTAGTGTGTTAATTTTGTGCAAAGCTGTCAAGATAAGAAGACAAACTCGAAAACAGCAAGGCAACCCCATTGTTTCTTTCCAGTAAATCTAGGCCAGGTAATATGGCAATAACTTATGATTAATCGGCTTCATTCCCGTCCTAATTTATGTTATGATGAAGTGGTCGAGACACTCTCCACTATCAATAATACAAGCCCGCCAAAATCGCCATCCGAATCTGCTCAAGATCCTCCGCCTCAATGCAGCGGAATAAATGTATGTTTGTGAACCAATTAATGGCTGAAGCAATGATGGAAATGGTGGATGAATCAGAGGTGCAGAGTCGCGGCACACAACAACCGATCAATGTTTTCAGAGACAAGTAGCAAAGCCGAAAGAACTTGCCCACATGCTTATGGGCGCCATCCGTACGAGGTTGCATTGACACGCTGTAGATGGTTAGGTTCTCTTATTTATTTGCACCGCATCAATCTTCGATTGCCCAAAGGATGTACTTTCCGTAATATATGCCGGATGTGCAACGTTATTCCCTCGTATGCCGCACCTTTGCTTGATCGGTTTTGGCCATGTGCATAATTGCTCGTCAGAATGGGCTCAAATTATCTAATTTGGCCTAAAGACATGTACCAACTTTAGTGGGCCCATTAAGTTAGTGGGTCGTTATTAGGCCGAAAGTTAATGGTCGCCCTCTTACCTCCCGGTCGTTAATGTGCCGACATCGAAGCGGCAACAGTGGCCCTAATTTATTTCACGGCCGTTAATAGTCCGTTACTAAGTTTGGGCTACATATGGCCCAACTATACTATAAGCCTTTAGCAGGCCGAAAGAGACAGCGGGCTTGTACTGGACCATGAAGACCATGGGCCGCTAAGAGGCCGAAAGTTAGGTTGTATTGTAAATGGCCCAATCAGGTTGTGGGCCTTTAGCAGCCGAAAGAGAAACCGGGCTGGTATTGACCATGAAGGGCATGGGCCGTTAAAAGGCCAAAACTAAGGTCCGACTACAAATGGCCCAACTCATTTATGGTCCGTTAATAGGCCGAAGGCACACAGGCCGGAATTGGCCCAACACTTAAATGGGTCACTAAAAGGCCAAAACTCAGTCCGACTACAAATGGCCCAACTGATTTATGGGTCAAACAGTCGAAGTGACACCGGCCAAAATTGGCCCAACACTTAAATGGGCCGCTAAAAGGTCAAACTCGTGTCGATAACAAATGGCCCATCAGATTTATGGGTCAATAACAGTCGAAAGACACACCGGCCGAAATTAGCCCAACATTTAAATGGGTCGCTAAAAGGCCGAAGATGTACATCCTAAAATTGGCCCATCCATTAAATGGGTCGTTATCAGGTCGAAATTCATCGGGCCGATATTGAGCCCAAATATATAGCGGCTGTTAACGGCTCAAACCGACGATGGGCTGCAATGGTGTCAAATCTTTAATGGGCCGCTGACGGGTCAATTGGCACATCTCGTATGGGTCGTGGGCTTAAATGGACCTCGACACAAGTAGGCCTTTGTATGGGCTGGCTCGCTAATTTTACCGGGCTGCCTTTTCACGTGAATGGGCCTCATTAATGTGCACGGTCGACGATCATAGGCGCCTTCCATCCAATGAGTGGATGACATCCGTCCCAACGATGAGTCGACACGCAGTTTCTCCAGCCAATGATGATTTTACACGGAAAATCCCCATTGGTCGGGCTGTTAACGGGTTATCGGATCCAAAACCCGACCCGATAGCTTAACGGCGTTCGCTACGGCGGATGCCACGGTCGGTCACCCTTGGCGTAAAGCACTTCAGGATGCGCGATTTATCGTCATGGAAGTGGACACTTCCGTGATGATAATTTTGGTAATGTCATGGAACACTTCTACGACAAAGACAGTATGACTATCTTGATTATGTCATAAAATCGCCATGGATGTACATGCATGACAAAAACTCGACCCATCGTGACAAACACGATCATCACGAAAGTGTATTTTTGTAGTGTAATTTTGACTGTTGTTCAATGATCTACCCCATCACTATTGTACCCCTTGCCAAACTTAGTGTAGGGTATACAATAGATCTCTTACACAAAGATGGCATACTTTATAGAACCTATGATCGAGGCATAGGGAATGACTTTCATTCTCTTTTTCTATCTTCCGCCGTGGTCGGGCTTTGAGTCTTACTCAATTTCACACCTTGTAACACAGTGCAAGAACTCTTTCTTTGACTGCTCCATTTTGAACTACTTCAAAATCTTGTCAAGGTATGTACTCATTGAAAAACTTATCAAGCATCTTGATCTATCTCTATAGATCTTGATGCTCAATATGTAAGCAGCTTCACCGAGGTCTTTCTTTGAAAACTCCTTCAAACACTCCTTTATGCTTTGCGTAATAATTCTACATTATTTTCGATCAACAATATGTCATTCACATATACTTATCGAAATGTTGTAGTGCTCCCACTCACTTTCTTGTAAATACAGCTTCACCGCTAGTCCAGATAAAACTATATGCTTTGATCAACTTATCAAAGTGTATATTCCAACTCCGAGATGCTTGCACCACCATAGATGGATCGCCGAGCTTGCATATTTTGTTAGCACCTTTAGGATTGACAAAACCTTCTGGTTGCATCATATACAACTCTTCTTTAATAAATCCATTAAGGAATGCAATTGTGTTTATCCATTTGCCAGATTTCATAAAATGCAGCAATTGCTAACATGATTCAGACAGACTTAAGCATCGCTACGAGTGAGAAAAAACTCATCGTAGTCAACACCTTGAACTTTGTCCAAACCCCTTTCGACAAGTCTAGCTTTGTAGATAGTAACACTAATATCAGCGTCCGCCTTCCTCTTGAAGATCCATTTAATCTCAATGGCTCACCGATCATTGGGCAAGTCAATCAAGTCCATACTTTGTTCTCATACATGGATCCATCTCGATTTCATGGCCTCAAGCCATTTCATGAATCTGGGCTCATCATCGCTTCTCATAGTTCGTAGGTTCGCCATGGTCAAGTAACATGACCTCCGAACGGGATTACCGCATTCACTCGTGCGGATCTCACTGTTGACCCACGAGGTTCGATAGTAACTTGATCCGGGTTACGTGATCATCATCATTAGCTTCCTCACTAATTGGTGTAGGAATCACTGGAACTGATTTCTATGATGAACTACTTTCCAATTCGGGAGAAGGTACAATTACCTCATCAAGTTTTACTTTCCTCCCACTCACTTCTTTCGAGGGAAACTCCTTCTCTAGAAAGGATCCATTCTTAGCAACGAATGTCTTGCCTGCAGATCTATGATAGAAGGTGTACCCAACTGTCTCCTTTGGGTATCCTATGAAGACATATTTCTCCAATTTGGGTTTGAGCTTATCAGGATGAAACTTTTCACGTAAGCATTGCAACCCCAAATTTTAAGAAACGACAACTTTGGTTTCTTGCCAAACCACAGTTCATATTGTCGTCTCAACGGATTTAGATGGTGCCCTATTTAACGTGAATGTAGCTGTCTCTAATGCATAGCCCCAAAAAGATAGTGGTAAATCAGTAAGAAACATCATAGATTGCACTATATCCAATAAAGTACGGTTATGACGCTCGACACACCATTATGTGTGGTGTTCTGTGTGGCATGAGTTTGTGAAACTATTCCACATTGTTTTAATTGAAGGCCAAACTCAGAATCTCAATATTTACCTCTACGATCGATCGAGAAACTTTATTTTCTTGTTACGATGATTCTTTACTTCACTCTGAAATTCTTTGAACTTTTGAAATGTTTCAGACTTATGTTTCATCAAGTAGATATACCCATATCTGCTCAAATCATCTGTGAAGGTCAAAAAACAATGATACCCACCGTGAGCCTCAACACTCATTGGACCACATACATCGGTATGTATTATTTCCAACAAGTCAGTGGCTCGCTCCATTGTTCCGGAGAACGGAGTCTCGGTCATCTTGCCCATGAGGCAAGGTTCGCAAGCATCAAGTGATTCCAAAAGCCCATCAGCATGGAGTTTCTTCATGCGCTCTACACCAATATGACCTAAACGGCGGTGCCATATACAAGTTGCACTATCATTATTAACTTTGCATCTTTTTGTTTCAATATTATGAATATGTGTATCACTACGATCGAGATCCAAAAAAACTATTTTCATTGGGTGTATGACCATCGAAGGTTTTATTCATGTAAACAGAACAACAATTATTCTCTAAATTAAATGAATAACTGTATTGCAATAAACATGATCAAATCATATTCATGCTCAACGCAAACACCAAATAACATTTATTTAGGTTCAACACTAATCCCGAAAGTATAGGGAGGTGCGATGATGATCATATCAATCTTGGAACCACTTCCAACACACATCATCACTTCACCTCAACTAGTCTCTGCTTATTCTCAGAACTCCTATTTCGAGTTACTAATTTTTAGCAACCAACAAGTATCAAATACCTGTGGGCTACTATAAACACTAGTGAGGTACACATCAATAACTTGTATATCAAATATACCCTTGTTCACTTTGCCACCCTTCTTATCCACCAAATATTCGTGGCATTTCCGCTCAAAGGACCATTTCCTTTGCAAGAGAAGCACCTCCGCCAGGCTTTAGTCTAGCTTTGGGCTTCTTCACGAAGTGACAACCTGCTTGCCATTCTACATGAAGTTCCCTTTCTTCCCTTTGCCCTTTCTTGAAACTAGTGGTCTTGTTAACCATCAACACTTGATGCTTTTCTTGATTTCTACCTTCGTCGATTTCAGATCACGTAAGAGCTTGGGAATCGCCTCCGTTATCCCTTGTATATTATAGTTCATCACGAAGTTCTAGCAACTTGGTGATAGTGACTAGAGAACTCGTCAATCACTATCTTATCCGGAAGATTAACTCCCACTTGATTCAAGTGATTGTAGTACTCGCATAACTGAGCACATGCTTACCGGGTTGAGCTATTCTCTCCATCTTGTAGGCAAAGTAATGTCGAGGTCTCATACCTCTCGACACGGGCATGAGTATGAAATACCAATTTCAACTCTTGGAACATCTTATATCCTCTGTATGCTCAAAACATTTTTGAAGTCCCGTTCTAAGTCAGAAGCATGGTGCACTAAACTATCAAGTAGTCATCATACCGAAGCTTTTGTCAAAACGCTCAAAACGCCTCAGATTCCGCCCTCCTACAATAGTTTTGTCACCTAGCGTGCATCAAGGACATAATTCTTCCGGCAGCAATGAGGATAAATCCTTAGATCACGGACCAAGTCCGCATCATTGCTACTATCATCTTTCAACATATTTTTCTAGGAACATATCAAAATAATAATAAACGGGAGCAACATCGCGAGCTATTGATCTACAAACATAGTTATGCAAATACTATCAGACTAAGTTCATGATAAATTAAAGTTCAATTAATCATATTACTTAAGAACTCCCACTTAGATAGACATCTCTAATCGCCTAAGTGATCACGTGATCCATATCAACTAAACCATGTCCGATCATCACGTGAGATGGAGTAGTTTTCAATGGTGAACATCACTATGTTGATCATATCTACTATATGATTCACGCCGACCTTTCGCCTCAAAGGTTCCGATGCCATATCTCGCATATGCTAGGCTCGCAAGTTTAACCTGAGTATTCCGCATGTGCAAAACTGTCTTGCACCCGCTATTTTGAACGTAGAGCTTATGACACCCGATCATCACGTGGTGTCTCGCATGAAGAATCAAGAACGGTGCATACTCAGGGAGAACACTTATACCTTGAAATTTTATTAAGGGATCATCTTATAAAGCTATCATTAACTAAGCAAAATAAGATGTATAAAAGATAAACATCACATGCAATCAAAATATGTGACATGATATGGCCATCATCATCTTGTGCCTTTGATCTCCATCTCCAAAGCATCATCATGATCTCCATCGCCACCGGCATGACACCATGATCTCCATCATCTTGATCTATATCAATGTGTCGTCACATGGTCGTCTCGCCAACTATTGCACTTGCAACTATTGCTATAACATAGCGATAAAGTAGAGCAATTATTTGGTACTTGCATCTTATGCAATAAAGAGACAACCATAAGGCTTCTTCCAGTTGCCGATAACTTCAACAAAACATGATCATCTCATACAACAACTTATATCTCATCACGTCTTGACCATATCACATCACAACATACCCTGCAAAAACAAGTTAGACGTCCTCTACTTTGTTGTTGCAAGTTTTACGTGGATGCTACGGGCTGAGCAAGAACCGTTCTTACCTACGCATCAAAACCACAACGATAGTTCATAAAGTTAGTGTTGTTTTAACCTTCTCAAGGATCGGGGTAGTCACACTCGGCTCAACTAAAGTTGAGAAACCGACACCGCTAGCCACCGTGTGCAAAGCACGCCGGTAGAATCAGCCTCGTAAGCGCACGCGTAATGTCGGTCCGGGCCGCTTCATCCAACAATACCGCCAACCAAAGTATGACATGCGGTAAGCAAGATGGCTTGTATTGCCCACAACTCACTTGTGTTCTACTCGTGCATATAACATCTACGCATAAACCAGGCTCTGATACCACTATTGGGAACGTAGTAATTTCAAAAAAATTCCTACGCACACGTAGGATCATGGTGATGCATAGCAACGAGAGGGGAGAGTGTTGTCTACGTACCCTCGTAGACCGTAAGCGGAAGCGTTTATCAATGCAGTTGATGTAGTCATACGTCTTCACGATCCGACCGATCCAAGTACCGAAAGCACGGCACCTCCAAGTTCTGCACACGTTCGGCTCGGTGATGTCCTCGCCTTCTTGATCCAACAAGACGGGCGAAGTAGTAGATGAGTTCCGGCAGCACGATGGTGTGGTGACGGTGTTGGTGAAGAACAATCTCCGCAGGGCTTCGCCTAAGCACTACGAAAACTATGACGGAGGAAAAACTAGAGGGGACGGGGTTGCCGGCACACGGCTTGGTGTTTCTTGATGTGTCTTTGGTGCTAGCCCTGCCCCTCTATTTATATGTTGAGCCCCGGGGTCGAAACTTGGAGCAAAAGCCTCCTTGAAGTCGGTTTTGCCCAAAGGCAAGAGTCCCACTGACTCCGTGACCAAACGCCGCAATCCTTGGCGTCGCCCAGACGCCATGGGCCTCAGCTGTTCGCCAGACGCCAGGTCTCCGGCGCTTAGTCCCCGGCCCACAAAACTCCTTTTGCACCGACCTAAAGCCTCGTGGGCTTCACCCCTTGGCCGAACCATATTATCCTATATATCAATCTTTACCTCCGAACAATCCCGGAGCTCCTCGTCATGTCCGTGATCTCATCTGGGACTCCAAACAACATTCGTCAACAACATACATAACTCATATAATACTATATCATCAACTAACGTTGTTGCATGGACCCTACGGGTTCGAGAACTATGTAGACATGACCGAGACACCTCTCTACTAATAACCAATAGCGGAACCTCGATGCCCATATTGGTCTTTACATATTCTACTTAAGATCTTTATCGTCGAATCAGCATAACAACATACGTTGTTCCCTTTATCATCGGTATGTTACTTGCCCGAGATTCGATCGTTGGTATCACTATACTTTGTTCAATCTCGCACCGCAAGTCTCTTTACTCGCTCCGTAATACATCATCCCGCAACTAACTCATTAGTTACAATGCTTGCAAGGCTTATAGTGATGTGCATTATCGAAAGGGCCCGAGATACCTCTCCCATAACCGAAAGTGACAAATCCTAATCTCAAATACGCTAACCCAACAAGTACCTTTGAGACACCAGAGAGCACCTTCATAATCACCCAGCTTACATTGTGATGTTTGGTAGCACACAAAGTGTTCCTCCGTAAACGGAGTTGCATAATCTCATGGTCATAGGAACATGTATAAGTCATGAAGAAATCAATAGCAACATACTAAACGATCAAGTGCTAAGCTAACGGAATGGGTTTGTCAATCACATCATTCTCCTAATGATGTGATCCTCGTTAATCAAATGACAACTCATGTCTATGGCTAGGAAACATAACCATCTTTGATCAACGAGCTAGTCAAGTAGAAGCATACTAGTGACACTGCTTGTCTATGTATTCACACATGTATCATGTTTCCGTTAATACAATTCTAGCATGAATAATAAACATTTATCATGATATAAGGAAATAAATAATAAGTTTATTATTGCCTCTAGGGCATATTTCCTTCATTTTAATACGCCTTGAGAAAGCAAAGTTGAAAGATGATGGTTGCAATTACACGGACTGGGTCCATAACTTGAGGATTATCCTCATTGTCGCATGTAAGAATTACGCCCCGAAGCACCGCTGGGTGCCGTGCCTGCTGCAGATGCAACCGATTTACGCTAAGAACGCTTTGGCAGAGCAAAGCTAATGACTACTCGATAGTTCAAGGTGCCATGCTTTACGGTTTCGTAACCGACTTCAACGACGCTTTTGAACGCCATGGAGCATATGACATGTTCCGGTTGAAGTTAATATTTCAAGCAAATGCCCCGATTGAGAGATATGAAGTTCCAATAAGTTCTACAACTCGCAAGATGGAGGAGAATAGTTCTGCAAGGAACATATACTCAAAATGTCTAGGTATAATAATCACTTGATTCAACCGGGAGTTAATCTTCCGGATGATAGTGTCATTGGCGAATTCTTCAATCATCGCCACCAAGCTACAAGAGCTTTGTGATGAACTATAATATGCAAGGGCCAAGGGATGGATAAGACAATTCCCGAGCTCTTCGCAATGCTAAAGGTTGCGGAGGTAGAAATCACGAAGGAGCATCAAGTGTTGATGGTCAATAAGACCACCAGCCAAGAAAATGGTAAAGGGAAGAAGAAGGGCAATTAAGAAGAACAAGAAACAAGTTGTCGCTCAGAGAAGAAACCCAAGTCCGACCTAAGCCTCGAGACTCGAGTGCTTCTACCGCAAATGACTGGTCATCGAAGCGGAACTGCCCCAAGTATTTGGCGGATAAGAAGGATGGCAAGGTGAACAAAGGTATATGTGATATACATGTTATTGATGTGTACCTTACTAATGCTCGCAGAGCACCTCCGGGTATTTGATATCGGTTCTCATATAATATTTGCAACTCAAAACAGGGACTACGGATTAAGCAAAGATTGGCCAAGGACGAGGTGACGATGCGCGTGGGAAATGGTTCCAAAGTCGATGTGATGTGGTCGGCACGCTACCTCTACATCTACCTCCGGGATTAGTTTTAGACCTGAATAATTGTTATTTGGTGCCAAAGCAAGCATGAACATTATATCCGGATCTTGTTTGATGCGAGACGGTTATTCATTTAAATCGAGAATAATGGTTGTTCTATTTATATGAGTAATATCTTTTATGGTCATGCACCCTTGAAGAGTGGTCTATTTTTATTAAATCTCAATAGTAGTGATACACATATTCATAATATTGAAGCCAAAATGCAGAGTTGATAATGATAGTGCAACTTATTTGTGGCAATCGCCGCTTAGGTCATATTGGTGTAAAGCGATGAAGAAACTCCATACTGATGGACTTTTGGAATCACTTGATTATGAATAACTTGGTACTCGCGAACCATGCCTCATGGGCAAGATGACTAAAACGCCGTTCTCCGAAACAACGGAGCGAGCAACAGATTTGTTGGAGATCATACATATTGATGTATGTGGTCCAATGAATATTGAGGCTCGCGGCGGGTATCGTTATTTTCTCACCTTCACAGATGATTTGAGCAGATATGGGTATATCTACTTAATGAAACATAAGTTTGAAACATTTGAAAAGTTCAAAGAATTTCAGAGTGAACTGGAAAATCATCGTAACAAGAAAATAAAGTTTCTACGATCTGATCGTGGAGGAGAATATTTGAGTTACGAGTTTGGTCTACATTTGAAACAATGCGAATAGTTTCGCAACTCATGCCACCGAACATCACAATAAATGGTGTGTCCGAACGTCAGAATCGTGATTTTACTAGATATGGTGCGATCTATGATGTCTCTTACCGATTTACCGCTATCGCTTTGGGGTTATGCTTTAGAGACGGTTGCATTCACGCTAAATAGGGCACCATCAAAATCTGCTGACACGGCTACCATGAACTGTGGGTTTGGCAAGAAACCAAAGTTGTCGCTTTCTTAAAGTTTGGGGCTGTGATGCTTATGTGAAAAAGCTTCAACCCGATAAGCTCGAACCCAAATTGAAGAAATGTGTCTTCATAGGATACCCAAAGGAAATGTTGGGTATACCTTCTATCACAGATCCAAGGCAAGACATTCGCTGTTAAGAATGGATCCTTTCTAGAGAAGGATTTTCTCTCAAGAAGTGAGGGAGGAAAGTAGAATTTGATGAGGTAACTGCATCTGCTCCCTTATTGAAAGTAGTTCATCACGTAAACCAGTCGTGACACCTACACTAATCAAGAAGAAGCTAATGATATTGATCATGAAACTTCAGATCAAGTTACTACCGGACCTCGTAGGTCAAACAGAGTAAGATCTGCACTAGAGTGGTATGGTAATCCTATTCTGGAGGTCATGTTACTTGACCAAGGCGAACCTACGAACTATGAAGAAGTGATGGTGAGCCCAGATTCCGCAAAATGGCTTGAGGCCATGAAATCTGAGATGGGATCCATGTATGAGAACAAAGTGTGGAATTTGGTTGACTTGCCCGATGATCGACAAGCCATAGAGAATAAATGGATCTTCAAGAAGAAGACTGATGCTGACGGTAATGTTACTGTCTACAAAGCTCGACTTGTTGCGTAAGGTTTTCGACAAGTTCAAGGAGTTGACTACGATGAGACTTTCTCACCCGTAGCGATGCTTAAGTCTGTCTGAATCATGTTAGCAATTGCCGCATTTTATGATTATGAAATTTGGCAAATGGATGTCAAAACTGCATTCCCGAATGGATTTCTGGAAGAAAAGTTGTACATGATGCAACCGAAAGGTTTTGTCGAACCAAAGGGAGCTAACAAAGTGTGCAAGCTCCAATGATCCATTTATGGACTGCAAGCCTCTCGAGTTGGAATAAATGTTTTGATAGTGTGATCAAAGATATGGTTTTATATAGACTTTGGAGAAGCCTATATTTACAAGAAAGTGAGCGGGAGCTCTGTAGCATTTCTAATATTATATGTGGATCACATATTGCTAATTGGAAATGATATAGAATTTCGGATAGCATAAAAGGATACTTGAATAAGAGTTTTCAATGAAAGACCTCGTGAAGCAGCCTATATATTGGGCATCAAGATCTATCGAGATAGATCAAGACGCTTAGTTGGACTTTCACAAAGCACATACCTTGACAAAGTTTTGAAAAAGTTCAAAATGGATCAAGCAAAGAAAGGGTTCTTGTCTGTGTTACAAGGTGTGAAGTTGAGTCGACTCAATGCCCGATCACCGCAGAAGATAGAGAGAAATGAGAAGTGTTCCTATGCTTCAGCCATAGGCTCTATCATGTATGCAATGTTGTGTACTGCACTGATGTGTGCCTTGCTATTAGCTTAGCAGGAGGTACCAAAGTAATCCAGAATGGATCATCGGACAGCGGTCAAGAACATCCCAAATACCGAAAAGGACTAAGGATAGGTTTTCGCTTATGGAGGTGACAAAGAGCTCGTCAGAAATGGTTACGCCGACATAAGCTTTGACACCGATCCGACGATTCTAAATCGCAAACCGGATACGGTTTACATTGAACGGTGGAGCTGCCATTGATGCGCTTCTAAACAAAGCATTGTATGGATCTACATGTGAAGTAGAGTACATAGCTGCTTCGGAAGCAGCAAATGAAGGAGTTCATATCCCATCTAGGTGTCATACCTAGTGCATCGGGTCCAATGAAAATCTTTTGTGACAATATTGGTGCAATTGCTTTGGCAAAGGAATCCAGATTTCACAAGAGAACCAAGCACATCAAGAGATGCTTCAATTCCATCCGGGATCAAGTCCAGGTGGGAGACATAGAGATTTGCGAAATACATACGGATCTGAATGCTGCAATTCGCTGACTAAGCCTCTTCCATGAGCAAAACATGATCAGCACCAAGACTCCATGGGTGTGAGAATCATTATCGTATAATCTAGATTATCGACTCTAGTGCAAGTGGAGATCAAGGAAATATGCCCTAGAGGCAATAATAAAGTTATTATTTATTTCCTTATCTCATGATAAATGTTTATTATTCATGCTAGAATTGTATTAACCGGAAACATAATACATGTGTGAATACATAGACAAACATAGTGTCACTAGTATGCCTCTACTTGACTAGCTCGTTGATCAAAGATGGTTGAGTTTCCTAGTCATAGACATGAGTTGTCATTTGATTATCTAGATCACATCATTAGGATAATGATGTGATTGACTTGACCCATTCCGTTAGCTTAGCACTTGATCGCTTAGTTTATCGCTATCGCTTTCTTCATGACTTATACATGTTCCTATGACTATGAGATTATGTAACTCCCGATTACATGTTCGCACACCTAACACGCCACCGCGGTACCTCAACGCCGGGGTGATGCACCGCAGCTCACGCCGAAGGAGACCTACCGGAAGCGCGACACGCAAGACAATCCGTGGGCGCTTTGTAGACCCAAACCCCACACGCCCGGAGGGACCTCGCTGATGCCAGAAGCGGCTATGGGCTGCCCTAGGTTAGCCTCGACCGCCTCTAGGACCTCGAGGTTCACCGCTAAGGAGTCCTGGATTAGGGGTGTCCGGACAGCCAACTATCACCGCTATTTGACTCGGACTATGAAGATACAAGATTGAAGACTTCGCCCCGTGTCCGGATGGGACTTTCCTTGGCGTGAAGGCAAGCTTGGCGATACGGATATGTAGATCTCCTACCATTGTAACCGACTCGGTAACCCTAACCCTATCCGTGTCTATATAAACCGGAGGGTTTTAGTTCAGAGGATCTAACAACAATCATACCATAGGCTAGCTTCTAGGTTTAGCCTCTTTGATCTCGTGGTAGATCCAATCGCTTGTACTACCCATATCATCAATATTAATCAAGCAGAGTAGGGTATTACCTCCATCGAGAGGGCCCAACCTGGTAAAAACATCGTGTCCTTGTCTCCTGTTACCATCCGCCTAGACGCACAGTTCGGGACCCCTACCGAGATCCGCCGGTTTTGACACCGACATTGGTGCTTTCATTGAGAGTTCCTCTATGCCGTCAGCGCCGTGAAGGATGCCTCATCTCGCCTTTAAAGACGGCACTGCTGTTAAGGAGCCTTGGCCACCGCCAAACTCTCCGCTAGGCGGTTTTCTTATGACCGCCGTTGCGCGTCATGCTACCGACGATGACTTCTCGGTCATCGAAGCAATTCACATTAACTCGAACTCGCCGAGCAGTTAGATCCGATGGAGCTTCTCTTCCTTGAACGAGCTCTTGATCGATCGCTGCCCGGGAGTCACTACAGACTCACGATCGATTGGGCCTAAAACCGATCCGAGAGAGATCGACTTCCCTGTGCTACCCACCACGTTGTTGTGGTAGAGGAACAATACGCGAATTTTCTCCTACCTTAAGGACTAGCTATGTACGGATTCCCGACCCTCCATGCCGGATTCCCACGGAGGGGAGGACACTACTCAAGCCCTGAACTTAAAGTCAGGCAATGGGCTAGATTCATTAGACAACCTCCAGGAACCCAAGCTTCCAAGTTCGGAAACTTCTTGGCCCTTGAATCTTAGATCGGACGGAGTTCGGAATTTAATTCCACCCGCCAACCAAACATAAGCGATCTATCCTAAATCCGCAAGAGCCCGCCAAACAAAGACATCATTATCGGGCCGATTCTCCCGTTATGGACAGGATAAAGGATCGCCGCGAGGAGGACGAATCGTGATTCTTCCGCAATAATTGCACGGACAAGGAATCCTAAATGCCATAAGTCGTCAGGAAATTACACGCCATTGACTTGGCGCCCATAGTAGTAAAGTACTGTATGGCGGACAGCCACTTAGAAAACCGAAATCAAATTTTGGGATAATCCGCCCGTATACGACCCTAGTCCGAAATAAAAGGGTGCATCATCACCAGCACCGGGTTACATACCAAAAGCAAAAAACCCAAAGGGCATGGAACCGATCGAGGGATGGCTGCTGGACCTCGCAAAATTCATAGCACGTAGGGCGCCACTCCAACTCATAGCCTTAGAGCATGTTGATACTACGGTGGCCAAAGTGGCAAAGAGCTCTTAGCTCCAGAGCACCAGCCCAAGAATACCAAGACGGTATTAATAGTCTACGAGACTTTCAGATCAAATAATATGCGAAACGAACACTCCGCAGCCTTGCCAAAGTCTACCAGATAGCAACAATAAATCCATGGAGGACACGACTATTACCTTTAACGCCAAAGGATTTAACCTAAATTCGAACTGCCCGAGCACCACCAGATTGGTCCTCGTTCAATAGTGGATTCGCTTTGCCTTTACCAAGGTACTCATGGACGGCGGCAAGGATTAAACCTCATCTACGAGGAAACCTTCAAAAATGGAAATAGACTGAGCCGCATTGAGCGAAGCAGACAACCTTTCGAGGAATAATCCCCAGTCGGGAAGCATGTTGTATAGGAAAGATCACACTAGATGTGCTGTTCGGCACACCGGACAATTATAGGCCCAAGGAGGTCACATTCCAAGTGGCCCCGTTCAGCAGCGGATACCACACTCTATTAGGGCGAGAGGCATTCACAATTTTCCAAGCTATACCCCATTACGGGTACATGAAGCTCAAAATGCCCGGACCCAACGGAATTATCACTCTCGCTAGTGACCTGTATATAGCCCGCTACCGAAAATAAACAGCCGACTTGCCCTTGATGCACTATCCGGCCCTAGCGGCAGAGGAACTCATCGCACTGTGCTCCACGGTGAACAGGGACGATGTGATACTCGATAAGAGATCCAAGTCCACCTCTTTAAACCGCGATTTAAATTGTCAAATTCCAAGTCCATCCAATGGACCCTAACAAACGGCTCCATCGGGCACAATTAAACCTCGATGTGGACGCCGCACCACGAGAATTCCTACGCTAAAATTGGGACATTTTTGCTCGCACCTTCGACATGCCAGAATCCCACGCCGCCGGGCAGAGCACAGCCTAAATATCCTAAAAGGATTCAAGCTACCAAACAAGCTCTTTGGCGTTTCTCCGAACCCAAGAGATGTGCCATGGAGAGGAGCTAGCTAAACTATTGGAGGCCGGATTCATCGAGATATCAAACATCCGGACGGCTAGCAAACCCGGTAATGGTACCAAAGAAGGACAACTCGCGCCAATGTGTCGATTTTAAGGACCTTAACAAGGCCTTCCCAAAGGATCCTTCCTCTCCCCAGCATCGATCAAATTATTGATGCTACCGCAGGACACGATTCATTGTGTTTCTCGACGATACTCCGCTACCACCAAATTAAGATGGCAGAGCTGCATCAAGCCGCAACGGCATTCATCACTCCATATGGCCCATTCTCGCTTCAACACAATGCCCTTTGGGCTCAAAAACGCCAAGCAACATATCAGCGCATGATTCGTATATGTCCGCAAACCAGATCGGCAAAACAAAGGAGGCATACGAGACGATGTGGTCGCAAATCCAAGCATGTCGAAACCCTCGACGACTTGAGGCTCACATTCGATAATCTCCAACTTATGACATAAAGCTCAACCCGAAAATGCGCTTTTCGCATCACCGGAAAGCTCTTGGGCTTCATTGTATCCGTAGAGGAATTGAAGCAAACCCAGCCAAGATCCGAGCTCACACAATTGATATCCCCAAAGACCTCAAACAAATACAAAATTGATCGATGTGTGGCGGCTCTAAGCCGCTTTTATCTCCCGCTTAGGTGAAAAGGCATTACCCTTTATCGCTTCTCCGGCCAAGACCAACACTTCGAGTGGACGGATGCTGCCTGGTCGGACTTGAAGAAATAAAAGCCATATTGGCAACAACCGTCTCTCGCCGCGCCCAACATGGGCGAACCAATGCTATTATACATCGCAAAGAACCCATCAAGTCGTAGCGCGGTGCTCGTTGTCAAACGAGAAACGGACGGACACAAGTTCCTCTCCAAAACCAGTTTACTACGATCCACCGCCCTAACTCCATGCAAGTCACGACACCGCATTATCAAAAGATAGCATACGCGTGTTCATGGCATCCCGAAGTTGCTACACTACTTCCAAGAGTGTTCGATAACAGTAGCCTCAAGTACCTCTTAATGACATTATAAACAACCGCGACGTTAACGGGCCGGATTGCTAAATGGGCCATTGAGCTCCTCGTGTTCGACATAACCTACAAGCCACGGCGAGCTATTAAGTCGCAAGTTTTGGCTGACTTCATCGATGGATCAAGTCGAACTCGCTAAAGAGTACGGCGATATTACAACCGGATCATGCACATCGACGGATCCAAAATGTTGGCCGCTCTGGGTCAAGGCTGCTCGACGCCCCCAACCGGAGATACAGCCCAATACGCATTTCAAATAATGTACACGGACTCCAACAACGCAGCCAATACGAGGCCCTTCTACATGGTCTCCGGATGGCGCTCCATGGGCATTCAACGCCTAGAGGTGCGCGATTCGAACTCGTGATATCCCAAATAAATGGGGACTTTGATGCCAAGGATCCAAAATGGCAGCTTATCGCAATGCCGCCTTAAAATGTCAGCTCGGTTTGAGGGGCTCAATTTCACCATATAGCTCGATAACAACCAAAGCAGACGGTTGGCACGCATTGCAAAGCGCGATGCCTCCCCCTCCCACATCTTCCTAGAGAGGCTTTTCAAGCCATCCGATTATGGGAGGGAGAGTCCGAAATAACAACCCGGACCCAACCACACCGCCCACACCAACATTCCGACGAGTTGGTGGTCCCGCCAATGAAATAACACCGCATCCCACACAATAATGGCAGTCATTGCCCTGCGGACGTAATCCATTCCTAGCCTACCTAACTAGGCAGAACTTCCCGAGGACTAAAACGAGGCCCGCTGATAGTGCGCGGTTCAAAGCCTATAAGGTCCATGAGGGAGAGCTTTATAAGAAAAGCACAACCAGAGTCCTTCAAAGGTGTATCTCCAAGAGGAAGGGCGGAATCTCCTGGCTGAAATTCATGCCGGACTCGGTGGGCACCATGGCGCAGCCCGGCCCTTGTAGGCAAGGCCTTCCGACAGGATTTTATTGGCCGACGCCCGGCAGATGCTCAGACTTAGTCCAACGATGCATCGTTGCCGCTCTTTGCTAATCAAAGCCACATGCCACCCACCGCCTCAAAACTATACCCATCACC
This sequence comes from Aegilops longissima, assembly GCA_021605205.1. Lineage (NCBI taxonomy): Eukaryota > Viridiplantae > Streptophyta > Magnoliopsida > Poales > Poaceae > Aegilops > Aegilops longissima. The sequence continues at coordinate 311,861,155 of CM038682.1, forward strand.
GCCCTTTGCGTCTAGGGGCTTGACATGGTTGGACCCCTTAAAGGAGGAACCCACAAGCAAAAATATCTATTGGTCATGGTGGATAAATTCACTAAATGGATAGAGGCCAAGCTCAGAAGACTACTGAATCCGGACCGTGATAGACTTCATATCAGGTAGTACACCGCACGGTGTCCCCCATAGCATCATCACCGATAATGGCACAACTTCACGGCCGACGAGGTCAAACTCGTGCAAAACATGGGCATCAAGCTCGACCACGCTCACCTATCACCCTCAAACTAACGGTCAAGTCGAGCGAGCAAATGGTCTAATCATGAGCGGCATTAAACCCAGTGCTAGTGCGGTCCTCAAGGAATCAAACACACACCGGTAGAGGAGCTCGACCAGACTGGGGCTGTGGACCACGCCAATTGCACTACCGGATTCACACCATTTTTATGATATATGGCGCAGGCAGTTTTACCTCGACATAATTCATGACTCACCTCGCAAGGCGATGTACGAAGAAAGAGAAGCCGAGCTCGATCGGCAGGACAGCTTGGACGCCTTTGGAGGAGGAGCGTGACATGGCAAAAAGCTCGCTCGCATTCTATCAACAGCAGCTCAAGATATCAAAGAAGGGAAGCACGGGCCAAAGCTTACAATGTTGGTGAACTAGTTCTACGCTCGCTTGACAAGAAAAGGACAAACTCAAGCCCAAATGGGAGGGTCCTTCATCATCGACCAAGTCCCGACCGCGGAGCGCATCGTCTCGCTAAACGATCGGATATCCCACTCGAGCCGAACCCATGGAACGCAGCCCGCCTCAAGATTCTACGCTTAGCGACTCGAGTTCGCCTCCTTCCTCCGCCTATATTTTATACTTTAAGCTGTCTTTTATTTATCTCCTCTCTCCTTTTTCCCCGCCGCTAAAGGCCTGCTTATGCATTGTTCAGACACCTTGACGCGCTTATCCGCCATTATACCTCGGGGCTTTTAATGTGCTTATTTATACGGGCTTTATGCCCAACACATGTGTCACACTTCCGCATGTACCTTTTATTCACCATTATATGCATCGATATGACTTAAGTTTTGGCCAAGCTGGGTTGTTCGCTCCTGTGCTTACCCCTACGCTCCCGATTGTTCGCTAGGTGGTAAAGGAGCACCTCTATTGTTACCGCCGGTCACCGGACGCTGCACTCGACCGGGTGAAGCCGAAAGCTAGCGCTTTAAGGGAATATTCGGTCGGTGAACTAAAAGACGATTTTATATTTTTCATTTATCTGCCCCCGTGATGCTTTTCTCGCTTTTTTAGTCCGACATGCACTTTAGGCATGCCTCCTGTGGAAAGGAACCCCTAACGGAACTATTCTCCCGGAAGATGTTTTACTAACCATGTAATATAACATAACTAGTTGGGCACTTGTCCGATAAAGCACTCATGACCCCTACACCGGTCTCCACGCATGCCCCGGTTTTTACATAACCGCGAGGGTATTCGACACACTCCGGACTATTGGGTCCCGAGGTTGAAGCGAAAAGGTCCGCTACTTTACAAACGATCTACAATCCGCTAGAAGGCATATTACATGTCATTTTAAATTACATAGTCAAATCGACCGATTGTATTCCTCTTCAATGCCGCCTAATAGGCTGTCTAGTTTACAGCTCGCTGAATACTTTATGCCAACTCTACTTGGCCGCACACTAAGCTCACAGGATCTCCTTCCTGTCGGCCCCACAGTCCGACCTCGCCATGTGGTTTGGGTCCGCCTTTGTGTACCGCTGCCTTCACCATGGCCCAGCCTCCTCGGGCGCTTTGACGGCAGGCCGATATCTTCCATAGTCGAAAGCGCCGCGTTCTCCCAAGCTTCTCCGCAAAACTCTCCAAGGCCTTCGGTAGGGGAGATAGATGGCCACAAGGCCTGGCGACGCTTTTCATCACCATCCAACTCGTTCATGCGCTTGCAATAGCTCGAAGAAGGTCACCAGAGAACCGGCATTTCTCTTCAGATTAATCCGTGAGCATACCTCTACAGCATATAACTCGATAGTTGACTTCTCGCCAACTCTTTTTCAAAGTTCGCGGCATACGAGACGATGTGGTCGTCAAATCCAAGCATGTCGAAACCCTCGGCGACTTGAGGCTCACATTCGATAATCTCCTAACTTATGACATAAAGCTCAACCCGGAAAATGCGTTTTGGCATCACCGGAAAGCTCTTGGGCTTCATTGTATCCGGTAGAGGAATTGAAGCAAACCCAGCCAAGATCCGAGCTCTGTCACAATTGGATATCCCCAAAGACCTCAAACAAATACAAAAATTGACTGGATGTGTGGCGGCTCTAAGCCGCTTTATCTCCTGCTTAGGTGAAAAGGCATTACCCCTTTATCGCCCCCTCCGGCGCACCGAACACTTCGAGTGGACGGATGCTGCCTTGGTCGGACTTGAAGAAATAAAAGCCATATTGGCAACAAATCCGGTCCTGGCCGCGCCCAACATGGGCGAACCAATGCTATTATACATCGCAGCAACCCATCAAGTCGTAAGTGCGGTGCTCGTTGTCAAACGAGAAACGGACGGACACAAGTTCCCTCTCCAAAAACCAGTTTACTACGTATCCACTGTCCTAACTCCATGCAAGTCACGATACCCGCATTATCAAAAGATAGCATACGCGGTGTTCATGGCATCCCGGAAGCTGCTACACTACTTCCAAGAGTGTTCGATAACAGTAGCCTCTGAAGTACCTCTTAATGACATTATAAACAACCGCGACGCAACGGGCCGGATTGCTAAATGGGCCATTGAGCTCCTCGTGTTCGACATAACCTACAAGCCACGGCGAGCTATTAAGTCGCAAGTTTTGGCTGACTTCATCGCCGAATGGACTGAAGCCGAACTCGCTAAAGAGTACGGCGCATATTACAACTGGATCATGCACATCGACGGATCCAAAATGTTGGCCGGCCTGGGGGCTGGCGTCGTTCTGACGTCCCCAACCGGAGATACAGTCCAATACGTACTTCAAATAATGTACACGGACTCCAACAACGCAGCCGAATACGAGGCCCTTCTACATGGTCTCCGGATGGCGCTCCATGGGCATTCAACGCCTAGAGGTGCGCGGGATTCGAACCTCGTGATATCCCAAATAAATGGGGACTTTGATGCCAAGGATCCAAAAATGGCAGCTTATCGCAATGCCGTCTTAAAAATGTCAGCTCGGTTTGAGGGGCTCGAATTTCACCATATAGCTCGGGATAACAACCAGGCAGCAGACGTGTTGGCACGCATTGGCGCAAAGCGCGATGCCTCCCCCCCTCCCACATCTTCCTAGAGAGGCTTTTCAAGCCATCCGTACTATGGGAGGGAGAGTCCGGAAATAACAACCCGGACCCAACCACACTGCCCCACACCGAACATTCCGACGTAGTTGGTGGTCCCGCCAATGAAATAACACCGTCATCCCACACAATAATGGCAGTCATTGCCCCGTGGACAGAACCATTCCTAGCCTACCTAACTAGGCAGGAACTTCCCGAGACTAAAACGAGGCCCACATGATAGTGCGGGCGGTCTAAAGCCTATAAGGTCCATGAGGAGAGCTTTATAAGAAAAGCACAACCAGAGTCCTTCAAAGGTGTATCTCCGAAGAGGAAGGGCGGAATCTCCCGGCTGAAATTCATGCCGGACTCGGTGGGCACCATGGCGCAGCCCGGGCCCTTGTAGGCAAGGCCTTCCGTACAGGATTTTATTGGCCGACGCCCCGGGCAGATGCTCAGGACTTAGTCCAACGATGCATCGGTTGCCAGCTCTTTGCTAATCAAAGCCACATGCCACCCACCGCCCTCAAAACTATACCCATCACCTGGCCCTTTGCGGTCTAGGGGCTTGACATGGTTGGACCCCTTAAAGGAGGAACCCACAAGCAAAAATATCTATTGGTCATGGTGGATAAATTCGCCAAATGGATAGAGGCCAAGCCTGTAAAGACGGCTGAATCCGGACCGGTGATAGACTTCATATCAGGGGTAGTACACCGTTACGGTGTCCCCCATAGCATCATCACTGATAATGGCACGAACTTCACGGCCGACGAGGTCAAACTCTGGTGCAAAACATGGGCATCAAGCTCGACCACGCCTCGCCTATCACCCTCAAACTAACGGTCAAGTCGAGCGAGCAAATGGTCTAATCATGAGCGGCATTAAACCCAGGCTAGTGCGGTCCCTCAAGGAATCAAACACACACTGGGTAGAGGAGCTCGACTCCGTACTCTGGGGGCTGTGGACCACGCCGAATTGCACTACCGGATTCACACCATTTTTTATGATATATGGCGCAGAGGCAGTTTTACCCTGCGACATAATTCATGACTCACCTCGCGTGCGCATGTACGAAGAAAGAGAAGCCGAGCTCGATCGGCAGGACAGCTTGGACGCCTTGGAGGAGGAGCGTGACATGGCAAAAGCTCGCTCGCATTCTATCAACAGCGAAGCTCAAGATATCAAAGAAGGAAATGCGGGCCAAAGCTTACAATGTTGGTGAACTAGTTCTACGCTCGGACAAGAAAAAGGACAAACTCAAGCCCAAATGGGAGGGTCCTTCATCATCGACCAAGTCCCGACCGGCGGAGCGTCTTGTCTGCAAACGCGTCGGATAACCGACTCGAGCCGAACCCATGGAACGCAGCCCGTCTCCGAAGATTCTACGCCTAGCGGCGGGACTCGAGTTCGTCTCCTTCCTCTGCCTATATTTTATACTTTAAGCTGTCTTTTATTTATCTCCTTCTCCTCCTTTTTCCCCGAAGCCGTTAAAGGCTCGTTTGCATTGTTCACACACTCGACGCTATCCGCTCATTATACCTGGGGCTTCTTTAATGTGCTTATTTATCTGGGCTTTATGCCCAACACATGTGTCACACTTCCGCATGTACCTTTTATTCACCATTATATGCATCGATATGACTTAAGTTTTGGCCAAGCTGGGTTGCGGCTCTGTGCTTACCCCTCGTTCCCGATTGTTCGCTAGGTGGTAAAGGAGCACCTCTATTGTTACCGCCGGGTCAGCCGGACGCTGCACCTCGACCGGGTGAAGCCGAAAGCTAGCGTTCTTAAGGGAATATTCGGTCGGTGAACTAAAAGACGATTTTATATTTTCATTTATCTGCCCCGGATGCTTTTACCTTTTTAGCAGTCGGACATGCACTTTAGGGCATGCCTCCTGAAAAAGGAACCCCTAACGGAACTATTCTCCTGGAAGATGTTTCTTACTAACCATGTAATATAACATAACTAGTTGGGCACTTGTCCGATAAAGCACTCATGACCCCTACACCGGTCTCCACGCATGCCCCGGTTTTTACATAACCGCGAGGGTATTCGACACACTCCGGACTATTGGGTCCCGAGGTTGAAGCGAAAAGGTCCGCTACGACAAACGATCTACAATCCGCTAGAAGGCATATTACATGTCATTTTAAATTACATAGTCAAATTGACTGATTGTATTCCTCTTCAATGCCGTCTAATAGGCTGTCTAGTTTACAGCCCTGCTGAATACTTTATGCCAACTCTACTTGGCCGTACACTAAGCTCACAGGATCTCCTTCCTCCGGGCCCCACAGTCCGACCTCGCCATGTGGTTTGGGTCCGCCTTTGTGTACCGCGTCTTCACCATGGCCCAGCCTCCTGGCGCCTTGACGGCAGGCCGATATCTTCCATAGTCGAAAGCGCCGCTGTGCTCCCTGAAGCTTCTCTGCAAACTCTCCAAGGCCTTCGGTAGGGAGATAGATGGCCACAAGGCACAGGCGACGCTTTTCATCACCTGCCGAACTCGTTCATGCAGCTTGCAATAGCTCGGGAAGAAGGTCACCAGAGAACCGGCATTTCCTCTTCAGACGACCCGTGAGCATACCTACGGACATAACTCGATAGTTGACTTCCTCGCGAACTCTTTTTCAAAGTTCGCCAAGCACTTACTATAAATGCCGCGATTTAAGTCGCCGATTCTCCTTCACGGAGTCGCATACCGGGCACGAACATCCTTTAGTTCCTCACCCAGCTGGGTGTTGGCATCTTGGAGATTATTTTTCTCTTGCCTCACGCTTGTAAGCACATTCTCGCCGGCCTACAACCGTCGCAAGAGCTGTTGCTTGTCCGGATCTAGTCTGGCGCCATCTGCAATATTATTGTCAGATTTACACACACGCCGCACTTCACAAATTACTTATATTTTGAAGCATATATTACCAGAGGGGGTCTCTGTGGCTCCTCCTGTAGCGTCTAGTGCGGCCTCAAGTTGGGCCTTGCATTCTTCAAGCTCCTGGGACAGTCGGGTATTCTTTTTTGTAAGATCTTGCATAACAAATGATCCTTAAATCAGTTATTCTAACTATTTTAAGTCTCGGGGCCTCTTGGCATATATAATCGCAAATTTCCTCACCCGTATGTCCTTTACATACTTTGCTCCGTGGCTCGCTAGACCATCTTGAGCGGCACGGAGGTGCACATCTCCCAATTGAAGGCATCCAATGCCTCTTGGGAGAAACATGCGTCCACGAAGAACTGTCCGGTGGTGCACTGTGATTCATGGCGCCTCCACCTCGGAGTTGGTGGCGACAATCTGTCGGCATCCTCAGTCGGAGGAGCATCCAACGACGCCTCGTGCTCGCCTCCACTTCGGACCCGGCTTTGGAGCTTGGTGGCGGAGGCTCGATTATAACCTCTCCGGACTCGGTCCGGTGAGCGCTTTTTTCCGAAAAGAGCACCAAAGATTAATACCTGCCAGAATCAATCTCGAATATGGTGACGCGCCATACCATTGTGGCGCTGTTTGATCCGGACCGCACTTTTTTTTAGCCAGCAGGCCGTGCTGCCCCATGTTGGCTAGCCGCTGGCTCGGCCTCCCGCCTCGAAGGCACCCCCTGCGAAACACCATGGGTATACGGTGATAAAAAATAAGCACAGATGGGTCATTATCAGAGTATTGGGACCTCGGTCTTAGTTACCTGTGAGGCTGGAAGTATTCCGGGGTAATCGGCCGTAATGGCAACCAAGGCATTGTCGATGCTCAGTTGGTGATATACCACATCAATCAGCTCCACCAATATATCCGGATCCTCTTGGGAGGCCGGATCGAGGAGCCGTTCCGGATCCTCGGGTTGTGGAGGCGGGCTGTTTATGTCTTTTCCAGCCTGGCGCAGTTCCTGCGTCAAAATCACAAAATGAGATACCTAACCATGGGAATACGGATCGGATGTGCAAAAAAGAAATGTCCGCTTACCCAGCTTCGAGGTTTGTTCATAGAAAATCCGTTCAATGGACTGACGCGGAGAAAATCTTCCTCTTCTCCCTTGTACGGCACGGACAAAATCTTCACCAGATCGGTGACCGATCCCGGCCCCTTACGGCCATGACGGGTGGCATCGTCCTCCCCGTTGAAATCCCACATGGGTGGCCCCTATCGAGCGGCTGCACCCCCGCATAATACATGTGGCCATGACACCGATCATGGTCATCCGAATGAGCTAACAATCTTATCCGGCTCATCGTATAGGACGCCCTGCCGTCTTCCCTCTGCGAGCTCCTCGGCGCCAACTCAGCGTTTCTTCAAAGGAGAATTGCTGAACTCCGGAGGCCGATCCGAACAGGATCCGCAGCGGGGCGCCTTCTATATAAAACCATTCGAAGGCCGGTCTTGGACGCTTCTTCGGGTTCCGGATAGGTATCCGTCCCGCGATCGCCATAGTTCGCTCCGCCCACTTGATATATTGACCCCTCATGAGAACGGGTACAAGGCAGAATAATCTCTTCCACAACGCAAAATGAGCCTCGACGCCAAGAACAGTTCGCAAAGGGCCACGAAGCCCGCGATATGCAAAATGGAGGCAGGCGTAAGGTGGTGCAACCGAGGCCGAGAACTCCAAGAGCCCCGGAGAAACGGATGAACTGAAATCCGAGTCCTCTTACTAGATAAGAGACAAAGCATACCGCTCTCCTTTGGAGGATCGGGACACTCTCCGCTTGCTTTCCGCCCATATAGGTGGCGAGTCCGCTCGAACCGTAACCATGAAGGCCGGTGGAAGAAATCCCTTGGTTTGGAGTGTCACTAGCTCGCTATGCGGACCGAGCAACTCTCCCAATTTCAGCCGAGGGCTGGGAGCGCGAGAGGAGGAGCCGCGTCGACTGTCCATGATGGAATGGATTTTGGTCAGAGGCGCTCCGATGAAAGCTCGCGGAGAGGGGATGGTGTGACTTGGATCTAGATCCTCGTCCCTTTTATAGGCGGCTCATTTGCGCAGCTAGGGGCATAAGTGTAAAAATACCCTGGCTTTTCACATTCATTCAAACACGTGGAAGATGGCCATTATTGGGCATGGAAGCCAAAGAGCGCAGCATTTATCAGAAGCCGGACACTATTTGACAAGTATATGGAATTTGGAGAAGAACCCGCCTTGCAATGCCGAAGACAATCTACGCGCCGGACTCATCGCCATTGAAGCCTGGTTCGGGGGCTACTGAGGGAGTCCTGGATTAGGGGTTGTCCGGATAGCCGAACTATCAGCGTTGGCCGGACTCCTGGACTATGAAGATACAAGATTGAAGACTTCGTCCCGTGTCCGGATGTGACTTTCCTTGGCGTGGAAGGCAAGCTTGGTGATACGGATATGTAGATCTCCTACCATTGTAACCGACTCTGTGTAACCCTAACCCTATCCGGTGTCTATATAAACCGGAGGATTTTAGTCCGTAGGACGAACAACAATCATACCATAGGCTAGCTTCTAGGGTTTAGCCTCTTTGATCTCGTGGTAGATCCACTGTTGTACTACCCATATCATCAATATTAATCAAGCAGGAGTAGGGTATTACCTCCATCGAGAGGGTCCGAACCTGGGTAAAAACATCGTGTCCCTTGTCTCTTGTTACCATCCGCCTATACGCACAGTTCGGGACCCCCTACCCGAGATCCGCCGGTTTTGACACCGACAACCGCCCTGCAATGAAGAAGAACGAACGAAGAACGAGGAAGAAGAAGAACAAGGGAGAAGGAAAAGTAAAGGTAAAAGATGTAGATAGATTTGTTCGATTGTATGTTGTTCAATCGGCCGTCACCCCTTAGGTATATAAGAGGCGACTGGACTTCCCGTGCAAGGAAAAGGTTTGGATTCACGTCCAAAACCCTAGTCAAATTCGGATTGGCTTTATCCGAACTTTCCAAAACTGTTCGGTCTAAAACTGGCTGCATCTTGCGGGTCTTTTTTGTGGTGGTAAACGACCTTGGATGTAAACAAGTCCAAAAGAAATCTTGACCCTTTCGACAAGACGAACAACTTTCATGTTGAACGGTTTTTAATCAGAGGTCATCTCGAGGGTCAAATCGCTCGCACAAAACAGCTAATAATTCACGCAGCTCATCAGACATACCCACATATGTGTCTGGTTCCGGGCGTCATATTTTGCTCACTGGAGGGTCGCGCTGTGCGGGCTCTAACTTTTTCATACAACCTCGGATTGTGACAATCTTTATATAAAAATCGATCATTTCGACGAGACGCACAACTTTCGTGTTGAAACTTTCTCCATTTGAAGCCATCTTAATTGGGTTTCTAGCCATTCTTTAATCTGGTATCGACATGAGCATCTCTGAACTTGTCATAACTTTTACATCCGAGCTTCTTTTTAGACCATCTTCATATTCATCTTCATCTTCTCGAAGAGAGACATCTCATGGTGACTTTCAATCCACTCTTTATAAATGTGCCACTTTTGAGCGTCAACACATGCCCCCTGTTTTTGGGCAAAGCTAGCGTGCCGAAAAATAACTTGTACCAAGTTTGTTCTAACGACGATGTCAACACTCCATCGGCCATTTATATGTTCTTAGGACGATAAGTATATATCGGCCATGTCTTGTGTGAACTTTATGATGCAAACTTGGGTGAAACCTTCTCAGCTTCATTAACAATCCGGTGATAAAGTTACATAGATCAAAACCATCCTCCGAACCATATTGTTCACCCTTTCGCTAGGATTTTGCAGATAATTAAGAATGGACTTACTCCAGTCCTTACTTCGCCTGCATAAAAGTTTCATTAGTGGCCGAAGCTGTGGACTTCGATTCGGCCTTACCTATGTTGACGTGACGAAGCATCGGCTATTGAAAGAAATGCAATACACCATGATTAACATAGTAGTCGGATGCTTGCTGTGCCAACTCTTTCGAATTGTCATGCCTAAATATATGAACAATTTTAAAGCAACCAAGGTAAATTTTGCATCTAGGCATACCCCAAGATAAACTATAAGTGATTCGTCAAAACATTGATAAACCCTGGATATTTGTTCACTACTCATGATGAATCACCAAAAGCCTCAGTATGTATAGCACCTATGGCAAGTAAAAGATTCAATCCGAATAACAATGCATATTCGGCTTTGATTAATCATGCATAAAAATATTCTAATCGGCATGAGGCTTCAAAAATAGTACCATAAAGAGATATATAAACAACACCAACACTTTGGCCATTGCTATTAATTGAACCATCAAAACATAATCTCCATAGTAGTAGATAGACAAGGCTAATATCAATATTATGCATGTCATTAATCCGATGTTCAATAATAAAATCAGCTATGATTTGGCCTCTTATAGATCTCAAAGATGCATAAGCCAAATCATATCCAAACAAAGTATAAGCCCACTAGCCAATTCTGCAACTATGAATTGGCCTATGCAGCATATATTCAATGACATCGGTCATTATGTCTCAACTCCATTCAATCGTAATATAGGCATACATATAAATTTCCATGAGCACATACCTTGTCTCGCTCTCCAATCCAACTAAGGACGATGTTAGAATACTACACCGGCCATGCATTGACATACTCTTAGGACGATAGATAAATATCGGCCATTACCATGTAAACTTCATTCAGAGCACATTTAGCCGAAATAAATAAATGAAATGACAAATCAAGTATTTCGGCCCTTTGGATCAGTAACAAACTTGTAGCTAATCAAATGTATAGTGACTTGGTAATACCCTTTCATGATGCAAGAAATTATATTGCATCCATGGATTAAAATAAGCCCATTGAGGGTTACCGATGACGAATTCCATGGCATAGGCGTTAATTGCATAGTTTAAGAATATGGATAATGTGTAGACCGAAGATGCTGAAACCTTCGGCTTGGTCCTTCATAGTTTTCACTCTTTTCCTTATTCACCTTTGTCGCACTTCTTGTAATGGAAGATTGCACATAATTCTTATTTTGAGCACTTCCTTTGGGAACCCATGCCATGTTCCTTTCTTCAAGTTCTTGTGCACTAAGTTTTTGCAATTTCTTCTTTTGCCAATATGATAGGCCGAGTGGGCATCTCGGCTGCGATTCTGTTTTGACCAATGGCAATTATTTTTTGGCCTTATGCACTCTCAACTTGTTTTCTTCGGATTTGGCACTTTGACTCTCAACAATTGATCGCTTCATTTCATTGCCTTTAGCCAATGTCAACATTTTAATTGGCTCTTTTTCATTTGAGATCAATTGTGAAGTAGCACTCTTACGACCATCTCTTTTAACATGGTAAACTTGCTTGACCACCTCTTTCTTCTTCCTTGAGCTCTGGACCGATTCCTTATGATTGAAACGGTCTTTAACATGTGATTGTTCAAATGTTGATCTTCTCAGAGCTGCATAATATTGGTGAGATGGTCTAAAATAAGATGGAGAATGTGCCATTGTATCATACCTGTCCCATGATGAATATGGATCTATATGAGCATAGGGAGGCATCCACGGCATTGGCATTGGCGCCCCAAAATAAGGATATGAATATGTTGCATTAAAATTCTCACTTTGCCAATACCGATCCTCATATTTGCGCCTTGGGGGTGATCTTGGTTTCTTTGCATGATTTGGCCGATAAGCATTCTTTTCTTCACTCTTCTTTTTATATTTATCCAATAGTTCAGTGAAGGTGATTTTTGATCTCTTACACTTGCACTTATTTCGGCCTTTGCATTGTTTTGGTTTGCTTTCATCGATCATTGGATTTGCTTGCTGCCCCCCAGTCCTTGGCGTCTCCATTGTAGCTTCGATAGAACTCATGCCTTCAAGAATATTTTCATTGTCCTCTTAAACAACTTCTTTACTTGAAAGCTTGATCCCATCACCTATAGTTTTTACCTTCTCATCTTTAAAGGAATCGTCTTGAAGCAGCCGATTCAAAAACTTTTTTCCATTAGGACCAATCGGAATAGATTGGTCATCCCTTGGTGTTTCAAAAAATCTCAATCGTCATTTCTCAATGGCCGATTTGACTATTTGATGAAACATGTTGCAATCCTCAAAATTATGTTTGAACGAATGATGCAACCTACAATACGTTCGTCCTTGGATTGATGGCTCGACATGATGATCAATAATTCTAATATAATTATTTGTCAACAACAAATCAAATATTTGATCACACATGTTTGAATTGAAGGTAATATTTTTATTTTCTAGCCGATCTTGCTGTGTAGTCAAGCAAACGAATGGTTCAGATTTTGTATCATCCCATTCGGCTATGAATTTTATTTTGCATTCTTTTACCGATGTCTTTGTAAAACAAATTATACTATCATCGGTTTTCTCAACAGAGTATAACCTTGGCTTTAAATTTCTAAAATCAAAATAGTTAGAACATACATGTCTCAATTGAGACCATGCATAAGCCAAGTATGAAGCAAGCAAAGCTACCCAATTAGATATGAACTTTAAATAAAGCAATGGGAAAAGCTTTGGCTGCAATAATAAGTCACCATCGGTCTCCTTGAATGGTACAATGTATTTACCGATATGCTCAGTAACAATTTTATTGCTAACAAGTAAATTTCCCTTCATCATTGGTCTTTCAAAATTACTTATAAGATTTTTTCTAATACATGCATCAACAATAAAGTTGCGACCAAATCTGAAAATAGGTAAACCACTTGCTAGACATACCTCTTTGAATATGTTGGGAGAGCATGACGATGGTGTAATTTGAATGATACTTTGTTCCGTTTTCAGTTGGCTCCCCAACGCCTTGGCATCCTCTTTTTCTTCAATAGATTCGGCACACATAATATTTGATTCAGCTTTTTCAATAACCGAATTTTCATTGTTACCTGAATCAATACTTTTATCTTTTTGTATTTGCAAGGCTTCTCGCTCTTGTCTAATTTTAGCCCACATCTCAGCTTGGCGAGCTTTAAACTTTTTCATCTCAATTTCCATCCACTCCTCATGAGATTGCCCCCCAATACTTTAAGACTTTTCCGGCAATGAGGTGCCGAAACTTTGCAATTGTTTAGGGGGTGCACTAGATGGTACAACACTGGATGAATGCATCATTTGCACAACTCTAGCTTTTACTGCAACAAAATCATGAGGCTTCCCGCCTTCTATTAGTTCCTTTCGAATGGAGTTGCACAAATCCCAAGAGAATGTAAGCTTGCTCTCAACTACCCAGTCTGGATATGGTTGCCCCCCGATGCTTTTAGACTCTTTCGGCAATGAGATGTTGCCGAAATTCTGTAATTGTGTTGGGGGAACATGATATGCCACGGTAGTAGGTGAAGGCATTTGTGCTCCTGTAAAATTTTCACTTATTCGGCCATGACCATGAAGGTGCGGAACCAAATTATGGACATCAATAGTTGCATATGGTGCCAGAAAATTAGTAGCATGAGGTGTAGCATATGATGTTTGAGGGTAATTGGCCAAATAACTAGTAGTAGCTTGGCCAATTCCCCTATCCACCGGCACGTTTGGATTAACATACTGCAAGTTATGTGCCGATGAATAAAAATTTGAAACACTTTGTTGCATACTATTGGAAGATCCTACATGGGGTGTCTCAACATGACTAACCGAACTCATCTTGTTGTTCATCGGCATATAGATTTGTGAGGTCGCCAATGCATGGGAGTTGGGATACATATGTTGCATGTTGCTAAAATTGTATGAAGTTGAAGCATGAAGATTATTCTGAATCGGCTGTTGCACATAATTAGATGCATGATTGATAAAACTAGGGCTAGCCGATACAATATTCTCATTCGACGATCTAGCAACAACATATGCATTATTTGCATCTACATAAGTGAATTGGGTATTCATGTTTCCTTCGTAGATTGCAAACCCTAGATGACGATCTCTTCGTAGTAAGAACGGGCTGGAGACCGTTCAAAGCTTCATCCCCAGCGGAGTCGCCAAAAAGTGTGTTCGCACACGAACACGTCACCGTGTACCCTCGACGCCGGGGGTGATGCACCGCAACTCACGTCGAAGGAGACCCGTCCGGTAGCGCGGTACGCAGACAATCCAGCGGGTGCTTTTCAGGACCCGAAACCCCACACGCCCGGGAGGGACCCCGTCAGGGCGCGCGGCGGCTATGGGCTGCCCTGGGTCGACCTGATCGCCCCTAGGGCCTCGAGGTTCGCCGCCCTGCAACAAAAAGAACAGACGAAGAACGAGGAAGAAGAAGAACTAGGGTTAAGGAGAAAAGATAAAAAAATAAAAAGTGGTAGATGATTTTGTCGATTGTGTGTTGTTCAATCGGCCGTCACCCCTTAGGTATATAAGAGGCGGCTAGACTTCCCATGCAAGGAAAAGGTTTGGATTCACGTCCAAAACCCTAGTCAAATTCGGATTGGTTTTATCCGAACTTTTCAAAACTGTTCGGTCTAAAACTGGCTGCACCTTGCGGGTCTTTTTTGTGGTGGTAAACGACCTTGGATGAAAACGAGTCCAAAAGCAATCTTGACCGTTTCGACGAGAAGAACAACTTTCATGTTGAAATTTTTTTAATTAGAGGTCATCTCGAGGGTCAAATCGCTCGCACAAAACATCTAATAATTCACGCAGCTCATCAGACATACCCACATATGTGTCTGGTTCTGGGCATCATATTTTGCTCACTGGAGGGTCACGCCGTGCGGGCTCTAACTTTTGCATACAACCTTGGATTGGGACGATCTTTATATCAAAATCAATCGTTTCGATGAGACGCACAACTTTCGTGTTGAAACTTTCTCCATTTGAAGCCATCTTAAATTGGATTTCTAGCCATTCTTTAATCTGGTATCGACATGAGCATCTCTGAATTTGTCATAACTTTTACATCCGAGCTCCGTTTTAGACCATCTTCATATTCATATTCATCTTCTCGAATAGATCCATCTCATGGCGACTTTCAATCCACTCTTTATAAACGTTCCACTTTTGAGTGTCAACATTACCGGAGGAACACTTTGTGTGCTACTAAACGTCACACGTAAGTGGGTGATTATAAAGGTGCTCTACAGGTGTCTCCGATGGTACTTGTTGAGTAGGCATAGATCGAGATTAGGATTTGTCACTTCGATTGTCGAAGAGGTATCTCTGGGCCCTCTCGGTAATGCACATCACTATAAGCCTTGCAAGCAATGTGACTAATGAGTTAGTTGCGGGATGATGCATTTCAGAACGAGTAAAGAGATTTGCCTGTAACGAGATTGAGCTAGGTATTGAGATACCGACGATCGAATCTCGGGAAAGTAACATACCGATGACAAAGGGAATAACGCATGTTGTTATGCGGTTTGACCGATAAAGATCTTCGTAGAATATGCAGGAACCAATATGAGCATCCAGGTTCCGCTATTGGTTATTGACCGGAGACATGTCTAGATCATGTCTACATAGTTCTCGAACCCGTATGGTCCGCACGCTTAAAGTTCTGTGACGATCGGTATTATGAGTTTAAATGTTTTGATGTACCGAAGATAGTTCGGAGTCCTGGATATGATCACGAACATGACGAGGAGTCTTGAAATGGTCGAGACGTAAAGACAGATATATTGGATGACAATGTTCGGACACCGGAGGTGTTTCGGGCATATACCGGAGTACCGGGTGATACGTCTCCGTCGTATCTACTTTTCCAAACACTTTTGCCCTTGTTTTGGACTCTAACTTGTATGATTTGAATGGAACTAACCCGGACTGACGCTGTTTTCAGCAGAATTGCCATGATGTTGTTTTATGTGCAGAAAATAAAAGTTCTCGTAATGACCTGAAACTCCATGGAACATCTAGTCAAAAATAATAAAAAATCCTTGCCAAAGATGAAGACCAGGGGGCCCACACCCTGTCCACGAGGGTGGGGGCGCGCCCATCCTAGGGCGCGCCCCCTACCTCGTGGGCCCCCTGGAGCTCCTCCGACGCCAACTCCAACTCTATATATTTGCTTTCGGAGAGAAAAATCAAGGAGAAGAAATCATCGCGTTTTACGATACGGAGCCGCCGCCAAGCCCTAAAACCTCTCGGGAGGGCTGAACTGGAGTCCGTTCGGGGCTCCGGAGAGGGGGATTCGTCGCTGTCGTCATCATCAACCATCCTCCATCACCAATTTCATGATGCTCACCGCCGTGCGTGAGTAATTCCATCGTAGGCTTGCTAGACGGTGATGGGTTGGATGAGATTTATCATGTAATCGAGTTAGTTTTGTTAGGGTTTGATCCTTAGTATCCACTATGTTCTGATATTGATGTTGCTATGACTTTGCTATGCTTAATGCTTCTCACTAGGGCCCGAGTGCCATGATTTCAGATCTGAACCTATTATGTTTTCATGAATATATGTGAGTTATTGATCCTACCTTGCAAGTCTATAGTCACCTATTATGTGTTATGATCCGACAAACCCGAAGTGACAATAATCGGGATACTTCTCGGTGATGACCATAGTTTGAGGAATTCATGTATTCACTATGTGCTAATGCTTTGTTCCGGTTCTCTATTAAAAGGAGGCCTTAATATCCCTTAGTTTTCATTAGGACCCCGCTGCCACGGGAGGGTAGGACAAAAGATGGCATGCAAGTTCTTTTCCATAAGCACGTATGACTATATTCGGAATACATGCCTACATTACATTGATGAATTGGAGCTAGTTCTGTGTCACACTATGTTATGACTGTTACATGATGAGCCGCATCCGACATAATTATCCATCACGGATCCAATGCCTACGAGCTTTCCATATACTGGTTTACGCTTATTTACTTTCCCGTTGTTACTGTTACAATCATTACAAAACACCAAAAATATTACTTTTGCTTTCATTACTCGTTTGCTACCGTTACCACTACTATCATACTACTTTGCTACTAAATACCTTGCTGCAGATATTAAGTTATCCAGGTGTGGCTGAACTGACAACTCAGTTGCTAATACTTGAGAATATTCTTTGGCTCCCCTTGTGTCGAATCAATAAATTTGGGTTGAATAGTCTACCCTCGAAAGCTGTTGCGATCCCCTACACTTGTGGGTTATCACTAGGGGGTTACCGGAACCCCGGGGAGTATATTGGTCCTAATGGGCCTTAGTGGAGAAGAGGAGGGGTGGCCAGGGCAGGCCGCGCGCCCCTCCCCCTCTAGTCCGAATTGGACAAGGAGGGGGGGCGGCACCCCCCTTTCCTTCCCCTCTCTCTCCTCCTTCCCCCTTCTCCTACTCCTACTAGGAAAAGAGGAGTCCTACTCCCAGTGGGAGTAGGACTCCCCCCTTGGCGCGCCCTCCTCCTGGCCGGCCACCTCCCCCTAGCTCCTTTATATACAGGGGCAGGGGGGCACCCTAATACACACAAGTTGATCATTGATCTCTCCCAGCCGTGTGTGGTGCCCCCCTCCACCATAATCCACCTAGGTCATATCGTAGCGGTGCTTAGGCGAAGCCCTGCGACTGTAGCTTCATCAACATCGTCACCACGCCGTCGTGCTGACGAAACTCTCCCTCGAGCTCTACTGGATTGTGAGTTCGCGGGACGTCACCGAGCTGAACGTGTGCTGAACGCGGAGGTGTCATACGTTCGGTACTGAGGATCGGTCGATCGTGAAGACGTACGACTACATCAACTGCGTTGTCATAATGCTTCCGCTTAACGGTCTACGAGGGTACATGGACGACACTCTCCCCTCTCGTTGCTATGCATCACCATGATCTTGCGTGTGCGTAGGAATTTTTTTGAAATTACTACGTTCCCCAACAAAGGAGGCCAACCACCGGCCTCCCACAATCCCCAGTAATGATGATCTTTTTTGCATGTAGCAGGCTGTTGTCAAGTTGAACGGTTGCCGAGGCAGCATGGGGAAGTGGAGACGCCCACGTCCCGTCAAGCACCACGCGTCGACCCGGTCCGCAGGCGATTGGGGCCCACGGTGTTTCGCCCTTGCCCTTTGGCTTCGCCTCAAAGCCAAGTCCGAGCGCGCCTTGGGCCCGGGGGCTACTGTCAGTGTTCTGGGAACCAGGGTACCCAGACTTGCCTGCCTTCGGCCCACAGTGTGGCTCCGACGACGGCCTGGTACGGCCCATCTTCAGCATCGACAAAGCAAGACCCTCGCGGGCCTCGCGAGGGGGATGACGCCAAGACCTCTAGAGGGAGCGGCCTCCCTAGGCCGGCTCCTGAGGAACGGCGATTCCTATGCAAGCTCCCATCTCATGAGGTGCATATGACGCAAGCCATGACGACCAAGGCCAGGCGGGCGCCAGCGGGCGCAGTACATCAGGTTTCCTCTTTGGTGCTAATTAAGGAGGCACACACAGGCGCGGAGTCCCGAGGAATCAGCCAAAGGTTTCCATTTCCATGCTACAAGACCAAGACCGCCAGGACGGTAGGATGGAGGTCATCGCCGAGCCCACCATGGCGTCACGACCAGAAGCTTTGCAGGGGAAGACCACCTTTGGTGAGGATAAGATGTACTACTTGTCTTCCTTCAAACTTGGCCGTTGTGGGATCCCTTCCCGCCTTCGTTTTGGGGGAAGAGGACCAAGGCCACTATAATTATAGCTTAGACACCACCATGGGAGGGGGGTCGGGTGAGATCGGATCGGATCAAATCCACTCCTTCTCTAACCGCTCGCACATAAGAACATACCTCCTGAGGTTGTTCTACTCTGTACTAGTTCATCCTCAGACCTCAGCCCATCGCGAGGCTAATCCACCACAAAGTAGGAGTAGGGTCTTACACCGCAAGGTGTCCCGAACCTGGGTAAACTATCGTGTCCCTTATCTTTCCCGTTCATCGAGCTAAGCCGTGCGAGCGACGAGTTGGTAGGCTGGGGAGATCGAGTTCTTTGCGCACACCCGGAGTTCGAATCTTTCTTGGGTCCGCGGAGCCCCAAATCCGACAGATACATTGGAGACGTATCAGGGGCACCGGTCACTTGAGTGTTGTGAGTTGGGCGCATGCATCCCATTGTTCCTACAAGAGGGCCGGCGGCTGCTGTAAGCTTCAAGACAAGGGACACCGACACTAGTGCTGCAAAGGGTGTTGACATGATGCCCGTTGTTGCAAGGGGCCTTGTCATGTTGGGAGCCGTGCACTGCAACAATGACGGGGACGATGCTGCAAGCTAGCGACGTTGCGATGATGACGAGGCTGCCGCAAAGAGTATTGTAGGGTCAAGGGAGAGGCAATAGGAGTGCTACAAACAAATACTTTGTCCAGCGTATGCATTGCATGTAAGTCTTTTGAGGAAGAGGGAAAAAGGATCGAACAACCAAGGGGGCGACGACCGGTGAGGACATATCCGCATGCGGGGTCAGTTGGTTGACACCTAGCATTCGACAAAAATAAACTTCACAAAAAGTGAGGAATTTTTGCCCTCCCATCGGAATTGTGCAACTTCGATCGAGATGGGCACTGAGCAGAATGATAGTGGCGATGCTTTTTTACACCAAAGACCATAACAGCAACTCCAACATGTTGACCCAAATGGATGGCGCTTTGTCCGCTTTTTGTCCGTTTGGGTCGTATCGTACGCCCCCTTTTGTGTTTCGGTCGGCCGTGCGCCCAACGCGCAGACCCATATCTCGTCCACACTTGATTCTAAAAAGGCATGCACCCATAGATCATGCTAGTTGACATGCCATCACACAAAGTTCAAGCTGGCGCCATGCCAGCGGCCGGCATACATGCCAACCTCTAAAAAAACACCACATAGCTCATGCTGGCGCACTTGCCAGTGGCTGGCACACATGCCAACACACAAAAAGGGCGGGAGTTCAACCACACCATCTTGGCCGTGGTCGTGCCGGCACACTTGCTGGCATATAAAAAAGATGACGCTCTCCACCATAGGTCACTCGTTATAAAACTTGAGCATGTCTACATGCATCTTCTCGAATCAAGGCATCTTCCTCGGGGACACAGTGCTCAAGTACACCTTCATGATCTCCACCCCTGTCATCATGCTAGCGAGAGCCACTTCTTTTTCCTTGGTCTTGGCATTGGTGGCCTCGATCTCTAGCATCTTCCTTTGCTTCTCCGCCTCCATCTCAAACTTCTTCGCTTGCTCCTCCGGATCAAGCTCAAGCCTCCTCCTTTGGATCTCCATGAAGGACTTCATATGCTCTCTTTGTCTTGTCGGCGCTTCTCCTCCCTTGTGTCCTTCTTGGTCATCATGCCTGATGGAGAACGAAGCATGAAAATCAAAACTTTTCCTACAAACACCCAAGATATATCTAGGAGAAGCATAACAATGAGAGGGGAGAGTGTGTCTACGTACCCTCGTAGACATAAAGCGGAAGCGTATATAACGCAGTTGATGTAGTCATACTCTTCATGATCCAATCATGATCCAACTGATCTAGTGCCGAATGGGCGACACCTCTGAGTTTAGCACACACGCGGCTTGATGACATCTCCTCCTCCTTGATCCAGCAAGAGAAGGCAGAGAAATTGATGGGATCACAACCAGCACGATGACGTGGTGGTGGAACAACGGCAGCGTTTCGCTAAGCAAAAAACCATGGACGAGAACTATGCCGGGAGGGAGAGATGGTACAACAGCCAAGGCCAATGTCTTGGGGTGCCTTGTTGCGCCCCCTCCCCTATATTTATATGCGTGGGAGGGCTGGAGTCCATCCCTACTCCTAATAGGAGTTGGCTCAAGGGGGAGAGGACTTGGACTCCAAGTCCAATCCTATTCCTACTAGGACTCCCCCTTTTTCCCTTCCGTAGCCGCATGGGCTTTTGAGGACTTGGTGCACCTGGCACAATAAGGTTAGGGCGTCTCCCCTCAGCCCATGTCATCCCTTGGGACATGGTGGACCCACTTGTGGACTTCCGGACCCCTCCGGAATCCTCCGGGACCTTCTAGAAGCTTCCCGGTACAATACCGAAAAACCGCACCTTTTTCTGAAACCCAAAATATGACTTCCCGTATATAAATATTTACCTATCGACCATTATGAGACTCCTCGTGACGTCTGGGATCTCATCTGGGTCTTCGAACAACATTAGGTTACCAATCATCAAATATCCCAATACTACTCTAGCGTCAACGAACGTTAAGCGTGCGACCCTGCGGGTTCGAGAATCATGTAGTCATGATCGAGACACCTCTCCGGTCAATAACCAATAGCGGGACCTGGATGCCCATATGGGTTCCTACATATTCCGTGAAGATCTTTTATCGGTTGAACCACGATGTCAAGGATTCGGTTAATCCCGTATGCAATTCCCTTTGTCCGGCGATATGTTACTTGCCCGATATTCGATCGTCGGTATCTCCATACTGATACGTCTCCAACGTATCTATAATTTTTGATTGTTCCATGCTATTATATTATCTGTTTTGGATGTTTATGGGCTTTATTATGCACTTATATATTATTTCTGGGACTAACCTATTGACCCAGAGCCCAGTGCCAGTTTCTGTTTTTTTCCTTGTTTCAGTGTTTGAAAGAAAAGGAATATCAAACGGAGTCCAAATGGAATGAAACCTTCGGGAAAGTTATTTCTGGAAAGAAAGCAATCCGGGAGACTTGGAGTGCACGTCAGGGGATCAACGAGGAAGGCACGAGGCAGGAGGCGCGCCCACCCCCGGGCGCGCCCTCCACCTCGTGGGCCCTCGTGGCTCCTGACGATTTCTTCCTCCTATATATACCAATATACCCTAAAACCATCGGGAATAGAATAGATCGGAAGTTCCGCCGCAAGCCTCAGAGCCACCAAAACCAATCGGGACCTCGCTTCAAGACTCGCCCGAGGGGGATACCTCACCGTGGCCATCTTCATCATCCCGGCGCTCTCCATGACGAGGAGGGAGTAGTTCACCCTCGGGGCTGAGGGTATGTACCAATAGCTATGTGTTTGATCTCTCTCTCTCTCTCTCTCTCTCTCTCTCTCTCTCTCTCTCTCGTGTTCTTTAGGTGATACGATCTTGATGTATCGCGAGCTTTGCTATTATAGTTGGATCTTATGATGTTTCTCCCCCTCTACTCTCTTGTAATGGATTGAGTTTTCCCTTTGAAGTTATCTTATCGGACTGAGTCTTTAATGATTTGAGAACACTTGATGTATGTCTTGCGTGGGATAACCGTGGTGACAAGGGGTTATTCTAGTAATTCACTTGATGTATGTTTTGGTGATCAACTTGCGGGTTCCGCCCATGAACCTATGCATAGGGGTTGGCACACGTTTTCGTCTTGGCTCCCCGTTGAAACTTTTGGGCACTCTTTGAGGTTCTATGTGTTGGTTGAATAGATGAATCTGAGATTGTGTGATGCATATTGTATAATCATACCCACGAATACTTGAGGTGACATTGGAGTATCTAGGTGACATTAGGGTTTTGGTTGATGTGTGTCTTAAGGTGTTATTTTACTACAAACTCTAGGGCTGTTTGTGACACTTATAGGAATAGCCCAATGGATTGATTGGAAAGAATAACTTTTAGGTGGTTTCGTACCCTACCATAATCTCTTCGTTTGTTCTCTGCTATTAGTGACTTTGGAGTGACTCTTTGTTGCATGTTGAGAGATAGTTATATGATCCAATTATGTTATTATTGTTGAGAGAACTTGCACTAGTGAAAGTATGAACCCTAGGCCTTGTTTCCTAGCATTGCAATACCGTTTACGCTCACTTTTATCATTAGTTACCTTGCTGTTTTTATATTTTCAGATTACAAAAACCTATATCTACTATCCATATTGCACTTGCATCACCATCTCTTTGCCGAACTAGTGCACCTATACAATTTACCATTGTATTGGGTATGTTGGGGACACAAGAGACTCTTTGCTATTTGGTTGCAGGGTTGCTTGAGAGAGACCATCTTCATCCTACGCCTCCCACGGATTGATAAACCTTAGGTCATCCACTTGAGGGAAATTTGCTACTGTCCTACAAACCTCTGCACTTGGAGGCCCAACAACGTCTACAAGAAGAAGGTTGTGTAGTAGACATCACATACCTAGTTCAATCTCGTTACCGGCAAGTCTCTTTACTCATTCCGTAATACAAGATCTCGTGACTAACACATTAGGCAAATTGCTTGCAAGCTCTTTACGATGTTGTATTACTGAGAGGGCCCAGAGATATCTCTCCATCACACGGAGTGACAAATCCCAGTCTCGATCCGTGCCAACCCAACAAACACCTTCGGTGATACTTGTAGAGCACCTTTATGATCACCCAGTTACGAAGTGACGTTTGGATACACACTAAGTATTCCACTGGTGTCAGGGAGTTGCACGATCTCATGGTCTTAGGAATAAATACTTGACATGAAGAAAGCTATAACGATAAACTGATACGATCAACTGCTAAGCTTACGGTTGGGTCTTGTCCATCACATCATTCTCCTAATGATGTGAGCCTGTTATCAAATGACAACTCATGTCTATGGTTAGGAAACCTTAACCATCTTTGATCAACGAGCTAGTCTAGTAGAGGCTCACTAGGGACATAGTATTTGTTTATGTATTCACACATGTATTTAAGGTTCCATCCATAAAATTCTAGCATGAATAATAAACCTTTATCATGAATAAGGAAATGTGATAGTAACCAATTTATTATTGACTCTAGGGCATATTTCCAACAATGCCTTCCAAAGTGGCATGCAAGGCAATCGATGCCGCATCGAGCTTGTCCTCTTTGTTGGAGTTGGTCTTCCCCCGCGGCCACGGCTTCTTTCCCTCACCATTGTCCTCGACGGCCTCCTCCCCTCAACGCGCCTTGACGGCGGCATATTGCGCCTTTAACTTCTCATCCCTGTTGATGACCATCCAATAATGGGTGAGGTTTGAAGGACTTATTGTCATGTTGGGCCTTGAATGCCTCCAAAGCTTGGAATGCCTATAAATAAATAGCACACAAGCAAATGTGCAAATAGACATGTAAGCATAGTGGCAAATGGAGATCCAAGTGCAACGGAAATGAAGATGGCCGCATGTATACCATATCTTTGATGTCGAGGCCGCTCACGGGACATCCCTCGATGCTCTCAAGGGTGGCAAAAAACTTGGTGCACTCTTGTTGTATCACCCTCCAACGCTTCGAGAGGGACACCCACCAGCACTTGCTCTCCATTTGGTATGGTGCAAAAACTTCTTGCGCTCATGAAATTCGTGATGAACACATAGCCAAAAGGTTGACGCCTTTTGCTCGGCGCCGATCTTGGGGTCTTGTCCAATGTCCCTCCAACATTCACAAAGGAGTTCGTCCTCATCCTTTGTGTATGCATTCGTCCGCTTGCTTTGGCGCTTCTTGTTTGCATTGGCTTGGGTGGAGAGCTCGTCTTCGAACAAATGCTCCCCGTCGATGTCCATGTCATCATCTTCTTCTAGGCCGTAGTCCTCCGGGAACTCGTGGTCGAGCGGGAAGGTTCTTCCCATGCCATCTTGGGCTTGCATGAAGAGGTCGGCCATCCCACCATGGCCTTGATCAAAGGGGTCGACCATGAAGGGGCCTCAACCATCTTGGCTTTAGGTCTCGTCGGGATCAAAGGCACACGCACCCACACCACCTTCGAAGCAGCGACACCCGCACCAGCTTCGAAGATGATGTTCTTCATGATGAAACGGTTGGCCACCTCGTCGTCCGTGGCCGACATTCTGCCGAACAGGTTGCGCTCGTCGGGTTGCATGTCGAATGGCATCTCTCGCGGGCGTTTTCTCTGGCCACCGGTGGATGATCCACCGGCCACATGTATGGCGTTGAGATCGATGGGCGTGGGCGCGGGCGCAGCTGGCGTCACCACGCTCACCTCCGGCGAGCAATTCTTAGAGAAACGAGAGTTTGTGGGTAGGGATGGAAGCCGGGAATCGGCGACGTGGCAGACATGCGCGACGACTCTGGCAGTGGCACACGGGGAAAGGCCGTCGAGCCCGTGCTGGCCTGGGTTAACCCTAGGTAGAGCAGGGCCTTCCTCGTTGCCGCAGCGAATCTGGCGATGTTCTCCTCTTCATGTGCAACGGCGGACAAGGCGACGACGGACGCGGCTTTGAGCTTGCGTTCCTGAGCGTGCCTCCGGCCCTTCCTCTTGGCCGACTGCACGGCCCACCGCTTGTCTGTCAGCGGCTTCTTCTTGGTCGGCGCCGCCGTCTTGCGGGTGGCGCGGGGCTTGCCCTTGGTGGGGGTGACAAAGGCGAGGCCGGAGGCGGCGTCGAGGATCGACACGTCGTCCATGGCGAGCGGGCGGGAGATTTTTGGGAAAGAGAGGGAAATGAGGGTGGCTGTGCCGTCGGCTGGCGGGCCAGAGGGAGGAGTAGGCGGACGTCGCGCGCGTCTGTTCCATGTCTGCGCCGACACAAACAAGATTCAAATTCGGACTGGGAATAGGCCGCGTGGTGGATGAAAAGCGGACGCTCGTCCGTTTGGGTCGCGCATTGGACCGACCTTTGTGTTTATTTTAATCCAAACAGACAAGTGCAAACGAAATGGGTCGGCACGTTGGAGTCGGTGCAAGAACTAAACTCACTTTACAAAGAGTAACCCCGAAACTGGATCTCGCAAAAATACCTCCTTATTCTGAAGCGGAAGTATCAGGCAGCAAGTTCAGAAAGGTCTCCCAAAGTTCAAACAGAAAAAAGGCCTCCCACTTGCCCCCAATGGCCGCTCCGCCGCCGGTGCTCACCCTGGCGGTGGAGAAGGGCCCGCGCGAGGGAGAGACCCGGCGATGCCGCGCGGGCGCCGCGCTCCGCGTCGGCCGCGTCGTATCCGGCAACGACCTCGCCGTGCGCGACGTGGGCGCGTCGCAGCGCCACCTCACCATCGAGTTCCTCCCGCCTCCCGCGTCCCGTTGGGCCGTGTCCGACCTCGGCTCCTCCAATGGCACCTTCATCAATGGCGCCCGCCTCCTGCCCTCCGTCCCCGCCCCCCTCTCCCACGGGGACCTAATCATCCTCGGTCAGTCCACCGTGCTCGCCGTGTCCATCGCGCCTGATTCGGATGTGAAACCCGGTCCTAGGCGCTCCTCGCGCCGCGCGGCGGCGGTGGCGGTGGCGGAGGAGAAGCCGACCCCATCCGTCACCCGCCTGAGCACACGGAAGATGGTGGGGACGAGGGCGGCGGCGGCGGCGTTGGAACCCTCCGAAACTGAGAAGGGAGGGCCGGATGCAGCGGCAGTAGTGGTGGAGGAAGAGAGCCACCGGGTAGTTACACGTGGTGGCGGACGGAAGAAGGTGGCTGGAACGGAGTCCCTCGAAGCGGGTAAGGAAGAGATGGAGGAGGCCGCAGTGGCGACACTCTGCGGTAGGAGGAAGAAGGCCGTGGAACCCCCTGAATTGGAGAAGGCATATGAACAGAAAGAGGAGAAGGCTGCGGTGGCAAAACGCGGCAGGAAGAGGAAGAAGGCTGTGGAGTCCCCTGAACTAGAGAAGGCAGATGAACAGAAAGAGGAGAATGCCGCCGTGGCAACACGCGGCAGGAAGAGGAAGAATTCTGTGGAGTCCCCTGAACTGGAGACTGCAGATGAACAGAAAGAGGAGAAGGCCACGGTGGCAACACGCGGCGGGAAGAGGAAGAAGGCTGAGCCCTCTGAACCGGAGAAAGGAGATGAGGGGAAGGAGGACGCCGTGGTGGTGACATGCCGCGATGGTAGGGAGGTTGCAACGACGGTTGCTCCTCCGCCGCTGCCTCCAAAGACAAGGTCCAGAAGGGTCCAGGGAAGGGTCACAAGGGCTCGTGCAAGGAAGGCTGTTCTTGAGGAGGAGGAGGAGGAGGAGGAGGTGGCTGCACCAAGAGAGGAGAAGACTGATAAGGTGGCAGCTGGGGATGAAGAAGTGGAAGGGACTGCAAATGCATTGGAGGAAGTGCCTGTTGCTCAGAGAGGGCTGTCACGTAGAGCGCCAAAAGGGATGACCAATACTGAGTTCGCTGCTTCTCACAAGGGGGGTAAGGAGATAAATGAAGGTGGAGGAGAGGAGAATGGAAAGATGGAAGCAGTTAACAGCGGAGGAGAGTTAGAGGATGATGAGAAGGGTGAGAAGCATACTGGGAGAAGCAGCCTGGATACTATTACATTGCAGGAGTGGTTCGAGCGGATGGAAAAGTACGTTCCATGGACGATCAACGAGGCTGCTGATGAGATGATAGCGACGCTGGAGGAGAAACATCGGCGCATCAATGAGTACATTTCAGTGCTCGGGAATAGTTGCAATCCTTCTCGAGGTTCATGTATAGTCAGGAATGATGGTCAGTCTACCGCAGGGTGATGCCTGGATATAACATTGGGGACAATATTTAGTTGCAGGTTTTGCAAACAGTAGGGTTTGAGGTATTACCACCATTCACTTGGTGATGATTACCGAAATTATTCATTCCAGCAGCCACACCAGAAGTGCCTGAGAAATGTTTTTGTTCCTGTTTGATAGTATTGCACTGGCCATGCGGTGACAGATTATACTAGTAGTAGTAGGCTAAAGCATTAAAATGGAACTCTGTAATTGATGATGCATCCTGTAGGTTCACTTCTGATCAGATTACTAGTATGTACTGTTCATTTGGATAATGATGTATCAGCTATTATTGATAGGCAACCTTCCCTGGAATACCATGTTCATAGCCTTGAATCATCCTATGAGTTCCCTTCTTCCGCTGTTAACAGTAAATTGGATAAAGCACGTTACTAGTATGTACTGTTCATTTGGATAATGATGTATCAGCTACTATTGATAGGCAACCTTCCCTGGAATACCATGTTCATAGCCTTGAATCATCCTATGAGTTCCCTTCTTCCGCTGTTAACAGTAAATTGGATAAAGCACGTCTCATAAAAGTTATTCCACTCCCACTCACACTGTCCAAAAAAGGAAAAAATTGAGTTATTTTTCATTCTTTACTGAGTTTATGAACCACTCATATTTCGTTCTTTCCTGAGGTTGTTCCACCCCCACTCACACTGTCCAGAAATGGGGAAATTTGAGTTATTTTTCATTTTTATTGTGTTTAGTATTCTTTTCATTTTTTGCCGAGCTAAGGCAGCTTCAAGGAAGTACTGGAAACCAAAAATCTTGTGATGTCTATAATAGCCGTGCAGCACCTCCTCCTTTCGTAAAGTATCCAAATCCAAGCTTGCACTGATTGGCAGCAGAATCCCGCATTTGTTTCAAAATCTAACATGAGTCATTATACTATGGTGCGCATATTTGCCTTATGATGCTTTGTTTGTTGGATGAAAACATTGTCATTTCTATGTAATATATCCTTAGACCTCTGGTTGCAAAATATTTCCCATTTTCCCCTCGTCAAAAATTACACAGGAGCACTCCAATCAATTAAAACTGTGGAAATATGTATGTTAGTATAGCTTCTTGTGCTCAACATTGTGCCATTTATCTCCAATGTTTGTCTAGATTTTCCATGTCCATATGCTTAATAGTTTCATGCCCAGCTCATGTAATCTTTCCTGAGAAAAGAATGTGCTATTAGTTTCCGGGGGGCAGGACAGTTGTCACCAAGATCAGGTGGTAAAGAAAAGTTCAGTCTAGGAGTTGATCATTTTCTTGTAGTCTTGATCATGGAAACTTCTATTATGCAAAACAAATTGTTCCTTTATCACAGCCCTGGACTCGAATTCATTTAACCTTTTTGACAATGCTCTGTACAATATCATATGTATATATGACTTGCCAGGCATACCAACTTGATTGGATAAATTTATTTTTGTTCTTTGTTTAGTTCATTGTCCAATTAGGGCTGGGGCGCAGGCTGCGCGGTGGCTGGCGTGCTTGTGGCGGCGGCGGCTCCCGGTTTGGGATCTGGCGCAGACGGGCGGCGCGGGGGCGGGCTGCGATCTCGGCGGCGCACCTCAGCCGCTGCAGGGCGGCTCGGGGCTGCCCCTCGGGGTCCCGGCATGGATGTGGGCTGCCACGGCGTGGTGGTGGCTCACGGCGGTGGTTTGGTCGTTTCACGGCGGCGGCGGACATCTCCGGCGTCGGCTGTCGGGAAGCGGCTTGTTGTGGCCTTCGATTCTCTCCTCGGTGTTCGTCCGCTACCTTCGTCAAAGGGCTGACCTCTCCCAGCTGCGGTTCATCGCTGTCTCGCGCCCGTGCTGCGGGACTGATCTCGCTCGTGCCCGGCAGCAGACCGAGCTCGCCTCGCGCCCGGCAGCAGACAGCGCTGTCTCGCGCCCGGCAGCAGGACCGACCTCGCCTCGCGCTCGGCAGCAGGATCGAGCCCGTCTCGCGCCCGTGCAGCAGGACAGGTCGATGGAGGCCATTTCGCCGGCCTCTTGGGTCTCGGCGGCTGGGGTCGCCTGTGGTGCGAAGACGGACCTTTCCACTCGTCTCTTTGGTTGGAGTAGCGGCGGGTCTCGGGTGAGGTGGTGTCAAGGTCTTGGATGCCGGACGGCGGCCCGGTGGTGGGGCGCGGTGCTCATGGGCGAGCCCGTGGCTTGGTGCTGCTCGGTGACCATGGCCGTGTGGGCGGCATGGTTGCCGGGTGTGGCGTTCGGTGGTGGTGATTGTTGGCCGGGTGAAAACCTGCTCTATCTTTGGGCGGACGGCGGCGGCGACTCGCTTCCCTTCTTGAAGGCGTCGTCGCGGCCTTCATTGCCCGTCGTGTTGCTCGGAAACCCCGACCCTCGTGTCGGGCGGTGGCGGCGCCCCAGTGTCGTTCCTTCCTGAAGGCACCGCCTTGGAGCACACGGTTCGCCATATGCGGCTTCTCCTCTTGGCGGTGGCGTGGTCATGGCCGAGATCTCCGGTTGCTCTTGTAGTGTTAGGGGTGGTGTTGCTGCGCACAGCATCTTTGTATCCGGCCTTGGGTGTGTGTGTTGTGTTGGCGTGCGTTTGTACCGGGTTTGTTTATGATCTTTGCTTTATATATAAAGAAGGGCGAAAGCCTTTTTCGGTAATTAATGTACTAAATTTATAAGGGAATGCTGACATGCTCTGTGGGCCACGTGGGTTAACTGGATGTTGATGATCATTGTCAAATGCCTGAAGTACACTGAAGTTATAATTTTACATTTTGATTACTGTCTAACTGAGTTCACGGGTTCAAGTCTTGGAAACAACCTCTTACAGAAATGTAGGGAAAGGCTGTGTACAATTGACCCGAAGTGGTCGGACCCATCCCCAGACCCTGCGCAAGCGGGAGCTACATGCACCGGGCTGCCCTTTTGTCGCGAGATCTTATGGGTTTCACCTCTAGTCTAACCCAACTTGTTTGGGACTAAAGGCTTTGTTGTTGTTGTATTACTGTCTAACTGAGTTCTGTATTCATTTTTTATGAGTGTCCAAATGAAGGAACTGTGAGCATAGGGTGTTGATTCAAGAGGAAAACCCTAAGTAGGAAGGAAGGAATAAGTAACTGGAAGAAGAAAGAAGTCACCTGAGTTTCCAGAAAACCCTTGGGGAAGACAAGAAAAGAATGAAGTACAGACAAAGCAAAGCTCTGATCCTCAGATAATTTTCTGATGCCCCTCTCCATTTGCAGTAACGCATTGCTTCGTACCCCCTACTTATAGAGGATTGTACACCACCTTGGCTACAAAGTTACAAGCGAGGAGACAACTTTGAAAGGTAAGAATTTCTCATATTAATTTACCAGGTTGTTGTGTTCAAAGTTTCAATGCATCGACAAACCTGAAGTACTTCAAACTACTTAGATTCTATGTGTTCCTTTGTTCCCTCTTTGTACTCTGCAGACATCTTATGCAAAATTGTGCAAACTGTCATAATTGTGCCATTATGGCCTGTAGTTCTAGCTTATACTCATGTGGCAGTTTGCGGTTCACCAGTTCTATCAAGTATAATTATTAATGCCAACAGATAATGATTAAGTTCAGCATATCAGCAGGTTGCATATCTTAAATTGCAGGATGTGGTAACCTCAGTTAGACATAAAAGAGACACATTATCATATCTCTCTCTCTTAGAAATACGCTGAAATTATACAAAACATGGGGATGTCTTTGCCTATATTTTGTAATGGTTTGTGCTGTCTATTCAATATCATGTGGCAATTGGCATGCTCTTATTCTTAACATATACTTCTAGCGATGGCTGTCCCACAAGTTGACAAGAAAATGCTTGGTGAACTTGAAGTTATGGGATTCCCCGCCGTTCGTTCAATTAGGGCACTTCATTATTCTGGTACGTCTGTTTCAAATGGGCTTAGAAGGTAATGTTCTTGTATTACAGGATCTTTCTATCATAGTCAGGCGGACAATCCATCAATCATACCACAATAGGGCATCCGGTTCTATGGTCTCACCAATTATATTTGTACTGACAACCAAACCTTCTTACTATTTGTGTTTCTTGAAAGTTCAAAGTAATTATTTAATTGCAGAGATAGGGCGACACGTTTTTTGTAAACATGTTTTTCTTCTATATCTAGCTGAATGAACTGTAGAAATAATCCAGTGTCCTTGTCAGGTAATTCCAATCTTGAATCTGCGATAAATTGGCTTCTGGAACATGAAAGTGACCCAGACATTGATCAGCTACCATTGGTAGGTTTTCTTATGCAATCGTGATTTGTTAACAGAAATCTGTTCTGATGTGGCTTATTCTACACTCACTTGATATAATCCTAACAGAGCTATCCTCTAAATATATAGCTGTGAATTGTTTTCCCGAGATTCCAGCATACAACCTTTTTCAATTCTGTTAAATACTTAATTCTGAAGCAACTTGCATGTTAGTGCATGTCTGTGTGGCAGTTTAGTTGTCTAGTCTGTAACCTAATGCTCTGTAGAGCTAGACAAACTCTCCAATATAGTTCCTTTATTCTATGTCTACAGTCCACATATCTGCATTGTCATGTCAAACACTTTTTACAAACCTCCTGTTCTGATTTCTTGGTACTCCTTTGGATGTTTTAGGTTTCAAGAGAAATCAGCATTGAATGTGGTAACACATCAAACGAAGTGAGAAATAGCGTTCATGGAATGAGGTTAGTTTTTTCCAGATGTTATAGAAAAGAAAGTAGGACAATATTACTCGCCTTAACCTAAGGGTCTAAGTTCTTAGATGAACTGGTTATTTGTATATAAACTCAATATATCAAAATATGATATCAGCACTGCCATGAGTGCGGGCACTTGACTGGCTGTTGCAATTTCGAGAGAAAAATTGCTGCCCCCTCGACTCCACATCACCGGCCTTTTGAATGTACTGGTTGTTGAATAAAACTCAATAGGAAAATATCAAGTGTTATTTCGTGGAATTGGAGCACAAATCACTGTTCAATAGCTATCCTGCCAACCATCTGGAAGTCTGCACTTGATAATCCGCAGCATTTTACATTTATGTGTGTCAGCCTGCTATATCAACTTAACACTTCAGTGAGCAAACTCTTAAGAGTCTCTTCAGTGCTTAATGGAAAAAGGTGTCGTGTTGGGGATAGCTCAAGGGAGGAAATGACCTTTTTTATAACTTCCTTCCATTTTTACAAAATAAAATAGCTGATCTGGGGAAATTTGCCATTAAGCCTGACCACTTGCTACATTTAACAGTCTAATTTCATGCACTGGTAAAATGGAAGCTACTAATGACCAAAAGTTGTTGAATAAGGCAAGTCATGTGTAAGACTTAAATGCTTACTCCCTCTGTTTTTTTGCAAGGCTTCCATGCATTTAAAGCAAGCTTTGTAAAATGCTTTTGAATACAGATCTAACGGTGTCAGTTTTGTGTCACGTAACCTACATATTGTTTATATAAATTGTTCGTCTCTTGGTCAAGCTTGAATCTTGGAATGCATGGGTACCTCACAAAAAGAAACAGAGGGTTATTATTACGATTTACGGACTACTGATGGAGAATATGCATTCATGAGAAGCTTATGTACTCCAAGTAACTCAACACATGCCGGTATTTTTTTTATTTGCTATGCTGTTGCATAATAATCATGGGATTGGGCATGGTTGTCTTGTAGGACCCATGCCCAGGAGAGAAAACCAGAAGAGCAAACTACAGCTGGAAGTCAGAAGGTGCTACCTAAACATTTCTTCGTAATTTTTGATATCTCAGTCCTTTCTTGTCATGTTAGCGTGTTATGGTTAAGTCTTTTTGTCATTCATGGAGGACTTGAACCTGCCTAATCACTATTGGAAAAAGTTAAACCAAGCTGAAATTTACATCAATTCGTTTCCTCTGTTTTTAACTCACAACCTCAGATTCAACGAAGGATTTCTCATAGCACATTGAACTAAAAATATTATGTCTGTAAATGAGATAAAAGTGAAGACGTTTTCTTTTATCATTTTTCCGGTATGCTTACATAATGTAAATATTGTCGTAAAATGTTGGCTAGTAGGTACCGCACTACCGCATCTCAGCCACCTGCCAGGCTGCCACTTCACCAGCATTTTGTCTTTATGCCTCACCTAATCCGAGCTAGTGTTTATAGTTCGTAATCTTTTGTCACACCCAAATTTTTTTATCAGGAGACTTCAGAGGTGGAAAGAGAACTCAATGCCAATGAACATGAGGAAGAGGATAGAAAGAGGTTTGTACCTTGTTTTGAATATATGTTGTCTGGCGAGCATTTTGTTTACCATTCCTGCTAGATTGCAACCCTCGTACATTGCAGGGTTTTAGCACTACATAAGTCAAAGCGTGACGAGGAAGAAAAAGCAAGAGGGAGAATCAGAAATCAACTTCAGGAGGATAAGGTCTGACAATATTTCAATGCTATTAAGAAGTAAAAACCATAACACTGCAGCAGGGAAGAGCTAGAATGTGTTTTGCTGTAGTTCTATTTATCATATCTCACCATAGCAGCTATCATGCAATAAGCTCATGTTGGCCTGCACTATTCTCCGTTTGGATGTTAAAGCCTCTTTGTTGTAACCTGTCGCTTGTCCACCATCATTTTTGCACTTTTGTGTTGCATATTGCATGCAGAAGTAAGTAGCTTGTTAAAAAATGATGTCATGCTATATAAATATGAACACCATTGATTTTGGTTTGCAACAAAAAGAGTCGATGATGACGCATCCTTACTTTCCGCTAAATGTTACATGCTAGAGGAAGATAGAAAGTAAAACTTACTATTGTCAAAGAGCATCAGCTCTGTGCTAGTATTGTGATATTTTTGTCAAAAGTATTTGTTAGGCTGTTTTTACATATCCTATGAGCATTATCTTTCATGTGGAACTTATTTGTTGTTTTTGTAAAGAGGGAGAGGATTCAAGCTGCTAAAGATGTTATGGAAGCAAAACGGACTCTTGAAGAAAATCAAAGAAAACGGTGGGTTTCGTATGCAACTCACATCTGCTATTTCCAACTCAAATGTACTCATGGAAACAATATTTTGTTCAATACAGTATGATGGAAAGTCGAAAAGCAGAACAAGAGGAGGAGAAAAGAGCAAGAGAGAGAATCCGTCAGCGTATAGAGGATGATAAGGTCCCATTGAATCTAAACTAACTAATATTTTGAAACTTTGATGTTTCATTCCATCTGTTATTTTGAATTCAATTTTTATAGGACAATGGTCAATGAATCCCATGCACTCCTTACAGTTGCTTCTTGGGTTTCCACATCAATAATGTTACCCTATATGTCTATATCTCTCCACAGACCCACATCTACATGCAACAATACATCCTTCTTTTGTGTGAATGCCTTTGAATTTCAACTAATCAAATTTGGTCTCCTTGCAATGGACCAAGCCTACCATATAATTATCAATTCAGTCTACTCATGGCAATATTATCAGTAGAGTGCAATCAATCAATATTTCCTACATGATCAGAGTGAGAATTTTCTTGTCTTTACTCATTAGCCACTATTTTTCTGCAGAACTTTTGGACTTTCAGCGAGATACTATATTGCTTGTTGGACTGCTGAAAAGTCTTAAATTATTTTCCTGTATGCAGGCAGAAAGAAGGAGAGGACTTGGTTTGCCACGGGAAAATACAGTAGCATCAGCCCCGATAGTAACTCCCGCAAAGGTCTAAAGTTCCCCATAGTACTATATTACATGAACAAAACCACCAAAACACATTCCTCACTCTTTTTTGACTGCTCAGGTAAAACCTATTGAACCAGTTGTAACATCAGAACAATTGAGAGATTGCCTACGAACTCTGAAAAAGAATCACAAGGTAAAGTGATCACCCTGCAGTTATGATTTATGATACATGGGGTTGTTGTCTGTTTTGCACAATTAACACAATGAACCTTCTACGCTCTGCCGCATCACAATCTTGATTACTATTCCACACAAATGCGGCTGTACGACTTCTGTCCATGCAGATAACTGAAACTAGCCTGTTTGGACACCAGGATGCTTAGTTTCTGCATCATGTGCTCTTTTAGGTTGTTTTAATTTTTTTAGCTTGTCTTTTATAGTCTGGAACTGGGCCTTCCATTTTGTTCGCAACGGTCTAACATCAGCACTCTAATACTTCCTCCGTTCCTAAATAGTATAAGTCTTTTTAGAGATTTCAATACAGACTACATAGTTTGTATGTAGACATATTTAGAGTGTAGGTTCACTCATTTTGCACCGTATGTAGTCCATATTGAAATCTCTAAGAAGACTTATATTTAGGAACGGAGGGAGTAGAATTCAGCAGTCTGCTTGTGCAAGACATGCAGAATGAAGCTGTATAGCGCAATAACCCCTTGTGTTATGGGGATGCCAGAAACCATCTGACGTGTCGGTTGCCACTCTATTTATAGGATGACAACGCTAGAGTGAAAAGAGCATTCCAAATATTGCTGAAGATAGTCGCCAACGTAGTAAAGAACCCAGAAGAGGAGAAGTTCAGGAGGATTCGACTAAGCAACCCTGTTTTCAAGGTAACTGGAGAACGCGATATACTACGTATGGCTATTTAGTTCAGAAAGCCGCCTCACCCTCAACTCCTGCTGTTTAACAGGACAGGGTGGGTAATCTGCAAGGCGGCGTAGAGTTCCTGGAGCTGTGCGGGTTCCAGAAGCTCAGGAACAACAGCTATCTGGTCATGCCGAGGGGCAAGGTCGACGTGGCGCTCCTCAATGCAGCGGGGGTCCAGATCGCGTCAGCCATGGAGAATCCCTACTTTGGGCTGCTCTCCAAGTGAGCGGGACAGCCTGCATTCATCTCTGCTTCACCATTAAGAGCTCATCTATATTCGGTACTACGAGCTTTGTAAATATTAAAAACCTTTGTGGCAATGAAGTGTGAGTACGAGTGAATGGACGGCACTGCGCTGTAGCTCATAGATCTCGTCGATGGGATCTATCCCCTGTATGTGACTGAACAAATTGTGTTCCAGTAAATCTCAGGATTTGTTGGCAACAGTGGGGGCGGTGTACAGAAATCAAAACAGAATGAGACGAGATGCCTGCAACACGATGATCGAGCTGTGATGCCATGTCTCTACTATTTCCCATCTTACCCAAGAAAACGATATGTGATTGTAATTGTAATCAAACCATGTCACTCGTTACAGTGGCATGTATAGCAGTATAGGTGATGGGAGATTACTAGATGCATTCCCCCACCCCGCACATGTTCATGCCCCGTAACGCTGGGTCACTGTTGCTCATGGAGCAAAACATTGAATGCCTTTTATTCTCCGGGTGGAGGAGAAGGGAAAGGGCCCTGTGCCGGCACATGCCATGCTTTGAGCTTTTGCGTGTGCGCCTGTACTTTGGAGCTTCAATTCTGCGTGTGGAGGGACCCCGTCCTAGACTCGGAAAGCAGCTTCTTGATAGCTGCTGCTGGGGCCTGGATTTTCTGCTCTAATCATCTTCCCATCAGTAGAACCTTGAAGTTGAGCTATGTGCCATGGGTTTCGGAAATCCCTGCCTTGGGCAAAGATTGTTTTCTGATGGAGATCTTCAGCGAGGATCGGATATCTACAAGGTTGGATGTACTAGCAGCAAGAGTACAAAACCGTTGCATGTTCGATGGAATATGTAACATGGCAACATCAAATCTGTGACACCGGCTTCTTCATCCTTTTTTGGTAAGTGGCACGAACGGATAAAGCATGCAAAACACCGGCTAGCACATAAATTACGAGAGCTGGGAAATTCTCTATCTAAAAAATGGACGGAGTAATTTTCACAGAACAAACACACGAAACGCGAGAATAAGACCAATGATGCCACTAGTTGTACTAAAGGTCCTTCAAAAAAGGTTATCCTTCACCCGCAAAAAAAGTGTCCTGATTCATGTAAAAAAAAGTTCTTTCGATTCCTTTAGAGCATGGACTGATTCACGTAAAAAAAGTTCTTCCGATTCCGTTAGAGAGTATACAACTGGACTTGGCAAATCCGTCTCCTTAAACGTCCCTCGCACACGTCCGGACACGACCATGGACAGTGCTGGATGGCCTCTCATATGGCCTGCTAGGTAGTCGCACGCCTTAAATGTAAATCACCAAACCCATGCAATCCATATACGTGGATCATATAACACAAATTCATCACAATTCATCGGTTCAACAAATGCAACAAAGCAAAATAAATCATAGTTCAACACTAGACATGCCAAAATGAAATTCAAGTCCGAGCGTGACGGATCACTCATCGGACGCCATCCGAGCCACTTGCTCCACCGCGGCCATCCTTGCAGCCTGCTCTGCATCCATCCGTTTTGCTTCCGTTGCAGCCATCCCCATTCGCACCGCCTCGTACCCCCTACGTTCGTTGATCTTCTTCTTTCTGACAATCCCATTTTCTTACTTGCTCATCCAAGAGGCTTGCATCTGTCAACATTATCCTCGAATCCTCCGTGTCTCGAGCAAGTTGCAACCTCTCCGTCTCAATCTCTATTGATCCAAAGGTCTGTACCTTCTCGAGCTCCCATTTGAAACAAGCTTTTTTCTTCTCCAACTCTATCGTCTCTCTCCCAATTGCCAACTTGTTGCTCTCAAATAGCTACTTGGTGTTCACCCTATCTCGGTCCATCCTTTCTTTTTGCACATGCAACATGAGCTTGTACCTCACCTCTTGAAGGAAATATGCCCTAGAAGCAATAATAAAGTTGTTATTTTATATTAGATTTCTTTATTCATGATATAGGTTTATTATTCATGCTAGAATTGTATTGATCGGAAACTTAAATACATGTGTGAATACATAGACAAATACGGTGTCCCTAGTAAGCCTCTACTAGACTAGCTCATTGATCAAAGATGGTTAAGGTTTCCTAACCATAGACATGTGTTGTCATTTGATAACAGGATCACATCATTAGAAGAATGATGTGACTGACAAGACCCATCCATTAGCTTAGCATAATGATCGTTCAGTTTATTGCTATTGCTTTCTTCATGTCAAATATTTATTCCTTCGACTATGAGATTATGCAACTCCCGGATACCGGAGGAATACCTGATACGTCTCCAACGTATCTATAATTTTTGATTGTTCCATGCTATTATATTATCTGTTTTGAATGTTTTATATGCATTAATATGCTATTTTATATTATTTTTGGGACTAACCTATTAACCTAGAGCCTAGTGCCAGTTTCTATTTTTTTCTTGTTTTTAAGCTTCGCAGAAAAGGAATACTGAACGGAGTCTAAACGGAATAAAACTTCACGATGATTTTTCTTGGACCAGAAGACACCCAGGGGACTTGGAGTCCAAGTCAGAAGAGCCACGAGGCGGCGGCAAGGGTGGAGGGAGCGCCCTAGGGGGGGCGGCGGCGGCCCCTACCTTGTGGGCCCCTCAGGACTCCCATGACCTAGCTCTTCCTTCTATATATTCACATATATTTCAGAACCACCTACTTTTCCGCCGCCGCAACCTTCTGTTCCCGTGAGATCCCATCTTGGGGCCTTTTCTGACATCCTGCCGGAGGGGGATTCGATCACGGAGGGCATCTACATCAACTCTATTACCCTTCCGATGAAGTGTGAGTAGTTTACCACAGACCTACGGGTCCATAGCTAGTAGCTAGATGACTTCTTCTCTCTCTTTGATTCTCAATACCATGTTCTCCTCGATGTTCTTGGAGATCTATCCGATGTAATCTTCTTTGCGGTGTGTTTGTCGAGATCCAATGAATTATGGATTTATAATCAGCTTATCTATGAATATTATTTGAATCTTCTCTGAATTCTTATATGCATGATTTGATATCTTTGTATTTCTCTTTGAAATATCGGTTTGGTTTGGCCAACTAGATTGGTTTTTCTTGCAATGGGAGAGGTGCTTAGCTTTGGGTTCAATCTTGCGTTTTTTCACCCGATGACAAAGTAGGGGTAGCGAGACACGTATTGAATTATTGCCATCGAGGATAAAAAGATGGGTTTTTCATCGTATTGCTTGAGTTTATTCCTCTACATCATGTCATCTTACTTAAGGCGTTACTCCGTTCTTTATGAACTTAATACTCTAGATGCATGCTAGATAGCGGCCAATGTGTAGAGTAATAGTAGCAGATGCAGGCAGGAGTCGATCTACTTGACACAGACGTGATGCCTATATGCATAATCATTGCCTTGGATATCGTCATAACTTTGCGCTTTTCTATCAATTGCTCGGCAGTAATTTGTTCACCCACAGTAGTATTTGCCTTCAAGAGAGAAGCCTCTAGTGAACCCTATGGCCCCCGGGTCTATTTACCATCATATTAGTTTCCGATCTACTATTTTGCAATCTTTTACTTTCAGATCTATAAACCAAAAAACCCAAAAATATTTTATCTTTTGTCTAGTTTTATTTATCTATCTCTATCAGATCTCACCTTTGCAAGTGCCCGTGAAGGGATTGACAACCACTTTATCGCGTTGGGTGCAAGTGTTTGATTGTTTGTGCAGGTATTGGTGATTTGCACGTTCTTCTCCTACTGGATTGATATCTTGGTTCTTAACTGAGGGAAATACTTATCTCTACTGTGCTGCATCACCCTTTCCTCTTCAAGAGAAAAACCAACGCAAGCTCAAGAAGTAGCAATACCTTGTGGGCTATCAAACGTCACAACGTAACTTCGTGATCATAAATATGCTCTACAGGTATCTCCGAAGATGTTTGTTGAGTTGGCATAGATCGAGATTATGATCTGTCACTCCGAGTATCGGAGAGGTATCTCTGGGCCCTCTCGGTAATACACATCATAAGCTTGCAAGCAAATGACTAAGGAGCTAGTCACAAGGTGTTGTATTATGGAACGAGTAAAGAGACTTGCCGGTAACGAGATTGAACTAGGTATGAAGATACCGACGATCGAATCTTAGGCAAGTAACATACCGATGGACAAAGGGAATTACTATGTTGTCAATACGGTTCGACCGATAAAGATCTTCGTAGAATATGTAGGAGCCAATATGGGCATCCAGGTTCCGCTATTGGTTATTGACCAGAGAGGTGTCTCGGTCATGTCTACATAGTTCTCGAACCCGTAGGGTCCGCACGCTTAACGTTCGTTGATGATATAGTGTTATATGAGTTATATGTTTTGGTGACCGAATGTTCCTCGGAGTCCCGAATGAGATCACGGACATGGATAGGAGTCTCAAAATGGTCGAGAGGTAAAGATTGATCTATTGGATGATGGTATTTGGACACCGGAAGTGTTTCGGGACATACCGGGAAGGAATCGGGTCACCGGAAGGGGTTCCTGGCACCCCCCCGGCAAGGTATGGGTCTTATGGGCCAAAGGAGGGGACATACCAACCCACAAGGGGGCTGGTGCGCCCCCTCCCTTGTTTGCCCAGCCCTAGGGAAGGAAAAGGGGGAGGGCTAGCCCCTCCTGCCTTTCCCTCTCATGGGAGAAAGGAAAGGGGGGCACCCTCCCCTGCCTTTCCCCGCACTCCAAATAAGGAAAGGGGGGCGGCTTGGGAGGGACTGATAACCCACAAGTATAGGGGATCGCAACAGTTTTCGAGGGTAGAGTATTCAACCCAAATTTATTGATTCGACACAAGGGGAGCCAAAGAATATTCTCAAGTATTAGCAGCTGAGTTGTCAATTCAACCACACCTGGATAACTTAATATCTGCAGTAAAGTGTTTAGTAGCAAAGTAATATGATAGTAGTGGCAACGGTAACAAAAGTAGCGGTAGCAAAAGTAATATTTTTGGTGTTTTGTAGTGATTGTAACAGTAACAACGGGAAAGTAAATAAGCGGAGAACAATATGTGAAAAGCTCGTAGGCATTGGATCGGTGATGGAAAATTATGCCGGATGCGTTTCATCATGTAACAATCATAACATAGGGTGACACAGAACTAGCTCCAATTCATCAATGTAATGTAGGCATGTATTCCAAATATAGTCATACATACTTATGGAAAAGAACTTGCATGACATCTTTTGTCCTACCCTCCTATGGCAGCGGGGTCCTAATGAAAACTAAGGGATATTAAGGCCTCCTTTTAATAGAGTACCGAAACAAAGCATTAGCACATAGTGAATACATGAACTCCTCAAACTACGGTTATCACCGGGAGTGGTCCCGATTATTGTCACTTCAGGGTTGCCGGATCATAACACATAGTAGGTGACTACAGACTTGCAAGATAGGATCAAGAACTCACATATATTCATGAAAACATAATAGGTTCAGATCTAAAATAATGGCACTCGGGCCCTAGTGACAAGCATTAAGCATAGCAAAGTCATAGCAACATCAATCTCAGAACACAGTGGATACTAGGGATCAAACCCTAACAAAACTAACTCGATTACATGATAAATCTCATCCAACCCATCACCGTCCAGCAAGCCTATGATGGAATTACTCACGCACGGCGGTGAGCATCATGAAATTGGTGATGGAGGATGGTTGATGATGATGACGGCGATGAATCCCCCTCTCCGGAGCCCCGAACAGACTCGAGATCAGCCTCCCGAGAGGTTTTAGGGCTTGGCGGCGGCTCCGTATCGTAAAACGCGATGAATTCTTCTCTCTGATTTTTTCTCCCCGAAAGCAAATATATAGAGTTGGAGTTGAGGTCGTGATACGTCTCCGTCGTATCTATAATTTTTTATTGTTCCATGCCAATATTCTACAACTTTCATATACTTTTTGGCAACTTTTTATACTATTTTTGGCACTAACATATTGATCCGAGGCCCAAAGCCGCCTCTGTCATTGCATGTTTTGGTTTCGCAGAATATCCATATCAAACGGAGTCCAAACGGGATAAAAATGGATGGAGCTTATTTTTGGAATATTTGGAAAATCTGGAAGAAAGATCAACGCGAAATGGTGTCCGAGGTGGCCACGAGGCAGGGGCCCACGCCCTCCCCAGGAGGGAGCGCCCCCCACCCTCGTGGGCCACCTGTAAGGCGGTTGATGCCCTTCTTTGGCCGCAAGAAAGCTATTTTTTGGTAAAAAATCAAGGTGAAGGTTTCAGTCCAATCGGAGTTACGGATCTCCATATATATACGAAACGGTGAAAGGGCAGCAGAACAGAACGCAGAAACAAAGAGAGGCAGAGAGATAGATCCAATCTCGGAGGGGCTCTCGCCCCTCCCATGCCATGGAGGCCAAGGACTAGAGGGGAAACCCTTCTCCCATCTAGGGAGAAGGTCAAGGAAGAAGAAGAAGGAGGGGCCCCCCTCTCCCCTTCTCTTCCGGTGGCGCCGGAACACCGCCGTGGCCATCATCATCATTACCGCGATCTTCACCAACACCTCCGCCATCTTCACCACCATCTCCATCACCTTCCCCCCTCTATCTACAGCGGTCCACTCTCCCACAACCCGCTGTACCCTCTACTTGAACATGGTGCTTTATGCTTCATATTATTATCCAATGATGTGTTGCCATCCTATGATGTCTGAGTAGATTTTCGTTGTCCTATCGGTGGTTGATGAATTTCTACGATTGATTTAATTTGCTTGTGGTTATGTTGCTGTCCTTTGGTGCCCATCATATGAGCGCGCGCGTGGATCACACCTTAGGGTTAGTTGTATGTTGATAGTACTATGTATTGGAGGGCAAGAGTGACAGAAGCTTCAACCTAGCATAAAAATTGATTCATACGGGATTGAAGGGGGACCGATATATCTTAATGCTATGGTTGGGTTTTACCTTAATGAACATTAGTAGTTGCAGATGCTTGCTAATAGTTCCAATCATAAGTGCCTAGAATTCCAAGTAAGGGATGACATGCTAGCAGTGGCCTCTCCCACATAATACTTGCTATCGGTCTAGTAAAGTAGTCAATTGCCTAAGGGACAATTTCACAACTCCTGCCACCACTTTTCCACACTCTCTATATTTACTTTAGTTGTGTTTTTATCTAAGCAGCCCCTAGCTTTTATTTACGCGCTCTTTATTATCTTGCAAACCTATCCAAAAACACCTACAAAGTACTTCTAGTTCATACTTGTTCTAGGTAAAGCGAACGTCAAGCGTGCGTAGAGTTGTATCGGTGGTCGATAGAACTTTAGGGAATATTTGTTCTACCTTTAGATCCTTGTTGGGTTCGACACTCTTACTTATCGAAAACTGTTGCGATCCCGTATACTTGTGGGTTATCAAGACCTTTTTCTGGCGCCGTTGCCGGGGAGTCATAGCGTGGGGTGAATATTCTCGTGTGTGCTTGTTTGCTTTATCACTAAGTAATTTTTATTTTGTTGTTCATAGTTGTTTTCTATCTTTAGTTATGGGTAGGAAACGCAAAATACCAAAAAATTAGTTGTACCTACTGAACCAATGGTTGAAGAATGATATGTCTCCGTCGTATCAACTTTTCCAAACACTTTTGCCCTTGTTTTGGACTCTAACTTGTATGATTTGAATGGAACTAACCCGGACTGACGCTGTTTTCAGCAGAATTGCCATGGTGTTGTTTTATGTGTAGAAAACAAAATTTCTCGGAATGACCTGAAACTCCATGGAATATCTTAG
The DNA here is from genome assembly GCA_021605205.1 of Aegilops longissima. Lineage (NCBI taxonomy): Eukaryota > Viridiplantae > Streptophyta > Magnoliopsida > Poales > Poaceae > Aegilops > Aegilops longissima. The sequence continues at coordinate 311,905,218 of CM038682.1, forward strand.
AATAAATAATAAAAAATCCTCGCCAAAGATGAAGACCAGGGGGCCCACACCCTGTCCACGAGGGTGGGGCGCCCCCCCCGGGCGCGCCGCCTACCTCGTGGGCCCCCTGGTGGCCCTCTGACGCCAACTCCAACTCCATATATTGGCTTTCGAGGAGAAAAAAATCAGAGAGAAAGTTTCATCGCGTTTTACGATACAAAGCCGCCTCCAAGCCCTAATCTCTCTCGGTAGGGCTGATCTGGAGTCCGTTCGAGGCTCCGGAGAGGGGGATTCGTCGCCGCCGTCATCATCAACCATCCTCCATCACCAATTTCATGATGCTCACCGCCGTGCGTGAGTAATTGCATCGTAGGCTTGCTGGACGGTGATGGGTTGGATGAGATTTATCATGTAATCGAGTTAGTTTTGTTAGGGTTTGATCCTAGTATCCATTATGTTCGAGATTGATGTTGCTATGACTTTGCTATGCTTAATGCTTCTCACTAGGGCCCGAGTGCCATGATTTCAGATCTGAACCTATTATGTTTTCATGAATATATGTGTGTTCTTGATCCTATCTTGCAAGTCTATAGTCACCTACTATGTGTTATGATCCGCAACCCAAGTGACAATAATCGGGACCACTCCGGTGATGACCATGGTTTGAGGAGTTCATGTATTCACTATGTGCTAATGCTTTGTTCCGGTTCTCTATTAAAAGGAGGCCTTAATATCCCTTAGTTTCCAATAGGACCCGCTGCCACGGAGGGTAGGACAAAAGATGTCATGCAAGTTCTTTTCCATAAGCACGTATGACTATTTACGAATACATGCCTACATTACATCGATGAACTGGAGCTAGTTCTGTCACCCTATGTTATGATGTTACATGACGAACCACATCCGCATAATTATCCATCACCGATCCGGTGCCTCACGAGTTTTCCATATACTGGTTTACGCTTATTTACTTTTCCGTTGCTCTATGTTATCATCACTACAAAATACCAAAACATTACTTTTGCTGTCTTTACTTTTGTTACCGTTACCACCACTATCATATTACTTTGCTACTAAACACTTTGCTGTAGATACTAAGTTTCCGTGTGGTTGAATTGACAACTCAGCTACTAATACTTGAGAATATTCTTTGGCTCCCTTGTGTCGAATCAATAAATTTGGGTTGAATACTCTACCCTCGAAAACTGTTGTGATCCCCTATACTTGTGGGTTATCAAGACCTTTTTCTCGGCGCCGTTGCGGGGAGCATAGCTCTATTCTTTGAGTCACTTGGGATTTATATCTGCTGGACACTATGAAGAACTTGAAAGACGCTAAGACAAAATTTATCCCTCAACTACGAGGGAGGTAAGGAACTGCCATCTAGCTCGCACTTGATTCACCTTCTCGTTATGAGTAAGCTAGCGACACCTAAACCTGCTTCGCTATTCGCTCCGATATGTCGATGTTATTGATGATGCCACTTCTGCTATGCATGATACTTATGATGAAACTACTTCTATGCTTGATACTACCGTGCCCCTTGGTGAATTTCTAGATGAACAAATTTCTAGGTCTAGAGAAAGAGAAAATATTGAAACTGAATACAATGATGTTAGTGATGATCAAAATATTCCTGCTATTCCTGAGGGTTATCTTTTTAATGCTGAATCTACTGCAGCTGTTCTTGCTTGCCAGGATAGATTTGAACTTAAGAGGTTGGTAGTTAAATGGAGTAAAGAATCTTTTAGAGATAGGATGAGACCCGACCCTGCTTTTGCTACTTCACCTATCTGTGTTCCCGATCAGGATTATTATGATTTTACTGTTGATCCAGATATAATTACTTTGGTTGAATCTGATCCTTTTTATGGCTATGAATCAGAAACTGTTGTGGCACATCTTCGTAAGTTAAATGATATAGCTGCCCTGTTTACTAATAATGAGAGATCGCGCTACCTTTATTTACTCAAAATATTTCCGCTCTCATTAAAGGGTGATGCTAAGAAATGGTTTAATTCTCTTGATCCTGGTTGTGTGCAAAGTCCTCGTGGATATGATTTATTACTTCTCTGCTAAATATTTCCTGCTCATAAGAAACAAGCTGCTTTGAGGGATATATATAATTTTGTGCAAATTGAAGAAGAGAGTCTCCCACAAGCTTGGGGGAGGCTTTTCAAGTTACTTAATGCTTTGCCTGATCATACTCTTAAGAAACCTGAAATACTTGATATCTTTTATAATGGACTAACCGATGTTTCCAGAGATTACCTGGATAGTTGTGCTGGTTCTCTTTTCAGGGAAAGAACACCGGATGAAGCTGAAATTTTATTGAACAATATGTTGACAAATGAAAATAATTGGGCACCTCCTGAGCCAACTCCCGAGCCAGCTCTGAGCCAATTCGAGCCTATTCCTAAACCAACTCAAGAAGAGAGGTGTTCTATTTCTCATCCCAAGATATGCAAGAGGCAAAGAAATCCATGAAAGAAAAAGGTATTAAAGCTGAAGATGTTAAGAATTTACCTCCTATTGAAGAAATACATGGTCTTAATTTACCACTGTTGAAGAAGTATATGATCTCAATTACTTATTTATCAAGAACCTCCCGATATCCCGACACGTAGTAAAGGTAAATTCTCTCTATAGGTATGATAAAGCTGAAGTCCCTCCTACTAAAATTGCTAGTCAGTGCTTGGATGAGTTTGATAACTTTATGTTTAAGAAAGATGACTTTAATGCTTTTGGTAGACAATTAAAACAGAATACCCTTATGATTAAACGCTTGAGTGATTATATGGCTAATATTAGACGTGAACTTAAACTTGTTAGCAAACATGCTTCTATGGTTACCACTCAAGTAGAACAAGTACTTAAAGCTCAAAATGATTTGCTCAATGAAATGAATAGTAAGAAAAATGATTATGTTGTTAGAGTGGCTACTAGAACTGGTAGAATGACTCAGGAACCTTTGTATCCTGAAGGCCACCCTAAGAGAATCGAGCAAGATTCTCAGAGAAATAATATTGATGCACCTAGTTCTTCTAAAAGGAAGAAAAGGAAAAATGATAGAACTGTGCAAACTTCTAGTGAACCTATTGCTGAACCGCCTGATAATCCAAATGATATCTCTATGTCTGATGCTGAAACACAATCTGGTAGTGAACATGAACCTAGTGAAAATGTTAATGATGATGTTCGTGATGATGCTCAACCTAGTAATGATAATGAAGTAGAAGTAGAACCTGTTGTTGATCTTGATAACCCACAATCAAAGAATCAACGTTATGATAAGAGAGACTTCGTTGCTAGGAAACATGGTAAAGAAAGTGAACCATGGGTTCAGAAACCCATGCCTTTTCCTCCCAAACCATCCAAGAAAAAGTATGATGAGGATTTTGAGCGCTTTGCTGAAATGATTAGACCTATCTTTTTGCGTATGCGATTGACTGATATGCTCAAAATGAATCCTTATTCTAAATATATGAAAGATATTGTTACAAATAAGAGAAAGATACCGGGAGCTGAAATTTCCACCATGCTTGCTAATTATACTTTTAAGGGTGGAATACCAAAGAAACTTGGAGATCCAGGAGTACCTACTATACCATGCTCCATTAAAAGAAATTATGTTAAAACTGCTTTATGTGATCTTGGAGCCGGTGTTAGTGTTATGCCTCTCTCTTTATATCATAGACTTGACTTGAATAAGTTGACACCTACTGAAATATCTTTGCAAATGGCTGATAAATCAACTGCTATACCTGTCGGTATTTGTGACGATGTGCCTGTTGTGGTTGCAAACGTTACTATTTTAACGGACTTTGTTATTCTTGATATTCCCGAGGATGATAGTATGTTTATTATTCTTGGAAGACCTTTCCTTAATACTGCAGGGCTGTTATTGATTGCAACAAAGGCAATGTTACTTTTCATGTTAATGGTAATGAGCATACGGTACACTTCCCGAGGAAACAATCTCAAGTTCATAGTATCAACTCTATTGGAAAAATTCCATCGATTATATTTGGAGGTTTTGAATTTCCTCTTCCTACTGTCAAGAAGAAATATGATATACTTATTATTGGGGATGTCCATATCCCCGTTGAGGTAACATAGTGTTATTTGAAATTTCTCCGGTTCCATGACTATCGGAATGAGTTTGTTAACAAGACTTGATCAACCTTGTTAGTGGATTCCTTTTGATGAGCATGAGATGGATGAAACTAGAAGCACAACCTTCTGTACCCTCTTTGTATTTTCTGCTACTTAGTAGAAATAAAGTAAAATAGTATTTTTCTGTCTGTCTCCGACTTATCCGTGCAATATAAAAATATCCCAAAATAAAAGTCCTCGAATGCCATGCCAATTTAATATGATTTTTCGGAATATTTGAGGATTTATCAGCAAAAATTACATGGGGAGCTGCCACTGTCACGAGGGTGGAGGGCGCCCTACCCCTCGGCGCGCCCCGCCTTGTGGGCCCACGGTTGCCCTCCTCCACTTATCCCTGCACCCATCTTCTTCCTCTGCCTCACACAAACCGAAAAACCAACTCAAGCTCGTGTTCCAAATCTTTTGCTGTGATTTTCGATCTCCTTGCTCAAAGCACCTCTCAAAAACTGCTTGGGGAGATTGTTCCTTGGTATGTGACTCCTCCATTGGTCCAATTAGTTTTGTTCTAGTGCTTTATTCATTGCAAATTTGTGCTGCATAGGTGACCATGTTCTTGAGCTTGCATGTCAAATATATATGGTTCCAAGTAGTTCGATGCTTGATATATGCTCTAGGCACTTGTATGAGTAGTTGCTATCAGTTTTATTGAAGTTGGTTCACTTTTGTTTGAAGTTACTAAAATTTCAGATTATTTCAGAAATAATGAAGAGGCTTTTGAGGGCTCGCTGTCAAGCTCTAAGGAGAAACAAAAGGAAGAAGAACAGAAGCCCAAATTTAATTTGCCTCAGATCGCGGAGGTTCGGCCGTGTGAATGGCCTTCCGATGACTTCTTGAGGAGAGCCGGATTTATGAGGATTTCTATCTATTGATTGAGAACGCCGCCTCACGAACTTCCTCCGCGACCAACGCCATCAAGATTCTTACTCACAAATACTTCATGCGTAACTTCTACTTTTCCCTAAGAAATCACCTCCAACAGTAGAGTTCCATTTATATGACATTGTTAAGGAGATGACATTAGCTGAATTTTGCGAGGTTTGCAAAATACCTTTGAGGGCACCCTAGATGAACCACACCGTAATGAAGTAGAAGCTTTTATTAACACTATCACTGTGGGAGAAACCAGGAAGGTTTCTGATGCAAGAATCACTAGCATGCATTTTCCTGTTTTATGTTACTTTGCCTTATTTGCTAGTCGTTGTTTGATTGGTCGCGGGAACTGTGGAAACCTTAGCATTCCTGATATTATCATTTTGTTCCATGGTTTATACCGCAATAACTCTGTTAGTATGGGTGGAATTGTTGCTAGACGGTTAAGTCTGAACCGTACTAAAGGCCCCATCTTTGGAGGCATTTATGCTTCATGCCTAGCTGGATATTTTGAGATACCAATTAGGCATGAGGAGAAAGAAGAAACAGCGCTGCCCCGTGCTTATTTAGATTATAAGAGTATGCTAGCGCATGATTTTCTTGTTAAGAGTCGCGAAGGGGAGCTCAAATATAAATTGTACTTTGATAAACATCACCCTGAGACTATTACCTTGCCTGCTCCCTCTTTGTTTAACTTGTCTACAAGGCCTTACATTGTTCCATGGGCGGCTGTTCAAGCCTACCGAAATCCTGCACCAGCCCCGGAACTGGAGCCACAAGATGAGCCTCCACGAATGTCTGCTTATTCTTGGGATCCCGAGGCGGTTGCCAATCGAGGCGCCGAGTCCTCTTCATCACATTATGATCCCAACTATTCTTCATCGCATCGACCCTCAGCTACACCTACGGGTATCCGCCAGGCTATCCCTGGCAATAGACCAACTTAGGCCAAAAGCCTAAGCTTGGGGGAGTACGTATTTCTCACCGACATTACATTTATGATCACACACACTCATTGCTAGATATCGGTGCTCATACTCTTTCACTGTAATATCCATGCTAGTTTATTTCCTTTTTCCTGCTTTCTTCTTGTGTGTTTAATAAACCTTAGAAAAAACAAAAAAAATTAGTAGTAGTTTATTTTTCCTGCTGTAGTAGTAATAATTAAAAAGAAAACCCAAAAACATTTCCCGTTCTTCTTTTTGCTTGTTGGGAGCTTTCCCGTGTAAATAGTTTTTATTTTTCTTTTCCTTTCTTTGGGGGTCGAGAAGACCATATTGAAAATGCTTAGTGGCTCTTATATGCATGATCGTTTATTTAACTTAGAGCCCATATTACTTGTCTTCTCTCTTGAGTTGAATGCTTGCAGATTTCAGCTTAGTCCAACACACGTGCACTCTTATTATTATACACACCGTTCGGTCATGCAAGTGAAAGGCAATAATGATGATATATGATGGACTTATTGGGATGAGAAAAGCTGGTATGAACTCGACCTCTCTTGTTTTTGTAAATATGATGATTCATCGTTCCTGATTCAGCTATTATGAAGTAAACATATTTGCAATGACATTTAGAGATTATAGTTGCTTGTGCCATGCTTGATTAGCTATGAGTCATAATGGTTTACCTTGCGTGCCAACATGCTATTAGAATGATTATGATGGGGTATGATGGATGGTATCCTCCTTTAAATGAATTGAGTGACTCGACTTGGCACATGTTCACGCATGTAGTTGAATCAAATCAACATAGCCTTCATGATATTTATGTTCATGGTGGATTATATCCTACTCATGCTTGTATTTGGTGTAAATTAATTTTAATGCATGTTTACTACTGTTGTCGCTCTCTCAGTTGGTCGCTTCCCAGTCTTTTGCTAGCCTTCACCTGTACTAAGCGGGAATACTGCTTGTGCATCCAAACTCCTTAAACCCCAAAGTTGTTCCATATGAGTCCACCATACCTTCCTATATGCGGTATCTACCTGCTGTTCCAAGTAAATTTGTATGTGCCAAACTCCAAACCTTCAAATGAAATTCTGTTTTGTATGCTCGAGCAGCTCATGTGAAACTAGGGATGCCTATATCTTCCATGCTAGGTGGGTTATTCTCAAGAGGACTGGACTCCGCTCCTCATTAACGAGAAAGGGCCGGTAACCGGGATGCCCAGTCCCATGATCCAAAAATATCAAAGCAAATCAAAATAATTAAGCAAAACTCCCCCGGGACCCGTTGAATGTTGGAGGCACTCGTTGTTTCGAGCAAGCCATGGATTGATGCTTGTGGAGGAGGGGGAGTATAAACCTTTACCATTCTGTTTGGGAACTGCCTATAATCCGTGTAGTATGGAAGATACAGCCATCTCATAGTTGTTGCGTTGATGGTGAAAGTATGCCGCTCAAAATATAATTTATCTCTATTTCAAAATCGAGCTCGCACCTCTACAAATCCTCGCTTCCCTCTGCGAAGGGCCTATCTATTTACTTTTATGTTGAGTCATCACCCTTCTTATTAAAAAGCACCATTGGAGAGCACACGTCGTTTGCATTCATTATAATTGGTTTATATTGGGTATGACTTGACTGGATCTCTTTTACCATGAATTACAATGTTTAGTCAGTCCTTGATCTTTAAAGGTGCTCTGCATTTATGTTTTGCGGTCTCAGAAAGGGCTAGTGAGATACCATTTCGTTATATCATGTTATGATTATTTTGAGAAAGTGTTGTCATCCGAGTTTTATTGTTATGGCTTGCTAGCTGATTATATTATTGATATGAGTAATTGTGAGACCTACGTGTTATTGTGAGTATGGTTAGTTCATAATAATTGCTGAAACTTGAATGCTGGCTTTTCATGTTTACAACAACAAGAGCAAACAGAGTTCATAAAAGTTTTTCTTTTTCTCTTTCAGTTTGTCAACTGAATTGCTTGAGGACAAGCAAGGGTTTAAGCTAGGGGGAGTTGATACGTCTCCGTCGTATCTACTTTTACAAACACTTTTGCCCTTGTTTTGGACTCTAACTTGTATGATTTGAGTGGAACTAACCCGGACTGACAATATTTTCAGCAGAATTGCCATGGTGTTGTTTTATGTGCAGAAAACAGAAGTTCTCGGAATGACCTGAAACTCCACGGAATATCTTAGAATAAATAATAAAAATCCTCGCCAAAGATGAAGACCAGGGGCCCACACCTGTCCACGAGGTGGGGGCGCGCCTCCCAGGCGCGCCGCCTCTACCTCGTGGGCCTCAGGTGGCCCTCCGACGCCAACTCCAACTCCATATATTGGCTTTCGGGAGAAAAATCAGAGAGAAAGTTTCATCGCGTTTCTGAATGGAGCCTCCGCCAAGCCCTAATCTCTCTCGGAGGGCTGATCTGAGTCCGCTCGGGCTCCGGAGAGGGGATTCGTCGCCGTCGTCATCATCAACCATCCTCCATCACCAATTTCATGATGCTCACCGCCGTGCGTGAGTAATTGCATCGTAGGCTTGTTGGACGGTGATGGGTTGGATGAGATTTATCATGTAATCGAGTTAGTTTTGTTAGGGTTTGGTCCCTAGTATCTATTATGTTCTGAGATTGATGTTGCTATGACTTTTCTATGCTTAATGCTTGTCACTAGGGCCCGAGTGCCATGATTTCAGATCTGAACCTATTATGTTTTCATGAATATATGTGTGTTCTTGATCCTATCTTGCAAGTCTATAGTCACCTACTATGTGTTATGATCCGGCAACCCCGAAGTGACAATAATTGGGACCACTCCCGGTGATGACCATAGTTTGAGGAGTTCATGTATTCACTATGTGCTAATGCTTTGTTCCGGTTCTCTATTAAAAGGAGGCCTTAATATCCCTTAGTTTCCAATAGGACCCCGCTGCCACGGGAGGGTAGGACAAAAGATGTCATGCAAGTTCTTTTCCATAAGCACGTATGACTATTTACGGAATACATGCCTACATTACATTGATGAACTGGAGCTAGTTCTGTGTCACCCTATGTTATGATCATTACATGACGAACCACATCCGCATAATTATCCATCACGATCCGGTGCCTCACGAGTTTTCCATATACTGGTTTACGCTTATTTACTTTTCCGCTACTCTGTTATCATCACTACAAAATACCAAAACATTACTTTTGCTGTCTTTACTTTTGTTACCGTTACCACCACTATCATATTACTTTGCTTCTAAACACTTTGCTGCAGATACTAAGTTTCCAGGTGTGGTTGAATTGACAACTCAGCTGCTAATACTTGAGAATATTCTTTGGCTCCCCTTGTGTCGAATCAATAAATTTGGGTTGAATACTCTACCCTCGAAAACTTTTGCAATCCCCTATAGTTGTGGGTTATCAAAGAACCACCCAAAATCTATCACACTCCTGAAGCTTTTTACTTGGATCATCTTTGATCCCTATGTGCCCGGGCTGAAACCCCAACTAGCTTAGTTGAGGGCAAATCTTTAGATGAGCATGCTTGTTATGTGCGACACTGAATATCTGAAAAAGGGAAAATTCTATTGGGTCAAATTCATCGTTTGCAATGCTATGCTTGGAATTTAAGTGAAATATATGATGTTACTTGTTGTTCTGAAAACCCTAAGAAACACCTTCCCTATCAATGTGAGTTTAGTGATAATGGAATCGTATCTTCGTATGCTAAAGGTGTTTATAGTTACTATGATATTTAACAAATTGAAGAATTTGTTGCTTTTAAGGGTGCTTACGAAATTGCTTCTTTGATTGAAACATATGATGCTACTTTTCACAAATCTGAAAATTTTGCCATACTTAAATATTGCTATGATAATTATGCTTCTAATGCCTATGTTGAACCATATCTTGAGGATTACCCCGCTGTCCAAGAAGAGACTAATATTTTGCAGGAGTCTATGGAAGAAGAAATTGATGAAACTGTGAGCTTATTGGATGAAAAAGATGAGGAGGAGAGCGAAGAACAAAAGGAGGAAGAGCGGATTGATCACCCGTGCCCACCTTCTGATGAGAGTAACTCTTCAACTCATACATTATTTAATTCCCCTTCGTGCTTACCGAAGGATGATTGCTATGATGATTGTTATGATCCCGTTGATTCTCTTGAAATATCCCTTTTTGATGATGCTTGCTATGCTTGTGGCCAAGATGCCAATATGAATTATGCTTATGGAGATGAACTTGCTATAGTTCCTTATGTTAAACATGAAATTGTTGCTATTGCACCCACACATGATAGTCCTATTATCTTTTTGAATTCTCCCGATTATACTATATCGGAGAAGTTTGCTCTTATTAAGGATTATATTGATGGGTTGCCTTTTACAGTTGCACATGATGATTTTGATAGATATAATATGCATGTGCTTGCTGCTCCTACTTGCAATTAGTATGAGAGAGGAACTATATCTCCACCTCTCTATGTTTCCAATATAATAAAATTGCAAGAAACTGTTTATACTATGCATTGGCCTTTACTATGTGTGCATGAATTGTTCTTTTATGACATGCCGATGCATAGGAAGAGAGTTAGACTTCGTCATTGCTTGATATATGTTGCTTTGTGCTCACTACTAAATGCTAAATCATTGTTAATTAGAATTGGCTTTGATATACCTTGGGATCCGGGTGGATCCATGACTTGAGCACAATATGCCTAGCTTAATGGCTTTAAAGAAAGCGCTGCCAGGGAGACAACCCGGAAGTTTTAGAGAGTCATTTATTTCTGTTGAGTGCTTTCATATAGTTTAAAAACAAAAAATAATAAAGAGGGGAACCCAAAACTTTTTCAAAAAGGAAAGTGAAAGTGAGAAAGACAAGCATTGTTGAAGTGGGAGAGCTCCTTGAACTTTGTTCATGCTCACCGCAACTTTGTGAATCTTGATTACAGAAACTTTTCAACAAAAATAATTATCCCCTTGTAAAAATAATGTGCCAAGGTTTGCCTTTAGGATGTTTACGATGCTTGTTGGTTTGTGCGGTGCAGGACAGAAACTTTGGCTGTAGTGCGCGATTTTTAATTTTTTTACTGGAACGTTAAATGGTTCTGATTCTTTTTGCACTGTATTTCCGTACAAATTGTGTATTTTTCCTAATTGTGGAAGAATTTTTCAAGTATCAGAAGTATGGTTAATGTTCAGATTGCTACAGACTATTCTGTTTTAGACAGATTCTGTTTTTGATGCATAGTTTGCTTGTTTTAATGAAACTATCGATTTATATCAGTGGATTAAGCCATGAAAAAGTTATATTACAGTAGAAACAATGCAAAAACAAAATATGAATTGGTTTTCAACAGTACTTAGAGTAGCGATTTGCTTTATTATACTAACGGATCTTACCGAGTTTTCTGTTGGAGTTTTGTGTGGATGAAGTGTTCGATGATCGAGAAGGTCTCGATGTGAGAAGAAGGAAGAGAGGCAAGAGCTCAAGCTTGGGGATGACCGAGGCACCCCAAGTAAATATTCAAGGAGACTCAAGCGTCTAAGCTTGGGGATACCCCGGAAGGCATCCCTCTTTCTTCAACAAATATCGGTATGTTTTCGGATTCGTTTCATTCATGTGATATGTGCAAATCTTGGAGCGTCTTTTGCATTTAGTTTTAAATTTTTCTTTTATGCACCATGCTGGTATGAGATAGTCCTTGGTTGATTTATAGAACGCTCATTGCACTTCACTTATATCTTTTGATATGGCTTTATAGAATGCTTCATGTGCTTCACTTATATCATTTGAAGTTTGGATTGCCTGTTTCTCTTCACTTAGACAACCGCCATTTGTAGAGTGCTCTTTTTCTTCACTTACACTTGTTAGAGCGTGGGAATATCTTTTGTAGAAAGAATTAAACTCTCTTGCTTCACTTATATCTATTTAGAGAGATGACAGGAACTGGTCATTCACATGGTTAGTCGTAAAATCCTACATAAAACTTGTAGATCACTGAATATGATATGTTTGATTCCTTGCAATAGTTTTGCGATATAAAGGTGGTGATATTAGAGTCGTGCTAGTTGAGTAATTGTGAATTGAGAAATACTTGTGTTGAGGTTTGCAAGTCCCGTAGCATGCACGTATGGTGAACCGTTATGTAACGAAGTCGGAGCATGAGGTATTTATTGATTGTCTTCCTTATGAGTGGCGGTCGGGGACGAGCGATGGTCTTTTCCTACCAATCTATCCCCCTAGGAGCATGCGCGTAGTACTTTGTTTTGATAGCTAATAGACTTTTGCAATAAGTATGTGAGTCCTTTATGACTAATGTTGAGTCCATGGATTATAAGCACTCTCACCCTTCCATCATTGCTAGCCTCTTCGGTACCATGCATTGCCCTTTCTCACCTCGAGAGTTGGTGCAAACTTCACCGGTGCATCCAAACCCCGTGATACGACACGCTCTATCACACATAAACCTTCTTATATCTTCCTCAAAACAGCCACCATACCTACCTATTATGGCATTTCCATAGCCATTCCGAGATATATTGCCATGCAATTTCCATCATCATATACATGACTTGAGCATTTATTGTTATATTGCTTTGCATGATCGTAAGATAGCTAGCATGATGTTTTCATGGCTTGTCCATTTTTTGACGTCATTGCTACGCTAGATCATTGCACATCCCGGTACACCGCCGGAGGCATTCATATAGAGTCATATCTTTGTTATAGATATCGAGTTGTAATATTGAGTTGTAAGTAAATAAAAGTGTGATGATCATCATTATTAGAGCATTGCCCCAGTGAGGAAAGGATGATGGATACTATGATTCTCCCACAAGTCGGGATGAGACTCCGGACGAAAAAAAAGAGAAAGGCCAAAAAAAGAGAAGGCCCAAAAAAAAGAAAAAAAAAGAAAACAAAAAAATGAGAGAAAAGGAGAGAAGGGGCAGTGTTACTATCCTTTTACCACACTTGTGCTTCAAAGTAGCACCATGTTCTTCATATAGAGAGTCTCTTGAGTTATCACTTTCATATACTAGTGGGAATTTTCATTATAGAACTTGGCTTGTATATTCCAACTACGGGCTTCCTCAAATGCCCTAGGTCTTCATGAGCAATCAAGTTGGATGCACACCCACTTAGTTTCAGTTTGAGCTTTCATACACTTATAGCTCTAGTGCATCCATTGCATGGCAATCCCTACTCCTCACATTGACATCAATTGATGGGCATCTCCATAGCCCGTTGATTAGCCGCATCGATGTGAGACTTTCTCCTTTTTTGTCTTCTCCACATAACCCCCATCATCATATTCTATTCCACCTATAGTGCTATGTCCATGGCTCACGCTCATGTATGGCGTGAAAGTTGAAAAGGTTTGAGAAACGTCAGAAGTATGAAACAATTGCTTGGCTTGTCATCGGGGTTGTGCATGATATGAATATTTTGTGTGGTGAAGATGGAGCATAGCCAGACTATATGATTTTGTAGGGATGAGCTTTCTTTGGCTATGTTATTTCAATAAGACATAATTGCTTGGTTGGTATGCTTGAAGTATTATTGTTTTTATGTCAAAGGATAGACTATTGCCTTGAATCACTCGTGTCTTAATATTCATGCCATGATTAGACATATGATCAAGATTATGCTAGGTAGCATTCCACATCAAAAATTATCTTTTTTATCATTTACCTACTCGAGGACGAGCATGAATTAAGCTAGGGGATGCTGATATGTCTCCGTCATGTCTATAATTTTTGATTGTTCCATGCCAATATTCTACAACTTTCATATACTTTTTGGCAACTTTTTATACTATTTTTGGGACTAACATATTGATCCAGTGCCCAGTGCCAGTTCCTGTCTGTTGCATGTTTTTGGTTTCGTGGAATATCCATATCAAACGGAGTCCAAATGGGATAAAAACGGACGGAGCTTATTTTTGGAATATTTGGAAAATCTGGAAGAAAGATCAACGCGAAACGGTGTCCGAGGTGGCCACGAGGCAGGGGCCCACGCCCTCGCCAGGAGGGCGCGCCCCCACCCTCGTGGGCCACCTGTAAGGCGGTTGATGCCCTTCTTCGACCGCAAGAAAGCTAATTTTTGGTAAAAAATCACGGGAAGCTTTCAGTCCAATCGGAGTTACGGATCTCCATATATATACGAAGCGGTGAAAGGGCAGCAGAACAGAACACAGAAACAGAGAGAGACAGAGAGATAGATCCAATCTCGGAGGGGCTCTCGCCCCTCCCATGCCATGGAGGCCAAGGACCAGAGGGGAAACCCTTCTCCCATCTAGGGAGAAGGTCAAGGAAGAAGAAGGAGGAGGGGCCCCCCTCTCCCCTTCTCTTCTGGTGGCGCCGGAACGCCGCCGTGGCCATCATCATCACCGTGATCTTCACCAACACCTCCTCCATCTTCACCAACATCTCCATCACCTTCCCCCCTCTATCTACAGCGGTCCACTCTCCCGCAATCCGCTGTACCCTCTACTTGAACATGGTGCTTTATGCTTCATATTATTATCCAATGATGTGTTGCCATCCTATGATGTCTGAGTAGATTTTCGTTGTCCTATCGATGGTTGATGAATTGCTATGATTGATTTAATTTGCTTGTGGTTATGTTGCTGTCCTTTGGTGCCCATCATATGAGCGCGCGCGTGGATCACACCTTAGGGTTAGTTGTATGTTGATTGTACTATGTATTGGAGGGCAAGAGTGACAGAAGCTTCAACGTAGCATAGAAATTGATGCATACGGGATTGAAGGTGGACCATATATATCTTAATGCTATGGTTGGGTTTTACCTTAATGAACGTTAGTAGTTGCGGATGCTTGCTAATAGTTCCAATCATAAGTGCATAGAATTCCAAGTAAGGGATGACATGCTAGCAGTGGCCTCTCCCACATAATACTTGCTACCGGTCTAGTAAAGTAGTCAATTGCTTAAGGGACAATTTCGCAACTCCTACCACCACTTTTCCACACTCGCTATATTTACTTTAGTTGTGTTTTTATCTAAGCAGCCCCTAGCTTTTATTTACGCGCTCTTTATTATCTTGCAAACCTATCCAAAAACACCTACAAAGTACTTCTAGTTCATACTTGTTCTAGGTAAAGCGAACGTCAAGCGTGCGTAGAGTTGTATCAGTGGTCGATAGAACTTTAGGGAATATTTGTTCTACCTTTAGCTCCTCGTTGGGTTCGACACTCTTACTTATCGAAAACTTTTGAGATCCCCTATACTTGTGGGCTATCAGGCGGAGGAGCTCCAGGGGGGCCACGAGGTAGGGGGGCGCGCCCTAGGTGGGCGGCCCCCCCCGTTCTCGTGGCTAGGGTGTGGGCCCCCTGGTCTTCATCTTTTGCAAGGATTTTTTATTATTTCCAAATAGACGTTCAGTGGAGTTTTAGGTCATTCCGAGAACTTTTGTTTCTGCACATAAATAACACCATGGAAAGTCAGCTGAAAACAGCGTCAGTCCGGGTTAGTTCCATTCAAATCATGCAAGTTAGAGTCCAAAACAAGGGCAAAAGTGTTTGGAAAAGTAGATACGATGTAGACGTATCAACTCCCCCAAGCTTAAACCTTTGCTTGTCCTCAAGCAATTCAGTTGACAAACTGAAAGTGATAAAGAAAAACTTTTACAAACTCTGTTTGCTCTTGTCGTTGTAAATATGTAAAGACAGCATTCAAGTTTTCAGCAAAGATTATGACTAACCACATTCACAATAACTCTTAGGTCTCATGTTTACTCATATCAATGGCATAATCTACTAGCGAGCCATAATAATAAATCTCGGATGACAACACTTTCTCAAAACAATTATAATATGATATAACAAGATGGTATCTCGCTAGCCCTTTCTGAGACTGCAAAACATAAATGCAGAGCACCTTTAAAGATCAAGGACTGACTAGACATTATAATTCATGGTAAAAGAGATCCAATCATAGTCATACCCAATATAAATTAATAGTAATGAATGAAAATGACAGCAGCGCTCCCCAGCTAGTGCTTTTTAATAAGAGGGTTATGACTCAACATAAAAGTAAATAGATAGGCCCTTCACAAAGGGAAGAAGGGATTTGTAGAGGTGCCAGAGCTCGGTTTTGAAATAGAGATAAATAATATTTTGAGCGGCATACTTTCATTGTCAACATAACAACCAAGAGATGTCGATATTTTCCATGCTACACACATTATAGGCGGTTCCCAAACAGAATGGTAAAGTTTATACTCCCCCTCCACCAACAAGCATTAATCCATGACTTGCTCGAAACAACAAGTGTCTCCAACTAGCAACAGTCCCAGGGGGAGTTTTGTTTGCAATTATTTTGATTTAGTTTGCATAAAGCATGGGACCGGGCATTCCGGTGACCAGCCATTTTCTCGTGAGTGAGGAGCGGAGTCCACTCCTCTTGAAAATAACCCGCCTAGCATGAAAGATACGGACAACCCTAGTTGATACATGAGCTATTCGAGCATACAAAACAGAATGTTTATTTGAAGGTTTAGAGTTTGGCACATACAAATTTACTTGGAACGGCAGGTAAATACCACATATAGGAAGGTATAGTGGACTCATATGGAATAACTCTGGGGTTTAAGGGATTGGATGCACAAGCAGTATTCCCGCTTAGTACAAGTGAAGGCTAGCAAAAGACTGGGAAGCGACCAAACTAGAGAGCAACAACAGTCATGAACATGCATTAAAATTAATAAACATTGGATGCAAGCATGAGTAGGATATAATCCACCATGAACATAAATATCATGAAGGGTATGTTGATTTGTTTCAACTACATGTGTGAACATGTGCCAAGTCAAGTCACTTAAATCATTCAAAGGAGGATACCACCCCACTATACCACATCACAACCATTTTAATAGCATATTGGCACGCAAGGTAAACCATTATAACTCATAGCTAATCAAGCATGGCACGAGCAACTATGATCTCTAATTGTCATTGCGAACATGTTTATTCATAATAGGCTGAATTAGGAACGATGAACTCATCATATTTACAAAAACAAGAGAGGTCGAGTTCTCCATCATATATCGTCATAATTGCCTTTCACTTGCACGACCGAACGATGTAAAAATAATAAGAGTGCACGTGCATTGGACTAAGCTGGAATCTGCGAGCATTCAATAAACAGGAGAAGACAAGGCAATATGGGCTCTTAGTTAAATAAAAAATAATGCATATAAGAGCCACTTCAACAATTTAATTATGGTCTTCTCCTAACGACCCCCAAAGAAAGGAAAAGAAATAAAACTATTTACACGGGAAAGCTCCCAACAAGCAAAATAAGAACAAGAAATCTTATTGGGTTTTTCTTTTTAATTACTACTACTACAGCAAGAAAGTAAACTAACTAAACGCTACTACTAATTTTTTTTGGTTTTTCTTAAGGTTTATCAAACACACAAGAAGAAAGCAAGAAAAAGAAAACAAACTAGCATGGATATTACAGTGAAAAGTTATGAGCACCGACATCTAGCAATGAGTGTGTGAACATGAATGTAATGTCGGTGGGAAATACGTACTCCCCCAAGCTTAGGCTTTTGGCCTAAGTTGGTTTATTGCCACGGATGGCCTGGCGGATATCCATAGTTGTAGCTGGGGTCGTACTGAGCTGCGGCAGTTATTGCCTCCTGAGCTGCAGCGTGGCGGCGAGCTGCCTCCGCCCTCCTCTCGTACTCATCTGCCTCCTCCCTGGTAATAACGTATCTTCATTTTGCCTCCTCACAAATGTACTAGTGAGATAGTGGTACTGGCGGCATTTGTCTGCCTCAAAGCTCACAAGATCAGCGTTACGCAAATATGCGTTAAATTCTTCCTTGATTCCCGCTCGATCCATAAAATTTTCTGAGGCCATTCACAAGGCCGCACTGGAGCGTCCCTTGGCGGCTCATCGTCAGCATCACACATTGCAAGCCTGGATCCTTGCTTCCTTGAAGAACCACCTTGGAACATTTTCCTAAGCATATTTAGTTCTCTGAAAAATTTCTGAAATTTTAGTAACTTCAAATAAAAGTGAACCAAGCTCAATAAAATTGATAGCAACTACTCCTAGAAGTGCCTAGAGACTATATCATGCATTAGAACTACTTGGAACCATATAAATTTGACATTCAAGCTCAAGAACATGGTCACCTAGGCAGCACAAATTTGCAATGCATAGAGCACTAGCACAAAAACTAATTGGACCAATGGAGGAGTCACATACCAAGGAACAATCCCCCCAAGCAGTTTTGTGAGAGGTGCTTTGAGCAAGGAGATCGAAAATCATAGCAAAATGAGCTAGAACTCGTGCTTGAGCTGGATATTGGTGTTTGTGGGAGGAAGAAGGAGTGTATGGGTGCAGGAATAAGTGGAGGGGAGCCAGCATGGGCCCACGAGGCAGGGGGCGCGCCCTGGAGGGGTAGGGTGCGCCCTCCACCCTCGTGGCCAGGTTCTTGCCCCTCCTGCTATGTTCTCAGTGCCAAATATTCTCAAATATTCCAGAAAAAAATCATGATCCATTTTCAGGGCATTTGGAGAACTTTTATTTTCGGGGTATTTTTATATTGCATGGATAAATCAGGAAACAGACAGAAAAATACTATTTTTACTTTATTTCAACTAAATAACAGAAAGTAGAAAGAGGGTACAGAAGGTTGTGCCTTCTAGTTTCATCCATCTCATGCTCATCAAAAGGAATCCACTAACAAGGTTGATCAAGTCTTGTTAACAAACTCATTCCAAATAACACGAAACCGAAGAAATTTTGAATAACACTATGTTACCTCAACGGGGATATGCACATCCCCAATAATAAGAATATCATATTTCTTCTTGACAGTAGGAAGAGGAAATTCAAAACCTCCAAAAATAATCGATGGAATTTTTCCAATAGAGTTGATACTATGAACTTGAGATTGTTTCCTCGGAAAGTGTACCGTATGCTCGTTACCATTAACATGAAAAGTGACATTGCCTTTGTTACAATCAATAACAGCCCCTGCAGTATTCAAAAAAGGTCTTCCAAGAATAATAGACATACTATCGTCCTCGGGAATCTCAAGAATAACAAAGTCCGTTAAAATAGTAACGTTTGCAACCACAACAGGCACATCCTCACAAATACCGACAGGTATATGCTACCTCTTGAGCACAGCGTTGGATTTCCTTGAAGAGGAAAGGGTGATGCAGCATAGTAGCGTAAGTATTTCCCTCAGTTTTTGAGAACCAAGGTATCAATCCAGTAGGAGGCTACGCGCGAGTCCCTCGTACCTACACAAAGCAAATAACTCCTCGCAACCAACACGATAAGGGGTTATCAATCCCTTCACGGTCACTTACGAGAGTGGGATCTGATAGAGATGATAAGATAATATTTTTGGTATTTTTGTGATGAAGATGCAAAGTAAAATAAAAGCAAAGTAAAAAAGCAAAGGAAATAACTAAGTATTGGAAGATTAATATGATGAAGATAGACCCGGGGGCCATAGATTTCACTAGTGGCTTCTCTCAAGAGCATAAGTATTTTACGGTGGGTGAACGAATTACTGTTGAGCAATTGACAGAATTGAGCATAGTTATGAGAGTATCTAGGTATGATCATGTATATAGGCATCACGTCCGAGACAAGTAGACCGACTCCTGCCTGCATCTACTACTATTACTCCACTCATCGACCGCTATCCAGCATGCATCTAGAGTATTAAGTTCATGAAAACAGAGTAACGCCTTAAGCAAGATGACATGATGTCGAGTGATAAATTCATGCGATATGATAAAACCCCCATCTTGTTATCCTCGATGGCAACAATACAATACGTGCCTTGCTGCCCCTGCTGTCACTGGGAAAGGACACCGCAAGATTGAACCCAAAGCTAAGCACTTCTCCCATTGCAAGAAAGATCAATCTAGTAGGCCAAACCAAACTGATAATTCAAAGAGACTTACAAAGATAACCAATCATACATAAAAGAATTCAGAAAAGATTCAAATATTGTTCATATATAATCTTGATCATAAACCCACAATTCATCGGTCTCAACAAACACACCGCAAAAAGAAGATTACATCGAATAGATCTCCACGAGAGAGGGGGAGAACATTGTATTGAGATCCAAAAAGAGAGAAGAAGCCATCTAGCTACTAACTATGGACCCGAACGTCTGAGTTAAACTACTCACACTTCATCAGAGAGGCTATGGTGATGATGTAGAAGCCCTCCGTGATGGATGCCCCCCCCCCCCCGGCGCAGCTCCGGAATAGGCCCCAAGATGGGATCTCGTGGGTACAAAAGGTTGCGGCGGTGGAATTAGGTTTTAGGCTCCGTGTCGATCGTTTGAAGTGCGTGAGGTATATAAGAGGAAGGATGCGTCGGTGGAGCAACAGGGGCCCACGAGGTGGAGGGCGCGCACTGGGGGTAGACGCGCCCCCTACCTCGTGGCCTTCCTTCTTTCTTTCTTGACGTAGGGTCCAAGTCTCCTTGATCATGTTCGGTGAGAAAATCACCTTCCCGAAGGTTTCATTCCGTTTGGACTCTGTTTGATATTCCTTTTCTGTGAAACTCTGAAATAGGCAAAAAAACAACAATTCTGGGCTGGGCCTCCGGTTAATAGGTTAGTCCCAAAAATAATATAAAAGTGGATAATAAAGCCCAATAATGTCCAAAACAGTAGATAATATAGCATGGAGCAATCAAAAATTATAGATACGTTGGAGGCGTATCAGTATAGCAGTTGATTTATCAGCCATTTGCAAAGATATTTTAGTGGGTGTCAACTTATTCAAATCAACTCTACGATATAAAGAGAGAGGCATAACATTAACACGAGCTCCAAAATCACATAAAGCAGTTTTAACATAATTTCTTTTAATGGAGCATGGTATAGTGGGTACTCCTGGATCTCCAAGTTTCTTAGGTATTCCACCCTTAAAAGTATAATTAGAAAGCATGGTGGAAATCTCAGCTTCCGGTATCTTTCTTTTATTTGTAACAATATCTTTCATATACTTAGCATAAGGATTCATTTTGAGCATATCGATTAATCGCATACATAAAAGATAGGTCTAATCATTTCAAAGAAAGCGCTCAAAATCCTCATCATCCTTTTTCTTGGATGGTTTGGGAGGAAAAGGCATGGGTTTCGAACCCATGGTTCTCTTTCTTTACCATGCTTCCTAGCAACAAAGTCTCTCTTATCATAACGTTGATTCTTTGATTGTGGGTTATAAAGATCAACAACAGGTTCAATCTCTACATCATTATCATTACTAGGTTGAGCATCATCATGAACATCATCATTAGCATTTTCATTAGGTTCATGTTCTGTCGTGGAATTGTCACGGCAGATGTCCTAGGGTGAGGACTTAGTCGTGAGGCCAACACATCTATGTGGTAGCTTGAGAGGGGTTGAGCGGAATCGAGAGACGCAACATAAGACAGGGATTTAGACAGCTTTGGGCCCCGGGAAACATCATCCGGTAACAACCCTACATGCTGTTTGAGGCTAGGTCTCATTATCATCACGAGGGAGTCGCCGTAAACCGGCTCTCCTCTTTGTGTCTAGCCCTAAGACTGTTTCTTCTTGCTTCTAGCTTGTCCCTCTTTGGGGAGCCCTGCCCTCCTTATATATGTTGAAGGGGCGGGTTACATGACTAGTCCTAGTAGGATTAGGATTAATCTATTACAAGTGGAGTCCTAGTCTTGCTTCCTTTGTAGGAGAATAGTCCTTACGCTTTCCTCATAAACCGGCCCACCATTAAACGTGAACCGCCCACCGGGTTACTAATGAACCGCCAAGACCGGGCGGGTAGCCCCTTGAACCGCCAAGCTCCAGGCGGGTTACCATGAGTCGTCGATCCGGCGGGTTATACTTCCGGCGGTTTACGCCACGGGTATATCCCGACATTAGCCCCAGCTTAATTTGGATTTATCCATGTTAAACTGATCTGTAAAATAAACACAAGAACAAACTTGACAGGTTGTGCTCCGGGTTAAGAATTCTTGTAAACCGCACCGATCATCCTTAAGTCCTTGTCATTTCCTCCTTCTAGAAAATCCAGGTCAATAAGCCAGCGTCATACTCAATTTGTCGACATTGGTTTCTCACAGAAAAATATTGTGAAGAATAATCCACTTGAATCGGCTTCCAAAGCGCCGGTTTAAGAAATATTGGTCTTGAAATATTCATCGATATTCAGCGGTTTGAAGATGTAAAACTTGCGGTTTAACATTACCAAAATGGCCGGGTTATAAAAACTGATGATCCCGGATTATGACTGTTTATAGATGCCGGGTTATGATTGTTGCCAACGCCGGATCACACAAATAATCTTCCTGATTTGCCAAAAACTGAGAAAAAGAAGATGTTCCCCTTTATATGCATATTACCTATAGCCCCCAAGTCTTAAGAGGAGAACATAATGATAGCTTAAGACCCGTGTCAATATAAATGTTGCAACCTTGAAGAAATCAAGATTTTTCATCTCAGTTACTAGTCACAATTGAATATTCCACATATGTAGCCCCCAAGTGCGGGTTGTTATGCTTGCAGCAACACAGGACTTGTAATTGCCTTTATACTCATAAAACTTCAACCAATGTAGCCCCCAAGTGCCGTGTCATTATGCAATAATGAGCAGGGACTTTGTAAATATGATCATATAGATTTGAACAGCAACGTAGCCCCCAAGGGCCGGGTCATTACACAATAATGAGCAGGGACTATGTAGATATGATCATGTAGACTTGAATTGTTGATGAGAGCAATTGGTAGCCCCCAAGGGCGGCTCATTATGATATGATGAGTCGGGTCTTCAATAAGATGAGCAAAAATGACTTTGCATTAGCCCCAAGTGTCATGGTGCATGCTCGCAGCGACATGAGACTTGCATATTTGATATAATCTCAACTTTGAATAATGTAGCCCCCAAGTGCGGGTCATGAGCCTGCAGCGACTTGGGACTATTCCTTCCATTGCAGAATAAATCATATTCATATCCATTGCGCTAAAGCGACTTTGAAAACCTCAATCATAATATTAATAACCATAATAAAAATCCAGCCATGTTGGCTATTTGAATAATATAATCCAATGATTTATAAGCGCATGATTCCAATGGCGCAATCCAAATATATCTTGGCGACTTATAGTTCAAAGCCAGGCGGTTTAATAAACACCGGACAATTTCTCATCATAGATGGCGATTTATCGTCTTAAAGCCAGCCGGTTTAATAAACGCCGGTGATTTATAATCATGCTTTATTCAACCTGTTTCGCATACAACAAGTTTAAAGTGTCCCGGTGGTTTACACGGACGGGTCATAATGCCCAACATATAACCCAGGTTTATAACCAAGGCTGCACTTAAGAATAATCAAATATGAAATATATCATACCGTGACATTGAATCACATCGTTGGTTTACCAACTTTTGTAGTAGAGGTAATAACCCAAATTTTGAGTAATCGATAACTCCTTCCATATTGTGCGGTTTATGATAAACCGTGCGGGTTGTGATAAACACCGGATTAACCATATATAATCTTTGGCGACTTATAGTCGAAACCGCACCGGGTTAATAATCGCGGATCATAATTAGTCATGTCTTGACAACTTGTAGTTGAAAGTCAAGCCGGGTTAATGAACACGGTTTACTCCATAATAAGATGGTAACATAAAATCAAACCGGCGGATAGTCTCCGGATTAAGATTTGACCGTGTTCCGCCAATTTGTAATTGATAGTCGAACCGGATTAACAATGTCGGTTTAAAAGCATAGAAGTAAAAGTTCTTTAGCAAAAAGAACAGAATTCAAGCAAAGGCAAAATAAAACCATTGCAAATGAGGCTTTGAGCCGATCAAGAGGCATTACCATGGTCGGACACGACCAAGCCCCCAAAAAGGCGTAGCTATGGTTCGAGTCAGCCAGTCCCCAAATGATGCTTTGGCATTACACCGATCAAGAGGTGTAGCTATGGTTCGGGTTCACCAAGCCCCAAGTGATGCTTTGTGGCACTAGGCGATCAAGAGGCGTGACTATGGTTCAGACGTGACCACAAGTCCCCAAGTGATGCTTTGGCATTACGCCGATCAAGAGGTGTAGCTATGGTTCGGGTTCGACCAAGCCCCCAAGTGATGTTGTGGCACTAGGCCGATCAAGAGGCGTGACTATGGTTCAGACGTGACCAAGTCCCCAAGTGATGTTGTGGCTTTTCGCCTACCAAATGGCGTTGTTATGGTTCGGACGCGACCAAGCCCCCAAGTGATATGTGGCATTGCGCTGATCAAGAGGTGTAGCTATGGTTCGGATACGACCAAAGCCCCCAAGTGATCAATGATATGATAAGCCAATAAGGCATGATACCCATGTTTGAACCGCGGATCATGGCAGCAGGTCCTCTTTGGCACCTTTTAACTTATTGTAAGAGATAAATCCTTCTTGAACCGGATATTGAGAGCTTCAAAGTTTTGTGGGAGATAGCTTTCCCTTGAACCGAATTTTAAACCGGAAACCTTCTTTTTAAGCCAGAAATTTTCTGACGGCCTTTAAATTTGCACCAATATAGCGGTTTAGGGTCCTGCATTAGATAACTTTTGCAAGCCGGAGTAATTGCTTTTTCAAAGAAAGCAATATATAATATAAAAATATATTGGATGGATTTCACCTGATATGTCGGGCCGTTGATACCCATCGGGGTTATACGCCAATGAGGGATAAAAGAGTCGACCGCGACATTGCTTGATGTAGTCCCGATCGCGGGGTGGCGGTTTGTGTTCGGTTCACCAGTGTGATATGCACAAATACCGGTAAAACAGCCAAAGGCGCGTCGTCCGTAGTAGGGCGTCACTTTTATAGTGAGCACTTGTCCCAGATAGAAAGATATAGGCCGAGTAATCATTCTCGGAAAAACAATATGTACAAAAAAGAAACAGATGGAAAAGATAGCACCTGAAATTTAATTGGCGTGCCACCAGCGAGTAGTAGCATGTTTTTTTGTCGCACATACCCCTGTTTCTCGATTGTCAAATATCACCCTTCACGTGAGCCAGTAAAGCGGCCGCTAGTGCTTAGTGCGTACTAGCACTTAATACTGATCTGGTTTGATATTTTGATGTAATGTGTAACAACTTCCATAGCCGGAGTTAAAACGGCGGACCAGCTCCCATCAGAACCGCCGTAACACATGCCGTGGCCTGGTGATTGTTAGCACTAGGATTCGACCTTCGTGTCACCGGTTCAACTCCCACGGTCTGCTCTTTTTCTTCCTGTTTATCCTCACGCCATGGATTTGCATGGCATATAACACTCTGCACTTGCGAGGCACTTTGCCGCATACTGATCTTTCAGCTATTACTTTGACTTGTTGCTCACTTTGTTCCGCTCCATGCGGTACTAGTACTGATTCGATGTGGTCATGGCTACAGAGTAAGGTGGGCTGAAGACCGCTTGCGGCGGGCGCCGGTTTAGTAGTAGCTGACTTAAAACTGCTTTCATGGAGACGGCTGCGGAAGTTGGCGGCGGCCCGACACATCGGTGAGGCGGTTCAAAGCAGCATGGCAGGTTATAGTAACAACGAGTCCGCAGAAATAACGGCATCGATCGGCTGTTTTAACGCAGGCGCGGATAGAGCGAGTTGGGGACGCGGTGGCGGTTCTCATTACAGTGAGTACTCGGTGCAGCAGCAATGGGTGATGCACGTCTGCCATAGTCGATCTTGATCCACTCACGGAGGTGTTGGTGGAGCCCTGGCCGGTTCAACACCATAAAGGTGACTCGCCCTGCAGTAACTTGAAACGGCTGGAATGAGGCGCCATGGAAATATCCAGGGATGGCGAGTCAATCGTGACTCTCAGGCTTGTCCGGCAACTTGAACCGAAAACGAGGCGAGGCCCGGTGGCGACTTGAAACGGAGACAAGACGGAGGCAGCACAAGGGTGTGGTCACGACTAATGAACCGGCCCGCGAGGATGGCAGCAACTCGTAGCAGTGGTGAATCAGCGCGCGGGGTGCAGCAGTAGCAAATCGGCGCGATGGATGCCGGGGCCTAAGCGTCCGCGTGCAGGTAAGACCTTGGCGGAGGCGGTAGGAGCAGCTGCAACAAGTCAGCTCAACAGAGTTGAAGTCGGCGGGTCAACGACCTCGGCGGTTTGGAAACAGGCAGAGGCGGCGGCGGATCAGCTCCCGGCGGTTTGACCAAAGACAGCGACTCCAGGCCGCGCTGGTGATGGCGACCACAGCGGAAGGCGAGGCCGGCCACAACGGGGGCGCGTCGGCGGAGGCTGGTGGCGGTCGAGGAAGAGGCGCGAAGCGCGCGGGCAGCCCGTATGGGCGGCTCGGCTCCGCTCCTGCGGTGGATCCAGGAGGCTCGTGGCGGGAACGGAGTCCAGCAGGTTGAGGCCGACAAAGCCATGGAGGCGGAGTCCGGCGGTTCAAGCACGAGCCGGTGGTTCGACGACCGTAGGGACGACGGATTGGAGCGAAACCATGGCTCCGTAGCCGAGGCGTACAGCCGACAGTCTCGGAAATACAGTCCGAATTTTTCTGTGTCGTATCCGTACTGCTTCAGGCTGGTCATAGTGGGGAGTAACTTAGACTAGTAACATGTATATGTTACTAGGCTATGTTACTATCTCTATAGTGGGTAGTAACATATATGTAGTGTCATGCATTACATCATTTATTACTTCATAGACTCATTTAGCATTGGGAACCGCTAGGTGATGGTAACATATTATGTTACTCTATTCGTCTCTCTCCTCATTAACTACTTGACACATCATCACTTTTGCTTATGTGGCATCTATGTTACTACTTATGTTACTCCCACTATGACCAGCCTCAGAAAGGAAGATCATATCCTGCAGCAGTGGCGGTAAGCTTGAGATTGCGGAAGCGAGGCCACTGTGGGTTAGACCCGGCCCAACATCAGTGTCTTGAAGCGGACTAAGGCATCTTAGAGGAGACACGGGCGAGGGAAGGGCCAGTTCGAGGCGTGCTCCGTTAATCATGGCAGTGGACTCGATTCGGCGCTCACTCCTGACCGAGACCAGCATACGCGGAGGCGGCCGGGCGTCACGGCCGTAACCGCAGGAGTGGCGGCGTCTTTGGCGGACGACAGCAGTGCTGCGGCCATCGGCGGTGGTGGCTTCGGCATGGTTCTATCGAGCTGATGTGTAGCTTGCTTTTGTTGTTTGGCTTTGGTTGATGCCTTTATGTGATGACACGGAAAACACCCCAGTAGTAGTCAGGCGTGCACTGCTGCAATTTTTCTTCTCGGGAGTAGTAGCGACCATGGACGCAGGAATTGCAACTTGCGGTGAACAGATCGGTCCGGGGCAGTTTTTGCACGGTGGCGAGCTGGCCGGGCGACTTACGGTCGGGCTGACCCGCGGTAAAGAGAGAAACAGGCGGGTCAACGAGGTGAGGAGATGCCGCGGCCGGCTCGGAGCGGGGAATCCGGATCATAATCTTATCTTCCTTCAACTGCTAGTAGTAGTTTAGGAAAACCCCAGATGATGGTATTGGCTTTATCCCGTGAAGAAGCAGCTCAACAAGGGTGAGGACTTAGTCGTGAGGCCAACGCATCTATGTGGTAGCTTGAGAGGGGTTGAGCGGAATCGAGAGACGCAACATAAGACAGGGATTTAGACAGCTTCAGGCCCCGGGAAACATCATCCAGTAACAACCCTACATGTTGTTTGAGGCTAGGTCTCATTATCATCACGAGGGAGTCGCCGTAAACCGGCTCTCCTCTTTGTGTCTATCCCTAAGACTGTTTCTTCTTGCTTCTAGCTTGTCCCTCTTTGGGGAGCCCTTCCCCTCCTTATATATGTTGAAGGGGCGGGTTACATGACTAGTCCTAGTAGGATTACAAGTGGAGTCCTAGTCTTGCTTCCTTTGTAGGAGAATAGTCCTTACGCTTTCCTCATAAACCGGCCCACCATTAAATGTGAACCGGCCTTCTGGGCCTTGGGCCTCGTCATCCATCTAACCCGCCCACCGGGTTACTAATGAACCGCCAAGACCGGGCGGGTAGCCCGTGAACCGCCAAGCTCCAGGCGGGTTACCAGTGAGTCGTCCAGTCCGGCCGGGTTATACTTCCGGTCGGTTTACGCCACGGGGTATATCCCCGACATGTTCATTACCAGATTGTGTTTCAGCATCAGAAATAGAAATATCATTTGGATTCTCAGGTGGTTCAGCAATTGGTTCACTAGAAGCATGCAAATTCCTATCATTTTTATTTTTCTTCTTTTTAGAAGGACTAGGTGCATCAATATTATTTCTCTGAGAATCTTGCTCAATTCTCTTAGGGTGGCCTTCAGGATACAAAGGTTCCTGAGTCATTCTACCAGTTCTAGTAGCCACTCTAACAGCATAATCAATTTTCTTACTATTCATTTCATTGAGCAAATCATTTTGAGCTTTAAGTACTTGTTCTACTTGAGTGGTAACCATAGAAGCATGTTTGGTAATAAGTTTAAGTTCACCTTTAACATTAGCCATATAATTACTCAAGTGTTCAAGCGTATCAGAATTGTATTTCAATTCTCTAACAAAATAAGCATTGAAGTTTTCTTGTTTGACAATAAAATTATCAAACTCTTCTAAGCATGGTCTAGCGGACTTATAGTGAGGAATATCACCTTCATCAAATCTATAGAGAGAATTTACCTTTACTACCTGTGTCGGGTTATCAAGACCATGAGTTTCTTCAATAGGTGATGGATTAAGATCATATGTTTATTCAACAGGCGGTAGATTAAGACCATGTATTTCTTCAATAGGAGGTAAATTCTTAACATCTTCAGCTTTAATGCCTTTTTCTTTCATAGATTTCTTTGCCTCTTGCATATCTTCAGGACTGAGAAATAGAACACCTCTCTTCTTCGGAGTTGGTTTAGGAATAGGCTCAGGAAGTGTCCAATTATTTTCATTTGTCAACATATTATTCAATAGAATTTCATCTTCATCCGGTGTTCTTTCCCTAAAAACAGAATGAGCACAACTATCTAGGTAACCTCTGGAAGCATCGGTTAGTCCATTATAAAAGATATCAAGTATTTCATTTTTCTTAAGAGGATGATCAGGCAAAGCATTAAGTAATCGGAGAAGCCTCCCCCAAGCTTGTGGGAGACTCTCTTCTTCAATCTGCACAAAATTATATATATCCCTTAAAGTAGCTTGTTTCTTATGAGCAGGGAAATATTTAGCAGAGACGTAATAAATCATATCCTGGGGACTACGCACACAACTAGGATCAAGAGAGTTGAACCAGATCTTAGCATCACCCTTTAATGAGAACGGAAATATTTTAAAGATATATAAGTAGCGAGTTCTCTCATCATTAGTGAACAGGGTGGCTATATCATTTAATTTAGTAAGATGTGCCACAACAATTTCAGATTCATAGCCATGAAAAGTATCAGATTCAACCAAAGTAATTATATCAGGATCAACAGAGAATTCATAATCCTTATCGGTAACACAGATAGGTGAAGTAGCAAAAGTAGGGTCAGGTTTCATTCTAGCATTAAGAGATTGTCGATTCCATTTAGCTAATAACCTCTTGAGCTCATATCTATCTTTGCAAGCTAAAATAGCTAAAGTAGCTTCTTTATCAAAAACATAACCCTCAGGAATAACAGGCAAGTCTTCATCATCACTTTCATCAATATAATCAGTTTCAATAATTTGTTTCTCTCTAGCCCTAGCAATTTGTTCATCAAGAAATTCACTAAGGGGCACAATAGTATCAAGCATAGAAGTAGTTTCATCATAAGTATCATGCATAGCAGAAGTGGCATCATCAATAACATGCGACATATCAGAACGAATAGCAGAAGCAGGTTTAGGTGTCGCAAGCTTACTCAAAACAGAAGGTGAATCAAGTGCAAAGCTAGATGGCAGTTCCTTACCTCCCCTCGTAGTTAAGGGATAAATTGTTGTCTTAGCGTCTTTCAAGTTCTTCATAGTGACAAGCAGATATAAATCCCAAGTGACTCAAAGAATAGAGCTATGCTCCCCGGCAACGGCGCCAGAAAATAGTCTTGATAACCCACAAGTATAGGGGATCGCAACAGTTTTCGAGGGTAGAGTATTCAACCCAAATTTATTGATTCGACACAAGGGGAGCCAAAGAATATTCTCAAGTATTAGCAGCTGAGTTGTCAATTCAACCACACCTGGATAACTTAATATCAGCAGCAAAGTGTTTATTAGCAAAGTAATATGATAGTAGTGGCAACGGTAACAAAAGTAGCGGTAGCAAAAGTAACATTTTTGGTGTTTTGTAGTGACTGTAACAGTAACAACGGGAAAGTAAATAAGCAGAGAACAATATGTGAAAATCTCGTAGGCATTGGATCGGTGATGGAAAATTATGCCGGATGCGGTTCATCATGTAACAATCATAACATAGGGTGACACAGAACTAGCTGCAATTCATCAATGTAATGTAGGCATGTATTCCGAATATAGTCATACGTGCTTATGGAAAAGAACTTGCATGACATCTTTTGTCCTACCCTCCGTGGCAGCGGGTCCTAATGGAAACTAAGGGATATTAAGGCCTCCTTTTAATAGAGTACCGGAACAAAGCATTAGCACATAGTGAATACATGAACTCCTCAAACTACGGTCATCACCGGGAGTGGTCCCGATTGTTGTCACTTCGGGGTTGCCGGATCATAACACATAGTAGGTGACTATAGACTTGCAAGATAGGATCAAGAACTCACATATATTCATGAAAACATAATAGGTTCAGATCTGAAATCATGGCACTCGGGCCCTAGTGACAAGCATTAAGCATAGCAAAGTCATAGCAACATCAATCTCAGAACATAGTACTAAGGATCAAACCCTAACAGAACTAACTCGATTACATGATAAATCTAATCCAACCCATCACCGTCCAGCAAGCCTACGATGGAATTACTCACACACGGTGGTGAGCATCATGAAATTGGTGATGGAGGATGGTTGATGATGACGACGGCGACGAATCCCCCTCTCCGGAGCCCCGAACGGACTCCAGATCAGCCCTCCCGAGTGGTTTTAGGGCTTGGCGGCGGCTCCATATCGTAAAACGCGATGAACTCTTCTCTCTGATTTTTTTCTCCCCGAAAGCAAATATATAGAGTTGGAGTTGAGGTCGGAGGAGCTCCAGGGGGCCCACGAGGTAGGGGGCGCGCCCTAGGGGGGCAGGCGCGCCCCCACCCTCGTGGCTAGGGTGTGGGCCCCCTGGTCTTCATCTTTTGCAAGGATTTTATTTCCAAATAGACGCTCCGTGGAGTTTCAGGGCATTCCGAGAACTTTTGTTTCTGCACATAAATAACACCATGGAAAGTCTGCTGAAAACAACGTCAGTCCGGGTTAGTTCCATTCAAATCATGCAAGTTAGAGTCCAAAACAAGGGCAAAAGTGTTTGGAAAAGTAGATACGATGGAGACGTATCAGGGACCCCAAGTAGGATTCCTCCTACTTGGGCGCTTCCCTTGGCTGCTCCTCCCTCCCTCCCACCTATATATATGTGGGAGGGGGCGCCTAGCAGACAATAGACAATTTCCTAGCCGTGTGCGGCGCCCCCCTCCACCGTTTACACCCCCGTTCATATTTTTGTAGTGCTTAGGCAAAACCCTGCGGAGATCACTTCACCATCACCGTCACCACACAGTCGTGCTGCCGGAACTCATCTACTAACTCGCCGTCTTGCTGGATCAAGAAGGCGGAGGATGTCACTGAGGTGAACGTGTGCAGAACGCGAAGGTGTCGTACATTCGGTACTTGAACGGTTGGAGCGCGAAGAAGTTCGACTACATCAACCGCGTTATTAAACGCTTCCGCTTACGGTCTATGAGGGTATGTAGACATACTCTCCCCCTCGTTGCTATGCATCTCCATGGATAGATCATTGTGTGTGCATAGAATTTTTTTTGTTTTCCATGCAACATTTCCCAACAGTGGCATCCGAGCGAGGTCAATGCGTGGATGATATGCATGAGTAGAACACAAAGAGTTGTGGGCGGTGATAGTCATACTGCTTACCACCAACATCTTATTTTAACTCGGTGGTATTGTGGGATGAAGTGGCCCGGACCAACCTTACATGTCCACGCACATGAGACCGGTTCCACTGACTGATATGCAACTAGTTTTGCATAAAGGTGGATGGTGGGTGTCTGTTTCTCCTACATTAGTTGAATCGAATTTGATTGTGGCCGATCCTTGAAGAAGGTTAAAATAGTAAACTTGATGAATCACCGTTGTGATTTTATGCGTAGGTAAGAATGGTTCTTGCTAGAAGCCCGTAGCAGCCACGTAAAACTTGCAACAACAAAGTAGAAGATGTCTAACTTGTTTTTGTAGGGCATGTTGTGATGTGATATGGTCAAGATATGATGTGATATATGTTGATGTATGAGATGATCATGTTTTGTAATATCGGCAACCGGTAGGAGCCTTAGGGTTGTCTCTTTATTGTATGGAGTGCAAGCGCCATATAATTGATTTACTTTATCACTATGCGTTGGCGATAGTTGTAGAAGCAATAGTTGGCGTGACGACCTCGATGCAATGATGCTACAATGGAGATCAAGGTGTCGAGCCGGTGGCGATGGAGATAATGACGATGCTTTGGAGAGGGAGATCAAAAGCACAAGATGATGATGGCATATCATGTCACATATTTTGATTGCATGTGATGTTTATCCTTTATTCATCTTATTTTGCTTAGAATGGCGGTAGCATTATAATATGACCCCTTCACTTAATTTCAAGATAAAAGTATTCTCCCTGAGTGTGTACCGTTGCTACAATTCGTCGTTCCGAGACACCACGTGATGATCGGGTGTGATAGACTCTACATTCACATACAACGGGTGTAAGGAGGTTTTACACATGCATAATACTTGGGTTAAACTTGACGAGCCTAGCACGTACAGACATGGTCTCGGAACACTGGAGACCAAAAGGTCGAACATGAGTCATATAGTAGATATGATCAACATAGAGATGTTCACCATTGATGACTACCCCATCTCACGTGATGATCGGATATGGGTTAGTTGATTTGGATCATGTATCACTTAAATAACTTGAGGGATGTTAATTAAGTGGGAGTTCATTAGTAATTTGATTAATTGAATTTAAATTTATCATGAACTTAGTCTTAATAATTTTTGCATATCTATGTTGTAGATCAATAGCTCGCAATATATCTTCCCCATTTTTGATATGTTCCTAGAGAAATATAAGTTGAAAGATGATACTAGCAATGATGCGGACTGGGTCCGTGATGTGAGGATTGTCCTCATTGCTGCATAGAAGAATTATGTCCCTGATGCACCGCTAGGTGACAGACCTATTGCAGGAGCAGATGCAGACGTTATGAACGTTTGGCAAGCTCAATATGATGGCTACTTAATAGTTTAGTGCGCCATGCTTTACGGCTTAGAACCGGGACTTCAAAAACTTTTTGAACGCCACAGAGCATATGAGATGTTCCAAGAGCTGAAATTGGTATTTTAGACTCATGCCCGTGTCGAGAGGTATGAGATCTCTGACAAGTACTTTTCATACAAGATGGAGGAGAATAACTCAACCAGTGAGCATGTGCTCAGAATGTCTGGGTACTACAATCGCTTGAATTAAGTGGGAGTTAATCTTCCAGATAAGATAGTGATTGACAAAGTTCTCTAGTCACTACCACCAAGCTACTAGAACTTCGTGATGAACTATAATATGCAAGGGATGACGAAGATGATTCCCGAGCTCTTCGCGATGCTGAAATCAGCGATGGTAGAAATCAAGAAAGAGCGTCAAGTGTTGATGGTTAACAAGACCACTAGTTTCAAGGAAAAGGCAAGGGAAAGAGAGGGAACTTCAAGAAGAATGGCAAGAAAGTTGCCGCTCCCATGAAGAAGCCCAAAGCTGGACCCAAGCCTGAAACTAAGTGCCTCTACTGCAAAGGAAATGGTCACTGGAAATGAAACTGTCCCAAATATTTGGCATATAAGAAGGATGTCAAAGTGAACAAAGGTATATTTGATATACATGTTATTGATGTGTACCTTACTAGTATTAATAGTAGCCCCTGGGTATTTGATACCGGTCCACTTGCTAAGATTAGTAACTCGAAACAGGAGTCGTAGAATAAACAGAGACTAGTTAAGGGCGAGGTGACGATGTGTGTTGGAAGTGATTCCAAGGTTGATACGATCACCATCGCACACTCCCTCTACCTTCGGGATTAGTGTTGAACCTAAATAAATGTTATTTGGTCTTTGCGTTGAGCATGAATGTGATTTGATCATGTTTATTGCAATATGGTTATTCATTTAAGTCAAAGAATAATTGTTGTTCTATTTACATGAATAAAACCTTCTATGGTCATACACTCAATGTGAATGGTTTATTGAATCTCGATCGTAGTGATACACATATTCATAATATTGATGCCAAAAGATGCAAAGTTAATAATGATAGTGCAACATACTTGTGGCACTGCCGTTTAGGTCATATTGATGTAAAGCGCATGAAGAAACTCCATGCAGACGGGATTTTGGAATCACTTGATTATGAAGCATTTGATACTTGCGAACCATGCCTCATGGGCAAGATGACTAAAACTCCGTTCTCCGGAACAATGGAGCAAGCTAATGACTTATTGGAAATAATACATACCACTATCATGGAGTGTTGAAGCATGCGGCGGGTCATGTCTACATAGTTCTCGAACCCGTAGGGTCCGCACGCTTAACGTTCATTGACGATATAGTGTTATATGAGTTATATGTTTTGGTGACCGAATGTTGTTCGGAGTCTCGAAATGGTCGAGTGGTAAATATTGATATATAGGGCGATGGTATTTGGACACCAGAAGTGTTCCGGGACGTACGAGAAGGAATCGGGGTCATCGGAAGGGGTTCCGGGCACCCCCCCGGCAAGTTATGGGCCTTATGGGCCAAAGGAGGGGACAGACCAGCCCACAAGGGGGCTGGTGCGCCCCTCCCTTGTTTGGCCAGTCCTATGGAAGGAGAAGGGGGAGGGCTAGCCCCTCCCGCCTTTCTCTCTCATGGGAGAAAGGAAGGGGGGCGTCACCCTCCCCTGCCTTTCCCCGCACTCCAAATAAGGAAAGGGGGGCGTGGCTTGGGAGGGACTCAAGTAGGATTCCTCCTACTTGAGCGCCTCCTTTGGCTGCTCCTCCCTCCCTCCCACCTATATATATGTGGGAGGGGGACGCCTAGTAGACAATTGCCTTGCCGTGTGCGGTGCCCCCCTCCACCGTTTTCACCCCCGGTCATATTTTCGTAGTGCTTAGGCGAAGCCCTGCGGAGATCACTTCACCATCACCGTCACCACCCGGTCGTGCTTTCAGAACTCATCTACTACCTTGTCATCTTGCTGGATCAAAAAGGCGGAGGACGTCACCGAGCTGAACATGTGTAGAACGCGGAGGTGTCGTACATTCAGTACTTGATCGGTTGGAGCACGAAGAAGTTCGACTACATCAACCGCGTTGTTAAACGCTTCTGCTTACGGTCTACGAGGGTACGTAAACATACTCTCCCCCTCGTTGCTATGCATCTCCATGGATAGATCATTGCGTGTGCATATAATTTTTTTGTTTTCCATGTAATGTTTCCCAACACCTCTTTCTTGTTCTCCCTTGTGGAATAAATGCATGTCAATGTGGTGGACATTTTTGTTGCCGCGACGTCACAGAAGGCCCTCCCCTTCTCCCACTTATTTCCATCACTTGCCGGTTATTCATTGGAGACAGTGGATTTTTGATTCCCCCCTAAAACTTCTCCCTTGTCTTCATCCAACCCAATTGATTGGTGGGAGCTTGAGCCATCATACTTCCTCTTGCCGGCATTGAGATCACCGACAAGCTGTGTCCACTTTGATTTGCCATCCAATAGCATCCAACATGGCCAAAACCGAATGGTTTCTTCTCCATTTGTTTGTACATAGTGGTCGCCACCACCGTCTAGCAAAAAATAAGTATAATGATAGGAATGCAAAAAAACAAGCAATTCAAATGATGACAAAATGAAGCAATTCAACTTACGTGGGTTGACACTCCCATCCCACTTTGAGGGCGGCCAATCACTTGCGCATAGTAGCCGACATACTTGTTAACCTCCCCTTGAATGATGGACCACCGATGTTGGAGAGAGGCCATATTGCGGGTGGTAATGATAACATGCAACTCTACATATTCCTTATGTTCATGATAATTTTTTCAAATCTTCTTACAATACTTGTTTCCGTTTTGCCCTGTGCGACATATAGGGTCCATGTTGTGGGAAAACGAGGTTTAACCAACAAGACACCCTCAAATGTTGTGAATGTCGGACCACTTGCCTTGGGTATTGAGGGAGTACTGGATTAGGGGGTGTCCGGATAGCCGGACTACCACCATCAGCCGAACTATCATTTGCCGGACTATCATCATCGACCGGACTCCAAGACTATGAAGATACAAGATTGAAGACTTCACCCCGTGTCCGGATGGGACTTTCCTTGGCGTGGAAGGCAAGCTTGGCGATCGGATATGTAGATCTCCTACCATCGTAATCGACTCTATGTAACCCTAGCCCTCTCCGTGTCTATATAAACCGGATGGCTTTAGTCCGTGGGACTACAATCACAACAACCCTTACAATCATACCATAGGCTAGCTTCTAGGGTTTAGCCTCCTTGATCTCGTGGTAGATCCACTCTTGTAAACATCCACAATATCAATATCAATCAAGCAGGACGAGGGTTTTACCTCCATTAAGAGGGCCCAACACAGGTAAACATCGTGTCCCTTGTCTCCTGTTACCATCCGCCTAGACGCACAGATTCGGGACCCCTACCCGAGATCCGCCGGTTTTGACACCGACATTGGTGCTTTCATTGAGAGTTCCTCCGTGTCGCCACCGATAGGCGTGATGGCCTCTTCAATCGATAACGACGCAATCCTGGGTGAGACCTTTCTCCCGGACAGATCTTCAGATTCGGCGGCCGCAGATCGGGCCAACTCCCTTGGCCATCCGGAGCAGATCGAAGCTACGCCCGGCCGTCGAGTCAGGTTTGAAGCCTAAACTTCACGGCCGATATCCGCGGGACTTGATCTCGATGGATCGAGCCACAACCGAAGCGCCAAGGCT
Organism: Aegilops longissima; assembly: GCA_021605205.1. Taxonomy (NCBI): domain Eukaryota; kingdom Viridiplantae; phylum Streptophyta; class Magnoliopsida; order Poales; family Poaceae; genus Aegilops; species Aegilops longissima. The sequence continues at coordinate 311,942,365 of CM038682.1, forward strand.
GTCACGATGGGCATGACCTAACTCGCCACGGACAGCACCTTGAGGTCGCACCGGATCCGCCCGACTCATAGTCCGGAGCCGATCGCTCGAATCGAGGACGGATGGCTGGACACCGCCTCGGGAGCCGCAATTTCTATGGCGATGGAGCCCAACACTTACCTTGTCCCGCATAAAGCCCATGACTCCGAGGTGCCGGACTCCGGACCTCCTGCGCACTTGCCTGTCGAATCCGATTGGGCGCCGATCATGGAATTCACCACCGCAGACATCTTTCAGCACTCACCCTTCGGCGATATCATAAATTCACTGAAGCATCTCTCGCTATCCGGAGAGCCCTGGCCGAACTACGACCAGGACGGTTGGGACGCGGACGACGAAGAAATTCAGATCCCACCCACCACCCACTTCAGAGCCACCGCCGACGATTTAACCGACGATTCGACTACGACTCCAAGACATCGACGGTATGGACGACGATGCCGGAGACTACTAAGAACCAAAGCCTACAGGACACCGAAGACCACCTCGCCATACGACATATATATGGTGGACACCCCAAAAGATGGGGACGGCGAAGAAGCAAAGGAGGCCGATTCCTTAAAGAAACAGCCCAAGCGCCGACGCCGGGCGCCGCTTAAATCCCGCCACGGCAAGAATGGAGATTCCGCACAGAGATAATAACACCCCGTAAAGTGCCGAAGACAACTCCTCCAAAGACGATCCAGCGCAGGAGGGGGAAAGCAAGCCCTCGGGAGAGGGCGGCAAACGAAGAGGTCGAGGATGACAATTACTTACCTCCCTCCGGAGCGAGGCAAGCCTCGGCGACGATGAATTGTCGTGCTCGAGGATCCCGTCGAACAAGAGCGTTTCAGACGCAGGCTAATGGCCACGGCAAACAGCCTAAAGAAAAAGCAACAACAGCTTCAAGCTGATCAAGACCTACTGACCGACAGATGGACCGAGGTCCTCGCTGCCGAAGAGTATGAACTCGAACGCCCCTCCAAAAGTTACCCAATACGCAAGTTGCTCCCCCGATTAGAGGAGGCAGCATCACCAGCACACGATACGGCAGACCGACCACCTCGTGGCCGCGATAGAGAGGCGTGCAAGCCCTCCACCAAAACCGTACCTCGGCATCGCTCTAAAAGCAGGAAGCCACGGGGGAACGCGCCGGACTTGCGAGATATATTGGAGGATAAGGCAAGACAATCCAGATCTATCTATGGATCACGTGGACGCCCCACGACCCACGATGAATACCGTCGCACCGGATACAACTACTCCGGCCGGGCCGAACACAGCAGACAACGCTCTCTCGAGCTACGCCGCGATATTGCTCAATACAGAGGCGCCGCACACCCACTATGCTTCACTGACGAAGTAATGGACCATCAAATCCCTGAAGGGTTCAAACCCGTTAATATCGAATCCTACAATGGCACAACAGACCCCGTGGTCTGGATTGAGGATTATCTCCTCCATATACACATGGCCCGCGGCGACGATCTTCACGCCATCAAATATCTCCCGCAAGCTTAAAGGACCAGCTCGGCATTGGCTTAACAGCCTGCCCGCAGAGTCAATTGATGTTTGGGAAGACCGGAAGCTGCATTCCTCGACAACTTCTGTGGCACGTGTAAAGCGCCACCGGACGCAGATGACCTAAGCCACATAATCCAGCAGCTGATTTAATCGCCGAGCAATTCAGACACGGTTCTTAACAAAGAAAAATCAAATCGCCGATCGTCCGGATGCAAAGGCACTCGCTGCCTTCAAACATAACATCCGCGACGAGTGGCTGGCCCGCACCTAGGACAGAGAAGCCGAATCCATGGCAGCCCTCACATCCCTCATGACCCGCTTCATGCGGGAGAGGATAGCTGGCTCGCTTGCAGTAACAACCTCAGCAAAAACGCTGGCAGTCCGGATACCAAGGACCGCAATGGCAGGTTGTGTCGAAACAAAAACAAACGCCACATTAACGGCGATAGCAATGAGGATAGGGCAGTCAACGCCGGATTCCGAGGCTCCAAACCCGGTCAACGGAAGAAGCCATTCAAAAGAACTACTCCGGGCCCATCCAATCTGGACCGAATACTCGACCGCTCTTGTCAAATACATGGAACCCCCGAAAAGCCAGCTAACCATACCAACAGAGATTGCTGGGTATTCAAGCAGGCAGGCAAAGTAATCGCCGAAAACAGTGACAAGGGCTACACAGCGATGACGAGGAAGAGACCCGCCGCCCGAACAACAGAGGACAAAGGGATTCCCCAAGTTCGGGCGGTAAACATGATATCGCAACGATATTCCCAAGAGGGAGCGGAAGTGCACTAAGGGACGATACGCTGCGATGGAGCCACGCCCCAAAATTCACCTCAATCGTCGATGGATTTCACCTCACAAGAGTCCCGATGGATCGGTGGCAGTAGCTTGAACCTCGCTTTATCGTGGATACGGTCGCAAGATGGGCATAGAACCTTCAAGGATTAAACCTACAACGACGACCTTCAAAGGCGCCATACCAGGTGTCGAGGCCAATTGTGCAGTGCTCGCCACATCGAAGTGGTCTTCGGATCCCGGATAATTTCCAAGCGAGGAGTTAATCTTCGACATAGTCCCGTTCCGCAGCGGCTATCACGCTCTGCTCGGACGAACCGCGTTTGCAAAATTCAACGCGGTGCCGCATTATGCATACCTTAAGCTCAAGATGCCAGCCCTCGTGGAGTCATCACGGTCAATGGAAACACGGAACGCTCCCTCCGAATGGAGGAACATACAATGCTCGCGGCGTAAGTACTGAGCAGCCTTTTAAGGCAATTCTCGAGTCCGCCGTTAAACGACCGGACACGCACCAAACGCGCCGGAGCAACATCAACCAAGACCACAGCACGCCTCCGCATCGCCAGTAGCAATGCGGCCCCAACCCCAGCCCTCGCAAAATCGCAAGACAAACTCTCCGCGTAGACATAATTACGCCTGGAGATACCATGGGCATAGGGGGAAGGGCACAACCACAACAGACCCAGAGTGCGGTTCGACCACACCAGGGGCTCCCAAGTGTGTCGCTCTTTTTTCTTTTATTTTTCTCTTTTTTTACAGAACTCAGTCCGGCGGCGAACCTGCCGAACTCATGATGCAACAGCTAGGGAAGGACAAAGGCCGCGACGAATACTCAGGTGGTCTCCATCACGAGCATTAAATTTGTTAAATACAAGCCTACCCCTGGAGGGAGACGCCTTTAATTCGTACAATCCCTTGCTTTCCGCACTATTTGTATCATTCCGCACTGATAGCATATCTTCCTCGAATAAAATGCTGCACTTTTGCCTATAATTGCATTACTTTATATATATATATATATATATATATATATATATATATATATATATATATATATATATATATATATATATATGTTCATTTACAACATGTTGCACCTGCATCTTGGTACGCCAAATACACCAGGGCTTATGTCCTCCGCTTTATGGTGTGATAAAGTCCGCACACTTTCACAAGTGCGGCACCCCAAACTTATAGCATTATATGAATCAGCTCCAATCATGCCTTGGGTCAATAGTTGGGTTTGCCTGCTCCCATGTTCGGCACCTTACGCCCGCTCTATCGGCTAAGGTAGCACTGGAGAACCACGCGATTGCGCCCGGTTGAGCCGGGTTAACGCCTCGATGGAGAAAGCTAAAACTGACCGGCATGATAAGGCGAGACTGGTCGCTGTTCGAGAGGTCCTTTCGGTCCTTAAAGACCTACGCCGCTCGAGCGAAGTTCGGATTATGTCCGATGAAGGCGTGATAGCGCCCCAATTCGGTCTTCCGATACTAGGGGCTTCACGAAATTTAAAATTATAGAATTCTATGGCTAAGTGAGAGTGTTCAAGCACTATAAGTCCGGTTGCCTTGTTCGTTGTGTTGAGCGCCTCCTAGATGGACCCAAAATGGGAAAAAGAGTGCTCAAGTTTATCCCTAACACCCCAGACTGTGGCATGGGGGCTGAAGCCGACGACTTGCCATCTCTCAGATTTAATAAACGGCCGCATGTAAGGTAATATTTTAAATTAAACAAGCGTTGCTTAGCGATATGAACAAGGTTTTCAGCGCACAGATAACACATTGCTAATTCACTCAAAATTACATCCTGGGCACTCATCCGCAATCTTGCGGGCACCCTTCAGACAGCCTTATAGTAAATTTCGGGCGAAGATGCGCCTTGCCCGCTGGTGGCGCGTCGCTGATTAGCTTCTCCGCATCCAGCTTGCCCCAATGCACCTTTGCGCGGGCAAGGGCCCGACGAGCACCTTCAATACAAAGCGGAGCGCTTGATAACCTCCACCTAGGGGCACGATCCACCAGCCGTCGACAAGGCCGGTAGCTCCTGTGCATGGCCTCTCCAGCCACAACCGGACTATGAGGCCCTTCATGGCCTGCTCGGCCACCTTAGGAAGTTCGACCAGCTGCTTCACTGGTCGCTAGGGGCACTGGATGGCCGGCCTCAAAGATATCGAGACCGAAGACCTTCTCCGCTGAGCTCCCTCCTCGGCTCGGTAGAATGCGGCGGCATCAGACACGCTGCGAGGCAGATCTGCAAACGCCCCTGGAGAGCTCCGAATTCGGGTAAGTAACACGTAATTTACATTCACATGCTTGCTTTGCATGAAAAATGCCTTACCCGCCGCTATCTTCTTCATCAATTCAACCTCCTGAAGGGACTTATGGGCCTCGGCCTTGGCGGTTTTGGCACTTTCGAGAGCCGAGGCAAGCTCGGACTCTCGAGTCTTTGAGTCACGCTCCAAACTCTCATGCTTTTCCATGAGAGCCTGGAGCTCTTGCTGAACCACCGCCACCCGCGCCTCCTGCTTTTCTCGCTCCCCGCATTCCGTGGCCGCATTGCGTTCGGCCGCAGACATGGCCTCCTTCAGGGCCGCCACCTCGTTCGTGGCCCCTGCAGTACCCATGTTATCCTTGTTATTTTTTGTCGCAACCTAAATCCTTTTCGTAAGGTACAAATTCAAAGTGGTGTTACTCACCTTCTTTGTCTTGAGCTGCTTCTGGCGCGGCCGAGCTCTTGCCCGGACCGCCGAGCTCCTGCTTCAACGCACCGACCTCCGCATCGGTCGGCAGAGGTCAGCGCAGCAGCCTGCAACCCATATTGACATAATTTTTAGCAACCTCACAGATATCTTTTTAAGATCCTCATCCGCTTTTCTTTCCAACACCGAACCGAGCATCGGGGCTACTGTCTATGCGGTATTACATTGCATATTTTAACTTCTTACCTCAAAGCCTCGATAGAAGGCTATTGCGAAGCTTCAGTCAGCCCGCCTTTGGCGAAGCTGCACTTTTCAATCACCGCACTCATAATAGTGCGGTGTTCTTCCTCGATGGAAGCGCTCAGCGCCTCCAACAAATTGCCCGGCGCCCGGTTGGGCGGAAGCCGCCGGCCACGGTCTTGCCCTTCGATCGAAGGGCGCGCCGGACTCGAACCACCGCGGTTCTGCTGTGGAGTCCGGCGAAAGTCCGGAGGACGCCTTGTGGCGCCTCGAAGCCTCCCCGATGGGTCCCTTCGGGGATCCCACTCGGCGTCCTCGGCGTCGCGAGGGGTGGAGGCGGTCGGGATGGAGTCTACATCCGACGAAGCCAACGACCCGCTTCGATGAAGCGGGAGATCATCACCGCCGGACTACAGGCAGCATGCGGCATTAGAATGACACTATGTGACGCAGTAAAAAGAAATTATAAATCATTCAGAACTGGATACTTACGATCTCGCCGGAGGCCTGGCCCTTGAAGGCCATTCTTCCTCGCCAACGTTGATGTTGGCAGAGCTGTCCGGGAATAGTCCTTCCCTCTTGACCCTCCGGCCTCCCCCGATGGGGAAGCCTTCCTCTTCCTCTCTCCTCCTCCGAGAGAGTCCTCTTCCTCCTCCTCATTTTCGGAGAGGAGTCCGCCTCAGTCGTTGGACACTGAAAACCGCACTCTTTCGAGCACCGTGGCCTCCTTCTTGGTTTCTTCTCCGGCACCACGTGCGGTGCGGAACCAGCAACCTCGCTAGACGAAGCGCTCATCGGGTCTTCGCATAGGAGCCGGAGAGGTAATCTGCTCCGCCTTCCTCATCCAAATCATGTCAAAGGAAAAGGGAAATTAAAACCCGTGATAGAGTCAAACTATGAAAACAAGTGTCCCGTAAAGGGGTAGAATCACTTACCTCGTCACCTGTGTCAAGCGAGCGAAATCCATGATCTTCATCATGGATGCGGGGCTTTGCGCCTTGAACAGCACCTTCCAGCGCCTTCAGACGTTGTGTCAAGAGCTTGTTCAGCCTGGTGCTGTTCCGGATCGAACTCCCATAGATTGAATGCCCACTTGGCATGGGAGAGTCCGCGGACGAGCATGACTGGACCACGTTAACCAGCCCGAGCTTCTTCACCACTTCTTGATACAGCTTGGAGTCCCGTCAGTCCTTCAAACTACCCCACAAAGAAGCCCTTCTCTTTCCAGGAGGTGAGCTGCGTGGGGATACCAGATCTAAACTCGGGGCCGCGCCCATTTAGGATCACGGGCTCGTGATATAGAACCACCCCGATTGCCACCCCTTGACGGATTCCACGAAGGCCCTTCGAATTAAAGGACGTTGGGCATCTTGCCCAACATGGCGCCTCCAAGACTCCGCTTGAATGCCCTTCACAAACCTTCGGCTTGACATTGAAGGTCTTGAGGCACAAGCAAGTGGGGCTGGATGCAGAGGAAGGCCTCGCATACCCACGATAAACGCCGAGATGTTGAGGATGAAGTTCGCACCGGATCATGGAAATCCAGGCCGTAGTATAACATGAGCCCCGGACAAAGGGGTGAAGTGGAAAGCCCAGTCCATGGAGGAAGTGGGAAAGAAAGACAACCCTCTCATGGGGCCTGGGGTGGGGATGAGCTGCCCTCGTCGGCAGCCGGCAGGCGCTGATGTCGCCGGAGAGGTATCCGCGCCAGCGCAGTTTGGCGATTTGCTCCTCCTTAACGGTGGGGGCCAACATTTACCTCCCACCCGGACATGGTCGGAGAAGGTTGAGACGAGATGCGCGAACTTGGGCGCTGGAGCTCGAAAAGTCTTGGAGATGGATAAGCAAAGGAGGAAGAAGGCGAGGTGAGAAGGTGAATCCTTATCCCTTATATGGGCGCGAAGTCTTACGCGTCCCCCACCGCCCGGTAAAACTCGCTTATCTCCCAAGCGCCACCATCAATGACGCGTTGGGTTACCCACGCCTGTATTGATGAGAATCCCGGATTAAGGGGAAACACGATCTCGCTCGACAAGACGTGCAAGGAAACCGCTTCGCTAAATGCGCCGAGGTGGTAAAGTAAAAACAATTGAGTAATGGCTTGGTAGTGGTGTGACGTCATGCCACGGAAAACGCCAGCAGATTGAACTTGTGTATATATTATTCTTCTCTACGGTGGAATGTGGAATTTATTTTGCAGAGCCGACACTATCCCGGTGGTCACAATCTTCTATCATTTGGAGGAGGAACCCGCCTTTGCAATGCCAAGCAATATACACGCCGGACTTATCATCATTGAAGCCTGGTTCAGGGCTACCGAGGAGTCCTCGATTAGGGGTGTCCGGATAGCCGACTACCACCATCACCAACTATCATTTGCGGACTATCATCATCGACCGACTCCAAGACTATGAAGATACAAGATTGAAGACTTCACCCCGTGTCCGGATGGGACTTTCCTTGGCGTGGAAGGCAAGCTTGGCGATACGGATATGTAGATCTCCTACCATCGTAACCGACTCTATGTAACCCTAGCCCTCTCCGGTGTCTATATAAACCGGATGGCTTTAGTCCGTAGGACTACAATCACAACAACCCTTACAATCATACCATAGGCTAGCTTCTAGGGTTTAGCCTCCTTGATCTCGTGGTAGATCCACTCTTGTAAACATCCACAATATCAATATCAATCAAGCAGGACGTAGGGTTTTACCTCCATCAAGAGGGCCCGGACCTGGGTAAACATCGTGTCCCTTGTCTCCTGTTACCATCCGCCTAGACGCACAGTTCGGGACCCCCTACCCGAGATCTGCCGGTTTTGACACCGACAGGTATATTTTCCTTTCTTTTCTTGTTGGGGTTTGATGTTCTGCCAACTTCAAACATAGGATAATTTGGATCCCTCAACTTATAGTCCATTTAGGTAAGTTTTTGATTCTCATTGATCATGTACGACATGATATTGTCCTAAAATTTTCATGATTGCAAATAAACTAACGGTATATGCAACTAATTGCCAATTGATTCAATGACATATGCAAGGTATGATCGGAAAGGAGCAAAAATTGTATCGTGTCCTGCTGCGTCATTCCATTGAAGAGGATGTGGGAAAATTGGGCGCCACTGCTACACGTGCTTGTCCGCGCCCGTTGGAGCTATTGCGAGTCACACACTTTGTCCTTTGCCGCCTACGTTGGATGAAAATAGCCCGGAATGGCCCATCCGGCCGTCAGATCATCGTCAGTGGTGGACTGGGTACACAACGCCTTCCTTGTCAGAAGAAGAATGGATGAGGTTGGGGGAGCTGGGCGCAACAGAGGGGAGACAATCCTCCTCGAGGTCCACAACATCCTTGGTCAGAACTCCCTGCAACGCAGCTTCTCTCACGTGCTGCCTCCTCCATCGGTCCCTCCAGGCCACATTCTCTGGCTTGCAGCTTGGCTCCCCAGATGGGAGCCCCACTGACGACGCCGACGCAACATCCGTGGCGGCAGTGGGGGACGGGGTACCAGGCGATGGTATCTAGGGTGGCGGATGGGGCTCAGCGACGCAAATAGGGGAGGAGGGGTGGATGACGGCAACAAGTCAGATGCGGGAAATGATGGACGGACGCGGGAGGGGCAGTGGATTTGGTGACTTGGTTAATTTGGTGCAATTTGTGGTGGGTCCAGCCTGTCTGGTCCGACATGACGGACACGTCGGGCCTCCCAATACCCACCCAACATTGAGACTAGATATGAGGGGTGCCGGTCAGCTGGGGCGTATAGGGACGGTATGAGGAGCCCGCCTGGGTCATTTTTTTGATTGGTCAGTGACCGCGCCGTTCGTCTGGGCGTATCCGGGGGGGGGGGGGGATAGATACTTTTAGGGCACTTTGTTAGAACCACGATAGTTTCATGGTAAACAGTTTGGAACGCAGCATTTGATAGGATTTTCACATGAATGGAATATTTCCTCCACTTCTTTCCGCGTATTAGGATTTGTCTGAAGTCGAACTCTTCAAAGTTTGACCGATTTTACACAAAAAATTATGAACATTCACAATTCAAAATCTATATCATGATCCATCATGAATTACATTTTCATACTATATTTATTTGATACCGTAGATATTGATATTTTTTAATATAAATTTGGTCAAACTTTACAAAGTTTGACTTTTGAAAAATATAATATGCAGAGTAAAAAGAAACGGTGAGAGTACTATAGGATATTTTTATAGGATTTTTTTAGGTAAATGATTTGCAACGACCGATCCGGCCACCGATCGTGTGCGAGTCGTTAGATCGAACGAAATCATGCCACCAGCAAGGCGCACGACCCTAACTTCTCCCACATCGGGTTCCTCCATTCTCTGTATCTTTCTTTTTCCTCTTGAGATCAAGCGCAGCCCCGAACCCACCGTCCTCGCACCATCGGCACCGCCGCCACGAGCCACCCCCACAAATCTTCATCTCCCCTTCTATTTTCTATATGATGGCCCATGCTTCGTCCCTCCACCGTTGCCCTCGTCTACACAACCCTTGTGCTTCCCAATCCCATCTCCGCCATGGTTCTCCTTCAAGTTGTCCCGAGGCTGGCTGACCACACACGACACAGAAGGGGCATGGTGTTGCAAGGGCCGCACAGCTTGGAGCCAAGCTGCATCCGGCACGACTACAAGCTACAACCGGCGCCCAACGCAGCTACATCTTGCATGAAGGCGAGCTAGGATGGTCACTGCGATGAGCTGGGAACCACGCTCGTAGATTGTGATTACCCATAAGAATAGGGGATCAACCATAGTCCTTTCGATAACATAGAGTGTCGAAACCAACGAGAAGGAGAAGGAATCGATAAGCGATTTTCAGCAAGGTATTTCCTGCAAGTGTTGTAAGATAGTTTTGATAGCAAGTGTGATAGTAAATAATAAATAATCAAAGTAACAAGGTGCAACAAGGTGACCCAATCCTTATTGTTGCTAAGAGCGAGGGGGAGGAAGGAGACACAAGAGCCATCGGATTATAATGGATGGTCGGTTTGGGCAGCTATAGCACCGTGCAGTTTTTACTCAACTACACAGGAGCCGAACCGGTAGTAGATTGCATGTAGTTAATTGGGTGCATGTTCAGCAGATTGGGCTGATACTTTGCCGCACCATGGTTCATGGCCATGGCATCTACCTTCGAGGGGTGTGTGGTCTTATCCCCTTTTTAATATATTGAACTTGTGTACAATTCTGTGTTTTGTTTTTGTCGGATCTCGGGTTCCGGCAAAACCCTTAAGGTTCGAACTCTGGGGTGCGCGCGAAGTTCTTTCCCTCCTACCGATCTACGCCCTAGCTTGCTAAGATCTCGCGGATGAACTCGATGAACTCGCAACACAGAAAGGCATGAGATTTATACTGGTTCGGGCCACCGTTGTGGTGTAATACCCTACTCCAGTGTGGTGGTGGATTGCCTCTTGGGCTGATGAAGAACAGTACAAGGGGAAGAACAGCCTCCTGAGGTTGAGGTGTTCTTGTGCTTGTCAAACTTGTGTGGGTGAGGACTCGATGCCCCCTACTGTGGTGGCTAGCTCTACTTATATAGGCCCCGGTCCTCTCCCCAAATATTGAGCGGAAGGAGCCAACAACGGCGGGCACTTTGAAGGGGACAGCTAGTACAAGCTATCCCGACAAAGTGGTCTTCACCGCAAAGGCTCCGTGGTGACGCCGTCTTGGGCTCCATGGTGACCTCTGTATTGCCGTCCTGCTGGTCTTTGATCTCGTTGCACCGATATGGAAACTTCTGATTGATGCCTCGGTACTCCGTGCCTGCGCCTGCCTCCTCAGCACCAAAGAGGAAACAAGGAAGCTACGCGCACTGGCGCCCACCTAGTGTCGATCGTCATTGCTCACGTCATGAGAGCCTCGCGAGGTTTGCCCCGCCTTGATATCTCCGCTCCTCGCGAGCCTACTGAGTGTGGCCGCTCCTGAGGAAGTCTTGCGTCGTCCGCCTCGCGAGGCTTGGCCCCTCGCGAGGGTCTTGAACGCCTTGTCGATGAAGATGGGCCATACGACCTGCTTGCATAGCCATGCTGTGGGCCGCAGGCAGGCAAGTCTGGGGACCCCCGTTCCCAGAACGCCGACAGTAGCCCCCGGGCCCAAGGCGCGCTCGGTCTTGGCTTCGAGGCGAAGCCAAAGGTCAAGTACGGAGTGCCACGGGCCCCAAAAGCCTGTGGCCTCGGTTGACGCGTGGCAGTTGATTGGACGTAGGCGTCTCCACTTTCCCACGCTGCCCTTGAATCCTCCTGGCTATGCGGCCTCCGCAGCCTACACAGTTATTCTTCCCTCGTCCACGCTTGACTCCCCCAATATCTCGCTTAGAGACTCGCCCTCCCTCCAATCTGATCTGCTACCGCTTGCCTCGCCGTTATGACGCCGGACGAAAGCGCATAAGGGAAGAAGCCCCGCCTTCACCGAAAAGCGCCCTCCTCGAGCCAGCGCTCGGCCGACCGCGGGTGCTCAACGACGAGCCCATGGACAAGGTGCGCCCCATGCTTGCCTCCAGTTTCAACGAGTGGGGAGAGACGGTGGCTTGGCCCGCGTCCCGCACTCGCATGGCCCGTGTAGCCACTGAGGTCACAATCTTCATAGATGCCCTCTAGGCTGGCCTGATTCCTCCCTTCTCCGCCTTCTTCAACATGGTGCTCGATCATTATTAGATCCACATGTTGCATCTCGACCCTCAATCTGTGACTCTTCTCGGCGTCTTCGCCTTTGTGTGCGCAGCCACGGTGGGCATCGCTCCTTCGGTGGCCCTCTTCCGCCATTTCTTCTCATTGCATCTGACCGACCCTCGGCAGAGCTCGGGGTGCGTGAGCTCCCAGGCTGTGGCAGCGACAGCGGGCGCGGGATCGACTTTGAGCTTCCTCCATCCATGAGCGAGTTTCGGACACGGTGGGTGTTTGTCGACGCCGGTGAGCTCAGCCTCGCCGACGCCCGCCCGCTACCGCTGCTTCCCACTTTGGCCGGAGCTATGAGAGGCTCGCGAGCCCCCGTCTTGCTCCCGTCTGGTTCAGGTTGAGGAGGTTGAAGGACCGCGGCGTGACTGCGCCTATGGTGGTGAAGGAATTCGTCAAGCGCCGGTTCGCTCCACTTCAGTGCCACTCTCGCCCGATGTGGGCCTTGCTCAGCAGTTAGGACTGAGGGAGTCCTGGATTAGGGGGTGTCCGGATAGCCGAACTATCACCGTTGGCCGGACTCCTGGACTATGAAGATACAAGATTGAAGACTTCGTCCCGTGTCCGGATGAGACTTTCCTTGGCGTGGAAGGCAAGCTTGGCGATACGGATGTGTAGATCTCCTACCGTTGTAACCGACTCTGTGTAACCCTAACCCTATCCGTGTTTATATAAACCAGAGGGTTTTAGTCCGAGGACTTGAGAACAATGATACCATAGGCTAGCTTCTAGGGTTTAGCCTCTCGATCTCGTGGTAGATCCACTCTTGTACTACCCATATCATCAATATTAATCAAGCAGGAGTAGGGTTTTACCTCCATCGAGAGGGCCCGAACCTGGGTAAAACTTCGTCCCTTGTCTCCTGTTACCATCCGCCTAGACGCACAGTTCGGGACCCCTACCGAGATCCGCCGGTTTTGACAATCGACATTGGTGCTTTCATTGAGAGTTCCTCCGTGTCGCCATCCTTAGGCCCGATGGCTCCTCCGATCATCAATGATGATGCGGTCCAGGTGAGACTTTTCTCCACGGACAGATCTTCAGATTCGGGCGGCTTTGCACTGCGGGCCAATTCACTTGGTCATCCGGAGCAGATCGAAGCTACGCCCGCCATCAGTCAGATTTGGGAGTTTGAACTACACGGCCGACATCCGCGGAGACTTGATCTTCGACGGATTCGAGCCACAGCCAAGCGCCACATTGTCTCGATAGGCACGATCTAGCTCTCACGAACAAGGCCCTCGAGGGCGAGACAGCGTCCGCCCGACCCTTAGCTCGGAGCCGACTACCGATCGAGGACGAGTGGTTGGACACCGCCTGGGCTACGATCTCTATGGCGATTGAGTCGAACTCCATCCCTGTCCTTTATGAAGACCCCAAGGTGCCGGACTCTCTCCGACCAACCTCCGCGCCCTGCCAATCGAATCCAATTGGGCGCCGGTTATGGAGTTCACTGCCATGACATCTTTCAAAGACTCGCCTTTGGCGACATCCTGAATTTACTAAAGTCTCTCTCTTTATCAGGAGAGCCCTGGCCGGACTACGGTCAGGAAGGTTGGGATGCGGACGACGAAAAAATTCAACGCCCACCCACCACCCACTTTGTAGCTACTATCGAAAGCTTAAACGACGTGCTCAATTTCGACTCCGAAGACATCGACGGTATGGACGACGATGTAGGAGACAACCATGAACCAGCACCTACGGGATACTGGACAGACACCTCATCCCACGATGTATACATGGTGGATACACCTAAAAGGAAGTGACGACGAGGAACAACGGGACACTACGAAGGATAAATCCCTCGAAAATCAGTCAAACGGCAACGTAAACGCCACATCAAGTCCCGCCTCGACAATGACGGCAACCACACGCACTCCAACCATAGAGCAGGGCGAACCGTGGATCATTTAACATGCTATCGAAAGCAACCGTCCGAACAGACAACTTGATAAACAACCCGGCCCCGATGAAGATAACAGTCCGGACGATCTCACGCCGGACAAATTGTTGGAGCAGAAGAACCTCCACAAAGGCTCGCTGCCATCGCGCAGTAGCCTGAAAAAAGGTAAGCGAAAGCTCAAAACAATGGAAGATGCACTCAGAATCAGATGGAGCAAAGTACTCAACACCGTTAGAGAAATACGGCGATACCGCCAAACAATGAGCTACCCGGCGCAAATTACTCGCCTGAATTCGATGAGGAGGCCGAGAGCCCCGCAATCAAAGAACAAAGAGGCCGCCTTGTCGGATAGACGACCACATGGCAAACATGGAGCGGCAAGCGGCGCCGCACACAAGCCGCACGCGATCCGCATAAGGATTCACATCAAAAGGATGGCCCGCTTAGGTCCATCTATGGGCCGAGAAAGCAAGCTCTTCCAAGCAATGCAACACGCCAAATATCCGAACATCACGGCACACCCAATATAGGGGTGCCGTGACACCCCTGTGTTTCACCGATGAGGTGTTGGTTCACGAATTCCCAGCGGGATTCAAACCCGTAAACATAGAGGCATACGACGTAACAATGCACTCGAGTCTGGATTGAGGATTACATCCTCCACATACACATGGCTAGAGGAGATGATCTCCATGCCATAAAATATTTACCCTCAAGCTCAAAGGGCCAGCCCGCATTGGCTCAAAAGCCTCCCCGAAAATACCATTGGAAGTTGGGAAGAGCTCAAGGATGCTTTTCGCAAATTTTCAAGGGACTTATGTCCGCCCTCCGGATGTAGACGATTTAAGTCACATAACTCAACAACCCGGAGAGTCAGCCCGCAAATTCGAACAGGTTCCTCACCAAAAGAACCAAATAGTTGATCTGTCCGGACGCCAAGCCTTTAGCAGCTTTCAAACACAACGTCCGAGACGAATGGTTTCATAGACATCTCGCCAGAGAAGCCGAGAACAATGGTTGCATTAACAAGCCTCATGACCCGCTATGCTGAGAGAGGATAGTTGGCTGGCAAGATGCGATCACCAGGACCCAAGTACATCCAAGTCGGGGATGGAATGGAAAACCACGACGCAGCAAGGACCAGCGCCGACAAAGGGAAACAGCCCAAGAGCACGGGTACCACGCCGGATTCGTAAGCTCCCCGAGAATCATAAAAACTGCCCTCAAGGATAACAGCGACGAGCTATCCAACTTAAACACAATCTTGGACAAAATATGCCAAATCCACAAGACTCCGGAAGCCCGCAAACCATACCCATAGAGATTGTTGTCTTTAAGCATCCGACAAACTCAATGTCGAACACAAGGGATCGACACACCAAGCGAGGACGATGACGAACCCCAAAAGCAGAGCACCGAAAACAAAAGAATTTCCCACAAGAAGTCAAGACAGTGAACTCACTTCAAGTGAAAAAGGGAAAACAGAGCGGAGCCTATAGAAACACGCGCCGCACGGTCTATCCCAAAGAGAGTCCCAACGCTGGTTGTAAAACCAATCACCTTCGATCATAAGGATTATTCCTAAGTATCCTAACGCAGGATGGACTGCCTTGATATTAGATCCTATAATCGACGGACTCCAATTTACACAAGTCCTAATGGACGGAGGTAGCGATCTAAACCTGCTATATCGTGACACAATCCACAAACCGGGATAAACCCAACCAAAATTCGCCATAGCAACACCTCCTTCAAAGGGGTAATGCCAGCCTATATGCCCATTGTACGGGCTCTCTACTACTAGAAGTTGTGTTCGCTCATCCGACAACTTCCGCCGTGAAAAGTTAACCTTCCATATCGCCCCATTCAAAAGTAGCTATCAAGCACTCATCGGGACGTGAAGCTTTACCGCTTTAACGCAATACCGCATTATGCATCTCTTACACTTAAAATGCCCGGTCCACGCGCATCATCTCATTAAAAGGGAGTATCAAGTGTTACTTGAGCACGGAAGAACGTGAGACTGCCTTGACAGCCCCACACTAATCCGCTCCACTAATCAAAGCACTGAATAGGTCATTCTGACCCGGACATGGCTAGACGAGTCCGCGAAATATAAACGCTTACTAGCGGCATACCCCGCATAAGGGCTGCACGATGTACGCACAAGAGACAATAAATCTCAATTTTATTCACTTTTCGACCGTATTCTGCTTATTTAATATAAAGTACATTTTCACACGATCTTTTTTTTTCAACTAAGTTCTTCTCTTTTACAGATGAACACCGCTATACACCCGCCCGTGATATGGCACAACGGAGACACAAAGCAGACGTGCAGAGGGACCCGCTGCAAGGATTCTTTTCAGATTAAGACCTGCGTAAACCTTTTTTACTATCTCTTGTTGATACACATCCCCGGTTTCTTGCTATAACCGAGGAGGAGGCTCATGCTTTGGCATCGGCCGCACCAGAATTTTTGCTGCACTGACACTAGGGGCTTAGGCATTATTCTGCCCGCTTTCATAAAGACCGAATACCTTAGGGAGTGTTCGCGCCTCGAGTTAGGCCTTATATGCATCAGCTCCAAATCATGTCTTTGGTCAAATGTTGGGTTTGCCCGGCCCTGTGTTTTGCTGCCTTACGCCCGCTTCTATCGGCTAACGCGGCACTGTGGAGAACTATCGCGATTGTGCCCCGTTCGCCAGGTGGGCACCTCAAGAGAGAAAGCCGAAAACTCGATCGTCATGATATAGCGTGAGACTGGTCAACCACTCGATGACCACCGGAATGTTTAGAATTTCAGATTAACAAAGGACCGCTTCCGCCAGCACATACGCTGCCGAATTCGAGAGAGCGGTGCCCCTAGGGCTATATAGTAGCCCCACCATCGAACTCCTATGGCTAAGTGAAAGTGATAAAGCATTATAGTCCGCTTGCCTAGTTTGCTACGCTATCACCTCCTTTACAAGACCAAGACGTTGGATTAAGTGTGAAATGCGCTTTTTGTAAACACCCCGCACTATGTGCGTGGGGGAAGTCAAGACTGCCATCTTTCAAAGTTATATACACATATACATCAACGGCCGACAGAGGTGTTTTAATACTTGAACGCACAAGTATAAAAAGCTCTTATATTATATTGAAACATTGTTTTCACAAATCATACATGTCATTAAAACATAATATCCTTTGAGCATCAAGTCTCTATTAAACGAGCGCCTCGCAGACTTCCTCAAAATAGTGCTCGGCAGTACTGATTCGTCCGAATCTTGGGATGCAATGTCGGTGGCCTTCATCTCCACCCAAGATGTCTTGACACGGGCAAGAGCCATCCGCACCTCTATGCATGCTGACCGCTTCATTGCATCGATATGTGACACCGCACCAAGGAGTCTGTTGCACCAAGCCAAAATAACTCTTGGCTCGGGCCTTTTCGCCACAAATGAGTCACGACAGCCTTCATGGCAAGTCCGGACAACCTATTCAGCTCAGCCCATTCGCCAAACGATCGGTTAATGAAAGTGGACGCCCGACTATGGAACTGCGACCAAAAAGCTCTTCCATTCCGTGATCCTTTTGACCTCGGAAGTGTTCGCCGCTGCTCATGCACTCGCCGCTAAGTCCAAATAAGCATCCTCCGCACCCCACAGCCGGTCCAATTGAGCGATTTAGGATCCGTGAATTTCCTCCGCATCATAAAGGGCTTTCCACCGCAATATCTCCTACCCGACGAGCTCCTCCTTCATAGCTCTCATCGCAGAGCGAGTATCCTTGGCCTCGGTGGCGGCCTTTTCAGTCCTCTTGTTTCGCCGATCTTCTTTTTCAAGAAGCTCGCAACGGTCAAGAGCATTCTTCAATTTCACGGCCATCTCGCCATTTCTTTCTTGCTTCAAGAAGGAGCAGCCTGTTCGCTTTTAGCTCTGCTACCGCTTTTAAGGCAACGATCACTTTTTCTCGCTTGCTCTTTGGCTCGGGCGAGCTCCGCAAGAAGGTTCTCCATAGCAGCGGCACCATCTGCATTAAGCATACATGTTGTAAGGCATGGGCGCCAAGCTCCTTTACCAGGTGTCCGCGAGAAGTTGATACCTTGTGACTCGCTGCCGCTTAACAACAAGCGTGATGTCCGTGATCCGCCACGCTGTTGCCGCTTGGGCCGGCAAATTCATCAGCCCGCTAGCCACCGGACGCTTTGCCACCTACATAGGAAGAGCGATATTATACTGGGGTTATGATCCTCGGCTACCGCCATTTTTGACACCGCACCAAGTCTCGGGGCTACTATCTATACAGGCGATTTTATATGCAAAATGTCAAAAGGTACATCATTTTATGCGTACTCAAAACCCGTCAAGAACTTATGATGGCTTCATGCAATCCTCTCAGCGGATGAAATCCTTTCAATCACCGTACTCCATTAGAGTACGGTGATCTTCCGAGATAGACGCCGCCCGAGCAGATCCTTCATCCTCCGACCAGAAACCTGCTGGTGCCGGACTCGTCCGGTGGCCTTTTTCAAGGCCGACATGGAGAGCTTTATGGGGACATACGACGCCTTCTCGCCCCGCCGATTCGAGAAGCCCTCCGCGACGACACCTCGTGGTCGCCACCTCCGCATAACGGTATTTGCAGAAGGAGGCGTTCGCTCTCCATCATCTCCGACCAAGATCCTCAAGACGAGCTCACTGTGAAGGGCTGAGATCCGAACTACAAGGTAAACTTTCGGTTACCTTTAGAAATAAAGCGGGATGTCTCTTTTAAAAAATGCCCCCCTTTACTTACGGCTCGCTGGAGGGCTGATCTCCTTGGGGAAATAGTGCGCCGGGGCATCTCCTCGCCGCAGGACCCTCTGGCGAAGATTTCTTCCCCCGCTTCGAGGCTTTGGTCTCCGGATCTTCAGAAGCGGTCCTCTTCTCCCTTTGAGGGAGGGATTCTCGATCCCCCCTTTCTTGATAGCCTCCTTCACGGAGGTAGTAGTTCCCTTGTTCCCCTTCGCTTTCTTCAAAAGGCACAACCTCTAGCATCTTGGTTAACACAGATCCGCGTGGTCTCGTGGAGGGGGCCGACACCGATCAGTTTTGCTTTTGCTATCCACTCCTGTTTAAAGAATAGCTCTTTTAAGGGCAAGTTTATGATAAATATGCGGATAGCATGTCCGGCACAGGACTACTTACTTGAGTATCCCAAGCGATTGCAGCTCTGCACCAAGGCCCTCGGTTAAGTCCGGACACATTGCTTGTGATCCAAAGAATAGTTGGTACATCTCTGTATGCTATGCCCATAAAATGTTGGAGAGCTCGTGGTCCCTCCGGATTAAACTCCCATAGGCGGAGGGGGCGACGCTTGTAGGCAAGGTGCGATTTAATCAGCATGACCTGCGCTACTACGACCAGATTGATCTCTCTCTCTAGGAGGTCTCGACACGGCCCTGCAATAGAGGTACGCCCTGACGGTCCCCGCTGAGCCCTTTATCGACCCATGACGCCTGCCGCAGTGGAGGACCCGAAGGAAGGCGGTGGCGCCACCCATTTGGTGCCCCCGGGAGCGGTGATATAAAACCACCCTGCTGCATAAATTGAGCTCCTCTTGAAAAGAGCCCTGCCATGGAGCATCAAGATTCTTGCTTATAACAGCCCCTCCGCACTCTGCCGATGCCCTTGATCATCTTCGCTCCACTTTGAAGGTCTTGAGCCACAATCCAAGTGAGGGGTAATGCGGAGGAAGGCTTCACATACGACAATGAATGACGAGATGTGGAGGATGGACTCGGATCCAAGTCATGGAATTCCAGCCCATAATAAAACATGAGCCCCTCACAAAGGGGTCCGCTGGAAGCCTAAACCCGAAGGAAGTGAGACACTAATACCACGCCTCACCAGGCTCGGAGTGGAATAACCTGCCCTTGGGCAGCAGCCTATGCGAAATTTCGCTGGTTAGATACCGGCGCCTCTCACTTTTAGCACATCTTCTTCCGTGACGGAGGAAGACATCCACCGCCGCAGGTGTCGGAGCCGGACATCGTTGAAGGTCCGGGCGCCTAAATCTGGAGCTTTGGGTGTTGGAACTCGAGGCGAGGGCGGATTCGATTGAGATTGAAAGAAAGGAGCGGGCCTTGGTCTCAAGTATAAAGAGGTTGAATACCAAGAGCCCTCCCGTGACCATTCGGGACTCGCCGATGGAGGAGGCGTGCAACGGGCACGATCGGGTTACCCACGCCTGTATTGATGAGGATCCCGGAATAAGGGGGCACGATCTCCGCCTCGATAAGACGTGTCAAGAAACCGCCGCTAAACGCTACCGAGGTGGGACAAGAAAACGATTCGTGATAAAGGCCCGCCATGGTGTGATGTCACGCGCGAATACGCCACAGATCCGCAAAGGTTATTCTCTACGGTAGTATGTGGAACTTGTTTTGCGAGACGGACACTATCCTTGTGTTCAAAATCTTCTATGAAGTATTCGGAGGAGGAACCTGCCTTGCAATGCCGAAGACAATATGCGCGCCGGATTTGTCGCCATTGAAGCCTGGTTCTGGGCTACCGAGGAGTCCTCGATTAGGGGTGTCCGGATAGCCAACTATCACCGCTGGCGGACTCGGACTATGAAGATACAAGATTGAAGACTTCGTCCCGTGTCCGGATGGGACTTTCCTTGGCGTGGAAGGCAAGCTTGGCGATACTGATATGTAGATCTCCTACCATTGTAACCGACTCGTGTAACCCTAACCCTATCCGGTGTCTATATAAACCTGAGGGTTTTAGTCCGAGGGACGAACAACAATCATACCATAGGCTAGCTTCTAGGGTTTAGCCTCTCGATCTCGTGGTAGATCCACTCTTGTACTACCCATATCATCAATATTAATCAAGCAGGAGTAGGGTTTTACCTCCATCGAGAGGGCCCGAACCTGGGTAAAAACTTCGTGTCCCTTGTCTCCTGCTACCATCCGCCTAGACGCACAGTTCGGGACCCCCTACCCGAGATCTTCCGGTTTTGACACCGACAAGGACCATATGAGGTTTCAGGAGTCCGGGCTCCCTCTCGGGACGCAACAAACGGTGCTCAAGGTCCTGACGGGTGTCCCTTTGCCGGATGACTTGCCTGGGAAGAACTGTCTGCTGTATCGTTGCAAGAACAAGGATGAATTTGCAGGGAGCATGCCTCCCTTTGACGAGTGGGGGCTGCATCCAGATGGCCTCGTGGGGTCCTGCGAGAACCCTGTCTGCGTGGTTCCCTTCCTTACTGCCGGCGCCGAGCTCGCCCCAAGTGAGGGCGCAGGAGGGCGAGCTCCGACGGAGGCCGGTGGCCCAAGTGCTGAGGAGCACATGCCGCGTGGTGATCCTGGGGTGTCGTCCTTGGGAGCTCGCGATCCCTCCCCTGGGGCGTCGGTTATTGAGGCGACGCTGCATGCGGTTCCCGAGGTCAAATCCCCGGAAGCCTCATGAGGTCGTGGCGAGATGGCGCCCGACTGTTCACCACAGCCGGGCACCCCTGAAGTTGTCCCTCCAAGCTCTTCCTGTTCCTCGCTCCGCGCCGGCCGCCATGTCCAGCGCTTTGGTAGGCTTTGCCTGCACTTCGAGGAGCTCCGCAAGAGGAAAGGATCCCGAGCTAACAAAGATCTTCGGGCCGCTGAAGCAACGAAGTACTTCACCACAACGCAGTAAGTACAGACCTTGCAATTTCTTGATTGCTGCTTCCTTCTCGACGCTTAGCTCTTCAGACCCTTCGCCAGTGGTCGCTGGTCCTCGTGAAGCAACCCCCGCTTTTCTCGACACCCTGGCCGGCCTTGAGTACCCCGAGCCACGCCAGCCCGTGAGCAAGGCCATACCGAGGGGTGCGCCGCTTCTGGTGCCTTTGAATCGGCGGCCCCTGGTCCTTCCTTCACGGCCTAGCTTGAGCTTGGCGGCATCCCCGGCCCTCCTCTCGCTCATGGACGGCAGCTGGTTGGCTTCGCCCGCAGCTCTTTTCTGCCGGGCGGCCCCAACTAGCCGGGCCCCTCACGAGGCTCAAGCCATGCCGAGCGCACCAGCCCCAGCCCTCGCCGAGTGGGGCGCCACCGCACGCCCGGGCTGCGGGCCTCAGTAAGCGAGGACGCAGGGCGCGGCAATCGATCTTTAGCGCCAAGTGAGCGTCGTTCGCCATGAGCTCTTCCATATGGCGGGCGCGATGAGTCGGCCGGGCGAAGAGCTTGCGTGTGTCGACTCACGCCTTGAGGTCAAGGTCTCTACCGGGCAGAGGAGTGGCGTAAGCTGAGGGTGGTTGTCAACCTGGGCCGCTACCATCGTGATCTTGACAATGCGAAGGCCGAGGCGTCCCTCAAGGTTTCCCGCGAAGCTTGCTCCCGAGCCTTGGAGGAGGCTCGCGAGGCTGACCGCCGTCGCGAGGCTACAGAGAAGCGCGCGTGGGAACTCCAGGCCTGGATTGCGTCCCTCGAGCAGCAGGTGGAGGCGCGCAGAGCCGCCCTTGCATCGCTGAGGGGGACGCCCGCCGAGGAAGAAGAGGTCCGAAAGTGCGAGGAGGTGTTGGCTCTGGAGGCCGTGGAGCGCAGCCTTGATCTTGAGCAGCCGGAGACAACGGAGCGCCAAGTTGCCCAAGCGGAAGATGCCGTCAGCGCATGCAAGGCCAAGGTTCAGGAGGAGGTTGACCGTCGGGTGGCCGAAGCTCGCGCAGATCTGGAGGGCAGGTATGACTTGAAGTTGAAGCTCGTGGGAACGGAGGATGCGGGCAAGGCCGCTGCCTCGTGCCTGTGCTTATCGATGCAGTAGAGGCGCTGGAGGCCACTTACTGCCGCTCAGTCCGCGATGCAAAGCGGAGCTGGCCTCCGCCTCAAGATCAATTGCTCTCCTCCAAAGGCGGGTTGATGACGCCGAGTCCGTCATACGATGCAGTCGGGAGGAGGTGCCGGAGAGGCGACGCCGAGCGCCGCTCACGCCCCATGCTCCAGATCTTGGAACATGGCCAACACTGTCCCGGCCATGTCTCGTGATGCTAACGCCCCATCCTCGTGTGAATGACTATGCCAGCCACCTCGCTTTTCACCGACGCAGGACACGCCTCGAGGCCCGATTCGACGGCTTCATGGTGCTCGCGGAAGAGAGGAGTCGCGCCGCTTGAGCGCTTTCCCCATGTCTTCACCATCTCCTAACGCCAACCCCGATTGATTTGATGTCGCTTATCACTCCCTGCACTCTACGGTTGTTCGTGATGACCTGGCGCGATGGGTAGAGGACAACGTGGATGCGTTGGTCAGGGCCTTCACTTCAGAGGACGACGCGGTGGTGGTCGCCGCAGACGGAGGCGACGTGGTCGATGACGGGGACGCCGGCGCTGGTGACGGTGGAGGCAACGTCAACAATGGCGACAGCGACGCGAGCGGTGCATCTAAAGATGACGCGAAGGATGCGGCGAGCGATATATCTGGCTAATTCCTCGCTCCTTTATTGCTTCACCCTGTATGCAAAAACTCGGGCGTGGCCCCTTAAAGATTGTGAGAGCATTTTGGGAGGGGGAGCCCCTCGTGTAAACAAATCATAATTACTACTCCTTTATGCTGAACCGAGGGTGCGTTTTGGTCGGCCATGAGTCTGATGGCAAGTCTTGCCGCCGCGGCTTACCTTAGCTGGGGCATGCCCTGGATCGTATTGTAAGGTCGAGAGTCGCCACGGGGCCCCTGAAGGGTCTGCTGACTCGCCCGAGTGGGCCTCGCGAGGTTTTTGCGCCGATTGGCGCGTGTGGCGCGCGTGCTGTGCCCAGCCCTGCCCGCGAGGGGGAGGTGGCGAGCGTGAGCTCCAGCACAAGGCAAGAACCAGATGGCAATAAATCGCTTGAACGAGAAAATTCACCCCCCGCACGCAATGACAAAAACTCGACTTCAACTTAAATCCAAACCCAAGAAGCAAGGCTACAGAAAAGAGATCCAAAGCAATGGCGCGGCCCCAAGACCTAGTCTAGTCTTCTGTCTTCGAGTCTTCTCACCAACATGAGCTAAGTGCTGCCACTAGGCGTGAGGGAGCCCCAGAGACTCCGGCATGTACAGCCCCACTCATTATTACGCAGGAGTGTCACGGCGGCGAGCTTCACAGCACCGGGCCTTCTTCACATGAACTGCCTTGCTTCATATCGCAGACGAGGGCCCCGCCTTGCGCCACCTCACCACCTTGAGCCGACTGCAACCTGGACGACACAAAGGGGAAAGGGGACGCCAGCGTGCCCTCATGCACCATGGGTCCTCTCGGGCTGGGGAGGCTCGCCCACACCTTCCCAGAGGGCTCTACCTCCCGGGCGCTGCAAGGCTCACATGACGTGGGAGGGACCTTTCTCCCGCCCCTCCGCGTGGCCCCATCGTGCTTCCCTGCGGAAGGGATGTCATTGCCGGGGCCGTCGACCGACGATGTGACTTGATTCACTTGCACCCCACGGTTAGCGTAAGCCTGCTCCTCAGAGATTAGTGGTACCTGTAGTTGTCGTTGCTTTGGCGCGATCGCTGAGCTTCTCCGCCGCCTCGGAAGGCTCCAACTTAGCGCCCCTTCTTCCCAATCCTCTCCGAGGAATGAGCCAAGGTCGCCCTCCGGCGCATTCTGGTCCATCATGCGGGCACGAGGCTTCCGGGTCACATTCTAACACTCGCCGTAGTGCCCCACTGTTGGTGTCAAAACCGGCGGATCCGGGTAGGGGGTCCCGAACTGTGCGTCTAGGCGGATGGTAACAGGAGACAAGGGACACGATGTTTTTTACCCAGGTTTGGGCCCTCTCGATGGAGGTAATACCCTACTCCTGCTTGATTAATATTGATGATATGGGTAGTACAAGAGTAGATCTACCACGAGATCAAGGAGGCGAAACCCTAGAAGCTAGCCTATGGTATGATTGTTGTTCTCTCCTACGAACTAAAACCCTCCGGTTTATATAGACACCGGATAGGTTAGGGTTACACAGAGTCGGTTACAATGGTAGGAGATCTACATATCCGTATCGCCAAGCTTGCCTTCCACGCCAAGGAAAGTCCCATCCGACACGGACGAAGTCTTCAATCTTGTATCTTCATAGTCTTGGAGTCCGCCGTGATGATAGTTCGCTATCCGGACACCCCTAGTCCAGACTCCTCAAGAGCCCCTGAACCAGGCTTCAATGACGACGAGTCCGGGCGCGATATTGTCTTCGGCATTGCAAGGCGGGTTCCTCCTCCGAATACTTCATAGAAGGTTTTGAACACAAGGATAGTGTCCGCTCGCAAAACAAGTTCCACATACCACCATAGAGAGAATAACTTTTGCGCAGATCTGCTGACGTATTCCGCGGGCGTGACATCACACCGTGGCCAGTCTTTATATGAATTGTTTTTACTGTTCCACCTCGCGCTTAGCGAGGCGGTTTCCTTGGCACGTCTTATCAAAGCATAGATCGTGCCCCCTTATTCCGGGATTCTCATCAATACGGACGTGGGTAACCCATCCGCGCCATTGATTATGGCGATTGGGAGATAAGCGAGTTTTACCAGGCTGGTGGGGAACGCATAACTTTGTCCGTCCATATAAGGGGATAAGGATCCACCTTTTCACCTACGCCTTCTTCCTCCTTTGCTCATCCATTTCACAAGACTCGAGCTCCAGCGCCTAAGTCCGCACATCCCACCTCAACCTTCTCCAACCATGTCAGAGCGGGAGGCAGGTGGATGGCCTCCTCCGTCACGGAGGGGCACATCACAAGGCTGCGGAGGCCGGATATTTGTCCGGCGACATCAGCAAGACAAAGCTGCCCGACGCAGGCAGCTCATTCCAACCCCTGTGCCCCATGAGAGGGTGGTGTTTCTCCCCACTTCCTCCACGGACTAGGTTTTCTACTTCACCCATTTGTCCGGGGCTCATGTTCTACTACGGCCTGGACTTCCACGACCTGCCCCAAATTTCATCCTCAACATCTCGGCGTTTATCGTCAGGTGCGAGGCCTTCCTTCAGATTCAGCCCCACTTCGGCCTATGGCTGAAAATCTTCAATGTCAGGCCGAAGGTTGTGGGCAGCCGACAAGCGGAGTGCGGAGGCGCCATGGTTGGCCAGATGGCCAAAGTCCTATGGCTTGAGGGCTCCTTTGTGGAGACAATAAAGGGGTGGCAATTGGGGTGGTTCTACATCACCGAGCCACGCGACCCCAAATGGGTGGCGGCCCCCGAATTCATATCTGGCTTCCCCACACGGCTCTCGTCATGGAAAGAGACGGGCCTGACGTGGGGGAATTCAGACGAGCTATCCGGACTCCAAACATGCGTCCGAAACCTGGTGGACAAGAATCTCAGGCTTGTCGATGTAATCCAGGTGATGCTCATCCGCCGGATTCTCCCATGCCAATAATGGGCCTTTAATTTGTGGGTGTTCGATCCGACACAACACCGAACCTTGAGCCAGCTCTTCGACACTACGTACGAAGATGCCTAGAAGGTGATGTTCAAGGGTGCTGAAGCCCCCGTATCCGCTAACAAAGATCGCGGATACAGCTCGCGGCGTCAAGCCGGCGAGGTAAGTTATTTTACCTTTACGGACTCTTTTTCATAGATTGACTCTATGTGGGATCTAAAACTCCCTAATCTTTGACAGATCGGTTGAAGACGTCCCTGACAGATTAATCGTCCGGCTCCTTTGCCGGAAGACCCAGCGGACGCCTGATTGAGAGGGCTGCTGGCTCCGGTACCCCATGTGGTGCCGAGAAGAAGGCTAAGAAGGAGGCCACGGAACTCAAGGAGCTCCCGACGCCAAAAGTCTTGTCAGATTTTGAAGCGAATCTTCTCCCGAGGACGAGGAGGAGGAAAAGAAGCTTCTCCCAGGGAAGAGGAGAGGAAAAGGAAGGTCGCCCCAACCGGGGGGCCGGAGGGTCCAAGAAGGAAGAACCTTCCTCCGGACTTCTCCACCAACGCCGACAACGACGAGGAGGATTGGCCAACAAGGCCAAGCCTCTGGCGAGATCGTAAGTGTCCGGATACCCATGGCTTTTTATCATTGCATAGTGTTCTCTAATGCCGAACAATCATGCAGCCCGCCCAAGGGCGAGTTCGCCACTTCGTCGAGCAGGTCCCTGAGTTCGTCGGAAATGGAGAGTACTTCACTTCCGACCGCCTCCTTACCTCACGCTGCGGATGACGCCGCGGTGGGGCCCCAAGGGGGGCTTGGTCAAGAGGAGGTGGCGCAGGAGGCACCACAAGGCAACCTCCGGACTCAGCGCGTGGGGGCAAGACCCCTAGGGGCTCTAAGCCCGACCCTTGTCCGGACTCCATGCCGGAACCTTCAGCGGTTCCGGAATCCGGCAAGCGGTCCCTTCGCAAGAAGGGTAAGACGCCGGTGTCCTCCGTCGAACCGGAGGCACCGGATAGCATCGAGGCGCTTAAGCGCCCCATTGAGGAGGAGCACCGCCTTTGTTATGAATGCGGTGATCCGGATAGTTCGATCCGCCAAGAGCGGCCCGACTGAAGCCTGCACCAGCCTTCTAACGAGCTTTGAGGTAAGTTTAGAATATGTAAAATATATTACCGATAGACAAGAGTTCTCGATGCTTAGTTCGTGTTCGAAAAGAAAAGCCGACTAAGGATCTAAAAGATATACACAGGAGTCTAACATAAGTATGTCAATATGGGAATGCAGGCTGCGCCGCCGACCTCTGACCGATCATGGAGGTCAATGCATTGAAGCAGAGCCTCGAGCGGTCCGAGAACGAGCTCGCCAAGCCAAGAAGCAGCTCGAGGACAAGGAAGGTAAGTAGTACCTTATTAAAGAAATACCTTATAGAAAGGTTTCGTTGCAAAAAATAACAGAATAACATGGGTATTGCAGGGCCACGAACGAGGTGGCGACCAAGGAAGCGTGTCCGTGGTCGAAACAAAGCGGCTGCAGAACGCACCGAGCGAGAGAAGGGGAGGCGAGCTGGCCAAGGTACGACAAGAGCTCCAAGCTCTTGTGGAAAAACACGAGAGTTTGGAGCGTGACTCGAAGACTCGAGAGTCCGAGCTCGCCTCGGCTCTTGAGAGTGCCAAAGCTGCTAAGGCCGAGGCCCAAAAAGCCCTCCAAGAAATTGAGTCATTAAAGAAGATAGCGGCGGGTAAGGCATTCTTTATGCAAAGCAAGCATGTGAAAGTGAATTACCTATTACTTACCCGGATTCGAGCTCTCCAGAGCATTCACAGATTTGCCCGAGGTGTCCGATGCTGCGATTCTACCGCGCCAAGGAGGGAGCTCGACGGAAAAGGTGTTCTGGTCTCAGTATGCTGAGGCCGGACATCCGGTGCCCCTAAGCGACCAGCTGAAGCAGCTGGTCGAGCTCCACAAGGTCGCCGAACAGGCCATGAAGGGCCTTATAGTTCGGCTGTGGCCATTGGAAGCCCTGCCTGGGAGCAACTTCGGCTTAGTGCAGCGGCTGGTGGATGCCTGTCCACAAATTGAAGTCATCAAGCGCTCCGTCTGCATTGAAGGTGTCCGTCGGGCCCTTGCCCGAGCTAAAGTGCACTGGGGCAAGTTGGATGCGGAGAAGCTTGTGACGGACGGGCCACCGAAGGGCAAGGAGCATCGCACGCCTGAAATGTACTATGAGGGCCTCCTGAAGGGTGCCCGCCGAATAGCGGATGAGTGCTCCAAAGATGTAATTTTTGAATAGACTCGCATTTTTTATCCTGTACGCTGAAAACTTGTTCATGTGCGCTAAGAAACGCTTGTTAATTTAAAATATTACCTTTTGTGCGGCCGTTTATCAAATTTGAGAGATGGCAAGTCGTTGGCTTCAGCCCCCATGCCACAAATGCTGGGGTGTTTGGGATAAACTTGAGCACTCTTGTTCCCATTCTTGGGTCCATCTAGGGAGGCGCTCAACACAACGAACAAGGCAATCGGACTTATAATGCTTGAACACTCTCACTTAGCCATAGAATTCTATAATTTTAAATTTCGTGAAGCCCCTAGTATTCGAAGACCGAGTTCGGGCGCTATCCACGCCTTTGGCCGGACAACTCCGTTCCTCGCTCTAAGCGGCATAAGTCTTTAGGGACCCAAAAACCTCTCGAACAGCGATCGCTCTCCTCTATCATGACGGTCAGTTTTAGCTTTCCATCGAGGTGCTCGACCCAGCTCAACTGGGGCACAATCGCAGTGGTTCTCCGTGCTACCTTAGCCGATATAACGGAACGTAAGGTACCAAAACACGGGAGCCGGGCAAACCCAACTATTGACCCAAGACATGATTCAGAGCCGATTCATATAATGTTATAAGTTCGGGGTGCTGCACTTGTGAAAGTGTTCGGACTTATCACACCATGATTTTTGGGTACTTAAGCCCCTGGTGTATTGGCCGTACCAAAGTGTACGGGTGCAACATGTCGTAAAATGAACATATATATTGATAAAGAAAAGAGTGCAATAATAGGCAAAAGCTATGTATTGTTTATATCAAAAAGGTACTGCAATGAAAGCAGAACGATACAAATAGTGCGATAAGCAAGGGATGGGACTATCTAACATGTCGCCCTCCAGGGGTAAGCTGCGGGATGGTATGTAAAACAGGTATAATGCTCGTAATAGAGACCACCTGAACACTCGACGTGGCTTTCTGCTTCCCTGGTTGTTGCATCGTGAGTTCGGCGATTCTAGTGCCAGACATGACTTCTGGAAAACGGAGTCCTGAAAGTAAGAAAACGGAAAAAAGAAAAAGAATGACACAATCGGGAGCCCCTGGTGCGGTCGAGCCGCATTCCTGGCGTGCCGTGGTCGTGCCCCTCCCCATATGCCCATGGTATCTCCAGAGCGTAATTATGTACGGGTAATACTAGCTTCGCAATTTCGCGAGGGCTGGGGTTAGGGCGGATTGCTACGCGCTTGAATCGTGCTGACGGTCTTGTTGTAGGTTACTCGGGCGCCGCTTGATGTTGTTCGGACGCTTAGTGGCCGGACTCGAGAATTGCCGTGAGAGGCTGCTTTGCACCTCCGCCGCGAGGGCCGCCGTGTGCTACTCCATTCGGAGAGAGCGTTCGGTGTTTCCATTGACCGTGATTACTCCTCGAGGGCCTGGCATCTTGAGCTTTAGGTATGCGTAGTGCGGTACCGCATTGAACTTGGCAATGCGGTTCGTCCAAGCAAAGGTATGATAGCCGCCATGAACGGGACTATGTCGAAGATTAACTCTTCGCTCGAAGTTATCCGGGATCCGAAGACCACTTCGAGTGTAATCGAGCCCGCATAATTGGCCTCTACACCGGTATGACGCCTTTAAAGGTCGTCTTTGTAGGTTTAATCCTTGAGGGTCTATGCCCATTTTGCGACCGTATCCTCGATAAAGCAGGTTCAGGCTGCTACCGCCGTCCATCGTGACTGGTGAGGTGAAATCCGTCAATAATTGGGTCAAGAACCAATGCGGCAAAACCGCCGTGACGGAAGCTAGTGGGTGGTCCTTCGATCGAAGGTGATCGGGCAGGAAGACCATGGGTTGAACTTGGGCGATCGCTCCATCGCATATACGCCCCTTAGTGCACTCTTCCGCCTCCCTTTTGGGTATATGGGTTGCGATATCATGCTCACCGTCCGCACTTGTGTGGGAAAACCCTTCGTCCTCTATTGTTCGGCGGCCGGGCTCTTCCTCGCCATCGCTATGCAGCCCCTTGTCATTGAGTTCGACTTAACTTGCTCGCTTGTTTGAACACCCAACAATCCCTGTTGGTGTGATTGGCTGGTTTTCGAGGGTGCCGGTATCCGCACAAGCGATCGAGTATTCGGTCCAAGTTGACGGGCCCAGGTATTTCTTTTGAATGGCTTCTTCCGTTGACGGGTTTAGAGCCTCTGAATCGCATTGACGGCGTATCTTCATATATCGCCGTTAATGCGGCGCTTTGTTCTTGTTGCTACGCCGACCTACCATTGCTGTCCTTGGTATCCGAACTATCGTGGTGTTTGGCCAAGTTGTTGCTTGAGCTAGCCAGTTGTCCTCCCCGCACAAAAGCGGTCATGAGTGTTGTGAGGGCTGCCATGGATTTTGGCTTTTCCTGTCCTAGGTGCGGGCAAGCCACTCGTCATGGATGTTATGTTTGAAGGCTGCAAGGGCCTCGTGATCCCGGACACCAACGATTTGATTTTTCTTTGTTAGGAACCGTGTCAAGAATTGTCCGTCGATTCTTCCGCTGCTGAATTATGTGGCTAAGGTCATCGGCGTCGGTGGTCGCATATGTGCCCCGAAGTTATCAAGGAATGCGCTTCCGTGTCCTCCTAACAACCAATTGATTCTGGCGGGCAAGCTGTTGAGCCAATGCCGAGCTGGTCCTTTAAGCTTGAGTGGGAGATATTTGATGGCATGTATATCATCACTGCGGGCCATGTGGATATGGAGGAGATAGTCCTCGATCCGCATCAGCAGATCTGTGGTACCATCGTATGATTCGATGTTTACGGGTTTGAATCCTTCGGGATTTGATGGTCCATTACTTCATCTATGAAGCATAGTGGGTGTCTGGCGCCTCAGATTGGGCTATATCACGACGTAGCTCATATGAGCTTTGTCTCATGTGTTCGCCCGCCGGGTTTGTTGTATCCGCGCGACGGTAATCATCCAAATCGCTATGCCCACGCGATCCGTAGATCGATCTTGTATGTTTTGCCTTATTCTCCAATATATCTTGCAAGTCCGTGCGTTTTCCCGTGCCTTGGTACTTTTTGAGCGGCGTCGGGTGTGGCTTGAGCGGAGGGCCGAGAGGCTTCTCGTCGCTGCCACGGGTGGCCGGTCTGCCATGTCGTGGCGCTGGTGACTTCGTGCTTCCTCCTCTAATCGAGGCAACGGTCTGCGTTTGGGGTAGCTTTTGAGGGGCGCTCGAGTTCATACTCTTCGCCCAAGGACTTCATCCATCCGTCACTAGCAGGTCTTGGTCAGCTCTAAGCTGTTGCTACTTTTTCTTGAGGCTGCTTGCCGTGGCTATAAGCCTGCATTTGAAATGCTCCTGTTCGGCGGGATCCTCAGGCACGACAAACTCATCGTCGTCGAGGCTTGCCTCATCTTCGGAGGGAGGCGCATAATTATCGTCCTCGGCCTCTCTTTCTGCCGCACTGTCGTGCGGACTTGTTTCTCCCTCCTCCTGCGCTGAGTCCTACTGGAGGGGGTTGTCTTCGGCACTGTCCGGGGTGTTATTATCTCCGTGCCGGAATCACCGCTTTTATTGTGGCGGGGTTTAGATGGCGCCCGCCGACGCCGGGCGCTTCGGTTGCTTCTTGAGGGTCATCCTCCGTTGTTCCATCGCCGCTCCCATATTTTGGGATGTCCACCATGTATATGTCATATGACGAGTGACCTTCCAAAGCCTCAGTGAGGCACTGGGTCTTGGTCCTCTCCGGCATCGCCGTCCATACCGTCCGATGTCTTCTGAGTCAAGTCGAGCATGTCGGTTAAATCATCGACGCGTGGCTATAAAGTGGGTGGTGGGTGGGCGTTGAATTTCTTCGTCGTCTGTATCCCAACCTTCCCGTCCGTAGTCCGCCGGGCTCTCCGGATAAAGAGAGAGACTTTAGTGAATTCAGGATGTCACCAAAGGGCGAGTCTTTGAAAGATGTCCGCGCAGTGAACTCCATAATCGCGCGCCAATCGGATTCGATTGGCGGGGCGGAGGGTTCGAGTCCGGAGAGGAGTCCGCACCACGAGTCGAGGTCTTCACAAAGGACAGGGATGGAGTTCGGCTCAATCGCCAGAGAGATCGTAGCCCCGAGGCGGTGTCCAACCACCCGCCCTCGATCGGGAATCCGCTCTGATTAAGGGTCGGAGCGGATGCTGGTTCGCCTCCAGGCAATCGCTCGCCGCAGAGCTAGATCATGCCCATCGAGACAGTGCAGCACCATGAGCGCTGCCCGCATGTTCGCCTGCTCCCGCTGTGAGTGCGGCGCCGTCGCTGCAGTGCGACTTGCTGCCCTTGCAGCAGCTCGCACCTGCCGTGGAGTGAGTGTGGACGACGCCTGGCCGCGCCACCACGCCCCGCGGCGTTGGACGGCGCTCGCGCCGCCTGGAGCGCGGGGTTGAGGTCTTCATGGGTAGGTGACACCGCTCGGGCTGGCCAAGCTGCCCAGCGGTCGGAGTCTGGCCTTGGATTGCGGACATCGGGGCGCGGAGCGTCGGTGGACCGATCGGCAGGGAAGAGGCTGCGGCACAGCTCTACCTGGCGCGCCAAATGTCAGATCTCGGGTTCCGGCAAAACCCTTAAGGTTCGAAGTCTGGGGTGCGCGCGAAGTTCTTTCCGTCCTACCGATCTACGCCCTAGCTCGCTAAGATCTCGCGGACGAACTCGACGAACTCGCAACCACGTAAAGAACGAGATTTATCTCGGTTCGGGCCACCGCCAGGTGTAATGCCCTACTCCAGTGTGGTGGTGGATTGCCTCTTGGGCTGATGAAGAACAGTACAAGGGGAAGAACAACCTCCTGAGGTTGAGGTGTTCTTGTGCTTGTCAAACTAGTGTGGGTGAGGACTCGATGCCCCCTACTGTGGTGGCTAGCTCTACTTATATAGGCCCTGGTCCTCTCCCCAAATATTGAGCGGGAAGGGAGCCAACAACGGCGGGCAATTCGAAAGGGGACAGCTAGTACAAGCTATCCTGACAAAAGTGGTCTTCGCCTGCAAAAGGCTCTGGTGGTGACGCCGTCTTGGGCTCCATGGTGACCTCCGTCTTGCCGTCCTACTGGTCTTTGGTCTCGTTGCACCGATATGGAAACCTCTACTTGATGACTCGGTACTCCGCGCCTGCGCCTGCCTCCTCAGCACCAAAGAGGAAACAAGGACGCTGCGCACACTGGCGCCCGCCTAGTGTCGATCGTCATTGCTCACGTCATGAGATCCTCGCGAGGTTTGCCCTGCCTTGATATCTCCGCTCCTCGCGAGCCTACTGAGCGTGCCCGCTCCTGAGGAAGTCTTGCGTCGTCCGCCCCGAGGCTTGGCCCCTCGCGAGGGTCTTGAACGCCTTGTCGATGAAGATGGGCCGTACGGCCTGCTTGCATAGCCATGCCGTGGGCCGCAGGCAGGCAAGTCTGGGGACCCCCCGTTCCCAGAACGCCGAAAGTTTTTACCGTTATCAGCTTGTGGCCGTATTTTCATATAGTTTACTCTTGATTTCTTGTACTAGGATATCCTTTTACCATTTTGTTCCGTGATCTTTGATTGTGGAACTTGATCTTTTTTAAGATCATTAGTAAACGTGCACATGCAATACACGTATCCTAATTTATACTACAATAAGAACATGAACTTTGTCTTGTGTTTTTACCAGAACATTTAAATGCGTGTCACGCCCAATGATTTCAATGTAATAATTTATTTTAGATTAAGTCATAGGTCTTGTTTGACAGGTGAAAGACTTTCATTGTTGAAATGTTGTGATTCCAAAACCAAATGAAAAAACCCCGTGCATGTAACACACGACCAATTGACATGTCTTCACATAAAATTAACGATCACATAAATTTATTGCAATTGTTACTTATTACAAAAATACTTAAAAATAACAACTGAGGAACATTATCTAGTAATCATTATTTGATGATGATCCTCTCTGGAAGGTCCATCTTTTGATGCGATCTATGATGCTTCATTCTAAGACTGGGATATTGTTTAGAACTTCATTCTCTTCACACTTCAAAATATGAACCAAAACCCTCTTCCTCAGTTCAAAATCATCCTACATATGCATTGTATAACATTGTTATTAAAAAAGCATGTGTAACGTGTGTAGAAATGAGAATGTTGTCAATACTTACCATGGGTACTGGAAAATGTAGCGTCCCATCGTGCCATGAGCGCATTAAATTGAAAACCAAATAACCAGACAGGGGACTGCATGTATGAAGTGTTACATGCTAGTTGAATGAATCAATTAAGATTGTGATGTATTGACAAGATTCGTACCCATATGAGTTTGTGGGAACAACGGGAACTTTGCATCCCCATATCAAAATGTCGTCCTTGAAGGCAGGGTTTGCAACTTGGAGTGCAAGGTTTAGATCGTTGACCATAGTTTCAAGTATATGCTTTCCGAAAGTTGGTATTGAAAGCGGGTCCAAAATAGAAATAACTTTTTTATATTGGTCCAAGACAAACAATAACAATAACCCAAGAATATCACAAGGCAATAAAATCTACAACAATACATGCATTTAGAAATACATTAATCATTACCATTCATTAAGACCAAATAAAAAATGAATTTGAATTCAAATCTTACTATATCACATTCTGAGATATGATACTCGTTGCTATCAGGCTAGCTATCAAATAGTTGTGCCAACATAGCAAGGTCCATACCGTCACGATGACTTGGGACTCGTGCATAGTGGGACATGGACTACAATAATGTAAGAAAACATTACTAGAATAAAGCAAAATGTAAAATGTGATTAAAATAACTTACACATAATCGTAGATCCATATATATAGTGTACTGGGACATCTCTAGCAAGGCGCACGTCGTGGCATGCTAGTATCCTCACAGCCATGTTAAAATAATCAGCATCCATGTACTCATCATTTTTTAATATGTTCTTTAATTGTCTCAAGTTTAAACTAATAGGGTAAGGTTGAGAGTTTTTCACCCATTCGCTCCTGTGAAATGGGAGTTTTGTCATTATACAAGAGTAATAGTTTATTAGAAGCAAAAATGAATTGCAAATATGTGTCTTACTCTAGCATCAGGACATCATCAACCATGCCGATGAACAAGCAAAATTCATCTATTAAGTCGTCGTTTGTTGAAGTGACAAATGGCGAAAGGATAAATGATTGCGAGATGAGCTCAATTTGTGACGATGAGTTCGATGCTTTGGGTTTGTTAGGAGGTCTTTCGACAATCATATAATCGGTGGGATCCGTGTTGGTGTCATCATCATCCAAATCTCAGTTTCTTATATCGTCATCATTGAATTCCGAGTCGACTAAAATGATAGCTAATTTTGTTCTAAAATCTGTCATATGATCCTAAAGTGAAATAGTAATAAGATTTAGTTTTCAAATAATGATACAACACGAAATAATTAGTGTCATGATACGATGCAAAATATACCTGTTTGGGAGTGTCGGACAAACTATCTCCCGTGAAGTACTCCATGTAATTTGACATCCAGAGACCACAAGACGACCTGGATAATAAAGAAATTTTGATAGGCTTAATAACGAAAATATTAATAAAAAGTATTATAAAATGATGATGACTGAACCAGACAATCAGACTGGGACACGCTCAATAAAAAAAGAATTAAACAACATTTGCCACTAATATAAATCAAATGACCAAAAAAGCTATCAATAAAAAAACTGAACTTGTGAACGCATAATTTTTTAATCTGGGTGACGTAATTAGGCCACACAAAAGCAACCAGAGGTCAGATTGCAAAAGAAAAAAAAGTAACCAGAGGAATACTAATAAGGAGCACCATACAGTTTTTACTCAACTGTAGAGGAGCCGAACTGGTAGTAGATTGCATGTAGTTAATTGGGTGCATGTTCAACAGATTGGGCTAATACTTTGCCGCACCATGGTTGATAGCAATCTTGGCATCTGCCTTCGAGGGGTGTGTGGTCTTATCCCCTTTTTAATATATTGAACTTCTACACAATTGTGTGTTTTATTTTTACCGTTATCAGCTTGTGGACCTCTTGTCATATAGTTTACTCTTGATCTCTTATACTAGGATATCATTTTACCATTTTGTTCCGTGATCTTTGATTGTGAAACTTGATCTTTTTTAAGATCATATGAAAAAAAGGAAAAGAGTAGTTGGTATTTGGAAAGATGCTCAGGTCACACGACCGTCGCGATCCTTTTTTTCCTTGTTGCGTCGAGCACTGAACGAACTCATCTGAGTGGACCGGGGATCGAACACATATTTTATGCAAGGAGATTGAACACGCTCTTGAATGCTCGTGCTATGCAGAACGGGGTTTCAATTTGCTTTTCGAAAAGAAGAGAGAAATAAGACCAATGCTTCGTTTGGATGTCTCCATTGCAGAGCTCTGTATTGAATTGGTCTGAATTCCAAATCAGTGAGGAAATGGAAATGGCACGAATCAGATTCGCATATTTGGCTGTCCACTGAATTGGCCCTTGAAATGCCTCTGAGATTTCAATACCAAATCTTGTTTGGATGACCAACTTTGGAATTACATGGCTACATTACCAAGTTATACTTTGTTCTACATGACTCAAAAAATGAAATCTGACTACGAATGAATATATAGCACTGAAAATAAATTAATAAATATTCTAGAAATGCATAAGGAAACGCAAATGGTCATACAATGACAACAAAATATTTTCTTACGATAACATAAAACAAATAGCACATACTCTCAAATATGGTCTCGTTCATGACATAAATCACAATGATTTAAAATATAGGTACAAATGCTTGACATAAACAGTACATGACAGTACATACATAGTTCCAAGTTCAACATGGCATGAAATAGATGGTTCGAAGTTCAACAACACATACAAGCATCGATCTTCAAGGCAACATTAGCAGCCATGTCTTCCTCATGGTGATGGGAAGCTCCTTCAGAGCTTGAAACGGGCGATCATTGAGGACCAACTTCCCATAACACCGAAGCATATCTTGCTCGGCTAAATCAGGTATCAACCCAAGTGCATCAAGTATTTCAGCGGGTGTGGTGACCTTTGGTAGTGGAATGGGCTCAGTTGTCTTGAAAGCATCAAATAAGTCCTTCTTCATATCTCCAAGCATGCAAAGAATAGCATCACCTGTTTGCTGCCTCTTTGGCGCTACTTCTGGAGAGACTTCAATTGTCTCTTCTAATGGCTCTGCAGCAATCTCAGCACCTGCCTTGTCCCCCTCACCATTAGCATGATCTTTTGAATATACGATACATATGGACTCCCAGTGCTTGATTACTTTGGTCTTGTAAGACTTTATCTCCTTGGATGCCTTGTTAGCCTGCACAATAAACACAAACTAGTAAAGCTACTGCCTTGTTATTGTACATATGCAAACTATATACAGAATGTGTACTCATGATGCATGGTTACCTCCACATATTTAGCCCAAACATCATCACTATCCATTGATAGCCTATTATTGGTCCAATCCCAGCCAAAACCACTTTGAGAAAGGATCTTGCTAACGATCTCATAGTGATGATCCAAAGTCCTCATCCTTCCACTTATGTTATCCTTTGTGATATCCTTATTGCACTTGTCCTTCACATGCCTTATGGCATGCGTGTACACATGTGGTTTCCATCCATTCTAGGCATGGTCACCCTTGTTGTGATGCTCAACAAGGACTTCAAGCAATGCCTCATCCATCTCATCATCCCATGTGCAATAATTCCTCCTACTTGGAGGTACTTCTTCGGCCATGGTTCTACAAGGAAATAAAAATTGTACATAATGCTAAAAACAAATACAATATTAAGTTTGACAAACACCATGATTGAAACATAATGTCATTCATTAGTTGCATGAAGACGATGCATATACAAAATCACGCTTCATCACATTAGCCAGCAGCTAGCTATACAAAAGAAGAGCACCGCAGCTAGCTATACAAAAGAAGACCACCACAGCTAGCTATACAAAAGAAGACCACCGCAGCTAGCTATACAAAAAAAGACCACCGCAGTTACATATCATACTCTCATCCTATTCGATCTCTTGTTCTCCTTGCGCCACAAGGTACTCAACAAACATATCATCAGCTAGTTGTTGCCTAAAGTTGGACCATTCAATAGTGACTTGCACACTTCTAATGAAGTTGTCATCATCTGGATCATCATTTGGCGCATTTGCTAATTCACTATCCACTTCATGCAATAAAAAATCATCCATGACATGTTTCCTATCCCTTGCAAAGTTGGGCAACACACAGCAAGCACTAATAATTCGAATCTGCAATGATATTTTAGTTCATAGTAAGCAATTGTCATCTCACACACTGATTTTATTTAACAACATATTTACTTTTTGTACCTGATCCTTTATGTCAAAGAAGGTTTGGGAACGCAAGATAGCCCATTTTTTCTTGAACAAGCCAAATGTTCACTCCACTACATTCCTAGCACGAGAATGACGCAAATTATATAACTCTTTAGCTGTTTGAGGCTGTTGTGCACTTGCAGCCCATTCTTTTAGATGATACCGAGTGGACCTGAATGGAGCCATAAATCCTTCTCCATTGGTATAACCAGCATCAACTAAATAATATTTCCCTATATCAATAAGTCAGTTAGCTAACAATCAAGTCAAAGAAACTACATGCCAAGAGTAAGAGTTCGTACCCTTAGGCACAACAAATGAATCATGGCGGTTCGCCCTCATTGCATCACGCAAAACTCTCGAATCTGAAACTGAACCCTCCTAGCCAGGTAACACATAAAGAAACTTCATGTTCCAATCAACAACACCTAGCATGTTAGTGGTAATGGCTTGCTTTCTGTTCCTATACCTTCCTTGGTCAGCCACATCAACAAGCACGTCAATATGACAACCATCTAGTGCTCCAAGTGCATTACCAAACCACTTCCATTTGTAATCATCAGGAGCTTGAGCGGTAGAGGAAGGTAACATAATGAACTCCCCATGTAGAGAGAGTAGGGCATTTAGGACAGCAGAGAAGTGTGTGCTAATGGTCCATAAAGAACGCTTGTAGGTGCCACGCAACATCCTCATCTTAATACTATGACCAACTACAAGCAAGAACATTGCAACTTTCTCTTCCACTGTCACATATACACTATCACAAAGGCCACATCTCTCCCTTAACATGGTGCAAAGGTCATGAAAGTTCGTTTAGTTAAACGCAATTGATCATGGCATGCCACTGCAGATCCATCATACATTTAAGCAAATATTTCCTATTCCTAATCTTGTCCTCATCATCATTAAAAGTTCCTAGGTCCCTTGGTCCCCTATTCCTTTGTGTAGTAACAAATGCTAATGCAAGAGCACATGTTTCAACAAACAATTTAGTCAGAACAATTCTTTTCCTCTTCCGTCTTTTATTTCTTCATTTATCCTCTCAACCAACTCCAATTGATCTGACATTGGGCTGTACAATTCAGTTTTATTATCTAGATGTAAAACATTGCAGCAAGACATCACATGCAAAAATGCATAGCAAAAATAGGGGATTTCAGCCATATACCTTCACTTGGCCTGCAGATCGACGGACAGTTCACAAATCTGCACAATACATAAACAGAAACTTGGTTAATAACAGAAAACGGAATGATCCTCACATGAACAAGTTACAGGTACAAGACAGTAGTTGGGCGCCATGGGCTGGTCCGCTGGTGTAGGAAAGGAGATGGGTACAGGGGGTGGGCGCAGCGGACAGGGAGAAGGCCCGAGGCGGAGCGCCCGTGGCCAGAGGAGACCTACGCCCCTGCCATCACAGCCCTGCTGGTGGTCGCCGTGGTCCGCTGGACGCTGGCAAGATGCGACCTAGACCGGGGACGGAATAGGGTGAGGGGGTCGGGACGGGCAAGCGACGGGAACCCAGCGCCGACGCCGCCGCTGTCTCTGCTGGTGCTTTCGGCAAGAGGTCCTCGTGGTGGCCGCCCGAGATGCGCGAGGACGGCGATGGGAACAGGAGAAGGGAGCGGGGAAGGAGATGGGTAGAGGAGCAGGGAGCGGGGCCGAATCGAACCTTGGGGTGGCCGCCGAGCTCCTTGGGACTCGCCGCCGACCACCCTGTGGTCGCCGCCGAGCTCCCTGGTGGTGGTCGCCGCCGAGCTCCTCGTCTCCTTCTTTTCTTTTTTTCCTCGAGGACGAGGGGATAAGGCAGCGAAGGGGTACGTTTTGCGGGAAAGCGGCAATTCGGAGGAAATCGGAGCGCCAAGGCTCCGTATCGTTGGAGGGAAGTTTTGGTGGGACTGAATACGACGCTGAATTTGGTTTTGTTTCCGAGCAGCAATTCACAGTCCAACCAAACAGCTGAATTGTAATTCAGGGAATACCAAATCCATTTCAGGCACCTTAATTCGGACATCCAAACGCAGTGCAAGATCTCAATACGTTGCTCCCAAACCAAAAAGGATTTCAGTGCATTGCCCTACACAATGCAGTAAAACTACTAGAGTTGCAGGAGTAGCCTGTAGCTAGGCTCCGACAAAGGCGAGCAAGGATTGGACATGATTCATGAGCTATGATTGACGGGGATGAGCCGAGGTATTCACGCATGCGTCGCTGAACGGCAAAAAAGATAAATTTGATCTATGAAACGAAAAGAATTCATCAAATAAACTGTTGACGAAATTTTTTCACGCGGATGACCGTTTTGTATAGCCCTAACATTTAGGCGCCACAGTATATTGTGCAGCGCGTTGCTGACATGCGTTACATACCTAGCCAGTATCATACTCCAGACTACCTAAAAATTATTAAGTTGATGTACAACGCCTAAGAATTAGACACTACACTATACAGTGCAGCGCCTTGTGAACGCTGCACTAATTGCCGGCCGGCCGTCAGTGCGCGCCTGTGGCGCTCCCGGCCCAGTCATCTCACACAAACCACCGATGCAGCGACCTACCTCGTTTGTCCTGATCCTGAAGCAGCGATCATATTAAGCCACAAATTCGTGACCCACCGCCACGGTCAGGCTTGAGCACATGGAATCCAATACTGCTGAGGGACCTTCAACCGGACGACCAAAATAACACGTACTTTGCCCGTTGTTTTATTCGTTTAAGTCGATCGGATGGACGTGCGCGTCCGCTTTTTATTTTGGGTGGGCTGGTGCAAGGACATGCACATTATAATTTGTGTGACGGAAATAAACTTTCAAAAATATAATTGAACACAAATGGTCGGCTTACCACCAGCTAAAATCCTCTTAAACACTAATTAAACATAAAAAATGCCCGCATGCTGTCCTAGTCGTCCGCCTTACCCTTGTCATCACTGTCGCTTGTCGGTTAGGTCGATGAAGACGGGAGGCGGCCCAGCCCACCCGAAACGCGGCTTGATAGGCCGTCAGGACAGCCTTCTCTAGAGTCTGCTGCGGCGGCATTGCGGCAAGGCGGGCTCGCTCCTCCTCCTTCTGGCGGCGCTCATCCTCCTCCTCGCGCTCCCTCTGCATGCGCCACTCGCCGTCGGCGTGCTCCTTCGTCAGTGCGCGCTGCCTCCAATGTTCGAGGTACGCGGCCTCACCGGCATCGCGCCGAGCCAAACAAGGGTGGGGCTGGCTACCCACTCCCAGTGGCCGGTCCAGATGTAGCGTCGGTCGGCTCGGCCTTGGGCGTCGGCGGTGACGGCGGCACCACGGAGTCGCCGACCGCAGAGAGGGCGGGGGCTTCCGTCGGCCTCGCCTGGTAGTCCGCCTCCTCCGCCCCCGGCATGCACCGCTCCTCCTTGATGGAGGTCTGCATGGTTTCCGCCAGTGCCGCCTGTTAGGTAGGCGAGGGTTGGTGTGGTGGTGCTACAAGCTGCAGCGCCGTTGCTCCTCATGCTCGAGGGCAAACCAGACCTCCCAATGGGGATAGTCTGGTGCGTCCTCCGGCATCCGTCACTGCTCCGGCGTGAGCAGCGGCTGGAGCATGCACACCTCCTCGGAGTGAGCCCACTACGACTGTGGCATCGCAGGCACCGGGATCCACTGGGAATCGAGGTGCCACTCGTGCGGCAGCGTCACGTCCGGGTACGGGGGTGGCTGCCTGAACTCCATGTGCCACCATGCCTGGTGCACCGGTATGTGCAGCCGCTGCCTTGTGGGGCGGGCAGGTGTCGGCGAAGGAGGAAGCGCGCGGGAGGACGAAGCGCCGGGGGTCAGCTTCCCCTTCTTGCCGGAGCCATCCAAGAAGCCCATAGCTAGGGTTTGCTTTGTCGCCGGCGAGGGAGCACACGACTAGATGTGGACGGGGAGCCGGCTTGGAGTGGGCCTGCACTAGTAGAAAAAGGGTCAAACGTGAAGCACATTAGTGCCGGTTTGTATTAGAGCCGGCACAAATGTATACATGAGTGCCGGTTCCAACGGCTAGCCTTTAGCACCGGTTCGTGGCTAACCTTTAGCACCGGTTCGTGCTACGAACCGGTACTAATGAGGGTGGTGGCAGGATGTTGTCGGCCTGGGCCCCTCCAAGATTTTAGTACCGGTTCGTGCCACGAACCGGTACTATAGGTCCTCCTGCATATAAACCCTTCGTCCAGCTCGCTCTGTTCTTCCCCTTTCCCTCTCCTCTCCTCTCTGTTCTTCCTCTTCTCCCCTCGAGCTCATCACACATTTTGCCCAAAATTTGTCAAGATTTGAAGGCCCCATCCATTCAAGTGATCACAAAGGTTAGCAACTTTGTCCTTTCATCTCTCATTGCTAGATTAGCTCTTGCATTGGTTTATATAGTTATTAATTTGTGAGTTTAGTAATTTGGGAGGATATATATATATGTGCTAGTATTTGATTTATATGCAATTTGAGGTCAAAATAACACTTAGTTTGCATATGTAGGTGTGGTTTACTTAGTGCCTTCTAAATCTCCGTCAGAACCACCGCCGATCGCCCGCACCATCCTTGTCACGGCACCACCTTGTGGTGAGCCTCTTGTTCATGAAATTTTATATAAAAATTGATGTTTGTGTGATTTGGATATATAGTTACTCGTATAATAATTATCTTACCCGTGACGTTGTTTGTTATACATAGTGCCATGGTTTTGATATCCGCCCCGTCGGCCCTCGCCCTTGTTATGATTCGGATGTGGTATATTCTCTTTTAAAACTATTTGTTGCATTTCGTGTTTATGACAAATTATGCCCATCAAGTTGACATAGATATTTTTATCTAGGAGGTATGTGAACTGAAATTCCAACCGACCCTATTGTCGAGAGGTTAAATTTAGTTGAAAGAGAAAACGAGTACTTGAAAGAAAAATTGAAAAGAATTGAGGGGAGAAGATGGAATTGAATTGCATGTTGTCGATGTCGCCGATGATCACAAGATCAAGATGGAGAAAATGCGCTTGAAGATTAGAAAGATTAGAAAATATGCCATCGATAGTGAGGCTTGGTATCATTATGCTATTGGATCAATTGTTACCTTAGTTGCGATCTTGATCGCATTTGTTGTTGCATTTAAATGCTTTAGCTAGAGAGTTATTTGTTTGTTGCATTTAAGTGTTGTATGAACTTTATGTATGAACTTGTATTAATTTGGTCTATTCGGTGTTGTGTAATGAAGATGAGCCGCAATGGATGTACGATGACCGATGCTCTCCCAGTTCGTTGAGGGCGTGCATACTTTTCTCGCTATGGCTGAGGCAAACAAGCGGGCGGATGGTTTTATGCCTTGTCCATGTGCTGGCTGTAAGAATGGTCGCAATTACTCTACGCCAAGAACCATTCACGCCCACCTGTTTGAGTCCGGTTTCATGCCCCACTATAATGTTTGGACCAAGCACGGAGAAAGAGGGTTATGATGGAAGACAATGAAGAAGA
The DNA here is from genome assembly GCA_021605205.1 of Aegilops longissima. Classification (NCBI taxonomy): domain Eukaryota; kingdom Viridiplantae; phylum Streptophyta; class Magnoliopsida; order Poales; family Poaceae; genus Aegilops; species Aegilops longissima. The sequence goes on from CM038682.1 coordinate 311,986,681, forward strand.
AGAGGACGACGACAACTATCCCGGCCATTGGTTCCCTGAATACGATGATACAACAATGGGGGAAGAAGCTGAGCCGGTAATGCGGGAAGAAGCTGGGCCGGCAATGCGGGAAGAAGCTGAAGAAGAGGCATCAGATGAGCCCGTTGATGATCTAGGTCGGGCCATTGCCGATGCAAAGAGAAACTGCGCAAGTGATTTGGAGAATAAGAAGTTGCAACGCATGTTAGAGGATCACAAAAATTGTTGTACCCGAATTGCGTGGGTGACAAGAAAAGCTGGGCACCACACCGAATTGCTGCAATGGAAGGCAGAGAATGGTGTATCTGACAAGGGATTTGGAAAGTTGCTGGTAATGATAAAGGATATGCTTCCAAAGGACAACGAATTGCCCGAGAGTACGTACGAAGCAAAGAAGGCTGTCTGCCCTCTAGGGTTAGAGGTGCAGAAGATACATGCATGCCCTAATGATTGCATCCTCACCGCGGTGAGTACGAGGATTTGAACGCTTGCCGGTATGTGGTGCATTGCGCTATAAGATCAGCCGCGATGAGCATGGTGATGTCGAGGGCGAGCGCCCTAGAAGAAGATTCCTGCCAAGGTGATGTGGTATTCTCCTATAATACCACGGTTGAAACGCTTGTTCCAAAACAAAGAGCATTCCAAGGCGATGCGATGGCACGAGAAGACCGTAAGAAAGACGGAAAGTTGAGAGTACCAAATGACGGGTCACAATGGAGAAAAATCGAAAGAAAGTACGGGAAGGAGTTTGCGAGATGACGCAAGGAGCGTATGGTTTGGTCTAAGCGCAGATGGCATTAATCCTTTTGGGGAGCAGAGCAGCAACCATAGCACCTGGCCTGTGACTCTATGTTTGTATAACCTTCCTCCTTGGTTGTGCATGAAGCGGAAGTTCATTATGATGCCAGTGCTCATCCAAGGCCCTAAGCAACCCGCAACGACATTGATGTGTACCTAAGGCCATTAGTTGAAGAACTCTTACAAGCTGTGGAATGGAACAGGTGTACGTCGCGTGGGATGAGCACATGGGGAAGAATTTGACCTAAAGGCGTTGCTGTTCGTGACCATCAATGATTGGCCTGCTCAAGAACCTTTCGTGACAGATAAACAAGGGATACCGCGGATGCACGCACTGTTTGGATGATACCGACGGTATATATTTGAATAGTTGTATGAAGAATGTGTACCTAGGACATCGTCGATTTCTTCCGAGCAGCATCCAGAAGAAAGAAAGGCAAGCATTTCAAAGGTGAGGCGGATCACCGACGAAGCCTCGCCACCGTCATCGGTGCTGATGTACATGATATGGTCAAGGATTTGAAGGTGATATTTGGAAAGGGTCCCGGCGGACAACCTGTTCCAAAGGACGCCGACGGACGCGCACCCATGTGGAAGAAGAAATCTATATTTTGGGACCTGCCATATTGAAAGACCTAGAGGTCCGCTCCGCAATCGACGTGATGCACGTGATTAAGAATCTTTGCGTGACCCTGCTTGGCTTCTTGGGCGTATGGGAAGACAAAAGATACACCGAGGCACGGAGGACCAGCAACGTATGCACGGAGAAGACGGCATATATCGGGTCATGCAAGCTACGCTCTTACCAAAGAAGAGAAGGAAATCTTCTTTGAATGCCTGCTCAGATATTAAGGTACCGTCGGCTTCTCGTCAATATAAAGGGAATAATAAACATGGCAGAAAAAGTTCCGAACCTAAAGTCTCATGACTGCCACGTGATTATGACGCAATCGCTTCGGTTGCATTGAGGGGCTTCTACCGAAAACGCTCGATTAGCCATTGTGAAGCTATGTGCATTTCTCAATGCAATCTCTCGAAGGTAATCGCCCGAAATCATACCAAGGTTACTGAATGATTTGGTGCAATGTCTTGTCGGGCTTCGAGTTGGTGTTCCCACCATCCTTCTTCAACATCATGACGCACGCCCTAGTTCACCTATGCGAAGAGATTAACGTTTTGGGTCCTGTATTTCTACATAATATGTTCCCTTTGAGAGGTTCATGGAGTCTTAAAGAAATATGTTCATAACCGTGCTAGGCCGAAGGAAGCATCTCCAAGGGCCATCAAAATGAGGAGGTCATTGAGTTTTGTATTGACTTTATTCCTGACCTTAAGCCGATTGGTGTTCTTGAATCGCGCATAAGGGCAGATGGATGGAAAAGGCACGCTAGGAGGGAACAAATAATATGTATGGACGGACATTCTCTCACCAAGAACACTACAGTTCTACTGAATTCCGCCTTGGTGGCTCCGTATATGGATGAACACAAGAATTTGCTACGCCCAAACACCCGGAGCGGTCTCGATGACTGGATTACACGTGAACAAACCAGGAGTTTCGCCACTGGTTGCGCATACGCATCATGCATGACACCTCTATTGAAGATGATCTGTACTTGCTGTCCCAGATACCATCTTTGAATATAATGACTTTCAAAGGGTACGAGATAAATGGTAATACATTTTACACGATCGCCCAAGATAAGAAGAGCACCAACCAAAACAGTGGTGTCCGCTTTGATGCAGAAACCAAGACGGGAAAGGAAACATATTATGGTTATATACAGGACATATGGGAACTTGACTATCGACGTGGTTTAAAGGTCCCTTTGTTTCGGTGCAAATGGGTCAATATGACACGAGGCGGGGTAACGGAAGACCCGCGAAGACGGAATGACAACAATGGATCTCAACAATCTTGCGTATGCGAGCAGAACCATTCGTCCTAGCCAATGATGTGGCATAGGTTTTCTATGTGAAGGACATGTCTACCAAGCCAAGAAAAAGAAAAGATAAGGAAGCGAATGCATCGTACGATGAGCCAAAGCGGCACATAGTTCTTTCTGGGAAGAGAAACATCATGGGAGTGGATGACAAGACAGACAAGTCAGAAGATTATGAAAAGTTTGATGAAATTTCTCCATTCACAGTGAATATTGACCCGAGCATCCCGTTAAATGATGAAGATTTTCCATGGTTATGGTGCAAAGGGACACACGCGAAGAAAATGTTTCACACCCAATGATCTGGGATGTGATCGGCTTCACTATCATCACTTTCTTCTGTGTTTCACACCCAGAGGGGAATCTCTGTAATAGTTAGGGTAGTTATGTGTTTTGGCATTTGAAACGCGAAGAAATTTTATGTGCAAACAAATTCTTTCATGCCTTTACTGATTTTTAAAGTTAAATTATTCACAAACTAGTGATTCACACTAATTTCAAATAATTCAAAATTTAAACTATTCAAATTTGAAAACTACGGCACTAACGTAAAGTTTGTAATTTTTGTACCTAAAGCAAAAATATTCACAAAGAAACTCTAAATACACAAAAAAACAACACAAAAATAAATAAAGCAAAAAAAGCCGCCTACTAGGCAGAGCGGCCTGCATACGACTAGAAACCCAACCTGTTGTTGGGCCAGGATGCAGGCCCAAAGGCCAAGTGGGCCCACAGAACAACAAAGAACACGTAGGCCCAGTGGGCCTGCTTTGGAGAGGAGCTCGAGAGAGCGACCGCATGGGGTTTATAAACCAGTGCGGTCGCCTCGGCTAGCGAGGTGGGACTAAACTTGCCGCATCAAGACCTGCCTTAGCCAAGACCCCTTTAGTACCGGGTGGTGGCACAAACCGGTACTAAAGGGGGCCTTTAGTACTGGTTTGTGCCACCACCCGGTACTAAAGGGGTCGCTTCCGCTGCTTGGCTGGTTAAAACAGACCTTTAGTACCGTTGGTGGCTCCAACCGTACTAAAGGTGCCTTCTATATATACAACACTTGAAAAATTTCATTCTCCTCTGTTTCTTCCTTTGTTTCCCATTGAACCGCCCGCTTCGATCGATCGACGCCGCCACCGCCCCGCCCCGTCGCCGCCCCGTCCCGTCGCCGCCCCATCGCCGTCGCTGCCGTCTCCCGTCGCCGTCGCCGCCCCGTCCCGTCGTCGTCGCCGCTTCGTCCCGTCGCCGCCCTCGTCTCCGTCGCCGCCCTCGGGCCCGTCCCGTCGCGCGTCCCTGCGTCGCCGCCCAGCGTCACGCCCGACCATGTCGCTGCCCGTCGCCGTCGCCTCATTGCCGCCTCGCCCGAGCTCTCCCCTCTAACCCCTCTCCTCGCCTCATGGCCACCATGGCGCCGCCCTCCCCGAGCCCATACACACACACAAGCATGATGAACACACACACACATACACGATATATGTATGAATGCATGTATATATTAGTATATACGATTTTGTATGTTTAATTAGTTTAGATTTTTAGATTATTGTTTTTCACTAGTATATATGTATGAATGCATGTTAGATGGATATAATTAGTGTTTAATTAGTATGGAATTTTTTATATAATGTTGTTTTTCTGTTTTTAATGGATGTATAGAAATTGTTTTTCTGTTTTAGTGTTAGATGCTTAATTAGTATGAAATAGTATATAGATTTTTGAAATAGTAGAAATGTTAGAAATTTTAGTTATCAAAATCCAATCATTAAAAAATATTATTTTTTATGGGCATATAGCTAGTATTTGTTCTCGACGATGCCCGCCCGCATCCTCGCTGTCGACCCGTCATGACGACGCCCAGCCGCCCATGTCCGGATCTGGCTCACTGGCTGGCACTGGAGGTGCTGCTCGAGGGGCGCCGCTTGATGAGGAACCCGGCCCGGGTCCCGTCGTCGACCCCGATCTCGTTTGGTGGCGTTCACAGGCCAGTTTTGGTGCGGAGGGACCCGCCCCACGGAGGAGGTACGTCGCCGTGTCGTGGAGGAGGACGAGCACGCCCATCGCTACATGGTTGCGTTAGAGGCGGCAGGTTCTCCAATACCGGCAAGATCTTGAGGATCTCACTTCAGCTATGATCCTGTGAGGGTTCCTTCTCTTTGGGTGTCCACCGCCATGACGCAGAACCGCGAGTGTCCTAGATTCTTCTGTAGTATTCGATCTTTAATTAGCTAGCCAAATGATGTACTATTCAATATTATATATTATTCGAGACGATGTATTCGAGATTGTATCTATTATTCTAGACGAAGTATTCGAGATTATATCTATTATTCGAGACGATGTAATTTGAATACTAAATTGTTTTATATTTCTTTTGAATTAGTTAAATAAAAGCTATGGTAAACAATACCGACAGAGAGGGAGAACAGACCATATTCGATATGATACGCGGGCCAGATGATAATCAGAATGAAGAAGATTATGACGGCTCCGAATTTCTAAACAACACCGGAGAGGGTGATATGATATTCGATCGCGACGACCGAATTGATGAAGTCATGAACTACGATTATGACGATGACGAAGAACATGTTGATCCTGAAACAACAAAGACCGGCGAGGTATATATATTTATATAAGCAGGTTTCGGTGATCATCACATGTTTTAAATGACTTGAAGATATATTAACGAATCGATCTTTGTTCTTTCAGCCATCCGGATCGAGAAAATCTTCGCAAAAGAACGAAACGAGGCCCGAACAAAAAGTTGAAGGAGGGCGAAAGTACAATATCGAGGCGGGGCCAGACCTAATGGCGAACCATTAGCGCCTAAGAAGATTGCGGACAAGTTCATTCGCGGTCGGGAGTTCTTGTGAAGGACCAACTCCCGATCTCCCTTCAAGAATGGAGAGAGCCAGCAAAGACAAAGGACAAAAAGGCAAAGAGGACGCTGCTCCACGCCCGATGTTACTTTTGTCGACAAGAATCAAAAAGATCTGCTTTGGGATACTCTCATGGAACATTTCACCCTACCGATCATTTCACGTATGTATGTGCGAAAGTCAAGGACGCTGCTCTTAGGAAGATGGCGGTTGCATTCAAGAACCACAAGAATCGTGAATGGGACAAGTACGCCAAGGAAGGAAGGAAGACTCCAGATTCGAGGGAACACTAGAGAACCAACGTGCTCATTGGGACGATTTCGTGAAATTCAAGGATTCGGAATTAGCTAAGGAACGGTCGAGAATAAACAAGAAGAATGCCAAAAAAGGATAAGTTCCATAAGTCAGGGCTGGTGGCTATCGCGTGGCAATGCCTAAGTGGGATAAGTCCGAGAAAGAGATGGAGGATGCAGGTGTCACTCCGGATACTAAGAGCTGGCCCCAGTGCGTGGACTTGGTTCTATGCGCATGGGGGAGTTGGACCCAAGACAGCAAAGTTTCACGAAGGCATGTCTGAACGGAGCCGACGATGCGATACTTGTTGCAATAGAAGAGGCACGATCGGGGTGTTCCAGCCCAACAGAGAGAACGACGAGCTTACGCGTGCTCGGGAAATCCTGAACACCCGGAAGAACACGAGGCAAGGGCGCTATTCCGTGGTATGAGGGTTTTCAGACCGAACAACGACTACACAACCCGTGCGAGAAAAAAGATTGCGGAGGAGAAGAAGAGGAAGATGGAGGAGGAGCAGAGGAAGGGACTATGAACGCCTTCAAGGCCTAGAAGCAAGTCAAGCGGAATTGGCGGTCAAATTCCAGCGGCAGCAGGAGCAGATCGACTCACTTAGCCAGCAAAGGGGGTCTCAAAGACTGCAGCAGCTAGCGGATGATCCAGCATTGGATAGCACCGCCCCATCCATGCAGAGAAGCAGCATGGGTTCCGCCCAGACGATGCAATGTTGGGTAGATACCCGTGGATGACATCACGGAGAACACTAGCTGCGAGCTACACGCCAAAATGAAGAACATATCCATGAAGGTGGCGGACGGCGTTGCTTTTCCAGCTACCCCCAAAGCAACCTACCATTGCATCCCGATTCCAGAGGGCTATGCTCGTGTCATGGTTGACGAGGTGGTGCAGCCATATTCGGGCTAGAGCTTGACATTCCCGGAGGTGAGGACGAGCGCTTTCTGAGACGCCAACCATCGATCATCCTATGGAAAAGGATTGCATCATCTTTCTAAGGCCACCGACATCGCGTCATCCGACTCCTCGTCAAGTCCGCCACCGAGTCAGCAGTCTCCGCCTCCCGCAAGTCCACCAAGTCCGCAAAGTGTTCAGCCACCTCCTCCAAGTCCGCAAAGTGTCGAGCCACTCCTCCTCCTCCAAGTCCGCCACAGCGTCGACGCCCACCTCCTCCAAGTCCGCACAACCTCAGCCACTCCTCCTCCAAGTCCGCACATCTTCAGCGGCCACCTCCTCGTCCAACTCAGCCCGTCACCGGCGTCTCCGCCGCCAAGAATCGCAGAAGAGACACCCGCAGCTATGGTGCGTGGCGGCACGAGTCGAGGTAGTACAGAAGTACAAAGGAGGCAAGCGATATAAATATGGTCCAAGCCTCACGCCTCTTCCGCAGAGGTCTTATGACAGGTCCGAGGAGGAAATCGCAGCCATATCAAGTCCGAGGTGGAAGCCCATTTTGCACCGAAACCGCCACCGCCGCCAAGGGAGAAAGTGCTGAGGAAACGATTGACCACTTCATTCGTGATGGCTCAACCACCAGCTCCCAAGCCTGTTGACACAGACTATGAGCGCCACATCGAAGTTAAATCGAGCACGCCCACGTAAGGAGGCGAGCTCGGGATCGAGCAAACAAGAAGCAGCTGTCAAAAATGCGGAAAACCATTCCCCATCTGGGAGAACAGTAGCGAATCGATCCCTCGCTTGTTGTGCCAACAACACGTGATAAAGACGCTGCCAATATTATTGTGGGCAAACAGTTTACGCTCCCGAGGTGGGCAATGTGGTAATAACGGAGGACCATATAATGCAGGCTGAAGTTCTCAAAATCACTGTTGGACAACTCCTCGAGATCGAGCCCATGCCTGTGCTTAGAGAGGATGAAATAAAACGGAAATATGTCCGGGCCAACCTTTGGTCCATCCGGACAAGGTCAAGAACCTCCCAACGAGAATGTATGAATTGCATCAATGGTACATGAACATTACCAAGATTTCCGATCGATTGTCCCTCATGGTGAATGTCAAGGAGGAGCATTACTTCCATGAGAAAGCTGTGTCCGCTTGAGTATTCTGAACTGTTTCAGTTATACAATCAAGACGCACTCGACAAATCTATCGCCGCCATATTGTCCGTAAGTGATTTCTTTCTGTAATTTAAGTCTCAAGCTGGCTGTACCGATCCTTTTGATCAATCATTACCTGTAATTATCCTCACTATATTCTTTTCTCGTGGTATTATATGCAGGATGAAGATACATGAAATGAGAAAAGGTGGACGCTTTGGCATTGGGTTCATTGACCCAAACACCGTTAATGAATACACATGGAAAATAAATCCACGCCATCAAAAGGACGAGAGGACAACATGCTAGAGTTCTTGAAGTGCCTCAAATACAATGAAGATATACTACTTCCTTACAACTTCCAAAGGAGTCACACTGTCTTGTACTACAAATTCTCTGTTTTTGTCTACTAGCTAGCTACATGTTTTTGCTTACATATGCCCGCTTAATTAAGACATGCAAACGTGTGTGCATGCAGATATCACTGGTCTTGTGTATCATTAAAGTTGACCTTGAACAGTTGAAATACGGACTCACTACTCACGAAAAAACTGACTATAACATCTTGTTTGGGATAGTCAACAGGTAATTTCAATCATTATTAACTATATATCTCGCCTATTTAGTTCGTTATTTTCATGATATGAACTATTTAATAACCCCTTTATTCATTTTCTTTGTCGGCGGCAGGGCTTGGGCAAGGTTCATCAACGTCACGGAAGGCGAATGGAAACAAAAGCTTAAATGGTTTCACCCAAGGTAAGTAATTATAGTACTAGCTAGCTAGCTAGCTAGCTGCCATCTCTTTAATTATCATGCTTGATTAATTATTATCTGATCAAATTCCATTCTCGTAAAGGCCCTCAAGCAGCGCAGGGGACTGATCTGTGTGCATTATGCGCTTATAGAACATTCGCATGATGGCGTCCAAAGGAGCAGATCTCAAAGACAGGAATGGGTACGCTTGTCAAAACACTATTCACAATTTTACACCATTATCGATATCTAGTCACACAACTAATACACATGCATATTGATCTCCTTCTTAACAGTTCACAGAGGTGCGGGAGAAGCTCCTAGAAACGGAGCAGAGAAGCACTTCAAGAGGAAATAGCGGGATTTTTGCTCGACCAGGTCATAAACCAAGGAGAATACTATTACCCGCCACCGCCCCCATCGTGTTCAAGGCACCAATTAGGCTAATGCCACTGCCTCAAGGCAACATGTATATGTAGGAGAAATTGTATATAGCTATACATGTGTGTATGTGTGAATTAATTAATATGATGGTTTGTGAGACATTGATGATATATATATATATATATATATATATATATATATATATATATATATATATATATATATATATATATATATATATATATATATATATATATATATATATAACTTGTACAATGTGTAGTATCGTAAAATACCAGCAAATCTAAAAAGAATTAAATTGATAACACAAATTTAATTGAAAAATAAAAATAAAACAAAACTCATTAAATATTTAGTACCGGTTGGTGTTACCAACCGGTACTAAAGGGCTCTGCCCCGGAGCTGGCTCGTACACGTGGTTGGTTTTTAGCACCGTTCGTATGAACCGTACTAAAGGGGGGGCTTTAGTGATTGACACTTTAGTGCCGGTTGGGGAACCGCACTAAAGGCCTTTACGAACCGTGCTATTGCCGGTTCTGCACTAGTGCTGGAGTGGATGAGCGCCCGCATTACGTGGATTAAAAAGGACGGCCCCCGTATATTCCAGTCGCCGACGCGTGAGCCCGCAGTAGGTGGCCGCATTAAATACGACCACGTCGGTGGTGGTTGGTCGGCCGACATGTGGGGCAGTGATAGACACAGAGGAGACATGCGGCGCGCCTGCTTCGTGTCCACGCAGAAATGCGTCGGCGCGGACACGAAGCAAACTCATTTTGGGTTTGCGTTGCCGCGTTAAGCCTACGTTTTTGTCCGCCGCGACCCAAACGAATATGGGCGGACGAAATGTGTCACCCGGTTGGAGTTGCTCTAAGGGCATTTCAACGTCGACCCTCAAACACATAGATTAGGACACGCTGTTTGGACTGTGAAAGCCATCCAACGCGTGTCTGTATTAGTCCGTGACGCGATTGAAATGTACTTTCTCCCGTGAACCAGAGACAAATGTGGGGGCTTTGTGGGCATCCAGACAGCACCCACACCCGCTGTGACCGCCCTGGCCCACCCAAGTCCCTTCCTCCTTCGCCATGCGCTTTCCCACTCGACGCCAGGTCACAGCGTTCATGCCGCTGTAGAGCGCGTCGCTGCACATTGAAGACGGCTCAGGGCGAACGCGACCTCTCACTGCCTCCGCCATTGAAACGTCCTGCCGGTCGAGGGTGCCGCCTGTTGCACGCGTGACTGAACACGCCTCTTTGTCGCATTCAAATGCCTCCATTAAACCCCACGTGGAAGTTGAAGAACCTTCTCCGGCCACACGTCCGTTCACGAGCGGGATGACATTAAACACAACATCGGGCAAGCTCCTCCCTTCCGCCCGCTGTTGAAAGGAGGCCAGACGCTGGCAACAATCGCACCACTCCGTCCCCCCATCTCCTCCTTCGATCATTTTGTCCACCCTTTCGATGGCATCCGATGAGCAGGAAGAGCAGTTCTCCCGCATAAAAGCCGGCTGGGTGGCCTGCCAAGCCTGCCGGATACGACCGAAGTAGCTCACTGCTCCACATCCCTCGCCTAGCCCGATGGAGCAAGTTGCTGCCCCAAGTCGGCGCGTGCTTCAACAACTCGCCGCTCCAAGCCGGCACTAGGGGAGCACAGCGCCAAGGGCATCGTCGCTGTCGTGGAAAACACCACATCGTACCATGCACTTCTGTGCCTATGAGCAAGCCATCCACCGTCAACGCGCGCGTAACTATGCCCTGCCGACAGAGAATGAAGCTAGCTGCGCGAAGATCGACGAGTCGGTGGCCAGCGTGTTCACGTCAGTCATTAACATCGAGAAAAAGTAGAACATGGGAGACCGCCACCACTTGGGTCCCAGAAACCGCCGACGCGTCGCCGGCTTGCACAGCCTGTGACTTGCCCGGTTCTTCAGCGCACACCATCGTCGACCATTGCCTCGGCTTCACGGAAGCGGAGTACGCCCCTTCCCCTCTGACTGAAGCACCCTCTTTGCCACTCTGATGAGCGGCGCATCCGGAACATAGAGAAGATACGGGGGAAGAATATACCTTCGGGGCTCCCGACAGTCCGATGAGCAGACTGCCAGACATAGGAAAGACAAAGGGATCCACCGCGGCAGGTCGTAGATTAGTATCGTGTATCCATGTCGTGGAAGCGGATCGTACATGCACATAGTTCCACCTTTTTAGTTAAAATATGTCCAAACTGTAAACATTTGTCCAGTTTGTACGAAACCCGGATGTGTTTGCATGAATTTCATCCGATTCATTCATAAAGTGTTTGAAATGTATGCGAGTAGCGTTGGATGACGTTTTTTCGCATCTGTGTCCACATACTAGTCTTTCTGTCCGCGATCTGAATCAGGAGGAAATTTGGGGTTGCCCTTGAAGATGCCCTAACAACTCAAAATTAACTTGCCACCAAAAATAAAACGCATAATTAACAACGTCGGTGACTGAAACTGAATGGGCACTTCGCTATTGCCTCGAAAATCAAGGTCTTGCTATCTTACGCGCCGAAGAAGAGTACTGGCGCCGTAGGGGCGGCGTCAAGTGGGTGACTAAAGGAGACGCTAACTCGGGATACTTCCATGCATTTGCCAATGGTAGGAAAAGTAAAAGTCTTATCCTCCGCCTCAATTCTGAGGACGGGCTCCTCCTGACTCAGGCAGATATAATTAGACACATCTACGATTTCTTCATAGGCCTTCTGGGGACGGACGAAGTGAAGGTTGTGGGCCTTCAGGAAGGATTTTGGGAGCCGGCATATAGGGTTTCCCAGGTGGAAAATGATGGGCTGGCCCTTGCTTTCCTCCCCGAAGAGATCGACCGGGCTTTGGCTGGTATATAAACTGATACGGCACTAGGGCCCGACGGCTGGCCGGTGGCCTTGTTTAAAAAAATTGACCTTGTTTTAAGCATGTCTTTTATGCCGTAGTTAATGGGTTTGCCCTTGGTTCGGTCGACTTGGCATGTCTCAATTGTGGTGCTATTAGTCTTATTCCTAAAGTTGAGGGTGCTGATAATATTCGACTTTTTAGGCCTATCACTTCGATCAACGTTCCTTTCAAACTGTGCGCAAAAGCATTCGCTACGCGTCTAGCGCCAGTGGTCCAGCGAGTTATCCTGAAAAGTCAAACTGCATTTTTGAAAGGACGCAACATTCTCGAAGGCCCCATTGTGTTAGGAGAAATTGTACATGAGCTTAAGCGTACTAAGGGGGAAGGGATCCTGCTTAAACTCGATTTTGAAAAAGCTTACGATCAAGTAAATTGGGAGTTTATTCAGGAAGTCTTCTTTAAAAATGGTTTTGAGGTAGGCTTTGTGCACCGGATCATGCACCTCATCTCATGTGCAGACATCGGTCACAATCAATGGGGAAATGGGGAAATTTTTCTGTAACAAGAGGGGACTCCGTCAAGGGGACCCCGGTTCGCCACTGATTTTCAATTTCGTGGCTGATGTTTTCTCGGCAATGATTGACAAATCCAGGGCGGCTGGTCACATCAAAGGCATGGTGGATCACCTTATTCCAGGTGGGGTCACGCATTTGCAATATGCCGACGACACTATGCTCCTTTTTGAGCCGGATCTACATAGTATAGCGACGATCAAGTTGTTGGTTATAAACTTCAAACTCCTGTCTGGTTTGAAAATTAACTTCCTCAAAAGCGAGGTTATTTCCATTCGGATGAGCCAGCAGGAAAGTTCGCATGCGTCCAACCTACTTAATTGTAAGCTTGGGGCTTCCCAATTAAGTACCTCGGTTTATCGATTTCCCGCCGGAAACTGTTGATAGCGGAATGGGAGCCGTTATATGGCAAGGTGGCCAATCGTGTGAGCCCGTGGAGAGGAGGTTCATGTCCTCGGCGGCAAGATTTATACTAACCAATACTAGTTTATCTTCCTTTCCCCTCTTCACCATGGGTATGTTCTCTTAGCGGATGGGGTTCACGCTAAGATTGACATGCCTCGTTCCAAGTTCTTTTGGGAAGGGACCGGAACCAAAAAGAAGTACAATTTAGTTAGGTGGGTGGCGGTCTGCAGACCTAAAAGGTTCAGCGGCTTGGGGATCATTAACTCCAAGTTGATGAACGTGGCTCTCTTAACAAAGTGGTGGTGGCGCCTTGCCCAAAAAGAGTCGGGGCTCTGGGCTGACATCCTCAGGGCTAAATACTTTCCGGACGGGAATGTATTCAACGCCAAACACAAAGGCTCAGCATTCTGGAACGTGATCCAGGAGGTCAGTCCGGCCTTTGCGGTAGGGGCTCGGTTTGAAGTTCAGAACGGGATGTCGACGCGGTTCTGTCTTGATAGCTGGATTGACCCACGTCCGTTGTGGCAGGTTTTCCCATCCATTTATCAGCTTGTGATCGATACGAAAGTCCTGGTAGGGGAAGCCCTTATATTGTCGTCACTAGCCATAAACTTTAAACGCCCCCAAACAGATAGTGAACAAGGGCGGTGGAATGATTTGTCGGCGAGAATTGGGTCGGAGACGCTGAGCTCGGGAGCTGATGCGGTCTCCTGGGGCCTGACCACCTCTGGTAAGTTCTCGGTGAAGTCCTTATACGCCAAGATGGCGGAAGGAAACACCTTGGATATTGCCAGGGGATTGTGGAAGGCAGGGATTCCTCTCAAGATAAAAGTCTTCCTATGGCAAATGTTTAAAAATCGCCTCCCAACGGCGGACAATGTTGCCAAACGGAATGGACCGTCCAATGGTACGTGTATCGTGTGTGGGAATCACGAGGACGCGAACCATGTTTTCTTTCAGTGCGCGCTAGCTAGATTTGCGTGGAGCGCCATGAGGGAAGTGTTCCATCAAAATTGGAGCCCGGCGTCGGGAGCCGATTTGCTCCAGATAGTTCAAACCCAGAAAGGATCTAGTGGTCGTATAGTTTGGAGATGCGTAGGGGCGCTACTATGGGCGTTATGGACTATTAGGAACAAAATGACAATTGAAAAGAAGTTCTCTGCTCACCCCACTGATGTTATCTTTAAATGCCATCTCTTCTTACAGATGTGGACATCGTTGGGGAAGCACCGCGATGCTGAGCAGATGTCGGAGGCCATGGAGAAGATGAGAAGCACTTTGTCTACCGCAAGACAGCCTCCATGGATGGTCTCACCTTTTGGTTTAGGGGTAGTCGAGGATAGGGATGTGATTGATGCTGGTTTCCTATCAGTGTGTAACCTTGACTCCTTGAGGCCTCTTTGAACTTTAATGTTGTTTTTATTTTGGTCTGTAAAGCCTATGTACTATTAGTACGGCTAGGTTGGACTGTTGCTCTCTCGAATCTTTACATATATGGCATGGGAAGAAGAATATAATAGTAGTCATCCAGCACAGTACTGCTACTAGTACGGCTAGGTTGGACTGTTGGTCTCTCGAATCTTTACTAATAATAAAGCAAATTGGGTTTTTTTCGTCCGTCATGGCATTTTTCAAAAAAGTCCCTCAATTTCAAAGAATTCAACCCGCTGTCCGGATTTAAATCACACCCGAACCGTTATTTTACATTTTTCGAACCCCCCCCCCCCCTGATGTTTTAGGTAATTCATCCGCGGATCATATTTAAGTCAAACAAATGCTTTTTAAAATTATCCATATCTTTTAAACCGTAACTCCGATTTGAACATGTTATATATGAAATTTGGTTAGAAAAATATGTAGAATATGAATATGAGATTATTTTACCTGCTAAGTATTTGTAAATATTAGTTTGGAATATATTTGAGTCAAACCAAATGATTTTCTAAATTATCTGTATCTTTTAAACCGTAACTTTGATTTTAACATATTATATATGAAATTTTATTAGAAAAATGTGTGGAATCTAAATATGATGTTAATTTTACCTGTTAAATATTTTTAAAATATTGTTATGGAAGCAAACTTATCTATAATACCTAAATAGTTAATCCCCACTATCTTATTTCTCTTGGCATGCAAGCTATCCACATCACCAATCAACATGCAGCCACTCACCTCACTCCACCTCATTAGTCTAGCCACATCATCTTATTTTTGTGATAATTTAATTTCTCTTCTGTCCGCTTCACGTTTCTTTTAATAAAATTAGAGGCAACCTTGGTGAGTCACGTTCCCGAGCCGCATACTACTGCGTTGTCTCGCATGCCCATATGGCTCGCGATCTTGCGATGGCTCATACGTTCTGGAACTAATGCAAGCATCCGAAGAGACATGAGTGATCGCCTCTCTAAATCACGGCAAGTGCCTCAACATCGCATCCTCATCCCCTTTCAAATCTTGCTCGACGCAAAAGGGATAGGAGGAGGATGGAGGAGGATATAGACGGAGTGGCCGCGGGCAGGGGATGGGAGGATCGCATCTCCCCAACATGCTGTCGCCGAAGTCGCCCATCTGTGTAGCGCGGCGTCTGGAAACAGCGGCCGCCTGTGTGCTCCCCGTCCGGCCTCTGAGTACCGCCGGCCGCCAGGCGCGTCCCCATGGCTGGGACGGGGGACCAACTCGAGTCCATCGACATGTGGGGAGTTCTGATGAAACGAGATTTGCGCTGTTGCCGACAGCCGTCCAACTACAGTCTCCTATCGAGTCCAATCTCCCATTTATAGAGGTAAAGTTCAACCTTATTCGTCATCCCTTAACACACCATGCTCCGACCCCAAGTTCCTATATCCCAAGCCTTAAAAATCTTCTCAGCATATATGCGTGCTACAGCCAGCAATCCCAATCTATAAGGCTAATCAAGCCCAAAATAGAGGTGTCTCCACATCAATTTTTAGCAGATCGAACTGCCGGCGTACTTGATGACGCCACCCGAGGCACTGTAGCGGACTGGTGACACTGCCGTTTGAGTTCTCCGCACTTCAATGTCAGGCAAGTCATCCCAAACATTAGCTCACATGCTTTCTTCTTGGATCTACTATGCGTCTGAGGTCTTTCTTAACTGAATTTGTTTGATGTATATGAGCCAAAATATGAGGTTTCTCTTAGCATAAACAGAGGCGATGTAAAGTCTTCTACCCTTTGTAAGCATCAGGATGCATATGTTTTTTATGTTTGAATGTCGTTTCTTATTTAGGGAATTTATTCTTCCTCATCCCCCTTTTTCAGTTCCCATTTGGACATTTTCCACCCGATGTTGCATTGCAGTTTCATGTTGGGATGGAAGGCTAACTCTCTGTCCTCTGATCTGATAGATGAGAATACGTGAGTTAAGTCTTTATGGTGCATGGCATTTGTAATTCTTTTTTATTTCATTTGAAAAAAAATATTTACAGCTATTTTAATGTACATTCAGTATAATTTACAATGGTGTGCACATAGACAGAGTTCTTTATATTACAGCTGATGCCACAGACGTAATATTGATGGCTAGCTAATTTTTATGGCCTCTTACTACCCACTGAAGGTAAAATCATATTCCACCATTTTGTTAGCAAGATTGCATTATTTTTTCATGCATCGCAGTATTGTGCATTGCTAAAGAGAACAAATTACCTTGGCAAAATTTCATTCAACCAAATCACATTAAAATATATAGCAACAAATTCCCGCAGCAACGCGCGGGGTATCATCTAGTAATTTATAGTGCAAGATCCTTTTTTTTCATACCGGCGGCGATCCAGATTGCAAATAAACACCCCACTATAACCATATAGGGAAAAGAAAACATCGATAACTACACATGCATACCTCTGAAAAATGTCACAGGGGAAAACAACAGATTTCTCAACGCTAGAGTGAGAGAAAGCGAGCTAGAGAGAGAGAGAGAGAGAGAGAGAGAGAGAGAGAGAGAGAGAGAGAGAGAGAGAGAGAGAGAGAGAGAGAGAGAGAGGGAGGAGAGAGGGATAGAGAGACGCCTTAGGATTAACCATATTCAATACACATTTTTTATTGTTTTGTGTGAACACCGAGGCCATCACCGGCGAGGGTGAGAAGGAGGATAAGCGGCAACACAAATATGATGCCTCGCAAAAATAAAGGAGATGGACGTATTGTGGTCTTGAGTGATGGTTATTGAGTTAAGAGCCTGTGTTATGTTTTCTCTCCCGTTGCAACGCACGGGCTCTTTTGCTAGTAAAAATAATAAAATGAACTAAAAGCATCTACAGCAGGACTTGGCAAATCCGATCCCTGTCTGTTCGCGAATGCGTCCGGGCACGTCCACGGGATTTCTTGTCCAAAAAGACCCTCTGCCGAACGCTATTGCCAAAAAAGAGTACCCGCGGATAAAATTGTCAAAAAGGACCCCTCACTAGTGGCGGCAGGCGCGGCAGGCGACACGTGTCACCTGCCGCCATGCCAGGAGGCGGCAGGCCCTGCCGCCACGGCAGGAGGCGGCCGCGCGGGCACAACGGGTTATCGCACAGTGGCGCAGCTGGGACGAAACGGGCCAGGAGTGGCGGGCACGGCCGCCACTGGGCGAGGCGGCAAGTGCTGCCACTTTCGCTCCCTGGCCGACAGTCCCTGCTGCGCGCGGGCCAAGGCGTGGGCCAGGCCGCCACTGGAGGAGGCGGCATCTTTCCTGTTGCAGACGGGGCTGATTCCCGTGCAGTGCTGATTCTCACGGGCGGGAATCTGTGGATTTTGAGCCCTTGTGCCGACACTAGTTTTTGCCATGCTAACGTCGTGCTGCTGCCCGGGAATCACTCCGGCTTTTGCTTCTTTTGCCTCAGTGGATGCGACGGCATTGCGGGAATTACTCACATGCTGCGGGAACCTGTAGGAGGCAGCAGAACTCTTGCCCTTCGAGGATGCAGTACTCTTGCCCTTGGACGATGCAGAACTCTTGCCCTTTAACGATGCAGAACCCGGAAGCGGCGACATGAAGTTATCATCTTCGTCCTCACTCTCCTCAGTCCATAAAAATGGATGCTTTTCTGCAGTCCTTCTGAAAGTTTCACTCTTCGGCTCCACTACCTTCTTCCACATTGCATGCAACCTAAGAAGTTCATTAGGTAACTCCTCATAGTTCCTTTCAGGCCACCCAGACCTACGTAATTCGTGAGCCAACTCATTCATTATGGTGTCACTACCGGTGAGTTCGTCCCATGGAACTATCCTATTGTTCATCCTGAAATCGGTAGCTAGCCTCAGAAGAGTCCTACTCATCCCAGGGTGAAAATTACGATCGAAAGGATAATGGGACATCTCGACTACACTACACTCGAATGCTTATCCACCTCCGTCTGAAGGGGGTTTTATAGGTAGAGAGGAGAAAATGGCGGGAAAGAACGACTACGGTATGGCGGGAACATATGGCGGGAAGGAGTTGGCGGGAAACGGGTGGCGGGAAGATATGGCAGGAAGGGGTTGGCGGGAAATGGGTGGCGGGAACATATCACTACAAAAAAAAGACACATCCGTGACATTTTGGGCTGACCGAATTTTTTTTCTGTCATACATATGACACTTCTATGACGATAATTGTGACAAAACCCGGTATCATCATAGATGTGGTGGGCTCGTACTTCTATGACAAAAAATCATGACAGAAAATGGGCTTTTCGTCCTGGGCGGGCCGGAGAGGCAGCTGCATGACATTCTTTGGGTCGTCCATGACGGAAAAAATCGTGGTAGAAGCGAGGGCGAGGAAAATTTCGGGGAGTTGCTGGTTACGGTGGGAGGTTGGGGGCGAGCGATCGCTGCTTTCTCTCGTCGCATTTAACATGTGTGTGGCGTTGGCTCTAATCAACCCGAAGCGAGGCGTTGGGCTCTAATCGAACCCGAGTGAATGCAATTGTAGGCTACTACGCGTTCTCGAACTCCGAGCGATCGATCGATGGCTGTTAATCGAACCCGATGGAACGATTCTTCGCCGCTGCCGCTAATCAAGCCGATCGATTGATGAACAATGGCGTTGCGGGGGTTGATGAATGAGCGAGCGCGGTGGCGTTGCCTCTAGATGAACAGGACCCCGTGGTGTGGAGGGCTGGATGAAGAGTAGACGGTGGAGGGGTGGCCGTGGAGGGGTGGTTGAACAGGACCCCATGGTGTGGAGGGCTGGATGAACAGTAGACGATGGAGGGGTGCCCGTGGAGGGTGGTTGAACAATGAGCCGGTGGAGTAAGCGCACGGTGGAGGCTGGATGAACAGGAGCCCGTGGAGGCTGGAGGAGGTCGACGGTAGCCCGTGGAGGCCGGAGGAGGTCGGCGGTGGAGATGAACAGTATCCGTGGAGTCCTGCTTTGGCACGCCACACCCTCCCGGCGAACAGGACCCCGCTTGACCGCTTTCATGCATGCGCCACACCCATCCCGATCAACAAGACCCCGCTTCGACCGTAGGAGGTCCGCTTCTCCGTTTTGCGGTGCGCCACACCCTCCCGATCAACAGACCCTGCTTTGACCGTGGGAGGTCTGCTTCTCCGTTTTGCGATGCGCCACACCCTCCCGATCAACAGGACCCCATTTTGAATGTAGGAGGTCCGCTTCTCCGCTTCTGCGATGCGCTAGGCCTCGCTTCCATCGCCTGCTCCGCCTAAGCCCTCCCGGCGAACATGACCACGCATTCCGTTCCGACCGAGCCGGTTGGCTCCCACGCGTTTCGTTGCCTCCCGATGAACACGACGCATTCCGTTGCCTCCCGATGAACACGACGCATTCCGTTGCCTCCCCATGAACACGGCGACGACGCTGTTTCCGTTCCGACCCAGCCGTACACGAGCCCTCGCCAGACGTATCGCGCGAGTAGGCGTTGAGACCCCGCCAGATGTACACATACGTGGCGTTTTCTTTCTTGCACCTGGCGCCGATGTATGCGTGTACATACTACGTCGCGCCTCTACTACGACACGTCGGCGCCTCTACATCCACCAAATATATGTACGTACCGTTCGCGACCGAATGACAACGCCACGTGCGCTTCGACTAGGTGGGTCCCGACCGCGTGCACTTCCTTGCTTGCGATTTATGTAGCTGGTGGGTCCCAGCAGTCGGGGCGAATCGATTTTTTGCCCGACGCACTTCCTTGCGTGCGAAGATGTAGCTGGTGGGTCCCAGCATCGAGGGGACGAATCGTTTTTGCCGGACGCACTTCCTTGCGTGCGAAGGTGTAGCTGGTGGGTCCCAGCAGTCAGGGGGAAACGTTTTTTTCGCGAAATACGGTGGCCCGTCTGGTGGGTCCCCGCTGTCAGGTGGAGGAATAATTATTTTGCGCGTAATAAGGAGGCACTTCCTTGCTGCGGCCGTGGACCCAGCTGTCAGCCTCTCCACGCACAGTACTCTTCCGATGGAAGTCGGTCGTTGACCACATTGACCACGCCGCGCCGAGAGCACCACGGCGGTGGACGACGGCGAGGCCTAAGTAGGGCACGACACGGAGGCAGGGAAGACTCGGCAGTTGTTTCCCACGCAGAGGGGAGTACGACTGTACGTGGGTTTACTGGTTCGTCTGCCGTCGCCGGAGAATAACAACAGGTGTGGGTGAGTAGAGGGATGGCTAGGCGAGCGATGGGAGTACGGTGGGGCGGTGAGGCTGGCAAAGCACAGCCGCCGCAGGAGGAGGGAGCAGCAGTCCGCCGACGCTTGTTTGAGCGGCCGGGCAGAAGAGCAGAGATTGAAGAAGACGACGGCCGTTGGATGGACATCCAACCGCCACTTTGCTTGTGCCAACCTTTTTTAGGAAAGCCTCAAATCTATGGAAAACAACATACAACCCATCTGCCATTATTTCTAATAATTTACAGCCCATTTGCTAATTCTTAAGGTTTTTTTTAGCCCATATTCTTTTTGTTAGCATTACAGCCCATATTGTGGCCAACGGTGGGAATAGTAGGGAGCGGTGAGGCCTCATGGCAAAGACAGCCGCCACGGGAGGCGTGGAGCATCTTGACACGACGGGCGCTGCTTTGGGCGGCCGGAGCAAGAAGACCAGAGGTTGAAGAAGCACTACGGCCGTTGGATGGACATCGTCACGGTCACTAGAGCTAGAATCGTTCATATTGACTAAGTTGAGAAAGCCCTTCGTCCCCTCAAACTTAGTAGGCCCATTAAGACAGCCTCCCACCAAGGTGGGTCCCAGCTAGCCGGAGGAGTATTCATTTTTGTGCGTAATAAGGAGGCACTTCCGGTGGGTCCGAGTGACAATGAGGAACGTTTTTTTTGCAAATCGGTGGCCCGTCCGGTGGGTCCCAGCAGTCAGGGGGAAACGATTTTTTTCGCAAAATACTGTTGGCCCGTCCAGTGGGTCCCCGCTGTTAGGTGGAGGAATAATTATTTTCCTTGTAATAAGGAGGCACTTCCTTGCGGCTGCCGTGGACCCAGCTGTCAGCCTCTCCACGTACAGTACTCTTCCGATGGAAGTCGGTCGTTGACCACATTGACACGCCGTGCCGAGAGCACCACGGCGGAGGACGACGGCGAGGCCTAGGAAGGGGACGACGCGGAGCCGGCCCACGGGAGGCAGGAGTAGGCGGCACGACTGGCGCTGCTTTGGGCGGCTGGAGCAAGAAGACCAGAGGTTGAAGAAGCACTATGGCCATTGGATGGACATCATACGGTCACTGGAGTATTGACTAAGTTGACAAAGCCCTCCGTCCCCGTCAACTTAGTAGGCCCACAAGTCAGCCCAACAATATGGTGGGTCCCAGCTAGCAGGGGGGTATTCATTTTTTGGGGCGTAATAAGGAGGCACTTCCTTGCGTGCGAAGATATAGCTGGTGGGTCCGACACATGCCGTGGGGAACTTTTTTTCGAAATCTGAGGCCCTTCCTGTGGGTCCTAGCTGTCGGTGGAGGAATCATTATTTTTGCGTAATAAGGAGGCATTTCAGTTAATTCAATGGCGGCCCTATTCTTAATGATTGCTTTGAGATTTGTAATAATTTTGGCCATGTTAGTTTTGAGCATTGTGCGCGTGATTCAAATCGCGTGGCTCATGAGCTGGCTAGAAGGGCTAGGGTTGATCCTCCGGGTGCGTACGGTGGGGCGGTGAGGCTGCATGATGGGAGTACGGTGGGGGTGGTGAGGCAAGGCAACACAGCCGGCATGGGAGGAGGGAGCAGGCAGTCCCGCCGACGCTTGTTTGAGCGGCTGGAGCAGGAAGAGCAGAGATTGAAGAAGCGCGACGGCCATTGGATGGACATCCAACAGTATACGTGCCATCTGTGGAAAGCCTCAAATCTGTGGAAAACAGCATACAACTTATCTGCCATTATTTCAAATAGTTTACAGCCCATTTGCTAATTCTTACGGGTTTTTTGGAGCCCATATTCTTTTTGTTAGCATTACAGCCCATATTGTGACCACGGTTAAAAAATTATACGAAATTTTGCATATGTCGGTGCGGTCTGAACTGTTTTTAATCCCGAAATTTCGAGTCACATTCAGACTGATTTAAAAAATAAATGTATATCAATATAAAATCCAATAAATCATCCACGCATAAAAATCAATGCAATTTAAAATCTCGAAATGAAAAAAAAAGATATTTGAAACTAATTGCCGGTTTGATGTGTTTTATAAAAAGTACAACTCATTTCTCATTACTGATAGGCCATTTTCTCGGCCAGCCGAATGAAGCTCTCCTCATCTTGAAAGATTTGCAGCCCAACAGGCCTGATAAAGTGACTAACTTGACAAATCACAAAAAAACTGGGCTAGCCATTTTCAAAAAGAAAAAAAACTACCGGGCTGGTCTGTGGTAAACATAAAAGAAAAGGCTGTCTAGACAGGCGAGTGTCCCGCACAGCCCAGCTTGACACCCCTTCCTGTCCTCAAAAACAAATTAGATAAATGCCACTCCAATTATGGTGATTCATAAAAATGCCACTGCTATTTCTAAACTTTGAAAAATGCCATTGCAATTTTTGCAAACTTTGAAAAACGCCACTGCAGTTTGCAAACTTCGAAAAACGCCACTCCAGGCTTCAAAAAATGCCACTAGAAATGGCATTTTTCAAAGTTTGGAAATTGCAGTGGCATTTCTTGGAGGCATTTATCAAATTAACCCAAAACAAAAATTACTGGGCGAGCTGCTGGGTCCCTGGTGTCAGCCGCTTGTTGTGCAATTCTCTCGTTTATTGACTACGTTGGCAATGGCATGGGACCCAGATGTCAAAAATCCACTAGGAGGAGCCATTTTTTATTGGCTTGAAATAAGAAGGCACTTGCTTGCGTCTCGCCATGACCTTGGCGGGTCCTCGCTGTCATCCTCTCACGCATAATCATCTCCTGATTGTGTACGTGTCAACTTGCTAGGCCAACAAGTCAGCCTCTAAACCCGTGGAGGACAAATACAACCTATTTAAAAAAATTACAGCCCATTCCATACGTTCAAACGGAAAGTTCAACATTGAGAGCAAAGTAACATGTCTGATCCACATATAGAGTACTGAACTTCCACGTTGACAACCATCATAGCCAAGTTAACTATCTACTCCCACTAGACAAGTACTAACTTACTCTTAGCTAACTAGATGATGCCGGCGGTACATGCTAAACGCCGGCACCGGCATCCTGCGCCTCGCCTCGGACTTGCCAGAGGTGCGATAGGGCGCGTTGCTCGCGCGCGTTGGCCCTTTCCATGCCAGCGTGGTCCACCGAAGCTTCGGCTTCCAAGCGGGAAACCCACTTGACGAGCTGGTAGTAAAAATCGGCGTCCACGAACGCGTGCGTGCCGTCGGCCTCGAGGCTATTTGCGGGGCGCCGCCTCCACGTAGTCGGCCCAGATTGCGGGCGCTCTGCTCGCGACTCAGAGCATCGGTGCGCTTCTGCTCCATGTCCTGGCGGCGCAAATCGGCGATACGCTGCTCCTCCGCCAGGCGGTCGTGCTCCAACAACTCCTGCTCCTCCGCCATGCGGTCACGCTCCAACAACTCCTCGATCCGCGCATTGCCATCTAAAGACAGATAGAATGCCTCCTCCCTCCGTCTGCCTTCCGATCAAAAACCGAACACTAGTTCTGGCGGTGACCGCCTCCGGCGTCGCCTACCATGGACAGGCGGGGGCATGGCAGACGTGGAGACCGACGTCGGGCCGGTGGGGGATTATGAGGATATGGCGAGTTGGGTCACGGTGGCACTGGAGAAGGCTGGGAAACAGTACTTATAGGGGGAAGGTAGCGCGACGGTCATCGGAATTCAATGCATAATGGCTTAGCGCGCCAGCTTGCCGTGGAAAACTAGGGAAACTGAAATTATGACTGTGCCGTCCCGTCTCGTCTGGGTCGCACGCCGGCATGGCGGTCAAATGAGTGCACTCAAATCATCTCCCTCCTTGTCAATAATGATTCCACGGATTTAAAAAGCCCACAACAATTAAAGTGTATCTTTTTTCGCATCAGTTAGCTGCCTTAATTACGGCCAGCTGCATGCGAGCACTCGTAATCGCTTCGTAGGCGAGACGCTAAGCAGCATGCAACGAGTCGCAGCCGAGGGCACGCATGCAGCCACTTAAATCGCTGGAATTAATTAGGCTTAAACTTCTGCATGCCATTAATTATTGCCATGCCTTGGTCTTGCTGCTTTGCTCACGGGACTAATAAACCCGGACGGAGGGAGTACCTTGGTTGGTGAGAGGTACTAGTAGAGGAAATCGATAGTGATTGGATGCTCAATTTTGGTTGTATCGATTCAATGATTGGATGCACCGGAAAGGAGGTACTAGTACGTGCGTGATCCGCTATTTATTCGTGTAGGATCGAGTAGGTCGTTTCTTGAATTGAGCCCTGCAAACCGGAAAGGAGGTAGTACGTGCGTGATCCGCTATTTATCCGTGTAGGATCGATAGTGTAGCTTGTCAGTTTCTTCAGAGGTAGGCATTTTTATCCGTGTAGGATCGATAGTGTAGCTTGTCAGTTTCTTCAGAGGTAGGCATTTTTATTCAAAAAACTGCCACTTCGCATCTTGCGTCGCAAATAAAACTGCCACGAGCGCATTTGTAGCCTAGCTAGTGATCGATCAGTAACTTGTAGACACTGAGCGAACAGAAATAAGTAACTGTAATGCATCTCAATGATTCACAGATCATATACAAATATGTAGCTCCAAAAGCAAAGATCAGCCACTTCGGATCTTGCCTCGCAACTAAAACTAACTAGTACGATTCCCATACATAAGATCAACATGTTAATGCATCTCAATGATTCACAGATCATATACAAATATGTAGCTCCAAAAGCAAAGATCTAGAAAAAACATCTGTTCTTCCTACTAACATGGATGCTTCTCTTGGCCAACATTCAAGATGATGAAAGACAAATTTGTTTGTGAAGTCTACAATTCCTCTTGCAAACGTAAGTGGTTTCACCAACAGCTGGAACCATGAGAATGAACGACACATGATGGAGGAACATCCACTGCAATATGATTTGGTCTTCTCTTGATCACACCGTGAGACTATTTTCGGAATACAAACTTTAACTTAGGGAAAATGATGCCCATTGTATAATCAGACCAAAGCAATGAAGCACCTAGTGTTGGCCAAGAATAGTACAAGACTACTTTTCTGAAGTCCATGAAGTGACTATCCAATCTTTGTGTCTATTTTCAAATGGCACTACATGCAGTGACTATACTATTCTCTTGTGCAGTTCAACCAAAATTGCGGACACTTTGTTCGTTTGCCAAATAGCAACGGGCAGACATCTCTGTCTGCACAAATATCAAGTAGCTAGTAAACATATATGTTCGCAGTGATGGAAGAGGTGAAATCGATAAAACCGAAATTGAGCATCCAATCATTGAATCATGTCCTGCACCTCCAATGTAGGTCCACCCTGCCAATAAATTCACATGCAAACCACTAGTTTTACTATCTAATGAAAGTACAAAAGAGTAGCAAGATAGTAGCAAACCATGTACCTTCGTAATGAACAGCTCATAGTGCCACAATTGGATATAAAGGTTTGGAAAAAAACATGCTCCTAATGTTGAACCAGTTGGACTTTTGTGCAGCTCCACTAAAATCGAGCATCCCTGTTTGCATAGATATTGAAAGTGTGATTACTATAAAAGTGGCACTAGTTGAAGCACAGAATCACAAATATAAGCATTCCAATTTCTTAATGGGAAAAGGTAGCAAGACTGTTTCTAACCACCTGTTTGAAGGAATAAATAAAGCAACAATGGTGATGTCGGAAGGCATACATAGTTTTTTCTGAAAAACTGAGCCATTCCTGACCTTTCCTCTTCTTTTAAGCAAATTTTGTGCAGTTCTACTAAAATAAAATGCCATCACCGCCTTGACAATTTAGTGACACTGTACAAAAGGAAATGACTTAACATTACATCATGATGTCGAGTATGTAGTAGACAGGCATTAGAGACAAACGTACAGACCTCCTCCGATAACATAATGAACATTAATTTTAACAAAGGTGTGACTAGCTTTACCGGGATAATTTGAGTGAACTCTACACCCTCTGTTCCTTAATATAAGATGTTTTCACGGTTCAATTTAAAGTACCCAAACGTCTAGTATTTAGAAAAACAGGTAGTAGTTTTCTTGAGCACATATCTGGGAAAGCTTGCCACACTTTATTTATATCCATACGCTAATGCAACACCAGTCGAATACTACAAATATACACTAATCCAGTGGCTAGTGCAACAGTAGAGTAGTTAGTATTATTACAGGGTACAGTACAATGGTTTTACTGAACAGATTTCAATAAACTCTAGCACTGGAAGGTTTCTATAAGAATTAACAATACAAAATGTAAAGGTAACAAGTTTCAGCATTGGTATACTAGCTGTGCATGAGCATTAAACCAAATACAGAAGTCTGAAGGTAACTAGCATTACTAACTAATGACAGTATAAAATTTTTGCAAACCATGTACCTCCAAGGTAAATATCATTTCGAACTCGGGGGGACCTTAAAAATTGCTATCCCAATCTTGATAATCGATCAAACATAAAAACTTGATCGAACGAATCAAGAGAACAGCCGGAGGAGGAGGTGCCCACTCTTGACCTTTCCTCTTGTCTTCATAATTGTCTATGCAGTTTAACCAAAATAAAATGACATCAGCGCCTTGGCATTTTGGTGACACTGTACAAAAAAAATTAACTTATCTCATGAAAGTGAGGTATGTAATCTATAAGCATTAACAGTGCAAAAATCTGAAGGTAGTAACAAGTTTCATCGTTGGTATACTGGCTGTGCAACAACATTAGAATGCCTTAGCTGAAAAATCTTTAATACATCCACAATCAACAGCTAACCCTGAAATGATCCAGTGACATTAAATGGCGCTGCTTAAATTTATCTGTGGCATTAGACTGAGAGCGGCATTAGTTAAATGTGGCATCACTTTAGCAGTAGCATTGCTTGACTTGATTGTTGGCGTTATACTAACAAAGAAAAAAAGTGGCAATAAGAGCATGGGAGGCCCATTCGGACGGCATGCGCAAGACGATGTACCTCCACGGACGCAGAGTGGTGAGGGAGGTATGGTTGCCCAGTGCAACAAATATCCAGCAGCATATGTGGATTACGTCCCATTTTTGTTCTCTTTAGCCACCTTTTTCCCATGTGAGGACAACAAACCGATCGACCTGTCATTCTTTATTGCGTTGTCATGCCTTTCTACCCTTCTTCAACCAAGAGACACGAGACTCGTTCCTTAGCTACTGATTTTCCCCTTTTCAACCTAGATGCGGGTTCGATGCCTACTCTCTTGGACAGTATAGTCTCCCTTCCTTTCTGTAACACCCCGGAAGTAACTTTCCATATTTGTAACTCCAACTCTTGCCATTTTCGGCATTGATATATGATTTTCCCTCCGTGGTTGGGTTTTCTTCTTTTTGCATTTTGTCCATGTCATGCATTTTATTTTATGTCATCATGTGCATCGCATTTGCATACGTGTTCGCCTCATGATTCCGAGCATTTTTCCGTTGTCCGTTTTGCAATCCGCACTCCTATCTCCCCGGCGGTCCCTTTTACGTTTTTCGTGTGCGGGTATTAAACCTTCTCGAAATGGACCGAGGTTTGTCTAGTGGCCTTGGTATAACACCGGAGACCACCGGTCAAGTTTGGTCATTTGGAGCTCGTTTGGTACTCCAGCGGTTAACCGCACTCTCGCAAAGGCCTCTTTTAAGTTGCAGCCCAACACCCCTTCAAAACAGCCCAATAACCCATCTAAGTCACTCCCATGCTCTCCGTCGTTCGATCACGATCGTGTGGGCGAAAACTACACCTCATTTGGACTCTCCTAGCTCCCTCTATGCCTATTTAAACACCTCCCCCGAAAATCCCGGATCATTCCACCCCTAACCCTAGCAGTTTTCCTCCTCGCGCCGCCGGACGCGTCCGTCCGCGCCGGACACGTCCGCCGGCCACGTCGCCCGGACCAATCCCGCGCGGACACGTCATCGCCGCCGCCGCCTCAGCCAACCGTGTCGCGCCACGTCACGCCGCCCGCTCCCACGCGCCAGCAGTTCGGTGAAACCATCGCCGAACCGCTTGCCGGCCGCCGCCGCCCGCCGCCGCTGGCGCGCCCGCCCGCCCGCCCGCCCGCTCCCTCGGCGAGCTCCCCGCCGCGCCTCCCGCCGCCGCTCCTCCGGCGCCCGCTCGGCCGCCCCTCGCCGCCCGCGAGATCTCGCCCGCCCGCCGCCTTCGCGCAAGCCTTTCTCTCATGCCGCCGTCCGGCCCTCCGCCGCCCTCGCTGGATCACCGGCGCCCTCGCCCGTCGCCCGGCCCGCGCCCGGCCGCCAGCGCCGCCACCGCCCGTCGGCCCGATCCGGCCTCGGTTTCCGCGCGAGCCGTTGACCTCTTCTCCCTCTCTTTTCTCTAAGTCCTAAATCTTTTGTTATTTCATGCATTTTTCAACATGCTATATCTTCGCATCCGTAGATCCATTTTTCGCGTATAATATGTCAAAATGTTTGTCTCGAAGAGTAGATCATTTCATTCCATTGCATCATTTTCATTTGAGCTCATCTTGATTCCCGAAATGCTGTTGGAAGAGTGCTATGTGCTGATAGTTTCTGATTTTTATCAGAAGTTGCACTTTTGTTATTTTTGCTATGATTAATATGTGCACCCAATGGATTTGAGTCCTACATGTGTTTTGTAAAATGCCATGCCATCTTTCCAGGGGTATATGCCATGTATTTTTGTGATCTATGTGGTGACTAGCACAAGCATGCAAAGTAGGTGTCCTAATGTTGCTGATTTCAGCCCTGTTTTAGCTGATTTTGATGCCATGTTTGCTTGATGATACCGAGAGATCTATGCATATTTTGAGATACTTCAGTAAGGGTGTTTTGTAAAGCATGACTTGCTCTATCCATCCATGCCTTTGTTTGCAATTATGGGATGCCATAGCTTGAGTCAATCGAGCTCTACTTTTGCTATCAAATGTTTTCCTGGCAGATTGTATACGTGTTATTCAATTTTGCCTAGCTTGTTGTGGTTGATCCATATATGCTATGTAATTGTTCTTGCCATGTATGTCTTCTATGTCATGTCTTCTTGATGTATGTATGCTTAGTTTATCATTTGAGGCTCTGTAGTGAGTGCATTGAGCTTGTTAACATGCCATCTTGTTATCAGTTTTTGACATGCCATGTTGCTGAATCTGTTAACGAGACTTTCAATATTGACATGAGTGTTACTATATTTTCTAGTCCTTTTTGGCTTATGGTCAGTAAGGGACTTTTGTTCTAGGCTTTGAGTAGATTCATGCCATGCCATGTTTTGCTATTTTAAGGTCCTGTAGCATATAGTTTTGATGCTCTGAACATTGCAACCTGTTACTGTTTTTGCCATGTCCAGCCTGATTATTATTGCTCTTTTGCCATGCTTGTTTGAACCTGTTATGATGTGAACTAGCCGTAGCTCAGTGCTCATCTTTTGTCGAGCATCATGTGTAGATCACTGCCATGTGCTTTGTTGTTACGTTTGGGTGCAGTAGCGTAATTATTTGTTGCTTGCTAAGTGGCATCATGCTGTTAATGGCAGATTTGCGCCATTCTTGTTTTGCTTGCCATTTGCAAAACCGTGCATCCGTTTCGGTGATCTTTATATCGATTTCAACGAAATCATCTCATCTTTCAGTGGCATGCTTGGTTTGCCAAGTTGATGCCTGGTTCATCATTTTCCTTCCGGGCGCATATAAGCATTGCATATCTCATCATGCATATCATGCCATGTTTTGCATCATGTTGATTGTGCATTGCACCGTGATTTATTGTGGTTCCTTTGTTTGTTTTGTTGCTTTGGGTAGAGTCGGAGACGAGTACGTGAACGAGGAGCCTGTTGAGAACGTTTTCGAGGATCAAGCTTTCGACAACTCGAGAACATTGCGAGCAAGATGACCATACCCTCGAAATCACTTCTATCTTTGCTATGCTAGTTGCTCGCTCTTTTGCTATGCCTATGCTGCGATGCCTACCACTTGCTATATCATGCCACCCATATTGCCATGTCAGCCCTAACCATCCTTTCCTAGCAAACCGTTGATTGGCTATGTTACCGCTTTGCTCAGCCCTCTTATAGCGTTGCTAGTTGCGGTGAAGTGAGTTTGTTCCTTGTTGGAACATGGAGATGTTGTTCATCTTTGGAACATGTTTACTTGTTGGGGATATCACAATATATATATATATCTGCTATAATTAATACATCTATATACTTGGTAAAGGGTGGAAGGCTCGGCCTTATGCAGTGTTTTGTTCCACTCTTGCCACCCTAGTTTCCGTCATACGGTGTTATGTTCCTTGATTTTGCGTTCCTTACGGTTGGGTGATTTATGGGACCCCTTGACAGTTCGCTTTGAATAAGACTCGTCCGCAAGGCCCAACTTTGGTTTTACCATTTGCCACCTAAGCCTTTTCCCCGGGTTTTGCGAGCCCGAGGGTCATCTTTAGTTTAACCCCGGACGGTGCTCCTTGAGTGCTGGCCCGAACCGGCAGACTGCATGGGCCACCTCGGGGCAACTCGAGGCTGGTTTTACTCGTGGGCTGACCTATCCGGTGTGCCACGAGAACGAGATATGTGCAGCTCCTATCGGGATTTGTCGGCACAATCGGGTGGCTTTGCTGGTCTTGTTTTATTCTGTCGAAATGTCTTGTAGTCCGGGATTCCGAGATTGATCGGGTCTTCTCGGTAGAAGGAATAATCCTTCGTTGACCGTGAGAGCTTATAATGGGCTAAGTTGGGACACCCTGCAGGTAATATCTTTCAAAGCCGTGCCCGCGGTTATGAGGCAGATGGGAATTTGTTAATGTCGGTTGTAGAAAACCTAAAGTTGACCTCAAATAAAATACACATCAACGCGTGTGTAACCGTGATGGTCTCTTCTCGGCGAGTCCGGAAGTGAACACGATGTTGGAGTTATGTCGGCGTAAGTAGTTCAGGATCACTTCTTGATCACTACTAGTTTCACGACCGTGCTTTGCTCCTCTTCTCGCTCTCTTTTGCGAAGTAGCCACCATATATGCTAGGCGCTTGCTGCAGCTCCACTTTACTACTCTATCCTTCCTATTAGCTTAAATAGTCTTGATCTCGGGGTGTGAGATTGCTGAGTCCCGTGACTCACGAGATACTTCAAAACAGTTGCGAGGTTCGATGAGGCGGTGCGGGTGATTCCACCGAGCTCAAGTGGGAGTTCGACGAGGAACGTGGTCGTTACTATGTGTCGTTTCCAGATGATCGAGAGTGGTGCCCAGTTGGGACGATTCGGGATCTGTGTTAGCATTTGGGGTATCTTCTTTCATTTTGGTTCCGTAGTCGGACCTTGAGTGTACTCTGAATGATGTATGTTTAATTATGTCTTGTGTGAAGTGGCATTGTAAGCCAACTATGTATCTTTCCTTAATTATTACATGGGTTGTGTGAAGATTACCTCACTTGCGACATTGCTTTCAATGCGGTTATGCCTCTAAGTCGTGCCTCGACACGTGGGAGATATAGCCGCATCGGGGCGTTATAAGTTGGTAATCGAGCCTTCCCGACTTAGGAGCCCCTACTTGATTGTTTGTTGGCGTTGTTGAGTCTAGAATGGAAAATGTTTTGAGTCTTAGGATTATATATATCGGAGAGTAGGATTCTTTTACTCCTCGGTCCCTTCGTAAGCTCTGTGAGGTATCCCGACGTAGAGTTTTGACTCTTCTCTCCTCAAATTTCACTAAAATTTTTTTAGGATCACGTGGGTATCTTGGAATCGTTCGATGGTTTTGTGGCGAGAACATTGTTCTTGGTGCCTCGACATTTAGGGGTTGTGGCGGTGTCCCGGGAGTTGAGCTCCGAGGTGTTGTCGTCACAATTTTATCGTTGCGATTCTGGAATACGAGTTTTGCCGACATCGAAATCTCTTTTGTGCAGTTGTTGGTGAGATAACCTGATAGCCCGATCTTTGTGGCGAGTCGGGAGTATTGCCATGACTTGCATAACGGATGTTTTTGAAGGTCGAGGTACCACGATTTCGAGGATTTCTTGGTTATGTGTTGACGGATGGATCTGGTGGATCTAGGTATTGTTAGTTTGGGTGATATATTTTGTGTCCCTGTATCCCCAACACCAGATTGCATAACCAGAAAGTTTCGGAGTTTATAGGTGGGAATTCTAGTAGCTTACGGGATATTCTTTCCGATGGATGTATGATTTGAGATTGGGGTTCAACGTCTAGTGGTCCGCCCATTCACGGTCGATTCTGATGGTCGCGAGGCGTCTTAAAGAATCCTTGGCTATGCTGATTCGGGGCGTCTTGTTAGTCATTCGTGACGTCCGCTATACGTCGTGTCCGTGTGGGCCCCACCACGAACATTTTGGGCGAAATCTCTATCATGTGTTTGTTCCGGCTCATTCTAGCAGCCAACCTTTTGTTTTCAGTTGTGATATTCGAATTGTTTCTCAGTCAGATGTTATTTCCTTATCTTTTTATAAGTGGCTTCTCACTTTAATGGATGTGTGATGATTAACTTTGGAATTCATTCGTTCATTCTTGTTCGAATGTTTATTGTGAAGACTATATGTTGCAATTTCTATCCGTTGATTCTACTTATCATTTGTCTATCAAAGGACTAACGGATGTCACCCTCTTGAGATGGCTCCGCCAACGCGTCTCGAATCCGGATCGCAATGATGGGGATCGATCGAATCCTCCACCTCCACCTCCACCTCCGCCTCCGGAGGCACGGCAAGCTATTATGGCAGCCACCAATGCCAATGCTCGAGATGATTTTGCAGCTCTTGCAAGAACGTACTCGAGGGCAAGGCAATCAAGGCAATCAAGGCAATCAAGGTCAAGGCAACCATCAGCCACACTTTGCTACTCTCGATCGGTTCCTCGCTAATCGGCCAAGTCTTTCGGTTTACGTGTTGAGGCAATGAGGCGGCGACGATTGGTTAGTGGACATCTGCAAGCACTTTGACTGTAGCAATGTCGGACACGAGGACTTTGTCAAGTTTGCATCGTTTCAACTCAAGGATCAAGCTCTTTGAGTGGTACCAGACAATACAAAGATTCGAGAGGAGGTCGTGTCATTACAGGATGAGTTCGCCGTGATTTCGAGCTCATCACATTCGAAGAGTGTTGTTGAGAGCAAGCGTGAGGAGTTCCGCAATCTCAAGCAGGGCAACATGTCATCTATCAATACAATATCCAGTTCGAAGCTTGCTCGTTTTGCTAAGCAAGGCGTGCACGATGAAAGGAGTATGATCTATCGATTCGGAGGTGGTGCGAGAGAAGATCTGCAATTACCTCTTGTGCTGTTTGAGCGGATAAGTATGATGATTTCTACAACATGGCTCAAGCAAGAAGCGGCACAGCTCAAATCGAGGCTTCTAAGAAGAGAATCGGGGATGCAGTTCAGTCCTCCTCGTCCTCTCAAGTGGCAGCCAAACAGCGGAAGTTTTACCTGCCCCTCCTCCGTTCCGTCGGCCTTACCCTTGAAGAACTCAGGTGGCGTGGATCTTCCCACCCACCCAACCCAAGCTATCGAACAAGTCTAATTCTCAAGCTCCAAGGTCAAGTGCTCCTTACCACCGTCCGCTCTCGAGGTCACTTGCAACAAGTGTCGTGAAGAAGGGTCACTATGTGAACAAGTGCTTCAACCAGAGGCGCCTTCCGCCTCCTCCTCCTGTGAAATCTTCCAGCAATGCAGTGGTCAAGCATAATCCAAAGTTTGCCAAGGTCAATATGATGAATGCAGCTCAGGCAGAGGATTCTTCAGATGTGCTAATGGGTAATCTTCTTGTTAATGATATTCCTGCAAAAGTTCTTTTTGACACTGGTGCATCGCATTGTTTCATGTCGAGACCGTTTTTTGCCAAGCATGATTTCACTTCGGAATTTCTGGCTAAACCTCTAGCAATTGTTTCCCCGGGCAAGCATATGAGTTCTAGCCTGGTGGTTCCCAATGTCGGTATCAAGATGGGCGATTATAGATTTCTTTCTAAACCAGTGGTTCTTGGTGACTCGGATATTGATCTTATTCTCGGAATGGACTGGCTTTATCAAGACAAAGCTCGGCTTGATTGTGCTGCCGGGAAATTCAATTGACTCATTCTTCTAATGATGTGATCATTTATGCCTCCGTGATGAAACCATTGGTTGTTTTCTCTCAATGAGAAGGGCGAATTGAATGCCATCTCTCAATTCGATCGTTTGTGAGTACCAAGATGTCTTTCGAGAAGAGCTTCGGGTATGCCTCCTCATCGGCCAGATTGAGTTCGTTATCGATCTTGAGCACGGCATGAACCCGCTTGCAAGCGTCCATACAAGCTTGGACCTGATGAGCTGAAGGAATTGAAGAAGCAGCTCGATGAACAAGAGCGTCTGGTTTGATCGGACCGAGTTCATCTCCTTGGGGTTGTGGTGTTCTTTTGTCCGAAGAAGGATGGCACGGACCGACTTTGTGTCGATTACCGTCCATTGAATAAGAAGACAATCAAGAACAAGTATCCACTTCCCAACATCAATGAGCTTTTCGAGCAACTCAAAGGTGCTACAGATGTTCTCTAAGCTTGACCTTCGTATGGGTTATCATCAGATTCGCATTCGTGAACAAGATATTCCCAAGACAGCATTCAGAACAAGCTTTGGTTCTTATGAATATACTGTCATGTCTTTCGGCCTCGTCAATGCTCCTCCAACTTTCTCTCGGATGATGAACTTCATATTCAATCCCTACACCAATGAATTCGTCTTGGTCTATCTTGATGATATTTTGGTCTTCTCCAAGAATAAGAAGGATCATGCCAAACATTTGCGATTGGTGCTAGACAAGCTCAGAGAGTATCAATTCTATGCCAAGTTCTCCAAATGTGAATTCTGGCTTGATGAAGTGCTTTATCTTGGTCATATCATCTCTGCCAAGGGCATCGCTGTTGATCCCGAGAAGGTGTCCGCAATTGTGAATTGGGAACCTCCTCAGAATGTCAAGCAGCTCCATGATTTTCTTGGTCTTGCAAGCTATTGCGAAGATTCGTTGAGAACTTCTCCAAGATTGCAAAGCCTCTTTCCAACCTTCTCGAAGCAGGTGAAGTATGTCGGTCTCCCGAGTGTGGCGTTGCTTTCAATACCCTCAAAGAGAAACTCGTCACAGCTCTGTCTTGACTCCTCTGATGAATCCAAGCCATATGAAGTTTTACGTGATGCTTCTCTTCAAGGTCTCGGTCTGTGTTAATGCAAGAGAAAAGAGTTGTGGCTTATACCTCTCGCCATTGAAGCCCAACGAGAAGAACTACCCCACTCATGATCTTGAGTTGGCGGCGATTGTCCATGCATTGATTACGTGGAGACATCTCTTGTTGGGAAGGAAAGTGGACATTTTCACGGATCACAAGAGTCTCAAGTACATCTTCACTCAGCCCAACCTCAACCTCGAGGCGGACTCGATGGGTGAAATGATTCAAGAGTACAACCCAAGTATTGAGTATACTCCGGCAAAGCCAATGTCATTGCAGATGCTTTGAGCAGAAAGCTTCTCGCAGCAGTCTAATCCTCAAGCCCTTTCACCGGATCTCTGTGAATCTTTCCATAAGCTGAATCTTCAAGTTGTTCCTCAAGGCTTTCTTGCCAACCTCATAGTCTCTCCTACTTTGGAAGATCAGATTCGTGAGGCTCAACTTCGGATACCATGGTGAAGAAAGTGAAGCGTGGTATCGACAAGGGCATTTCAAGTACAAGTGCTTCGCGTTGATGACAAAGACACTCTGTTCTTTGAGGACGGATTGTGGTTCCTAAGGGTGATCTGAGAAATGTCATTATGAGCGAGGCTCACAATTCGCTTCTATCCATTCATCCCGGAAATGCGAAGATGTACCATGACCTCAAGCAGTCATATTGGTGGACTCGAATGAAGCGAGAATTGCTCAATTCGTGAATGAGTGTGATGTCTGCGAGAAGAGTGAAAGCAGAACACCAAAGACCAGCTGGTCTCCTTCAACCTCTTGCTATTCCTGAATGGAAGTTTGATCATATTGAAATGGACTTAGTGGATCGGCTTTCCAAAGTCCAAGCGTGGAAATGATGCTATCTTCGTTGTCATTGACAAGCTTACTAAAGTGGCTCATTTTCTTCCTATCAAAGAATCCATCACTGCAGCTCGGTTGGCGAGCTATACACCTCGAGATTGTCTCCTTGCACGGCATTCCACAAGTGATCTCTTGGACCGTGGCAGCATCTTTACCTCCAAGTTAAGGATTCTTTTCGAAGGCCATGGGCACCAACATTCGTTTCAGCACAGCTTTCCATCCTCAAACAAGTGGCCAAGTTGAGCGAGTTAATCAAATCCTTGAAGATATGCTCGGGGCTTGTGTCATTTCTTTCGGTATGAAGTGGGAAGATTGTCTTCCTTATGCCGAGTTCTCTTACAACAACAGCTTCCAAGCGAGTTGGGCAAGGCCCCATTCGAATTCTCTATGGCGAAAAGTGCGTACTCCTCTCATTTGGTGCGAGACAGGTGAGCGCCAACTTCTTGGCAATGACTTGATCACGTATGTAAGAAATGTGCAAGGTCATTCGTGAGAATCTCAAGGCAGCATAATCGCGCGGAAGAGCTATTATGATGATAAGCACCGTGATGTGACTTTTGAAATCGGAGACCATGTCTACCTCGCGTCTCTCAATGAAAGGCACTCGTCGCCGGTATCAAAGGAAGCTTGCCCCTAGATCGTGGGTCCTTTCAAGATCATTGGGAAAAGAGGCGATCTCGCCTATCAACGAGCTTCCATCCAACTTTGCAAATGTGCACGATGTGTTTCACGTGTCACAGCCGCAAGTGCTTCAAGACTCTGAACGCACTATCAACTTCAAGAGATTGACCTTCAAGAAGATCTCTCTTATCATGAGCACCCGTTGCTATTCTTGAAGAAACCGGCGCAAGACTCGCAACAAGTCAATCAAATTCCTGAAAGTGAAGTGGTCACACCATTCCGACCGAGAAGCTACACGGGGCGCGAGGATCACCTCCGTTCGAGTATCCGGAGTTCTTTCAGGTCCTAGATCTCGGGCGAGATCCTCTTGTAGTGGTGGAGTGTTGTAACACCCGGAAGTAACTTTCCATATTTGTAACTCCAACTCTTGCCATTTTCGGCATTGATATATGATTTTCCCTCCGTGGTTGGGTTTTCTTCTTTTTGCATTTTGTCCATGTCATGCATTTTATTTTATGTCATCATGTGCATCGCATTTGCATACGTGTTCGTCTCATGATTCCGAGCATTTTTCCCGTTGTCCGTTTTGCAATCCGGCACTCCTATCTCCCCCGGCGGTCCCTTTTACGTTTTTCCGTGTGCGGGTATTAAACCTTCTCGAAATGGACCGAGGTTTGTCTAGTGGCCTTGGTATAACACCGGAGACCACCGGTCAAGTTTGGTCATTTGGAGCTCGTTTGGTACTCAGCAGTTAACCGCACTCTCATGAAGGCCTCTTTTAAGTTGCAGCCCAACACCCCTTCAAAACAGCCCAATAACCCATCTAAGTCACTCCCATGCTCTCCGTCGTTCGATCACGATCGTGTGGTAAAACTACACCTCATTTGGACTCTCCTAGCTCCCTCTATGCCTATTTAAACACCTCCCCAAAATCCGGATCATTCCACCCCTAACCCTAGCAGTTTTCCTCCTGCGCGCCGACGCGTCCGTCCGCCGCCGGACACGTCCGCCCGCCCGTCGCCGGACCAATCCAGCGGACCGTCGCCGCCGCCGCCGCCTCAGCCAACCGTGTCGCGCCACGTCACCGCCGCCCGCTCCCGCGCCGCCGCCCGCGGCCGGTGAAACCCATCGCGCCCGCCCGCCCGTCGCCGCCGCCGCCGCCGCCCGCGCCGCCCGCCCGCCCCGCTCCCTCGGCGAGCTCCCCGCCGGCGCCTCCGCCGCCTCCCTCCGCGCCCGCTCCGGCCGCCCCTCGCCGCCCGCGGAAAGCGCCCGCCCGCCCCCGCCGCGCCGGATCTCGCCGGCCCGCCGCCCGCCGCCAGCCGCCTCCTCGCGCGCCGCGTCCGGCCCGCTCCGGCCGCCCTCGCCGAGATCCGCCGCCGCGGCGCCTCGCCCGATCGCCCGGCCGCGCCCGCCGCCCGCGCCGCCACCGCCCGTCGGCCCGATCCGGCCTCGGTTTCCGCGCGAGCCGTTGACCTCTTCTCCCTCTCTTTTCTCTAAGTCCTAAATCTTTTGTTATTTCGTGCATTTTTCAACATGCTATATCTTCGCATCCGTAGATCCATTTTTCGCGTATAATATGTCAAAATGTTCGCCTCGAAGAGTAGATCATTTCATTCCATTGCATAATTTTCATTTGAGCTCATCTTGATGCCCGAAATGCTGTTGGAAGAGTGCTATGTGCTGATAGTTTCTGATTTTTATCAGAAGTTGCACTTTTGTTATTTTTGCTATGATTAATATGTGCACCCAATGGATTTGAGTCCTACATGTGTTTTGTAAAATGCCATGCCATCTTTCCAGGGGTATATGCCATGTATTTTTGTGATCTATGTGGTGACTAGCACAAGCATGCAAAGTAGGTGCCCTAATGTTGCTGATTTCAGCCCTGTTTTAGCTGATTTTGATGCCATGTTTGCTTGATGATACCGAGAGATCTATGCATATTTTGAGATACTTCAGTAAGGGTGTTTTGTAAAGCATGACTTGCTCTATCCATCCATGCCTTTGTTTGCAATTATGGGATGCCATAGCTTGAGTCAATCGAGCTCTACTTTTGCTATCAAATGTTTCCTGGCAGATTGTATACGTGTTATTCAATTTTGCCTAGCTTGTTGTGGTTGATCCATATATGCTATGTAATTGTTCTTGCCATGTATGTCTTCTATGTCATGTCTTCTTGATGTATGTATGCTTAGTTTATCATTTGAGGCTCTGTAGTGAGTGCATTGAGCTTGTTAACATGCCATCTCGTTATCAGTTTTGACATGCCATGTTGCTGAATCTGTTAACGAGACTTTCAATATTGACATGAGTGTTACTATATTTTCTAGTCC
The DNA here is from genome assembly GCA_021605205.1 of Aegilops longissima. NCBI lineage: Eukaryota > Viridiplantae > Streptophyta > Magnoliopsida > Poales > Poaceae > Aegilops > Aegilops longissima. The sequence continues at coordinate 312,026,228 of CM038682.1, forward strand.
TTTTTGGCTTATGGTCAGTAAGGGACTTTTGTTCTAGGCTTTGAGTATATTCATGCCATGCCATGTTTTGCTATTTTAAGGTCCTGTAGCATGTAGTTTTGATGCTCTGAACATTGCAACCTGTTACTGTTTTTGCCATGTCCAGCCTGATTATTATTGCTCTTTTGCCATGCTTGTTTGAACCTGTTATGATGTGAACTAGCCGTAGCTCAGTGCTCATCTTTTGTCGAGCATCATGTGTAGATCACTGCCATGTGCTTTGTTGTTATGTTTGGGTGCAGTAGCATAATTATTTGTTGCTTGCTAAGTGGCATCATGCTGTTAATGGCAGATTTGCGCCATTCTTGTTTTGCTTGCCATTTGCAAAACCGTGCATCCGTTTCCGGTGATCTTTATATCGATTTCAACCGAAATCATCTCATCTTTCCAGTGGCATGCTTGGTTTTCCAAGTTGATGCCTGGTTCATCATTTTCCTTCCGGAGCGCACATAAGCATTGCATATCTCATCATGCATATCATGCCATGTTTTGCATCATGTTGATTGTGCATTGCACCGTGATTTATTGTGGTTCCTTTGTTTGTTTTGTTGCTTTGGGTAGAGTCGGGAGACGAGTGCGTGAACGAGGAGCCTGTTGAGAACGTTTTGAGGATCAAGCTTTCGACAACTCGAGAACATTGCGAGCAAGATGACCATACCCTCGAAATCACTTCTATCTTTGCTATGCTAGTTGCTCGCACTTTTGCTATGCCTATGCTGCGATGCCTACCACTTGCTATATCATGCCACCCATATTGCCATGTCAGCCCTAACCATCCTTTCCTAGCAAACCGTTGATTGGCTATGTTACCGCTTTGCTCAGCCCTCTTATAGCGTTGCTAGTTGCAGGTGAAGCTGAGGTTGTTCCTTGTTGGAACATGGAGATGTTGTTCCTCTTTGGAACATGTTTACTTGTTGGGGATATCACAATATATATATATCTGCTATAATTAATACATCTATATACTTGGTAAAGGGTGGAAGGCTCGGCCTTATGCACAGTGTTTTGTTCCACTCTTGCCACCCTAGTTTCCGTCATACGGTGTTATGTTCCTTGATTTTGCGTTCCTTACGGTTGGGTGATTTATGGGACCCCCTTGACAGTTCGCTTTGAATAAGACTCGTCCAGCAAGGCCCAACTTTGGTTTTACCATTTGCCACCTAAGCCTTTTCCCCGGTTTTCGCGAGCCGAGGGTCATCTTTATTTTAACCCCCCGGACGGTGCTCCTTGAGTGCTGGCCCGAACCGAGCAGATCTGGGGGCCACCTCGGGGCAACTCGAGGCTGGTTTTACTCGTGGGCTGACCTATCCGGTGTGCCACGAGAACGAGATATGTGCAGCTCCTATCGGGATTTGTCGGCACAGTCGGGTGGCTTTGCTGGTCTTGTTTTATTCTTTGTCGAAATGTCTTGTAGTCCGGGATTCGAGATTGATCGGGTCTTCCGGTAGAAGGAATAATCCTTCGTTGACCGTGAGAGCTTATAATGGGCTAAGTTGGGACACCCTGCAGGTAATATCTTTCGAAAGCCGTGCCCGCGGTTATGAGGCAGATGGGAATTTGTTAATGTCCGGTTGTAGAAAACCTAAAGTTGACCTCAAATAAAATACACATCAACGCGTGTGTAACCGTGATGGTCTCTTCTCGGCGAGTCCGGAAGTGAACACGATGTTGGAGTTATGTCGGCGTAAGTAGTTCAGGATCACTTCTTGGTCACTACTAGTTTCACGACCGTGCTTTGCTCCTCTTCTCGCTCTCTTTTGCGAAGTAGCCACCATATATGCTAGACGCTTGCTGCAGCTCCACTTTACTACTCTATCCTTCCTATTAGCTTAAATAGTCTTGATCTCGCGGGTGTGAGATTGCTGAGTCCCGTGACTCACGAGATACTTCAAAACAGTTGCGAGGTTCCGATGAGGCGGTCAGGTGATTCCACCGAGCTCAAGTGGGAGTTCGGCGAGGCGTGGTCGTTACTATGTGTCGTTTCCAGATGATCAGTAGTGGTGCCCAGTTGGGACGATTCGGGGATCTGTGTTAGCATTTGGGGTATCTTCTTTCATTTTGGTTCCGTAGTCGGACCTTGAGTGTACTCTGAATGATGTATGTTTAATTATGTACTGTGTGAAGTGGCGACTGTAAGCCAACTATGTATCTTTCCCTTAATTATTACATGGGTTGTGTGAAGATTACCTCACTTGCGACATTGCTTTCAATGCGGTTATGCCTCTAAGTCGTGCCTCGACACGTGGGAGATATAGCCGCATCGGGGGCGTTACACTTTCCTTATTCAACCCAAACATGCATTAGTCTGCATGAAGTAGGGTTTCCTTTAATAGTGCAAATTATGGTTTTAAATGCGTGGCCAGCAGAGCGAGAGGATAGCAAATTGGGAAGATGGTGGAGTGGAAAAAGATCCATATGCAACGACGTGCGGATGGGGCAATAGAACAAGGGTATGGTTGAAAAGAGGTAGCATACACGAGGGTCGGCGGGAAGTGGCTTCGCTCGTGGTCGTCGTCCTCCGCACACACTCTGATGCGAGCTTGGGGACGGAGGCCATCCAGCCTTGGCGCTAGGTCTGAGAGCACGGCCTTATCGTCGGTCGTGACCTCGCTCGCCGACAGACGAGTGCGTGAATGCTGCCGTCGTTTTTCTTCCCGGCGGATCTGTGACCACCGTGAGGAGGAGAGAGGGCCGTCTTTTTAGATCTGGAGAGAGGGTGGTAGTGTGAGAAGCAAGTGGGCAGCCCTTGGCAAAAAGCGCTGAAGCTCCAGCCTATATATCTTCTTTATACTACTAGTACTGGAGGTGGAGTAGTGGTAGAGTAGTTTATATTTTCTCTGTGTACAATACCAGTTAGTCGTGTTTCAAAACTGAACGACACACCATTAAAAAATAAAGGTCGATAACTAATGCGGCACCTCGGGCCAACGCGGCCAGATCGCATTTTGCATGAGAAATTACACACCATGTTTAGTTGACATGTGGTCCCGTTCCACATATCAGTGAGACGACGGCGAGTAGTAGGAGTATTTCCGAACCGGCGTGTAGGCCGGGCGCTTTCGTGAACCGTGGCAAGCGGCAACCGTCCACCGACTCTTCGCCTTTCCCTCTCGATTTGGAACTGCTGTCGACGCTCTTCCTCTCCTCCTCCATTTTCCTTCAGCCCTTCACCCTTTCTTCTGCCATTGTTCGATCGTCTTCTCCATGGAGGGAACAGGACAGAAACGACCCCGTTATTCTTGCCCCGGTCTAAAAGATGACGTGGTGGAGGAACTCATTTATCGGTGCGACGTCATCACCTTGGCTAGCATGGCAGGTTCGTTCATGCCCATTCTCGACTCAACTAATAACATCATTACAAGGAACCCAAGAGTCAAGGAGCGGTTTGATCTCCCCTATCTTCTTTGCCGTGACCCTGATGACTGGCGCCGTCACGACGGAGGCCTCGCCCTGTGCAAGTTGATGCCGCTTGATAATGATATGTATGATGTTAAGATGCCATCGCTTGAGGGCAAGGCTTGGGAAGGCGCAAATGGAGATTGGGTTGTTTACATTGGGTCCAACTGCGAGTGGGAACTTGTGAATGTGTACACTCGTGACCGGGTTCCACTTCCAAAATCTCAGCAGACTGCCCGGAGGTTGAGCACACGGTATTATACATGCGTTCAAATACAATCATGGTGACTGTCTTCTACGGAAGATAGCAATTTCTTGAGTCCCCAACCGCTCTTGGAATTACAACAACTATGAAGTTGTTGCTATCTTCGACAAGCTTGTTTCCGTCCTCAGTGGTTTGACTGGATGGATATTGCTCAAAATCAGTTTACGTACGCGGATGAGTCTTGTGATGCAATTCAATACGAAGGCCTTGTGTTTGCTGCCACCACTCGTGGCACTGTTTTTGCATGGCATCCTCGTTGTTTCGGTACGTTTGTCTTCCACCATAATTATAATTGTTTCATCCACATGCATGCGGGTTAGAAGTTTCCCTTTAGTGCATAGTATCTTAGATTAGTATCATAGGTGGTCTCATTTATTGCCATGCATGACACATAGTAGCATCACATTTATTATGTTACGGTATCTACCTATGTTACTATAACCATCTCTTTCTTCCTTAATTGCCTGCCACATAAGCATGTTTGCGAGTCCCAAGTGCATGATACTACTTATGTTACCCCCACTATGACCAGCCTTACTAATTAACCTTCTTCTTGTGTTTCCAAGGTCCTGTGAACATTCCACCACCTATACTTGAATATTTTTATAACCAAGGGGGAGATGATGATGGTGATGATCACGAGCATGAGGATGAGCAGCGCCCATATACTATTTGGCGCCTGGCAACTAACTTCGATGGATCACCTCTTCTCGTGTGTATACAGCCCACTGATGATGTTACTGCTAAGGAAGCAGGTGTAGTCTCCCATGGTCGCACTCTCCGGACGTATTCCAACACCCGTTGCATGGTATTCGGGATGGATACTAGTGTGCTAGCGCCAACTCCTTCTCCCCGGTACAGAATTGATAGTCTTGGAAAACTTCGCTCTTCCTTGGACAAAACTATCCAATGATGGTGAAAGGCAATCCATCTGCTGTTGACACAACGTTACTACCATTTACGAGAAGCAACTGTGTCTATACCTCGGACATTTGGGTGGTTCCCTAACACGGTATCGATATAGTAGGCCGCTTCACTGGATGATCAGTCTGCGTTGGTCTCGGATCGACAATGGATGGCCCGTCCCAGAGAATCACTTGTGGTTCAAATCAAGCGTTTCAACGCCGAGGAATGGTTGAGTTGAAGTTCATTTCATTGCTTGTTATTTGTTGTGTGGTGAAAACTTTAGTATTTATAATGTATCCTTGTTGTCGATGTGGGTTGATGACCTGTTGTATGTAATAAAATGATATGTCTGTGATAAACTTACTAAATTTATGAATGGCTTTGAGTTGCTACGTGAGTGAGTGGTGCGACGAGGCAAAAAAATATTTTTTGAATACATAATTGTACGTGCATTGCAACAGGTTATCGGATGAGGCCAATCAACAATAGTAGTACACTATTTGTACTAGCTTCACATGCTTCGCGTGTCGTGCGGGTGTTTTTACTGTAGCCATATTGTACTACGTAACCAGCACCTCGAATCCTCGATACTAGTAGTACTATATAGTAGTAGTAGGAGTAGTAGGGTGGCATGGGTCAGAACAAGCATTCACGTCCAGGAGTACGGCACACGCCACCAGCACAACTTCCATCTGACACCATATTTCTTGGAGTCCGTACTAGAGCAATCTCTTCAACCTCATCGTTTCTCTAACTCAGCCATCATGGCGAGGCGAGGTGGAGGTTTGCCGATAGTCGGTTTCCTTAACCGCGGTCCCACTTGTAAGGCCAACTGCAACGCACGACCCCAAACGGACCTCCGTTTTGCACGAACTCCAACGATAATTTTGACTAGAAAAGCAAGACCAAAGAAAACAAGAACCACAAGAATACATTTTACTACTCATGTAAGTTGGATTAGTGCCTTCTCGATGCATTCATTGTTGATCTGCGGAGGCTCGATCTTGCGTGCTTCTTTCTTCTTCGAGTGTAAAGAAGTAGACGTTGCTTCCTCGCATCTAGTCTCATGTCTAGCCTCTATTCTAGTACTCCCCCCGGTCCATTTTTCTCTGCGTCTAAGTAGCAACACGCATACCAAGTAGGAGTATCAACAAGTGCACTAATCTCATCTATAGCCTTTGTGCTAGCTAAAAGTGATAGAACATCTACTAAATTGCGCTCTATCAATATATGGATGTACTCTTCTTCCCAATACAAAAACTTGCATCCATTCTACTCCCTCCGTTGCACAATACATGCCTTCTATTTGTCAAAATATATATGTATCTAGACATGTTTTAGTATATAGGTACATCCATTTTTGGACAAATGGAAGTCAAGTATTTTGGAACAGAGGGAGTACACAATAAATTTTTTAAGTTAGCACAACTAGTCTAATCCGAGAGCACAACCGAAGATTTGGTCGGGTTCTTCCTCCTTTTGCCAACACGTGGGACATCCAAAGATCCAGGTCGTGTCATGAAAGAAAATAGAGTGGTAGTTGAAGCCACGAGATGTGCATCTTAGGTTAAACTGTAAATAGAATCTTACTACTCTTGAGTAACTCCAAAAGCGGCCACCAAGATCTTTCTTGATTTGTTTTCATCACCAAAGACGTCGAGGTGAAAGATGTGCAGGTTCGATGGGTCCGCTTGCGTTTTCACCGACATGTGGGACCGCATGTGAGCAAATAGACGATGGGCTCCAGCGTCCATTGGCTGGCTGAGAAGAGAGATACAGGAGTCTTGAGCACGGACTGCAGGAAATTTGTTCTACGTACCTCGATATAGGCTCGATATAGTGGGGTGGCATGGGCCATAACTAGCATTCACGTCTAGCAGTACGACACACGCCACCCACACGAGTCCCATTCGACACCAATTTTCTTGGAGTCCGTGCTACAGCCATCTCTTCTCCCTCCTGTTTTCTCAGCCATCGTGCGGTGGGCGGGATGGGGGTTTGTCGATAGTCGGTTTGCTCAACTACGGTCCCACTTGTAAGTGAAAATGCAACACCGCACGCATTCCCGCTTGAGCGGCATGCCGGACCAACCGTGTGGGGGTGAGACGCGAACACGACAGGCTTTTCCTTTTGAACTCGTAACTTGTAAAATTTGGTTCTGTTCCATGGCGCGATCGATAGAGTAATGAGAAGTTTGGTTCTGGCGCCGTTCATGCATGAAGTACGTACGAAAATTATGAAGTTGATGCGAAAGGTAAGATAATTACTGTAGTATCATATACTACTACATGGATTTGACGGAAAGATAAAAATACATACGGATCCATCAACGACATCCTCACGCCCTAGTGCGTCGGGTCACCAACCGACGTGTGAGGAGCAGCGGCGTTGGCGGCGAGCTCAACGTGCTTCCGAGCAGGTGCCGTCAAGGTTGCCCTCGCGGTCCAAGAAGGCCAGCGTCCTATCGTCCTCCTCTTGCATGCGCCAGACGTGGGTGATTATGTCGATGGTGTCTTGCTGCACCAGCGCTGCGCGAGAGCGCGACCTCGAGTGGACATTCTCCGCCGACGGCGAAGGCGATCTCGAGGGCCACCAGTGCGTCGAAGAGGTTGTCACCATAGTATTTATTTACAGAGGGAGTAGTACATTTTTTGTGACATGCATTACTAGATATTGCTAGTCAAATACTAAAATCCAGATGGACGTGGTAGTACTCCTAAATCCAGACGGTGGTGCTACTAGTACTAGTAGTAGTACTACCAATGTAGTACTCCTAGGAGTACTAGCACTGTACTACCCGTTGGTCAAATTATTACGTGCTGCTCCTCACAGTGAAGTGACAAGACCCTACGCCGGAGATGACACCTAAGTATAGGCACCGTGTTCGGCATACCATAGTCAGCCTCACCGTCTGCAATCACTATCATCATGGCAGTAGAGCTAGCCTGCTTACAACTAGCCCTGTTCGACATAATTTCCCGTGCGTAGATGCCCGTGCATTGCATGAACACCAAGATTGGGGTGGACGGCTCCGCAGCGCCATCGCCCAGATTTTTCCACGGCCTTCTAGATGTGGTGGGGAGGAGATAAGGCTGATTGTGAGAGACAAGGAGTTGTTTGTAAATAGGGAACAAGTGCGGGCATCTTTCTGCAAAAATGGAGAAGCTTGGTTTGTATGCGCCAGATCTAGATCCGACGGCTATTGGTGAAAGATGGGAGGCACAACATCATCACCAACTCAGGACCTGTTTGATTCGCAGGATTTTGAAAACACAGGAATAGGACACGGCAATATTACAAGTTTCAAACTGATATTACAAATGTTAGGAGTAATGCTGCACCTAGGAAGAGGGAATTACTAGGAAGTTTACGTAAGAACTTTCGTTACTTTAGGTGGATGCAGCGTTATCGAACAAACTAAAATCCACCGCCCTGACAAGTCACTAATGGGCAAATAAGTTTTCGAGTCTCCGCCACTTGATGTTTCAAAAAAATTCAGCTTCATGAGACTTTGTCATTTAGGCTTAGATGCTTGCGGTGATCAGACGCCATTCATTGTTGCGCCAGAGAACGCCAAACCTCATTACCTTGAGCACACTTGCCTCGTAACAAAGAACATGGCCAATTTAATCTCGGATGTGCTGCCTCGGTAGTCGATCAAATCAATTTCTATAAGATGGAGATCAAGGCATTCGATGAGATTGTTATAGTGCAGCACATTTTTCACTTTCGGGTCTTTTTTTATCTGCAAAAGAAGATAACATATTAGAGCAGCTGGCTGCATAAGATTGCCATGTCATCAAGAGGTACCAATATCATTCACTCATACGATAGGGTTGGCTGGCTAGTGATATTTTTTCACTCTCTCTCTCCCTCTCTCTCTCTATCTATCTTTCTGTTTCCTCTCATTTAACTAGGAGCACGTGAAGAGCTTGGGCATTTGTTGCCTTCCACTATGTGGCCGATGCCATATTTCGCAAAAGTATGCCACATAATACGCATCGATGTCAAATCAAAAGATTTTGGCACCGCTCTCGCGATGTGAGAGAGTTGGCACCGCTGTGCACACAGACCCACATGTATAAACAAATCAATCAAACCAACTACACCAGCCTCTCACTCTCCCAAACAAGTGTTTTTTATTGCCTCGGTCCTCTCTCTCTCCCACGCAGTGTTTTTCATTGCGTGAGTTAATTTGGCACCGGAGCAAAGTAGGTGATCCAGATTGGGGCACCAGGTGAGCAATGGAGGGGCATCGATGCCAAATGCATCACAAGTGAATTTGGCACGTGTTTTGGCCTACATAGCCCACTTTTGTACTCCCTCCGTCCCAAAATTCTTGTCTTAAATTTGTCTAAATACGGATGTATCTAGTTACATTTTAGTGTTAGATACATCCATATCTAATCAAATGTAAGACAAGAATTTTGGGACGGAGGGAATACTACCTCGTATTTAGTATAAAATTTTGACCATAGATTTACCTAAGAAAATGACAATGCATGTCACTAAAATTTACACCATTTGAAATTATGTTCAAATACGAATCCAACGATATAGTTCTTAGTGACATGCATTAACATTTTGTTAGTTAGATCTATGGTCAATTTTTGATACTAGTACAAAATTGGAAGAGTAAACCAGGACGGAGGTAGTACTTGCCCTTAGGGTAACCATAGAGTTACTGGAGTAGTCTAAGTTACTTTCCACTATGACTAGCCTAGGCTACTATAGTAGTACAGCATAAAAATGATGCAGGTGATCACGTGAGAAAAAATACTAAAAACATTTCTTTCGGTGCAGTGCGTAGATGTAGTTTTGAACACTACACTTGTCATCGTAATTTGGGAAAATTACGAAAAAATTGAGCTACGTTGTGATTACCATTTACTAATAGGAAAGAAGTTTCACCTCGATGAGTAGCTTCTCCGTGCATGGAAAGCATGTAAGGAATCCAACAACTTGATCCAGATTGGGGCCGATAGATTTTAGTGCTAAGATCTTCACCGTATGCGCATGGACCTGGGTCAAGCTTGTGGGAATCATTTTCTAGAAGGCGGTCGAAAATACATCAAGAAGAAATTTAAAAATGTGAATTTCAAGAAGACGGAGAAGAAGATGATTGATGTACCTGAACGATTACGGATCCAATAAAGAGTTCGGAGAATTTGGCAGACGAGTACACCAACGCTGTCAATTTCGGCGCGTCAATGACCCTGATTTTTGTTGGACCTTCTAGATCAAATACAAGCAATATCTCAAGGAAAGGCGCATTCTCAATGACCATAACATGGAACAGCTGGAGTGATCTCTTCCCAATTGATGTCTTGTTGCGGGGCCAGCAAGACACATAAATCCATCTGAGATTCATCGAGGCGATGTGGAGGCTAATGAACCCATGGATCTACTCAAGACGAAGGTACTCGAGCGCAGTACAGCTGCGGAGCAGGTGCTCCATAGCCTTCTTCGAGATGACAACGTCGAAGAGGTCGAGATGCTTGAGTTGAGGGAGAAGAAGGGCGGGCGCGGCATTAATCTGGGGAAGATAGCAGGAGCTGAAGCTGGCGCGACGCAGCGTTGGCATGAGGCGGAGCGCGGACGGCGGCAGAGAGCGACATCGTCCAGCTTCAAAGTTGAGCTCTTCGAGCTGATCTAGGGCGGGGGATAAGAACCACTCGTCGAACTTGGGTTGGACCTTGCAGTTGGTACTGAACATGCGGATGTCAAGGCGTCTGGCTGGCCTAGGGTGCGATGAAAGGATCTTGAAGACTGCGGCCATGCGTTTACAATCCCCGTCGCAGAGGCAGCTGTCGACGGTGAGGTTGAGGGGGACACAGCGCCAGAGGGGGCGCCACCGCCGGGAGAGCAGGGCGGTCCGCACGGCAGATATGGTTGGGAGGAGGCCGATGATGACGAGCAGCATGTCGTCGGGGAGGCTGCTGATGAAGTCCAGGCTCGCCGGATGCGGTTTTGGCTCGAGCCGCCTCCGCTTGTTGGCTGCCTCGCCGTCCATCTCAACCGGCGGCGACGTCGGTGTACACGTGTGCTGGTGTGTGTTGTGTCTTGGGTGTGCTTGAGTCGTCCTTCATGCATGCCGCCGCCAGCGGGTGAATTGTGTCGAAAAGTCGTCCTTCAGCAGCAAAGAAATTTGCCCTCTAGTTTACTTATTTTCACCCACCGCCACATGGGCCAACACACCAAGATACAGAACACGAGCTGACAACGCAGCATGTGGATTGGTTGACCGGTCAACTAATCAATATACGGAGCTATACGCTGACACAGTGAGTGTATAATCCATCGGTATAGAGAGTTCGAGTGAGAGGGGAGGCCCATGAGATATAGCAGAGAGAGAGAAAGAGCTACTCCCTCCGTTCGATAATGTAGTTACAACATTTTTTTAAGTCAAACTTTTGAAACTTTGACCAAGTTTATAAAGAAATTACTTATATCTGCAATATCAAAGATAAATGATAGTATGAAGTAAGTACATGTTGTGATGAATCTAATGATCGTTCTAGATGTAAATGTTTTTCTCCACATATACCTGGTCAAATTTTTCTGAGGTTTGACTTTTCAAAACATCCATATGCTTATGGACGTGACAGAGTCCCTAACGAGAGAGAGAGAGAGAGAGAGAGAGAGAGAGAGAGAGAGAGAGAGAGAGAAGTGTGTGTGTGTGTGTGAAAGAGACATGGACAACACACGATGAAAGTGGAGAAAAGGCGTGCATGTCTTATGCAAACATATCACACATGCATCTTCGACAACGGAGGCAAGGTGAGGAGATAGTGTGTGGTTGTTTGGAACCGAGAGAGGAAGACCCTAGCACGTGGCCAAGAGGGGTCGACAAACAAGGAGAGAGGTCGAGAGAGACGTCGGAGAAAATGCAGACATGGGGAGGAGAGTGTGTATGTTTGTCATAGAGATCCCTCTGGAGATCGTGATGGGACTACATGGGTGGGAGATCAAGTGACAAGGTGTGTGCGTGATAGAAGATGCCCGAGAGATATCGAGATAGGCGTATGGATGGAAGGAGACAATCGTGTGTTCTCGATGGCTAGTAAGAGATAATCATACTTAGGAGGGGGGAGTGCTTGCGCCTATGGCCTGTTTGGATACTCTAACCCGCTTAGAGGTTAGAGTTAGATTCTAACCCTGAACTAACTCTAAGTAAAGAGGTGTTTGGATGGCAGGGTTAGATGGAGCGCGGAAACGGCGAGGCACCTTCACGCTGTGGTGCGAGAGAGAGGGAGGGAGGAGAGGACGAGAAGCTTCAAGGAAGTGGGGAGGATCTGCTGCGGGAGAGCGAGAGAAAAAGTGTTTATTAGTGGTCCCGAGAAGAACTAACCCAAATAAGCACCTCTTGGATGGGTTAGTTTTTTGGATGGGTTAGATGCATCTAACCTAAACTAACCCTCCTATTTGGATCTTTTGGGTTAGATGACTCCAAACTAACCCAAACTAACTCTAACCCATGGATCCAAACAGAGCCGATGATGGAGTGAGGATTATGGTACTTAGGGGTGCGTGTCACATGGAGAGAGAAAAAGGGGTGGAGAGTGTTGGATCGCGGCGAGACATGTGTATGTGTGAACCAGGGAGATATAAGGCCAGTTTGCTTGCGTCGTGAGCATCTTTTGCGTGGCACAGGGGTTGTGGCTGGATTTCATGCACGCTTGTTTGGTTGCTACCTCTGTGAAAAGAAAGCCCTTTGGGCTGGGTTCCTGCACTTTAATTAGCCTGGCTGAACTCCGGACACTGCAAGTAGCCTCGCCCAAGCGACCAATTTGAACGCTGGCCGTGCACAGGTCGTGCGACCACGAGGCTAACAACAACATGGATGGATATTAGCATTAAATAATTGATGCATGGATTGATTGATGGGCGTTGATGCTTTGCTGGCCTGGCATGAACCAAACGCTTCAAGACCACACAAGCCTGGCGAGCAAAAATATTTTACATCTCACGTCCACACCAGCAAGACCGCCATCAAGGCATGAGGGTCAGTCACGAACCAAACTGACCAATAAAGTTTGAGAGAGATTGAGGAGCCCGATAAGGCTGAGTGGTGCGTCGATATAGCTGAGAGGGGAAAGAGATATTCCATCCGCTCGATAATGCAGTGCATGTAAATTTTTTAGAAGTCAAACTTTGGAAACTTTGATCAGGTTTACGCAAATGTTATTTATATCTACAATACCAAAGATACATCATACAAAACTACATCTCATGGTGAATCTAATGGTATATGTTAGCCGTACTAGATGTAATTCTTTTTCTCCACGTACATGGTCAAACTTTGTGATGTTTGACTTTTCAATAAATCTATGTGCTATGGACGGAGGAGAGTGCCTCAGTCGAGACAGATCAAGTGCGTGTGAAGGAGAATGAGTAAGTGTGCAAAAAGAGTATGTGTGTGAAAGAGAAAGTGACAACAAACGATAAATTAGAGAGAGTGTGTGTTTTTTCGTTTCTTATGTGAACATATCACGCATGCATCTCCGAGATGGAAAAGCGAGGAGGAGATACGAAGATAGCTAGTGTGTGATTGTTTGCAGCGGAGAGAGACACCCCTGTAGCACATGTCCAATAGAGGTCTGGCCAACAAGGAAAAAAGGTCGAGAGGGACACATGGATGGCATGGGCGCATGGGGAGGGAGAGAGGTGTGTTTGTGATAGAGATCCCTCGAGATCGTGAGGGACTATATGGGTGGGAGATCGAGGGAGTGTGTGCGCGATAGAAAGATGCCCCGAGAGAAATCGAGATAGACCATGCACATGTTTGTGATGGAGACTAAGATTAGCTAGTCATATACATATAGGGGGGACTGCGTGTGCCTACAATTGAGTGAGAGACCATCATACTCGGCTAGCTGGGCATGAGATTGTGTGTGTGTGTGCGTGTGAGATGGAGAGAGAACGAGAGAGAGATAGAGTTTTAGATTGGCCTATCGAGTGCGAGTGAGATATGCATGTGTATGTGTGACCCAGGTGGATGGAGAGTTTGAGAGAGGGGGGAGAGCTCCGACATAGTGGTGCGTGAGAGAGTTACGGGCAAAGAGCGAAGGAATTTGTGTGCGTACGATGAGTGCACCCAAGATATCTAGCTTGGACTAGCTAGAGTATCATACATAGTGTCTGAGAGAGACCTATAGATGGTGTATATATGAATGCGAACTAGAAAGACCCCCCCACACACACACAGAGAGAGAGAGAGAGAGAGAGAGAGAGAGAGAGAGAGAGAGAGAGAGAGAGAGGGAGGGAGAGGACCAACAAGGTTTTGTGTCGGATCGTGCAAATGAATTGAAGATTGTCGGCGAGAGAGAGTGAGAGAGAGAGAGACATGAGTCCGGAGAGGGGAGGTCGCGTTTTATGCATCAAAGACTGATATAAACCATGTTTCGATATAAACTTGCATTCAAATATTTAAATTGGAGAACATGTTGTCTGCAATCCACACATGAACGGATATATGCGTATATCAAACAAGTTCATTAATTTGACTTTCAACATGTTCATGGAGTACTATAACACTGTACAACATGCTACTCGATTGAGGTGTTCAATTTTGGATTTAGTTCACTATTTTGACCTACTGAATGAGCTAGTTCATTGAATCGAGATATTTCATTTTGGGTTTGATTCGCGTTTTTGAGTGGGTCAACTATTTGTCATATAGTAAATCGCTAGCAACGAGCATGTAAAAACACATTATTCCCGAGCATCATCTCTCCATCTAAAAAAGAAGTGGCAAGCTAATATTTCAAATTTTGATTCTAATCGACTTGGTAAGGTAGACGTGGATGCTCGTTCTCCCAAAATTTGGATGAACCGTTAAACATCCTCTCTGCTCGGTGGAATTCGCCCGAGCAAATAAATGGGAGACGCGAAATTACCATCCTATGTGGGACACGCATCAATTGGCCGTTGTACATCGAGGGTAGGTTCAGAACTTCATCCAAGCGCCTTCTCCTCGGCTGAAATGACATGTGCGAATAATTTATAAACCATGTTCGCAAAACACGCTCTCCTACTTGAAATAGCTCGCGCCACTATTTCAAAACACGCTCTCCTCGCCCGAAATCGCTCGCGCCCACTATAGTTCAAAACACGCCCTCCTCGCCTGAAATCGCTCCCGCCCACTATTTGGGGAGAAGCAAAGTTACTCTACTATCCCGACCCCTCAGTACACAGACCCAAGCCGAGAAGCCTATAGGCAAGGGTAGAACTGTAACTCCCCTCACATTTCGCACAAATCGTCCGTAAGACATGGTTCCACTCCTCCCAATTCCCCCCGCCCGCCCCATTCATACCTCGTGGGCGCCAAATCACCTTCTCCCGGAAGCTCCCTTCTCCCGAGCCATGAAACCTCAGCCCCACCTCCATGGCGCCCCACCGCACCAATTTCACAACCGCCCTCCTCCCTAATGCCGGAGACGCTGTCCAATTGTCGCCGTGCACCTTTGGGCCGCGTGCCTCTTACTCTGTCTTCTTGGTGTTGCCTCGGCGACGGCCGCGTGAACTGCATCGAGCCGATTCACCCCGCCGTTGTTCACGGGCCGGGCGGCTCCAACTTCGATCCGTCCGAGTCTGGCGCTGCTTCAGCGTAGCCGTCGACCGTGGCGACATCGCTCTTTCCTCCGCCGGTCGCCACCGCAACCAAGGCGGCCTCACCGACTCGGCAGCCGGACCTGCCTACTTCACCATGCCGCCAGATAGGTCGCACCTCATCTGAAATCACTTTATTTAGGCGTCAGTTGTCTGAATTTTTATTCTGGGACAATCAATTCCCAATGGGAAGCAGCACCCCTCGAGGCGGCGGAGCTCCTAGGCTGCCGGTTGGCTGGTGTCTAACGTAAGGGTGCGGGGCCGCAAGTTTGCCGCGGAAGCAGCGCTTAGATGGCTATCTTTTAGAGTTGCATGGGTTGAAGGTACTGCCGCCGCCGGATCTGGATGACGGGGAGTCTTTGTGGATTGGCCCGGGGGCGGCGCAACCACGGCAGTGCGGTGGGGTGGGGAGCGGGGTTTTGGCCGGGGCCACGGACAGCGGAGGCAGGCTGCTCTGCCGTTGGTCGCTGGCTCTTCGGGGAAGATTCCGAACAGTGTCAGCCGGGAGGCACAAGACGGCCATCAAGCCATCCGGCGTAGATCGGATAGTACCAAAATAAAATAAAATCGTGTGACCCCAATTTAGTCTTGATCAATGACGTGTGACCACTCTCGTACCTTCTGTTTATCTCTTAGTGTATTTCTTCGGATCAAAGAGATATGTCGTTCTTAACATTATGTGTTATCTGCATCTTCAGACACACCGTCTTCCGACTCACCGCGGCTGCTCCAACAAGGGAAGCATACACCAGAAGGGAGCTACAGTCCCCACTCAGCAGTTCCTCAGATCGAATCGCGTGTTCGACATGGACAGCCACAACAACTGCGGGGCCATCGGCAAGTCAACACATGATGCTCACTCCTATGGATGGCAGCCAGATAGGTTGTACCCTCATCTCACTTGTGTGCAACATTTATGGCTTTGTTATTCATTTAAGCACGGAAAATAGATCATCACATTTGACTGTATGTTCATGCTGATCTCTTACGGGTCTTGTTCAGGAGTTCACGTTGTTCCATAGTTCAGCTAAGATACTTGTTCTTTAGGTAACGTTGTTCCATAGTTATCATCCATCAACCAATGCTATCCCACAGGCTGGTGATTATAGTATTATACCACTTCTAGTATTACCTATGTTGTTCTTTAATACTTTTGTGTGCCATCTAGTTAATCTCGAGTACAAACGATACATATTCTGTAGCTTTCATCTGTGTTCTCCTTTTAGTTTATGAGACCTGTTGCTGCTAGTTAATCCTAGTCCTACTATTTATGTCGTCTCCTATAGGCACATTACTAAATTGTAGTGCTTCTCTGGTTGCCCATTCATTCATTGTGTCAATGTTGCTTTCGTACTAACTTACCTGGCTGATGATAGCTGTGCCATATTGTGTTAATTTGGTGTAGGCTAGTTGCCCAAACGTTCGTTGTGTCAATGTTGTTTTCCTATTATCTGACTTGGCCAATGATAGCAATGCTAGTGTGTTAATTTTGTGCAGGCTGCTGAAGATAAGAAGACAAACTCGAAAACAAAGCAAGGCAACCCCATTGTTTCTTTCCAAAGAAATCTAGGCCAGGTAATATGGCAATAACTCATGATTAATCTGTTTGGTTCCCGTCCTAATTTATGTTATGATGCAGTGGTCGAGACACTCTCCACTATCAATAACACAAGCCTGCCAAAATCGCCATCTGAATCTGTTCAGTATCCTCTGTCTCGAATGCAACGGAATAAATGCATGTTTGTGAACCAATTAATGGCTGAAGCAATGATGAAAATGGTGGATGAATCAGAGGTGCAGAGTCGTGCGACACAACAACCGATCAATGTTTTCAGAGAAAGTGTAGCAAAGCAGAAAGAACTTGCCAACATGCTTATGGGCGCCATCTGTCTTTGAGGTTGCAGACAGTGACATTGTAGATGGTTAGGTTCTTCTCATTTATTTGCACCGCATCAATCTTTGACTGCCCAGTGGATGTAATTTCCTATAGTATATGCTGGATGTGCAACGTTATTCCGTGTATGCCGTACCTTTGCATGATCGGTTTTGGTCCTGTGCATAATTGCTCGTCGTAATGGGCTCAAATTATCTAATTTGGCCTAAAGACATGTACGAACTTTAGTGGGCCCATTAAGTTAATGGGCCGTTACTAGGCCGAAAGTTAATGGTCGGCCCTCTTACCTCCCGGGTCGTTAACAGGCCGACATCGAAGTAGGCAACAGGTGGCCCCAGTTTATTTCACGGGCCGTTAACAGGCCGTTACAAAGTTTGGGCTACATATGGCCCAACTATACTGTAGGCCTTTAGCAGGCCGAAAGAGACAACGGGCTTGTAGTGGACCTTGAAGACCAAGGGCCGCTAAGAGGCCGAAAGTCAGGTCGTATTGTAAATGGCCCAACTGTGTTGTGGGCCTTTAGCAGGCCGAAAGAGAAACCGGGCTGGTATTGGACCATGAAGGGCATGGGCCGTTAAAAGGCCAAAACTAAGGTCCGACTACAAATGGGCCAACTCATTTATGGTCCGTTAACAGCCGAAGGCACACAGGGCGGAATTGGCCCAACACTTAAATGGGTCGCTAAAAGGCCAAAACTCAGGTCCGACTACAAATGGCCCAACTGATTTATGGGCCGTCAACAGTGAAAAGTGACACCGGCCGTAAAATTGGCCCAACACTTAAATGGGCCGCTAAAAGGCGAAACTTAGGTCCGACAACAAATGGCCCATCAGATTTATGGGCCGTCAACAGGCTGAAAGACACACCGGGCCGTAAACTAGCCCAACATTTAAATGGGTCGCTAAAAGGCCGAAAGATGTACATCCTGAAAATTGGCCCATCCATAAATGGGCCGTTAACAGGCCGAAATCTCATCGGGCCGATATTGAGCCCAAATATATAATGGGTTGTTAACGGGCTCGAACTGACGATGGGCTGCAATGGTGTCAAATCTTTAACGGGCCGTTGACGGGTCGAATTGGCACATCTCGTATGGGCCGTGGGCTTAAATGGACCTGACACAAGTAGGCCTTATATGGGCTGGCCTGCTAATTTTTACTGGGTCGGTCTTTTCACAGGAATGGGCCTCTGTTGGGCCGTGCCATGTGTCGATGTGTCATAGGCACCTTCCGTCCAATGAGTGGATGACATCTGTCCCAATGATGAGCCGACACGTGTTTCCTCCAGGCAATGATGATTTTACACGTGGAAAATCCCCATTGGTCGGGGCTGTTAACGGGTTATCGGATCCAAAATCCGACCCGATAGCTTAACGGCGTTCCGTTACGGTGGATGCCATGTGTCGGTCACCCTTGATGAAAGCACTTCTGTGACGCGCGATTTATCGTCATGGAAGTGGACACTTTCGTGATGATAATTTTGGTAATGTCATGGAACACTTCTACGACAGCACATGTATGACTATATTGATTCTGTCATAAATTTGTCAAGGATGTACATGCATGACAAAAAACGCGACCTACTGTGACAAACACGTATCATCATGGAAGTGTATTTTTTTTGTAGTGTATGGAGGGAAAGCTTTGGCGGGAAAATATTGAGGGGAAAGGGTTGCGCGATTTTTTTTTCAATGTCTAAGATGGGCAATGGTTGCACAGTATTCATCAGCCAAAATTAAAAAAAAATCATTTCAGCCTAACATAAGCCGAAGAGTGAAGCGGGATAGTATGGCGGGAGATATAGGCGGGAAGATACTGACATATGTAGATACAATGGGTCACGCACGTGGATAGATGAATCACCCTAGTTTACGATGACCACCTGGTCTTTCCTTACGACCGGAAAGCGACAAGCGATTAGGTGGCCGAGTTACACGAAGACCGCGGCCGTACTCCAATTCGTCTTCATGTGTGTGCGACTCCTGCGTAGGTGGTGGAGTCGGGAATCCTTGTTGCCAACCTGAAGCATAATTGTAGGTGTACGGTTGTGACTCCGCGGGGATAAAAGATGGGCCAATAACATCCCCTCCGAAGAACTCTGTAACTAATGATGTAACCGTGTCGCCATGATCATGTGATGCTCCCCGGGTGCCTGTGTTGAGGCCACGTTGGGTGTTCTCATCGTCCCAATTAACATCAGGTATGTCCTGCACATAGAAACATTGTAAGCAAACTATTAGAGGATAATATATGATATCATTGTAAATGCATTAAAATGTAAACATGACTACCGATCGATCCTCGCTTTGTCTTCAGTCGGCCATTGTATGTAGTACTGGTTTAAATCTGGTACACGAGTCTCCTCGGGCATGGAGATCCCTCGCGTGGAGAGATACGACTGAGATCCCTCACCTTGGGTGTATGCGTCATATCCCGTGTATGCATATGGGTTAGGGGAAAGAGTCTGCTCGGGCATCGAATCCAAGCCCGTGCCATGGTCTTGAGATGTCTGCCCCTGACGAAGTTGCACTGAAGAAGAGCGATGCAGTGGCAGAGATGAGTCATGGCGTAGCAATGTCGTTCTAGTACTCGGACCCTCCCCCCACTGCCCATGGCTCGTACGCGCCTCGCTCGGTCTGGATGACCGCGCCGCACTCGGTCTGGCTGACCTCGCTACCGGCATGTTGCACTCAGGTCTCCACCGGTCAACATGGGATGTCAAAAGGGATGGGTCCGAACGTAATTGGTCGTCGCATGATGTGAGCCTAGCAAAACCTTGTAGTCCATAAGTGTCAAGGTGAGCAAGGAAAGAATTGTGTATTGGCCATGTTTTGTGGTTCGAAGTCTGAAAGACTGATAATCATGCTTAGCATTGGGTTCAAAAATAGGTGGCAACGGTGGCCGGCGTCATGGGGCCCCTGCAAAAGCACTAACACTTCAGCCATAACCTTCACACAAACATACAAATATAAATTATGAGGAAGACACAAATACAAATGCAAATCAAAATTAACTTAAAAAATACAAAGAGATACAATTTATATTAATTATTTGAAGTTAACATCACGAGTACAATAATACAAAAAGATTCAATTTAAATTTAATTTTAATATAAGTACACATAGTAGAAATATAAATAGACATACCGAGTACAGATATATCAACATCATGCAGTGTTGTTGGCTCGATACGGGCATTCTCTGCGTGAATGTCCAGGACACCTGCAAATGCGGCATCGCCTTGGTTCTCCCATCTGGTTATGGTCCATGTCATTGCGATGACGCCTAGACCGACGTCGTCCCTTTGCGGTTCTCATCAAGTCGGTGTTCGGAACCCATTTCGGCCCATCTGGCCACAACATTTTGTACGTAGTTCATACCAATGCCCCAAGCCCAGAACTCACCGTTCCAAGTGTTGTACCGATTGTACATGTTGAAGTACGGCAATATGTATGGCTCGACACTGTTTTTTTGATCAGCAGCCGCCCGGAGCACATGACTGCAAGGGTATCCCTCAAGCTTGGGCTTGTTACAAGTGCACTCACAGGACGTTGGGCCGAGGGTGACAACTTGCTTTTTTGATCCTATGTGGTGACCCTTAACATAGTTGGCTCACACATTGACCTCCCACTTATTCCTAAGTGTGTCCACTTTCCTGCAGCCATGACTTTGGGACTTCTTTGCTTTCTCGTCCAGATGTCTTTGCATCTTCTCGGACCATGGCTTGTTCAATTCAACTTGTGCTTTGGCGACGGTGACCCTGTCTGCAAAGTATGACAGGGTCCGGTTCCAAGTTTCTTCAATTAGGGCTGTGATAGGCAGTGCTCGCACCCCTTTAAGAACACCGTTGTACACCTCTGACATGTTGCTGCTCATTATTCCATACCGAGCCCTAGGGTCGTGAGCCTGCGCCCACTTGTCCAAATGAGGGCAATTCTCGCTGATCCACTGGCTCAAATTTATGGGCGTCCTACGACCCCTCCGGTCTTCTCTCTGTGGCAAGGCCGCGCGGTCGATCTCACCATTGATACCTGCCCAGATCGCATTCATTTTGGCTTCAGGTTTTTGCATGCACATCCTCTTGAATAACTTGAACCAATCCTTGTTTTTGAATTTGGAGTAAAAGTTTGCTGCCAAATGCCTCATGCACCACCTTCCCTCCAGATCGGGCCAACCCTTCTCTTCTTCCGATGCCTTAATTATGTCAAGAGCGCTTAATAATCCAATGTTGCGATCAGAGATGATGCAAACACCTTCATGCTCTTTCACGACACCCATCTTCACGCAGCTCAGGAACCACAACCAGCCATCTTTGTTCTCGTTCTCGACCAGTGCATATGCAATAGGAAGAAGCTGATTATTTGCATCCGCTGCAATCGCCGCCAATAGTGTGCCCTTGTACTTTCCAGTGAGAAAGGTACCATCAACTAATAATACCGGGCGACAGTGCCTGAAGGCTTGTATAGTCTGGGCGAATGCCCAGAATAAGGGGTCCAGGATTAGCTCACCCGGGTTCATTGGGTTTGGACGTTCTCTCCGCCAAACTTGAGTCCCCCAATTAGCACTTGCTATCTAATGAAGCATTCCTGGGGCATAAGAATAGGCCTCCACATAGGTACCATACAAGTTCTTGAATATATTTTCCTTCGCACGCCTAGCCTTGTTGTAGCTGACAGGGAAGCCAATTTGATCTTCTACATCTTTTTGCAGAGCCCTAACACTAATGTTGAGACTCCCCTGCACAATCGTTTCCATCGTCTGTGCCACATATCTTGCTGTCACATTGCAGTGATTTGAAAGAGTCCCAGTTTGCTCACGGTATGCTCCACTATTTTTGTGATATGCCATGACCGACATACCCTGTGCTTCATCCTAGCGAGAACTCTTCTGGCGACCTTTCGCGTGTGGATGCATATGACCTTCAACTCTATTTTATCGATCGCTTCACTCTATCTTTGGCGGTGGATGCCGATTTGCATAGCTACCCATTGCTCGGTAAGCAGACTTCTTATCCGGGAAAACTTGCCCAACCTCCGTGCTCCCGCTCCTAGGCCGTAAGCGAGTGAAATTCATTGGTGATGCTCATATCCTGTAAAACCCAGGTTGCAGTGCCGCCGCGACCGCCCTCTGAGGAGGAACATCTTCTTCTTTGCTTGACTCCGAAGACGCAGAAGAACGATCATCATCATCTAGCGCCTCCGGCAATCCCTCCACGTGTTCGCTCATGTCAACTGCCGCAGACCAATATCATGTGTCATACACAGGCTGGTTGCCCGTCGGTTCCGATGGGCCGACGCTAGGGGATGATGTGATGGCCAACTCGACCTCACCACCCCTGCTATCGCATCCGCAACATCGGATCGAAATGAACTCCACATACACCATCGGCTGACCATACATTGAGTTATTCGGTTTCTTGCAAACCTCATGTACGACCCCATGATCGATCACCGTGACGGGCCGCAAACCCCAACGGGCAACTGTCCCATCATTTCCTCTCACAACGACGAAGGCCTCCATTGTCATTTTTTCCCTACATCCCTGGGCCAAACACCGCTCGGATGCACCTTCTAACTGTTGTGTAACCCACGTTGACCATATCTCTCACTACAACTGTAGTCGACTCGCAGAAGGACACATCCACCCCGGAAGGACCGTCGCGTAAGACGTTCCCATAGTACACTACTAAATTTTCCATAGCACCTAACCAACATACATGTTTACATTTCAAATAATTAGTAACTAAACATTTAGTAACGATGACAACATTTACATATCATACGACTAAAATAATAACCGTATTTTCGTTACAAATATTTGGTTTGTTTTTAGAATCATTTGCTTAGACTTTAAGGGGTTGTTTGGTTAACGGGTATTTAAAGTTCTATTTTTTCTCAAACTCGTCTACGAGCGTAACAAACTAAAACTCTGTTTGCTTTTCTCTAACTACCCCAAAAATATCCTAAACTGGTTCTCGTAACATGCAAAAACTGAGCTTTTGGAAAAACGACTATTAGTAAAAAAATGGTTTTCTACAAAATTTTCATACAACAGGTTATGACAAAACCGAGGGTAATTACTCGCTATCCAAACAACCACTAAACATAATAGTACGATAATAACATTTTAATATCATATGAGTAAAACATTTAATTTCTTCTGTCTTTATATAATGTTTTTCATATCATACGATAAAAATCATTTATTTACAAATAATAATATTTTGCAGCGGCATGCACATTATTCACAACAGTACATCAATATAAAAAAATATTAACAAAATTACGGCGTCATTTTATACCTTAGCTCCAATATGGATGTGCTTGCGAATGCAATTAAGCGTCCAAATAGTTCGAATAAATATCCATCACTAGTAATATATGAACGGAGTCAACCTATTATCACATGAACATCAATATTGCACACGGATTTTTCTTTCTGCTATCAAAAGTATGAAAATAGCACTTGCATGTATGTGGTCATCACCTCAAAAGGGACAGCGAAGATGGAAACACAACTTCTTCAATCACGTAATCTCCTCCTTGTTTGCTACTAAGATGAATTATTTTACCTAATTACATACATCATTAAGTACATTAGCACCTGATCTTAACATATTAAATTTAGATTATTGCGACATAATAAAGTAGACCTACTGTTTCCTAACCATAGACTTATTAATAAACATACCACATGCAATGAACAATTACAGTGCAATTTTTTCTTAATTACCGTATTAAGAGCTTCTCGCATGTCAATACTAATGGACGCAGCTAACATTGATACAACATCTTCAACCTACTCTTCTAAAAAAATAGTATAAATGTTGTATCTGTCGTCTGAAATTTTTCCTAACCTCTAAGCACTAACATCGCATAGCTAATGATGAGCTAAATGACTAACTAATTACCACCGTGCATGCACAAAAAAATCCATGTATTGCAAAGCTCATACCTTGATCTCCCCCTTCTCACTTCACTTTGCACGGCAAATCCTACTCAAGAAACTCCAAATGACTCCTCCAAGTGCTGAAATAATGCCTAAAACAACATATAATACACACTTAGGAACTAATCAAACAGAACAAAAACATCATGCATGCAAACGAAACCAACAAAAATGGATAGATCTTACCTTAATCTATCTTTTCTTTAACTTCACCATCTTCTAAAACCAACTCTAAATCGGCAAAAATCACGAGTGAAAGTGGCTACCAAGTATTTCCTTCTGTGTATTCTTGTAGACTCAGAGAGAGCAGAGAGGCAGTGAAGGCAACAAGAGATATTCGAGAGAGAGTGTATGCGCAGCTGCGGTTGTGCGTATATAAAGAAGAGGAGCACTGTACTGTCGGCAGAACGAGCTAGAACTCACCTACCGCAACCTCGGATTCCAGCATCACGATGTCTCATCACACGCAGCAACTACAACCCTCTTGGGTGTGCGGCAGGAAGCGGAAATCATGCAGGAAGGAATCTGATTCCAAATTACAAGGCATCGGTGTCACCTCCGCTACAGAAAGCCAAACAAAGCAGAAATCACGCTCTTGGGTGCTGTCACCTCAGCTACAGCAGCAATTTTCGAGAGCATGGGAATGAGCGCCATCTGCCACAGTGCCAATGTCGGCTAGCAGTGCCGCCAGCTGCGGTGTTGGCCTGGCCCGCACCTCGCCTTTCGTGCAGCTGCTTTTGGCGGCCTGCGAGCGACATGGGCAGCAACAGATGCCTCGCCCGGTGGCGGCATGGCCCACCAGGCCTGGCCCGTTACGTCCCGGCTGCTGCCGCTGTACCTAATCCGTTATACCCCGCGTGGCCGCCTCCTGCTGTGGCAACAGGTGCCATGTGTCGCCTGTCGCGCCTACCACCATGGCCCAGGGGGTCCTTTTTGTCAAATATATCCACGGGTAGTCCTTTTTGACAATTATGTTGGCCAGGGGGTCCTTTTGGACAGAAAATCCGTCCACGGACGCATCCGGACGGGCTCTCATTTTTCACTTATGATGTCCACATATCTCAAATCCGGACTCTCGAATCCATGCAAATCCATACACGTCGATCATAAAAAGCAATATCACACATAAATAACAAATGTTGGTACCGAGCATAAATAATGTTTACATGAAATTTATTTGAAGTGCACAACTTAAACATTAGCTCCTTAGTTTCCATTATGGGTCCACATGTACTCCACAAGATTATTAACTAGATGCGTGTGCACCTGATGATCTCGAAGATTTTGATGCATCTGTTCATAAGCTGAGGTGCGTCTTGATCGTTCGGCATTTCAATTTGTTCTCCAGGTGCTTCAAAATCATTGGTTTGGGCTACACCATCACTCTCATCCTCGACAATCATATTGTGCAAAATAAGACAACATGTCATCAACTACGATAAAGTTTCTGATCCCCACATCATTGCAGCGCTACGCAAAATTCCCCAGTGAGTTTGAAGCACACCAAATGCCCTCTCCACATCCTTCCTATCCGCTTCCTGCATTGTTGCAAAGTGGCTTTGTTTATTACTGCATGCAGTTTGGATATGATCTTCACAAACGCCGCCCACTGAGAATAGATACCATCGGCAAGATAGTATCCCATGTTGTAGTCTCGGTTGTTGACGGTGTAGTTGCACGGCGGTGATTCCCCATTGCAAAGCCTCCTGGACACCGGAGATCATTGAAACATGTTGATATCGTTGTGAGAACCCGGCATTCCAAAGAAAGCATGCCAAATCCATAAGTCATGTGATGCCACCGCTTCTAGTATGATGGTGGCCTCTCTGGTGTGACCTTGATACATTCCCCGCAAACCTTTGAGGCAGTTCTTACATTGCCAATGCATGCAATCAATTGATCCGAGCATTCCTGGAAACCCCCTTATCTCTCCAATAGCCAACTTCTCTATGTCCTGCGCATTTGGTTCTCTAAGATACTCAGGTCCAAACACCTTCACCACGGCACGGGCAAACTTGACACTAGTCTTCAGACACGTGCTCTCCCCCATCCAGACCATCTCACCAACGGCATTTGCAGCAATACCAAGTGCAAGCATCCTCAGAGCAGTCGTGCACTTCTGCTTGGCAAAGAAAGAGAGTTGTCCACAACCAAGGTTGGAAAAAGATGTAGGCATAAGCGAGGCAGTTGGCCATCGCCTAGTGCCTAGGCGGTGCCTAAGTGCCCTAGGCGCGGCCTAGGCGGTAATATAGTTTTTATTGGTAATGTATTTGTGATTATTATATGGGTGTTGATATCAGTTTAGGGCATATAAATAAGTTAATTACCATCTAGTGCCATCGAAATATAACCCGTTTGGCATATCGAGGCAAGATGTGGCATGATTTCTTGCTTGGGTAGGCAATTCCTTGCTTGCCCTGCCTAGACCTCCATTTATGTCCTAGGCGAGGCGTTTGGCCATTGCCTAGCGCCTAGGCGTGCCTAAGCGCCTCCTAGGCACTGCCTTTTCCAACAGAGTCCGCAACAATCCCTTATGAGCTTGAAGTAGTCCTTGTGTGCCTCCACTCCCTTCACAATGCGCAAAAACAATGGTTTTCGCAAGCGAAAATAGCGACGAAACCATGGATCATCCGGGAAAGTAGGATTGGGAGCAAAGTAGTCCATGTGCAGTAGCTTTTCTCCGGACATGCTATCCCAATTGATAACTCTCCTCCCTTTGATTGAGCCATTGGCATTGAGAATATGCTCCACTTGCCGGTCCATTTTCTCTTGCAGGCTCATGAGCATGATTATGTCCACTTCTTTGTTCAAATCCGAGGAATCGAAGAACTCATCTTGAATCATTTGATCAAGCTCTGCCAGTCCATACTCCTCGTCCGACGAAGCATCGAAATCCATCATTATCCTTAATAAAATCACAAAAATCCAGACTGACAATGTGTCGAACACATCAAGCACAAGGCAGAGCCAGGGAGTTGCCAAACATATCATAGTGGCGTCTGGGCCGGCGACGACGTCTCCCCCATGACGAGTACGGAAGAGAGGACTGCTCTGCCGGAGCTGGTAACATAGAGGCTAGGAACGGCTGCGGAGCACGCGCGACGACGGAGCTACAAGATGGACGGTGTGGAGAAGGAAGAAGAGAGGGGATAGAAAATGGATCCGGCAGGTCTTGGGGTGGATTTGGTGCAATTTGCGGTGGGGTCGGGCTGTCGGGTCCGACGTGGCGTGCGCGCCCAGGCGCCCCCATATCCGCCCCATATTTGCGATGGATATGAGGGGTGTCGGTCAGCCCGGGCATTTGAGGCACCCATCTGAGTCGAAATTTTCTTACTTTTGAGGCCTGCCCGAGCGTATGAGGCAGGTTTGAGGCGCCCAGCTGTAGGTGCTCTAATGGGATTATGTATGTAATAATGATCGATCGGTAGAGCATGGGTGGGCAGAGCTTCGAGGAAAAGTTTGCTTACTTTTGACAACTACCATTCTAATCAAATCGGACACCCTCGATCAATTTGCATTTCAAATTTGCATGTCCGATCACATAGCGTCCCGTCACAACCAAAAAGAGGCAAGTTGTTAGCAATACTGACACCGCAACATGTGATGGTGAACATGACGCGCTGACAAGAGAAGAAGTGGCACAGGAACATGGGTCGCACCCTCGGCCCAAGCGAAGACTTACCAGGCCGGCACGGCTCCACGTGATGATGAGTGGACCGTGTGAATGTTTAACGGCTATAAAGGAAGCAAATCGAGGATGGAATCGACATGCTGGAAGGACAGGCGGCTTCGGCTAAGAGGCAAGGATAGGATAGAGAGTGAGTGCCTGGTTTAAATTCCATCTTGTAATCTATGAATTCTGGTTGAAACTCCATGAATGAAGCTTGATCTAGTTCGAGTACTCACAATCTGGCTTCAGAGCCCTCTCAATCCTGGAGAAAAAATTTCCACCTCATCGCCATGCTACTCACTTCGCCAAGAGCCACCGCCAGGCCATCATCGAGAACATGTCGCCGACGACGAAGGCCGTGTACGAGTTCCTCAAGAGGATCTCACTGAGACTCTCGATCACCGATTCAAGCAGCAGGACGAGGGCCTTGTTCAAGCGGTGCCTACTCTGGTTGGGGACTTGATCGCCCACCTCGACGACCTCAAGCTCTCTACCAGTGTCGACATCGACGAGCTCCGCACCGGTATGGATGGGGCGCCGTCCACACCTCTTTCAGCGGGACGCGGTCACTCGACTGCCTTGTCGACATTGGCAGGCAGCACATGCAATGGCGCCGATCCACGAGCGGCATCGGCAAGTAAGGGGAAGGACACGCTACCGTACAAACCACCGCCAGCACGAGGTTTGCATCCTAAAAATTCTGCCACGCATGTGCATCATGCTGTGAAGTTGCTGTCAAAGACTGTTGATCATTTTGGATCAGGACCGTGCATCGAATTACCCCATTTTAATGGCTCAAATCCTAGGCTATGGCAGACCAGGTGTGAGGATTATTTCCATATGTGGGGAACAAATCGATCTCTGTGGGTGTAGTTTGCAACATCTATGTTTGAGGGCGCTACTGCTCGATGGCTGGAATCGATGCAATGGCGAGCGCCTTGATGCGGCTTGAACTACGTCGGTATTTACCCAAAGAGGAAGGGATGATGTAGCACAACTATAGTAGGTATTTCCCTCAGTGATGAGACCAAGGTTATCTAACCAGTAGGATAACCACGCAACACTATATAAACGGTATCTGCACACAAAGAACAAATACTTGCAACCCACGTAAAATAAGGGTTGTCAACCCCTCCCGGGTAAAAAGATAGATAAAATTGTAGTAGATTGGATAAATAGATCTCGCAGTAACGCGAGATAAAATATATAACAAAAAAATGCAGGAAGATATGTTTCGGCTTTTGGATTAATAATTCTGAAAATAAAAGCAAATAAAAATAGATGTCGAAGGCAAATATGATAAAGAAGAGACCCGGGGGGCGTAGATTTCACTAGTGGCTTCTCTCGAGAAAAATAGTGTAAAGTGGATAAACAAATTACTGTTGGGCAATTGATAGAACTTCAAATAATTATAACGATATCCAGGCAATGATGATTATATAGGCATCACGTCCAAGATTAGTAGACCGACTCCTTCCTGCATCTACTACTATTACTTCACACATCGACCGCTATCCAACATGCATCTAGTGTATTAAGTTCATGGAGAAACGGAGTACTGCAATAAGAATGATGACATGATGTAGACAAGATCTATTCATGTAGCAAAAGACCCCATCTTGTTGTCCTTCATAGCAATGATACATACATGTCATATTCCCTTCTGTCACTGGGACTGAGCTTCGTAAGATCGGACCCATAACAAAGCACCTCTTCCCATGGCAAGAAAAATTGATCTAGTCGGCCTAACTAAAACAAAGATTCGAAGAAGAAATACGAGGCTATAAGCAATCATGCATATAAGAGATCAAAGAATCTCAAATAACTTTCATGGATAAAATAGATCTGATCATAAACTCAAATTTCATTGATCCCAACAAACACACCGTAAAAAGAGTTACATCAAATAGATCTTCAAGAGACCATTGTATTGGGAATCAAAAGAGAGAGAGAGGAAGCCATCTAGCTACTAACTATGGACCCATAGGACTACAATGAACTACTCACGCATCATCAGACAGGCACCAATGAGGATGATGAACCCCTCCGTGATGGTGTCTAGATTGGACATGTGGTTTGTGGAACTTGCGGATGCTGGAATTGTGTTTCATCGACTTCCCTAGGGTTTTTGGAATATTGGGGTATTTATAGAGCAAAAAGTGAAGGAAATATGCCCTAGAGGCAATAATAAAGTTATTATTTATTTCCTTATTTCATGATAAATGTTTATTATTCATGCTAGAATTGTATTAACCGGAAACATGATACATGTGTGAATACATAGACAAACATATAGTCACTAGTATGCCTCTACTTGACTAGCTCATTAATCAAAGATGGTTATGTTTCCTAACCATAGACATGTGTTGTTATTTGATTAATGGGATCACATCATTAGGAGAATGATGTGATTGACATGACCCATTCCGTTAGCCTAGCACTTGATCATTTAGTATGTTGCTATTGCTTTCTTCATGACTTATACATGTTCCTGTAACTATGAGATTATGCAACTCCTGCTTACGGAGGAACACTTTGGTGCTACCAAACGTCACAACGAATCGAGTGATTATAAAGGAGTACTACAGGTGTCTCCAAAGGTACATGTTGGGTTGGCGATTTCGAGATTAGGTTTTGTCACTCCGATTGTCGGAGAGGTATCTCTGGGCCCTCTCGGTAATGCACATCACTATAAGCCTTGCAAGCAATGTAGCTAATGAGTTAGTTACGGAATGATGCATTACGTAACGAGTAAAGAGACTTGCCGGTAACGAGATTGAACTAGGTATTGGATACCGACGATCGAATCTCGGGCAAGTAACATACCGATGACAAAGGAACAACGATGTTGTTATGCGGTTTGACCGATAAAGATCTTCAGAGAATATGTAGGAGCCAATATGGGCATCCAGGTTCCGCTATTGGTTATTGACCGAGAATAGTTCTAGGTCATGTCTACATAGTTCTCAAACCCGTAGGGTCCGCACGCTAACGCTACGATGACAGTTTTATTATGAGTTTATGAGTTTTGATGTACCAAGGAGTTCGGAGTCCCGTATGAGATCGGAGACATGACGAGGAGTCTCAAATGGTCGAGACGTAAAGATCGATATATTGGACGACTATATTCGAGTTCGGAAAGGTTCCGAGTGATTCGGTATTTTCGGAGTACCGAGAGTTACGGAATTCGTATTGGGCCTCTTTGGGCCCTACGGGAAAGGAGAGAAAGGGCCAAAAGAGTGGCCGCACCCCTCCCCTTGGACTAGTCCGAATTGGACTAGGGGGGGCGCACCCTTCCTTCCTTCTCCTTCTCTCTTCCCTTTCCTTCTCTCCTACTCCTACTACATGGAAGGGTTCCTAGTTGGACTAGGAAAGGGGGAATCCTACTCCCGGTGGGAGTAGGACTCCCCTAGGGCGCGCCATAGAGAGGGCCGGCCCTCCCCTCCTCCACTCCTTTATATACGGGGGCAGGGGGCACCCCATGGACACACAAGTTGATCTACGGATCGTTCCTTAGCCGTGTGCAGTGCCCCCCTCCACCATATTCCACCTCGGTCATATCGTCGCGAGTTTAGGCGAAGCCTGCGCCGTAAAGCATCATCATCGTCACCACGCCGTCGGTCGACGGAACTCATCCCGACACTTTGCTGGATCGAGTCCGGGATCGCCATCGAGCTGAACGTGTGCTGAACTCGGAGGTGCCGTGACGCTCGGTATTTGATCGGTCGGATCGTGAAGACGTACGACTACATCAACCGCATTGTCATAACGCTTCCGCTTACGGTCTACGAGGGTACGTGGACAATACTCTCCCCTCTCGTTGCTATACCATCACCATGATCTTGCGTGTGCGTAGGAAATTTTTTGAAATTACTACGTTCCCCAACAGTGGCATCCGAGCCTAGGTTTTATGGTTTGATGTTATATGCACGAGTAGAACACAAGTGAGTTGTGGCGATATAAGTCATACCGCTTACCAAATGTCATACTTTGGTTCGGGCGGTATTGTTGGATGAAGCGGCCCGACCGACATTACGCCAGACGCTTACGCGAGATTGGTTTTACCGCCGTGCTTTGCACACAGGTGACTAGCGGTGTCAGCTTTCTCAACTTTAGTTGAACCGAGTGTGGCTACGCCCGGTCCTTGCGAAGGTTAAAACAGCACCAACTTGACAAACTATCGCTGTGGTTTTGATGCGTAGGTGAGATCGGTTCTTGCTCAGCCCGTAGCAGCCACGTAAAACTTGCAACAACAAAGTAGAGGACGCCTAACTTGTTTTTGCAGAGCATGTTGTGATGTGATATGGTCAAGACGTGATGAGATATAAGTTGTTGTATGAGATGATCATGTTTTGTTAAAGTTATCGGCAATCGGCGTAAGCCTTATGGTTGTCTCTTTATTGCATAAGATGCAAGCGCCAAATAATTGCTTTACTTTATCGCTATGCGATAGCAATAGTTGCAAGAGCAATAGTTGGCGAGACGACCATGTGACGACACATTGATATAGATCAAGATGATGGAGATCATGGTGTCATGCCGGTGACGATGGAAATCATGACGATGCTTTGGAGATGGAGATCAAAGGCACAAGATGATGATGGCCATATCATGTCACATATTTTGATTGCATGTGATGTTTATCTTTTATACATCTTACTCTGTTTTGTTTGACGGTAGCATTATAAGATGATCTCTCACTAATTATCAAGAATTGTTCTCCCTGGGTATGCACCGTTGCGAAAGTTCTTCATGCTGCGACACCACGTGATGATCGGGTGTGATAGGCTCTACGTTCAAATACAACGGGTGCAAAACAGTTGCGCACGCGGAATACTCAGGTTAAACTTGACGAGCCTAACATATAACAGATATGGCCTCGGAACACGGAGACCGAAAGGTCGAGCGTGAATCATATAGTAGATATGATCAACATATTGATGTTCACTGTTGAAACTACTCCATCTCACGTGACGATCGAACATGGTGTAGTTGATATGGATCACGTAATCACTTAGAGGATTAGAGGGATGTCTATCTAAGTGGGAGTTCTTAAGTAATATGATTAATTGGACTTAAATTTATCATGAACTTAGTCCTGGTAGTATTTTGCAAATTATGTTGTAGATCAATAGCTTGCATTGTTGCTTTCATATGTTTATTTTGATATGTTCCTAGAGAAAAATTATGTTGAAAGATGTTAGTAGCAATGATGCGGATTGGATCCGTGATCCGAGGTTTATCCTCATTGCTGCACGTAAGAATTATGTCCTTAATGCACCGCTAGGTGATGACCTATTGCAAGAGCGGATGCGGGCGTTATGAACGCTTTGGCTAGCTCAATATGATGACTACTTGATAGTTTAGTGCACCATGCTTAACGGCTTAGAATCGGGACTTCAAAGACGTTTTGAACGTCATGGACCATATGAGATGTTCCAGGAATTGAAGTTAATATTTCCAGCAAATACCTGAGTTGAGAGATATGAAGTCTCCAACAAGTTCTATAGCTGAAAGATGGAAGAGAATTGCTCAACTTGTGAGCATGTGCTCAGATTGTCTGGGTACTACAATCGCTTGAATCAAGTGGGAGTTAATCTTCCAGATAAGATAGTGATTGATAGAGTTCTCTAGTCACCATCACCAAGTTAGTAGAACTTTGTGATGAATTACAGTATGCAAGGGATGACGAAAACGATTCCCGAGCTCTTCGTGATGTTGAAATCAACGAAGGTAGAAATCAAGAAAGAGCATCAAGTGTTGATGGTTGACAAGATCACTAGTTTCAAGAAAAGGGCAAAGGTAGAGAAAGGGAACTTCAACTAGAATGACAAGCAAGTTGTCACTCCCACGAAGAAGCCCAAAGCTGAACCAAAGCCTGAAACTGAGTGCTTACACTGCAAAGGAAATGGTCACTGGAAGCGGAAATGCCCTGAATATTTGGTAGATAAGAAGGGTGGCAAAGTGAACAAGGGTATATTTGATATACAGGTGTTTGATGTGTGCCTTACTAGTGTTTATAGTAGCCCCTGAGTATTTGATACTTGTTCGGTTGCTAAGATTAGTAACTCGAAACAAGAGTTACATAATAAACAGAGACTAGTTGAGGGGAAGTGACGATGAGTGTTGGAAATAGTTCCAAGATTGATATGATCATCATCACACACTCCCTATATTTTCGAGATTAGTGTTAAAAGCCAAATAAATGTTATTTAGCGCTTATGCGTTGAGCATGAATATGATTTGATCATGTTTATTGCAAAACGGTTATTCATTTAAAGTTAAAGAATAATTGTTATTCTGTTTACATGAATAAAACCTTCGATGGTTATACACCCAATGAAAATAGTTTGTTGGATCTCGATCGTAGTGATACACATATTCATAATATTGATGCCAAAAGATGCAAAGTTAATAATGATAGTGCAACTTATTTGTGGCAATCGCTGTTTGGGTCATATTGGTGTAAAGCGATGAAGAAACTCCATGCTAATGGACTTTTGGAATCACTTGATTATGAATCACTTGATGCTTAAGAACCATACCTCATGGGCAAGATGACTAAGACTCCGTTCTCCTAAACAATGAAGCGAGCAACAGATTTGTTGGAAATCATACATACCGATGTATGTGGTCCGATGAATATTAAGGCTCGCGACAAGTATCATTATTTTCGACCTTCACAGATGATTTGAGCAGATATGCGTATATCTTCTTGATGAAACATAAGTCTGAAATAGTTGAAAAGTTCAAAGAATTTCAGAGTGAAGTGGAAAATCATCGCAACAAGAAAATAAAGTTTCGCGATCTGATCATGGAGATGAATATTTGAGTTACGAGTTTGGTCTTCAATTAAAACAATGTGGAATAGTTTCACAGCTCACGCCACCGGAACACCACAACGTTATGGTGTGTCCGAACGTCAGAACTGCATTTTATTTTGATATAGTGCGATCTATGATGTATCTTACCGATTTACCACTATCGTTTTGGGGTTATGCATTAGAGACAGCTGCATTCACGTTTAATAGGGCATCATCTAAATCCGTTGAGATGACACCGTGTGAACTATGGTTTAGCTGCAAACCTAAATTGTCGTTTCTTAAAGTTTGGGATTGCGATGCTTATGTGAAAAAGTTTCAACCTGATAAGCTCGAACCCAAATCAGAGAAGTGCGTCTTCATAGAATACCCAAAGGAAACTATTGGGTACACCTTCTATCACAGATCCGAAAGCAAGATATTTGTTGCTAAGATGGATCCTTTCTAGAGAAGAAGTTTCTCTCGAAAGAAGTGAGTGGGAGGAAAGTAGAGCTTGATAAGGTAATTGTACCTTCTCCCGAATTGAAAGTAGTTCATCACGTAAATCAGTTCCGTGATTCATACACCAATCGCTGAGGAAGCTAATGATGATGATCATGAAGCTTCAGATCAAGTTACTACCGAACCTCGTAGGTCTTCCAAAATAAGATCCGCACCAATGTGGTACGGTAAACCTATTCTAGAAGTCATGTTACTAGACCATGATGAACCTACGAACTATGAGGAAGCAATGATGAGCCCAGATTCCGCGAAATGGCTTGAGGCCATAAAATCTGAGATAGGATCCATATATAAGAACAAAGTGGGGACTTTGGTTGACCTGCTCGATGATCAGCAAGTCAAGTTAAATAAATGGATCTTCAAGAGGAAGACGGACACTGATAGTAGTGTTACTATCTACAAAGCTCGACTTGTCACAAAAAGGTTTTCGACAAGTTCAAGGTGTTGACTACAATGAGATTTTCTCAACTGTAGCGATTCTAAAGTCTGTCCGAATCATGTTAGCAATTGCCACATTTTATGAAATCTGGCAAATGGATGTCAAAACAACATTCTTTAATGGATTTATTAAAGAAGAGTTGTATATGATGCAACCAGAAGGTTTTGTCAATCCTAAAGGAGCTAACAAAATGTGCAAGCTCCAATGATCCATCTATGGACTGGTGCAAGCATCTCGAGTTAGAATACATGCTTTGATAAGTTGATCAAAGCATATAGTTTTATACTGACTTGGGGTGAAGCCTGTATTTACAATAAAGTGAGTGGGAGCACTACCGCCTTTTTGATAAATATATGTGAGTAACATATTGTTGATCGAAATGATGTATAATTTTTTGGAAAGCATAAAGGAATATTTGAAAGGAGTTCTTTAAAAGAAAGACCTCAAGAAAGCTACTTACATATTGAGCATCAAGATCTATTAAGATAGATCAAGACGCTTGATGCTTTTCAATAAGTACATACCTTGTCAAGATTTTGAAGTAGTTCAAAATGGAATAGTCAAGAAAATTTCTTGCTGTGTTGCAAACGTGTGAAATTGAGTAAGACTCAAATCCCGACCACGACGTAAAATAGAAAAGAGAATGAAAGTCATTCCCTATGCCTCACCATAGGTTCTATAAAGTATGCTATGCTATGTACTGCACCTATTGTATACCTTGCTCTGAATTTGGCAAGGAGTACAATAGTGATCTAGGAGTAGATCATCGACATTGGTCAAGAACATCCTTAGTGAGGACTAAGGAAATATTTCTCGATTATGGAGGTGATAAAAGAGCCCGTCGTAAAGAGTTACATTGATGCAAGCTTTTTACACTGATCCAGATGACTCTAAGTCTCAATCTGGATACATATTGAAAGTGGGAGCAATTAGCTAGAGTAGTTCCGTGCAGAGCATTGTAGACATAGAATATTTGCAAAATACATACGGCTCTGAATGTGACAGACCCGTTGATTAAGCTTCTCTCACGAGCAAAACATGATCATACCTTAGTACTCGTTGGGTGTTAATCACATAGCGATGTGAACTAGATTTTTGACTCTAGTAAACCCTTTGGGTGTTGGTCACATGACGATGTGAACTATGGGTGTTAATCACATATAGATGATAATATTAGTGTTGAATCACATGATGATGTGAACTAGATTATTGACTCTAGTGCAAGTGGGAGACTGAAGGAAATATGCCCTAGAGGCAATAATAAAGTTATTATTTATTTCCTTATTTCATGATAAATGTTTATTATTCATGCTAGAATTGTATTAACCGGAAACATGATACATGTGTGAATACATAGACAAACATATAGTCACTAGTATGCCTCTACTTGACTAGCTCATTAATCAAAGATGGTTATGTTTCCTAACCATAGACATGTGTTGTTATTTGATTAATGGGATCACATCATTAGGAGAATGATGTGATTGACATGACCCATTCCGTTAGCCTAGCACTTGATCATTTAGTATGTTGCTATTGCTTTCTTCATGACTTATACATGTTCCTCGTAACTATGAGATTATGCAACTCCCGCTTACCGAGGAACACTTTGGTGCTACCAAACGTCACAACGAATCGGGTGATTATAAAGGAGTACTACAGGTGTCTCCAAAGGTACATGTTGGGTTGGCGATTTTGAGATTAGGTTTTGTCACTCCGATTGTCGGAGAGGTATCTCTGGGCCCTCTCGGTAATGCACATCACTATAAGCCTTGCAAGCAATGTAGCTAATGAGTTAGTTACGGAATGATGCATTACGTAATCTAGTAAAGAGACTTGCGATAACGAGATTGAACTAGGTATTGGATACCGACGATCGAATCTCGGGCAAGTAACATACCGATGACAAAGGGAACAATGTATGTTGTTATGCGGTTTGACCGATAAAGATCTTCGTAGAATATGTAGGAGCCAATATGGGCATCCAGGTTCCGCTATTGGTTATTGACCGAGAATAGTTCTAGGTCATGTCTACATAGTTCTCGAACCCGTAGGGTCAGCACGCTTAACGTTACGATGACAGTTTTATTATGAGTTTATGAGTTTTGATGTACCGAAGGAGTTCAGAGTCCCGGATGAGATCGGGGACATGACGAGGAGTCTCGAAATGGTCGAGACGTAAAGATCGATATATTAGACGACTATATTCGGAGTTCGAAAGGTTCCGAGTGATTCGGTATTTTGGGAGTACCGTGAGTTACGGAATTCGTATTGGGCCTCTTTGGGCCATACGGGAAAGGAGAGAAAGGGCCAAAGAGTGGCCGCACCGTCCCCTTGGACTAGTCCGAATTGGACTAGGGAGGGGGCGCACCTTCCTTCCTTCTCCTTCTCTCTTCCCTTTCCTTCTCTCCTACTCCTACTACATGGAAGGGTTCCTAGTTGACTAGGAAAGGGGAATCCTACTCCGGTGGGAGTAGGACTCCCTAGGGCGCGCCATAGAGAGGGCCAGCCCTCCCTCCTCCACTCCTTTATATACGGGGCAGGGGCACCCCATGGACACACAAGTTGATCTACGGATCGCTCCTTAGCCGTGTCGGTGCCCCCTCCACCATATTCCACCTCGGTCATATCGTCATGGAGTTTAGGCGAAGCCTCGCCGTAGAGCATCATCATCGCCACCACGCCGTCGTCTCGACGGAACTCATCCCCGACACTTTGCTGGATCGAGTCCGGGATCGCCATCGAGCTGAACGTGTGCTGAACTCGGAGGTGCCGTGACGCTCGGTACTTGGATCGGTCGGATCGTGAAGACGCACGACTACATCAACAGCGTTGTCATAACGCTTCGCCACGGTCTCACGAGGGTACGTGGACAATACTCTCCCTCTCGCTATACCATCACCATGATCTTGCGTGTGCGTAGGAAATTTTTTGAAATTACTACGTTCCCCAACAAAAAGGCAGTGAGGTAGGCCACCGAGGTGGGCGCAACCCACCCAGGCGCACCCCGGTGGGTTGCGCCCCCCTCAGGGCACCCCTCTGGTACTTCTTTGGCCCATCCCGTGTCTTTTGGCCCAGAAAAATTCTCCAAAAAGTTTGGCTGCGCTTGGACTCCGTTTGGTATGGATTTTCTGCGAAGTAAAAAACTAGCAAAAAACAACAACTGCCACTGGGCACTATGTCAATAGGTTAGTGTAAGTGCATCTAGTGCCACCCTTAGTTGGTTTTGGAGTATTGACGACAAACTTGGTTGAGGGACTAATGTGTTTGCGAGAATTGCAGGATAACACAGGTAGTAGTCCCATATTGATTCGGTTTACCTACCAGAGATGACCGCTAAAAATGTGCAAAGACATTGAAGACAATGGTGGACTGTGAAGATATTCACAGTGAAGATTATGACATGAGAAGACA
Organism: Aegilops longissima; assembly: GCA_021605205.1. NCBI lineage: Eukaryota > Viridiplantae > Streptophyta > Magnoliopsida > Poales > Poaceae > Aegilops > Aegilops longissima. Next base: position 312,065,130 of record CM038682.1, read on the forward strand.
TTCACATGAAGATTATGGAGTGCGAAGATAGAGTTGTTTTGTAGTTTCCTTTTTTTCATTGTTGAGCCATAGGAACCACCGTACTGTTAAGTGGGGTCCAAGTGAACAAAGTCAGAGTGACTGATGTGATGCTCAACCAAAATCCTATGTCTTCGAGCGAAGACAATGAGAGCAAATCTTATCCAGAGCTGGATGAGTCAACTTTACTCGTAGCCCAAGTCAAGCTACCGCATGTGTTTGAAATCTGACCGTTGGACACGTGTTAGTTCCTTAGTGACCCAGGGTCATTCCGGACAAATCAGGTCCGGTTGTCCCTGGCTATAAATAGCCCACCCCCTAGACCATAAATTGATGGTTGCTCAAAGTTAGTGCACGGCTTTTGTGGTTTGAGAGCAACCCACCTCCGAAGCATTTGAGAGAGAGATCCTTGCGAGGAGAAAGCCCAAAACACCCAGAGCCAAAGAGTGTTAGGCATCACTGAAGTCTTTCTGTCTGTGTGATCTGAAGACTTGTTATACTTGAGTACTATGAATCCTCCAGCCGGTTAAGCGTCGCGTTCTGAGCATCCAAGAGCCATTGTGAATTGCCAGTGAATGAAGTTTGTGAAGGTTTGGAAGTCTACCTTGAAGACTTACCAGAGTGATTGGGCGAGGACTGTGTGTTCTTAGCTCAAGGGGACTAAGGTGAAGACGTGGTCTTCTGAGTTGAATCTCAGCCTCCCTAACCGGACGTACAATTGTCACAGCAACTGGAACCGGTCTACCAAATCCTTATCCTCTCCAAGCAACTGGTTCTATCCTTCCCATCTCTTTACTTTACAGTTTGTCTTCGTGAAGTCATTGCCTGCTTGCATGATCTGATTGGCTTCACTATGTGAAGACTGTTTGCTATTTGGCTTCATACTATCTTCCATCCTGATCCATACTACCTAGCTGCTGATAGTTCTCGTGCTTTCACTTCATTGCTTACTTGACTATGGCTTGTCTAGTGTAGTCTACCTTCCGCTGCATATCAATAGGTTCATTTCTGCTCTTTGTCTTCAAAGCCGCCGTGTTTTGAAGACTTTCATAAAAATCTCCTATTCACCCCCCCTCTAGTTGATAACTAGCACTTTCAATTGGTATCAGAGCAAGGTGCTCCCTTGTTATGTGTGATTCGGTTTAACCACCTAGAGTTTTAGCTATGTCGACTACAGGGATAATCAAGGTCTCCATTGTGTGCCCTGTCTTCGATGGCACTGATTACCTCTACTAGAAGAGTAAGATGCGCATGCATCTTGAAGCCATTGATGTCGACCTTTGGTATGTCGTCAAGAACGGCGTTCCCAAGCTCGGTGAAGGTGTCACCGCTGCTGATGTCAAGAGGTTCATTCAACTGGACTCGACTGCCAAGAACATCATCTGTGGTCATCTGGCCAAAGGACAGTATGGCCGTGTGAGTGCTCTAGAAACTGTGAAGCTAGTCTGGGACTGGCTATCCAAGGGCAACGAAGGCATCTCAACCCAGAGAGACTCAAGGATTGATGTTCTTCGCAACCGCTTCAACAGAAACGACAATGAGAATGTCCAGCTCATGTTTGATTGCCTCACTAGTATCACAAATGAGCTTTGTGCACTCGGCGCCACTGAGATCACCAAGCACGAAATCGTCAAGAAGATTTTGAGATCACTTGACAGCTCATTCGACACCCTGGCCCTAATGATTCAAGAATGCCAAGACTTCAAGACTCTCGATCTGTCTGACATACTTGAGAAGCTCAACACATATGAGGTCTAGTTATCTGAGAAAAGAGATATCTATGGTCCCAACTATGGCCGAACTCCTGCTTTGAAGGCAAAGGTTGTTTCCTCATCTAAAGAAGAATCTGACTGCAGTTCTAAGGATCCTGAAGACATTGGAAAGGAGCTTGCTATGCTTGTGAAGAAGTTCCAAAAGTTCACCAAGAAGAAAGGCTTTAAAAAGTCTTCAAGATCCAGCTCAAGAAATGATGAAGCTTCCACTCGTGATCACAAGAAGAGAACATGTCACAAATGCAAGAAACCTGGTCACTACATCTCTGAATGTCCACAGTGGGACAATGTGACCAAGAAGAAGAAGAGCAGGGAATATGATTCTGTGACAAGAAGAAAAAGAAATCCTCAAAGTCTTCTCGAAGTCTTCATCACACAAGAAGAGATCATCTAGCAAGGCTCGTGCGTTTGTTGGCAAGGAGATGGATTCAGAGGAGGAGTCTGCTTCTGAGGAGGCTGAGGTGGAGTCCGAAGAGAAATCTGATTCAGGCGTGGCAAGCCTGGCTCTAGCTCCAGCTTATGTCACCAAGTCCATCTTCAACATTGAAGACAATGGTCCCGTCACCAACATTGATGCTAATGATGAGGATGACTCTGCTTCCACCTACTACTTCATGGCACGTGGTGCCAAGGTAAACTCACGCGATGCTTACTTTCAAACATCAAGTGAAGATGACTCTGAATGTGAATCCAAACCTAGCTACAAAACATTTGCTAAAATTGCAACTGAACAACAAAATGCTATGGAACATATTTAAAAATTGTTAGACAAAAGCGATGACCTGTTGGACGCGAAAATGACCCGAACTCAGTCCTTAATTGAAGACATTAAAAATCTTCATGTTAAGTACGAGGAACTCGAAAGTCGTCATGAAACACTCTCAACTACTCATGAAAAGCTCTCCTACGATTATCTTCAAAGGAAGCAAGAGCTTGAGAACTTGAGATCGGCTCGTGAAGATCTTCAAAAGGAGAACAAGTCACTCCGCGCTCAACAGATCAGTTCCGCTCAGGAAGGATTTGAACCACCATGTCTAAAATGTCTTGAGCGTACCAATGTTGTCTCTGTTGCTGAGTGTTCTACTGCTGCTACTGTTGCAATATCTTCAACTGCTGATGTCGTAACTAACCCCTCGGTTGAGGATACCACTACTATTGCTGATGAGAATGCCAGGTTGAAGACATTGCTTGAGACAGGAATGTACAAAAGTCTCAAAGGGCATCAGACACTATGTGATGTCCTCAAGAAACGGATTCTGAACCGAAACCCTAGAAAAGAGGGTGTTGGATTCGAGAGGAAAATGAATGTCGATGGTACTTACTAGAAGCCTGAGCAGTACCCCAAAACCACATGGGTTGCTGCAAAGGGACCTTCAGTGGATCCATCTACCTTGTCTGGCTTCACTTGTGCTAACCCGATTATCGTTGGTGAATCCTTTGATGCAAACTATAAACTGTTTAAAAATCAGAATGATGAAGTGTTTGCCAGGTATATTGGTACTAACTGCAGGAATGGACCACCTTTGAAGAAGATCTGGGTGCCCAAAAGTTGTCTTGAGAATCTCCCTGTGAATGTCATCATGAGACCACCTGGGAAGAAGACAAACCTCAGACCAAAGGCTTCATACGGTCCAAAGGCTTCATACAGAAAGAGGACTCACCAGAGTCAACCTAACGCCAATGTTTTGCATGGAAATCATACTCAGACTTATGAATATGATCGTGTTTCGTCAAACCGCTATGTTCATAAGACCAAGAACTATTCTGCTTATTCTTATGAGTATTATTCACCACCTGCAAGGCTATTTGCTAGGGCTCCAAAGCCGAAGTTCTCAGATGCTGCACTTAGACTCATTGCTTGTAAGCCACCCCTGAATATGTGGGTGGTTAATAAAAATTAACTCTCTTTTGCATGGAATGGTCTCCAGCCGGAAATCAAAGGCGTCTGATGCTTATGCTGCGGACCTAAAACATCTTGTGGGGCGCAAGATAAAATGCCCAAATTGTCTTATTATGTATTTTGTCCCAGGATTCCTTGACAAACATCCTATTTATCCTAACCAAGACCTGAACTTTCATAATCCGCTTGCTCGTCAAATGTTTATGCTTCACAATACCCTTGGTGAAGCGTATCCCCCAAACTGCACTGTAGGGTATGACACCAAAGGCTTCAGAATGGATTATGGATAGTGGATGCACTAACCACATGACTGGTGATCGAAGTCTTCTCATGGATTCAACCCTACGTCCATCTGACAAGAGTCACATCACATTTGCTGACACTGGTAAAAGCAAGGTATTGGGTCTAGGTAGAGTTGCAATCTCAAAGGATCAACACATGGATAAAGTGATGCTTGTTGAATCCCTTGGTTTCAACTTAATGTCTGTCTCAATGCTCTGTAATCTGAACATGATTGTGATATTTGGAAAATATCGTTGCCTTGTGCTTATGGAATCTGACAAATCTCTAGTCTTCGAAGGGTATCGAAAATACGATCTGTACATGGTAGATTTCTCAGCAGGAACACCGTTGGCCGTATGTCTTCTAGCAAAAGCTTCAGAGTGCTGGCTCTGGCATCGGAGGCTAGGGCATGCTGGCATGAGGAACTTGTACACTCCCGCGAAGAAGAAGCATGTCGTAGGCATCGAGGGCGTCAAGTTCAAGAAGGATCATCTATGTGGTGCTTGCGAAGCTGGAAATATGACTAGGGCCAAGCATCCCTCGAAGAAAATCATGACGAAGTCACGTCCCTTTGAGCTGCTTCACATGGACTTATTCGGCCCTACTCACTACTCTACACTTACTACCACTGCTTGCCTCTATGGCTTTGTCATTGTTGATGATTACTCTAGATATACATGGGTGCACATAGTCCTCTACAAGAATGAAATGCAGGATGTCTTTAGACATTTCGCCAACCATGCCATGACGAACTATGGCATAAAGATCAAGCACATCAAAAGTGACAACCGCACAGAATTCAAGAACACCGGTCTCGACACCTATCTTGATACATTGGGCATCACTCATGAGTTCTCAGCTCCATACACACCTCAGCAGAATGGCATCATGGAGCGCAAGAACAGAACCCTCATTTAGATGGCACGGACAATGCTTGATGAGTACAAGACTCCAAGAAAATTTTGGCCTGAAGCCATTGACACTGATGTCACATCATCAACCGTGTTTATCTTCACAAGCTTCTAAAGAAGACATCATACGAGCTACTAACTGGTAACAAGCCAAACGTCAGCTACTTCATAGTATTTGGTGCTAGGTGCTGGATCAAGGATCCACATCACACTTCAAAATTTGCACCGAAAGCACATGAAGGTTTTATGCTTGGCTACGGAAAGGATTCGCACTCCTACAGAGTCTTCAACCTCTTTCACTATAAAGTGGTTGAAACTGTGGATGTGCGATTTGATGAGACTAATGGCTCGCAAAGAGAGCACCTGCCAAATGCGCTAGATGAAGCCTCACCGAGTGAATCTATCAAGCTTATGGGCACTGGAGAAATTATACCTTCAGAGGCACATGCTGAAGAAGAAATCATCATTTCTGCACCTAATCAACCTGAAGACACTGCTCAGCCTGATGTCAATGCTGAAAATAAAGACAATGGTCAGCAAGAACAAAATCTTCTTCCAGTTCATCCTCGTGTTGCAAATGAAGTACAGATTGAGAAGATAATCGACAGCATCAATGCGCGTGGTCCACTCACTTGTTCAAGAGCAACACAGCTAGCAAATTTCTGAGGACACTTTGCATTTGTCTTTATATTTGAACCCAAGAAAGTTGCTGAAGCCTTCATGGAACCTGAATGGATTCAAGATATGCAAGAAGAGCTTAAACAGTTTGAACTGAACAATGTTTGGGAACTAGTAAAGCGTCTTGATCCTCGCAAGCACAACCTCATAGGCACCAAATGGATCTATCGCAACAAACAAGATGAGCATGGCCAAGTCGTCAGAAACAAGGCTCGTCTAGTTGCTCAAGGTTACATTCAAGTAGAAGGGATTGACTTCGATGAAACATTTGCTCCAGTGGCTAGGCTTGAAGCCATTCGCATACTGCTAGCCTATGCCAACCATCACAACATCCTTTTGTATCAAATGGATGTGAAGAGTGCCTTTCTCAACGACAAGATTCAAGAAGAAGTGTATGTTGCAAAACCACCTGGTTTTGAAGACCCAAAGCATCCTGACATGGTATACAAGCTCAACAAGGCTCTGTATGGTATCAAACAAGCCCCTCGTGCTTGGTATGACACGCTCAAATACTTCCTGAAGAGAAAAGGCTTCAAACCTGGTTCCCTGGATCCCACACTCTTCACGAAGACATATGATGGAGAACTGTTTGTGTGCCAAATCTATGTGGATGACATTATCTTCGGCTGCACTGACAAGAAATACAGTGATGAGTTTGGACATATGATGCAATTGCAATATCAGATGTCCATGATGGGTGAGCTGAAATTCTTCCTCGGTCTTCAAATCCGTCAGCAAAACAACGACATCTTCATATCACAAGAGAAATATCGCAAAGATTGCCTGAAGAAGTTTGGAATGCAAGATTGCAAAGGATACACAACGCCAATGCCAACCAAAGGTCAATTGGGTCCCGACGACAATTGTAAAGAGTTCAATCAAAAGGTATACCACTCCATGATTGGTTCTTTACTCTATTTATGTGCATCTAGGCCAGATATAATGCTTAGTGTTTGCATGTGTGCCCAATTCCAAGCGGCACCAGAGGAATCGCATCACTTAACTGTGAAGCGAATTCTTCGATATTTGGCTTACACTCCAACACTAGGATTATGGTACCCAAAGGGCTCAGAGTTTGATCTGGCTGGATTCTCAGATGCTGATTATGCTGGAGACAAGGTTGATTGCAAGTCCGCATCAGGCACATGTCACTTTCTTGGACGATCTCTTGTCTGTTGGTCTTCAAAGAAGCAGAACTGTGTATCTCTCTCCACTGCTGAATCTGAATACATTGTTGCTGGATCTTGCTGCGCTCAGCTCCTATGGACGAAGCAAACTCTCAAGGATTATGGCATCCACCTAAAGCATGTGCCACTCTACTGCGACAATGAAAGCTCCATCAAGATTGCCAACAACTTAGTTCAACACTCGAAGACAAAGCACATTCAGATTCGTCATCATTTTGTCAGAGATCATGTCATGAAGGAAGATATTGATATCATTCACATCAACACTGATGAGCAAATGGCAGACATCTTCACAAAGCCCTTGTATGAGAAAAGGTTTTGCAAGTTGCGGTGTGAGCTAAATATCTTAGAATCCTCAAATGTCCTGTAATTGGACACACATCCTAACGCTTATGCATGTTGATGACTTAGATGTGCAACACACGAAGTAACGTATATTTTCAATCAATAAAGACATCCACTCTAAGTGTGAATACATTAACGAGGAATTTGACTTCGGAGCGCCACGGTAATTGTGCGCTGTGTCTGGATCTAATACTTCCTATACTGTGGGTAACGCCACCACCAAATTCTTATTGGAGTGTTTCGTTTGGCGTCACACTTGCATAGTCTTCGCATTTGGTTTGTCTTCAACATTAATTTGACTTCGAGGTTTATCTTCGCAATGTTGAGTTGGTCTCATATATAATTATATATGCGTGTTCTGTCCTCTACATCATTCACTTATAGCTATGTCTTCGTACTTGAATTATTTTATCTAAGTCAATGTGATCGGAACCTAACCCCTCTATGTGCTTATACCTCAAATTCTATCTATCCAACTCATATGCACTCTATTGAAGCCTGTCAATTGTCTTCTCTGAGTCCTTGTCAGCTGAAGACAAAGAGACAAACATTTAAATCTGTTTTTAATGCCATATCCTTTTTGCCTGAATACCGGAGAAGCCGGAATGACCACCCGACAATCCAGGCGTGCGTGGGAACGTGGAACAACTTCCAATAAGTTGCATGCAAGCCACGTGTCCTTCAGATGTGAACCGCCAGGGGCACCTGCGTAATTACGATGTGATACCCCTTTCCTTATAAATACGCACACCACGCAGTCAAAATCTCTTCTTCCACCTCGCCACCTCGCTCAAACCCTAGCGCCTCCGCTTGCTCGCGATGATGCCAGAGACGAAGCACTTAGCTGCCGCGACTTCTTCGACGTCGTCCTCATGTCGGTCGCGGACCTCGTCTTCTCCGCCGCCGCCGTAGGTGTCTTCCGCCGCTAAGTTAGGGCACGGGAGATTGAACTGCTCGGCTTCTAACTCTGCCTCGTCTAGCAGTTCGTCAGTGGTAATTAAATCTCACTTTTTACTGCCTTTTTGATCCGTCAAATCCATCCACTTCAAACAAAAGTGGTTTCTACACTTCCAATTATGGATATGTCCTTATCTGCATCTCATATCATGCTAAGAATATTCACTTATGCTTCATAACTAGTTAGATTCCTCACTTGTACTTATTCATGGATTTGTACAAATCTGGAACCAACTCTCTTCAAATAAGTGAATGTCTTCGCTCTGTCACATCCCTGGTTCTAGTAATGCCTAGTGTTAGCTCTTGGTGATGCATCATGTTTACTTTTCACAAGAAATTGAAATGGGGATGACTGAAACCCCCAGCACCACCTAACTCAACTAGGGTTACTAAAATACTTCTTCAATAAACCCAAAATGCCCTTCTAAAATGTTCATCATCTTGGCATTGGTCTAGAACCTCTCTAAAAAATGGTGCACATTTTTCTAGGCCATTCTAGATTCTTGAATTAAATCATATGTTATTTGCATTTGGACATTTAAATGCTATAAAATATTTCAAATGTCTAAATAATAATAAAATGAAATGTTTACTGTTGTATATATTTTCAACAGTGGGCCTGAGTAGTTTCATAATTTTTGAGTTAGCTTTAGCATTTTTAATAAAGCCCTAAAGATTACAGAGAAATAGAAAAAAACAATTAAAAGAGAGAGAGTGAACAACCTGGGCCGACTTACCTGGCCTTCCAGCCCACCACTGCGGCAGCCCAACCGGGCAAAGCCAGCCCAGCCCACCTCCACCTCCCTGTCGTCTTCCACCTCCCGCCAAGGGGGCGGGGCGTGTGTGAACCTGCCACACGCAAGACGCGCCTCGAGCCACCTCCTGCTCACCGATTCGAGCCAGCCCCGAGTGCCACGCACTCCCTCGCCCCGCACCTCTCCTCTCCCCCTGACCCAACCCTCCTCTGCTCCCCTCTCACAGCACCACCGAGCGGAGCTCGTCACATCGCATCGCACCTGTGGCCACCGGCTACCTCGCCTGCCTGCTGCCTTAGAAGCTCGTGATCGACGCCTCGTCCTCCACGTCGACTCGCTTGACGCCGGACGCCCCAAAACTTCGTCCCTGACCTCATCTTCATCGTTCGGCCGCCGAGATCGCCGGTGACCTCCCGTCTCCATCAGCCCGTCCCCGAGCTCGCCGACCCGCTCTTCGTGCTCGCTGTAAGCCACTGACCGTCCCCACCCTCTTCGTTCTCTCTAACACTCGTCGTAGCCGCCACGCCACCCGCACCCGCACGCGCTGCCGCCTCTGCACGGCCGTCATGGCCACAGCCACGCGGGCTCGAACCCGAAGGCCACACGCGTTCGCCACACCCCGAGAGCTCGCAGCACCTCTCCGCGTCCCTCGCCAGGCATCCTATCGCCCGAACCGGCACGCCCGAGCTCCGGCCGCCGCTGCTGAGCTCGTGGCTGTCGTCTCCGGTGGCCCTAGCTGCTGCTGCTTGCCGCAACGGGCACGGGTGAGCTTCAGCTCCCCGTAGCCGCTCTCCGTTGTCCATTTGGGCGCCGGAGGAGCAATCCCGAGCCCTCCGCCGCGTTCGGCCTCGCCGGCGGCTAAACGCCGGCGGGTTGACCGCTTTGACCGCCGGTGGTTTAGCCCCGGTTGACCAGCGGATTTGACCTCCCCTGGGTCTATGACATGCGGGCCCCGCCCTGATAATTAAACTAGTTTAGGTTTAAACTTAGTTAGTTTAACCTAGGTTAGTGCTAATTAAACTAGGTTAGTTAGTTAGCCATCGACATGTCGGTCCCATCGGTCGCTTTGACTGGACCGCCCGCTGACTGGCCGACGCCACACTGCCGTCAGTCGACGCAGTAAATCATTTTCTGGATTAAAAACAATTCAGAAATTCCAGAAATTTGTATAAACTTCTAAAAATCACATAAAATCAACCGTAACTCCAAATGAAACAAATTATATATGAAAAATTATCAAAAAAAATCCAAGGAATCTGTTTATGGCATTCTCATGCATGTTTGAACAACTTACAACCACTGTATATGACAATTTGAATAATGGCATTTGAAATGCCTTACATGGAGTTTGAATTTGAATCTAGTGTTCAAATTAGCTTCACACAGAATGTTACTAGTTGCATTAGTTCAACCAACAGCATATTTCCATGTCATCGTCATGCATCATATTGTTGCATTGCATTGATTGTGCTTCTTCCCTATTTGTCGGTGTATGTCCCCCCTCGATAGCATGGTTCTGACGATGAGTTCGATGACACCGATGAAGAACTATACTATCTTCAGAAGTGCCAGGCAAGCAAAACCCCCTTGTTCATTCCGATACAATCCCACTCTCTTGCTCCTGCTCTTTTTACTGCATTAGGACAACATCGATTCAACTGTTACCTGCTGTGGTAGTTGAACCCTTCCTCTGCATGACCTATCATTGCCACAGTAAATAGATGAAACCCACTAGCATGAGTAGGAGTTGTTTGAGCCCCGATGTGCCTACTCATCTATGCTTGTTTGTCATGCCTGCTACTGCTTAGAGTTGAGTCAGGTCTGATTCATCGGGGATGATTCAGAGGTGTGTGAACATGTCCTACTGTTGAGAGCTAAGTGTGTGAACACGATTTGGTAAAGTTATCGGTGAGAGGCCATGTAGGAGTACATGGTGGGTTGTCTCATTGAAGCCTTCCTCAGGAACTGAGTTCTGTGTTTGTGATCCATGACCAGTTACCAAGCATTGGAATGCTTAAGTGCCCCTCTCGACTTCTTAACCACCCTTGTCCTCTGTCCAGGAGTTGCAAGTAGTTTCGTGTTTGTAGTATGTTTGGAGGCCGTGGGCGATCTGACCCGAGGGGTGGGCTGTGATGCGGTAGGCACGTGGCCGGGTACGCCGGGCGCCCGTTTGGTGTCGCGGAACCCTGTACACATCGTTCGGGGCTGTATGTGGAAACCTCGGCCGGACTCCCTGCAGATGGAACCTGAATAGGCGATAACCTGGACTAGAGACTTGACTGTTTAGGTAGGTTGTGGCTGACACCCTCGCTGGGTTTCCGCTTGAAGGTTGCCGAGTACATGTCGTGTAAACGGCGATAAGTGGGAGAGCGTGTGTGAAGAAGTACACCCCTGCAAGGTTATAAATGATCTATTCGAATAGCCGTGTCTGTGGTAAAGGACTTTTGGGTTGCCTGTACAGTTCATAGACAAGTGAACGTGGTTACTCTAAAACTCGCAAGATAAGCGTGAGTGCTATGGATGGCGTTCTCGTTGGGAGACGGGAGCGGATCCATAGTGGTGTATTGATATGGTGAATATGTGGACTCGTGTGCGCCACCTCAAAAGAGTTACTTGCAGTCGTAGCTTAGGATAGCCACCGAGTCAAAGCTGGCTTGCTGTAGTTAAACTCCACCACCCCTTTATTGATACCGATGCATATGTAGCTAGTTCTGATGTAAGTCTTGCTGGGTACATTTGTACTCACGTTTGCCTATTTTATGTTTTTGCAGAGAGACTTACGTCTCACTAGTAGTTCTGAGTGGCCTTCGACGTTTAGCTTGTTACCTCAGCTACGATCTTGTGCCATCGGCAGGATCTAGTAGATAGTCAGGCTTCTCAGCCTTTTTCATTGTAGATGTCTGTACTCAGACATGTTGAGCTTCCGCTTGTGCTTTGACTTGTATGCTCTGAATGTTGGGTCATGAGACCCATGTTTGTAATATCTCGCTCCTCGGAGCCTATTGAATAAAATACTTGAGTCATAGAGTTATGTTGTGATGCCATGTTGTATTTACACATATCGGGCATATTGTGTGTATGATTGAAATGCTTGGTATGTGTGGGATCCGACAACCTAGTTGTTTATCCTTGGTAGCCTCTCTTATGGGGAAATGAAGTCTTGTGCTTCCATGAGCCATAGTAGTCCGCTACAGCCCGGTTCACCGGAGTCCTGCTAGCCCAGCACTACTGTTCCGGAACACTTGACTGGCCGGTGTGATTCACATCGTTCCTGTGTCTGTCCCTTCGGGGAAATGTCACGCGGTGACATACGGAGTCCTGCCTAGCCTGCTACAGCCCGGGTTCCCGGAGTCCTGTTAGCCCAGTGCTATAGCCCGGATTCGCACGCTGCTGACCGACATGCTCGATGTTGATCCATGTATGCCTGTCCCTATAAGTTAGTGCCACTTTGGGTTCACGACTAGTCATGTCGGCCCGGGTTCTCTGTCATATGGATGCTAGCGACACTATCATAGACGTGAGCCAAAAGGCGCAAACGGTCCCGGACCATGGTAAGGCGACACCCATGGGAATACCGTGCGTGAGGCCGCAAGGTGATATGAGGTGTTACCGGCTAGATCGATGTGACATGGAATCGGGGTCCTGACACGCTCTATGAGGTCAATGTATTCAAACTGATTTTTCTTCAAAATCTTCTGAGAATGCATATGACCTCTTCCCCATCCTCGTGATTCTAATGTTTATCACGTACATGTCCGTGGGAGAATCCCTTGGTTCTCATAGTATGCATTCATTTGAAGAGTTCTTACAGCATCATATACACTCCCCTGAAGCCAACTCCTGTCTAACCAGTAGAAAGAAGCCATGCAGTCTGAATATAATGGCCATGGAAAAATCTGTCAAGAAAGGTGGCAGGCAACACAGAGGCAATACAGCTCTAGATCTGCCTCTGGATATGTATGAATTGTACAAGTCAGATCCTGAGGAAAGTTATGGCCAGCTCAAGACTCGAATCCAATGGATTCGAAGATATTGGGTTGAATAGAGAAACAAGTATAACTTCGTAACCCCTGCATATGCAGAGAAGAATGGTATCAAGCGCCCATGTGGAGATACTCTGTACAGGAATCTGCAGCCAAAGTCGAAGTCTAAAGCTATTGCTCAAGGCTGCTACCCATGCATGGTCCGAGGACCAAAGCCAGAGAATTTCGACCCATCATCCATGTTATGGTGTCACGAAGACAATCTCTTTAAGCGCAATTATCAATTTGCCAAGGAGTCAGCTGTGAAGAACAAGAAAGATCTTGGACTCAACTTTAACACTGCTATATCTGCTCCTAGGCCGGATGGCACACGCGATGCCAATCGAAATGTCATCGTCCCCTTCACCAACTTCGATGGGCTTCTCTCTCACATAGTTGCTCAGAGGGCCACCATGGAACAATAAACTGATGACGCAGACTCAGAAGATGCGCCTGATGTCTACTACACAACCTTTTTCTTGTAGACGTTGTTGGGCCTCCAAGTGCAGAGGTTTGTAGGACAGTAGAAAATTTCTAGGTTTATCAATCCATGGGAGGCGTAGGATGAATATGGTCTCTCTCAAACAACTCTGCAACCAAATAGCAAAGAGTCTCTTGTGTCCCCAACACACCCAATACAATGGTAAATTGTATAGGTGCACTAGTTCGGCGAAGAGATGGTGATACAAGTGCAATATGGATAGTAGATATAGGTTTTTGTAATCTGAAAATATAAAAACAGCAAGGTAACTAATGATAAAAGTGAGCACAAATGGTATTGCAATGCGTTGAAACAAGGCCTAGGGTTGATACTTTCACTAGTGCAAGTTCTTTCAACAATAATAACATAATTGGATCATATAACTATCCCTCAACATGCAACAAAGAGTCACTCCAAAGTCACTAATAGAGGAGAACAAACAAAGATATTATGGTAGGGTACGAAACCACCTCAAAGTTATTATTTCTGATTGATCTATTCAAGAGTCCGTAGTAAAATAACACGAAGCTATTCTTTCCGTTCGATCTATCCTAGAGTTCGTACTAGAATAACACCTTAAGACACAAATCGACCAAAACCCTAATGCCACCTAGATACTCCAATGTCACCACAAGTATCCGCGGGTATGATTATACGATATGCATCACACAATCTCAGATTCATCTATTAAACCAACACAAAGAACTTCAAAGAGTGCCCCAAAGTCTCTACTGGAGAGTCAAGACGAAAACGTGTGCCAACACCTATGCATAGATTCCCAAGGTCACGGAACCCGCAAGTTGATCACCAAAACATACGTCAAGTGAATCAATAGAATACCCCATTGTCACCACGGGTATCCCACGCAAGACATACATCAAGTGTTCTCAAATCCTTAAAGACTCAATCCAATGAGATAACTTCAAAGGGAAAACTCAATCCATTACAGAGAGTAGAGGGGGAGAAACATCATAAGATCCAACTATAATAGAAATGCTCGCGATACATCAAGATCGTGCCAAATCAAGAACACGAGAAAGACAAGATCAAACACATAGCTACTGGTACATACCCTCAGCCCCGAGGGTGAACTACTCCCTCCTCGTCATGGAGAGCGCCGGGATGATGAAGATGGCCATCGGTGAGGATCCCCCTCCAAATAGGGTGCGAACGGGTCCTGATTGGTTTTTGGTGGCTACAGAGGCTTGCTGCGGCGGAACTCCCGATCTAGGTTATTTTCTGGAGGTTTCTGTATCTATAGGAATTTTTGGCGTAGGTCTCACGTCAGGGGGGTCTACGAGTTGTCCACGAGATAGGGGGACGCGCCTAGGGGGGTGGGCACGCCCTCCACCCTTGTGGATGGCCCGGGATTCTTCTGGCCCAGCTCTTTTACTCCAGGGCTTCTTTTGGTCCATAAAAAACCATCAATAATTGGCACGTCAATTGAACTGCTTGGTATTCCTTTTCATGTACTCAAAAACAAGGAAAAAAGTAAACCGCATCGGGCTCTAGGTTAATAGGCTAGTCCCAAAAATCATATAAAATAGCATATAAATGAATATAAAACATCCTAGATGGATAATATAATAGCATGGAACAATAAAAAATTATAGATACGTTGGAGACGTATCAAGCATCCCCACGCTTAATTCATGCTCGCCCTCGAGTAGGAAAATGATAAAAACAGAATTTTTGATGTGGAATGCTACCTAACATATTTATCAATGTAATCTTCTTTATTGTGGCAAGAATATTTAGATCCATAAGTTTCAAGAAAAAAGTTTAATATTGACATAAAAATAATAATACTTCAAGCATACTAACCAAGCAATTATGTCTTATCAAAATAACATAGCCAAAGAAAGCTCATCCCTACAAAATCATATAGTTTGGCCATGCTTCATATTCGTCACACAAAAATGCTCTCATCATGCACAACCCCGATGACAAGCCAAGCAATTGTTTCATACTTTAGTATTCTCAAACTTTTTCAACTTTCACGCAATACATGAGCGGGAGCCATGGACATAGCACTATGGGTGGAACAGAATATGATGATGGGGGTTGTGTGGAGAAGACAAAAAAGGAGAAAGTCTCACATCGACGCAGCTAATCAACAGGCTATGGAGATGCCCATCAATTTATGCAAATGCAAGGAGTACATATTTCCATGCAACGGATGCACTAGATCTATAAATGTATGAAAGCTCAACAAAAGAAACTAAGTGGGTGTGCATCCAACTTGCTTGCTCACGAAGACCTAGGGCATTTGAGGAAGCCCATTGTTTGAATATACAAGCAAAGTTCTATAATGAAAAATTCCCACTAGTATATGAGAGTGACAAAACAAGAGACTCTCTATCATGAAGATCATGGTGCTACTTTGAAGCACAAGTGTGGAAAAAGGATAGTAGCATTGTCCCTTCTTATTATATATATTTTTCTTTTTTTATTTGGCATTTCTTTTTTTATTTGGCCTTTTTTTATTTGGCCTTTCTTTTTTCTTTTTTTCAGGACAATGCTCTATTAATGATGATCATCACACTTCTATTTATTTACAACTCAAAGATTACAACTCGATACTAGAACAAAGTATGACTCCATATGAATGCCTTTGTGGTGTACCGGGATGTGAAATGAAATAAGAGTGACATGTATGAGAAATTATGAATGGTGGCCTTGCCACAAATATGATGTGAACTACATGATCATGCAAGACAATATGACAATGATGAAGTGTGTCATAATGAACGGAACGGTGGAAAGTTGCATGGCAATATATCTTGGAATGGCTATGGAAATGCCATAATAGGTAGATATGGTGGTTGTTTTGAGGAAGATATAAGGAGGCTTATGTGTGATAGAGCGTATCGTATCATGGGGTTTGGATGCACCGCGACGCTTGCACCAACTCTCAAGGTGAGAAAGGGCAATGCACTGCATCAAGAGGCTAGCAATGATGGAAGGGTGAGAGTGCGTATAATCCATGGACTCAACATTAGTCATAAAGAACTCACATACTTATTGCAAAAATGTCGGTGTACAAAATTAGGGGCTCTACTTTTGACCCCTTTACTTGTGCACGGGCAGTCAGAGCCATGCGTCGCAGCCACACATAACAGAGCAGAGCAGGGAAGCCGGAGAGAAGCCGAAGCACAAGACAACCAAAACAACGCCAAGACCAGGAAACACAAGAGGGCAAGAGGGCGAGGTAGACACCCTCAGCAAGATCCTTGCCGAGGCAGCCTCCGCAACCCCGCCAAGAGCCTTGCCGGGGCAGCCTGCCCGATGCCAGCGGAGTGAGCCACCCTTGAGCACCAAGGGTTCCGAACACCGTCAACCACTACATTGGAACCAGGGCTCGGGAGGCACCTCCGTGGTGGCATGCAGATCTTTGTCAAGATCATAAACACACAAGATCATATGAGGATCAGAAGACGACGACCCTCGGCGGGATCTTAGCCGAGGAAATCCACAAGACCCCCGGCAAGTGCCTTGCCGGGGACAACTGCGATGCCACGGCAAGACACTTGCCGGGCCCCCGGTAAGACCCTTGTCGAGGGTGTCAGCAGGGCCACTACCAGGCCCGCACAAGCCAAGACTCCGCCGCCGTTCGCATGCAGCTGCCATCCCAACCAGCTGGGCAGGCACCTGCGTGGCAACATGCGGCTTCCAGACCAACTCACCAAGCACCTGCGTGGTGGCACGCAGATCTTCGTGAAGACCCTGCCACCGTGATACCTCAGCAGCCTGCCTGCCTACATGGCACTGCACGCATCGCTGGTATGGGTGCGTGTCGAAGCGAGGCGTAGCGACGACGGACGGGACGGGCCTCGTTTCCGTCCCCGATAAAGCTAATGGACACCTAAGTTGCGCATTTAATACACTTTGTCCCGTAATGCCGGGCGATAAGCTCGCGCACTGTAGGACTTTCCACCTCTTGTGTGCCACTGTGGCAACCCCTTTTGCCTATAAAAGGAGGCATGAGGCGACCAGGAGAGGGATTCGGGCTCTTTGGAACTATGCAGCCACCGTAGCTAGTTCGAAAGCTCGAGAACACTCGATACATCCACCATAGCAGGACTAGGGTATTACGCATCCTCGCGGCCCGAACCTGGGTAAATGATCTTTGTGCTAGCTCCTGGACCTGCTCTTCTCACAACCCCACGCCCGCCGACCGTAGAAGGGATTCTAGTGATCCCATAGGTGTCGTTCTCACCGACATCTTTGGCGCGCCAGGTAGGGGGCGTAGTTGTGAGAATCTGGTCTAGCAGTTAGCCTAGCAGTTCTTCGTCGCCATGGCTCCCAAGAAGAAGGCGGCCACGGCGGTCGGTTCGTCGGGAGCCAGACCTGACGCGCGGCCCACGAGCACCAACATCTCTCTAGCAGTCAGAGCCTAGCGAGCGGCGTCGTTCGTGCGCAAGATGACGGGCCGCACGCAGCAAAATCCAGAGACGAAGCTGCCCCCCCGCAGGCGGCGCGGGGCCCTCCGGGGTCACCGCCGTACCACCCACGGGAGGCGCGATGACCTCCAAGACGCCCACCCCGGCGCCCACATTGCGCTCTTCCCATGGTGTGTGAGACGAGCAGTGTCACCATGCCGGTGACCCCGGACACCGCCGTGGGAAGAACCATGTGCATCATGTGCGGGACGAAGCAGGCCAGCATGCCTGGCAAGTGCTGGCGAAAATGGCACGCAGCCGCTGGGCCATGATAGAGCTCCTTCTAACGTGGTTAGAAGTCGAAGCGCGCCACAATCCACGCAGATTTCGCCACCACCCACGCCAGCAGAAGCTTTGGCGCGCGCGCAGCTGCTCCTCGACTTCCCTCCTGCTCCGGAGAAGCTCGACGAGTGGAGAGCCACCATCCGGAGCCTCGTCGCCGTCGCCAATAAAGATGATCCGCGACCGTCGGGGCCCTCGGGCCAGTGCTCCGTCGAGCCACCACATGCCAGCGGTGGGAGGACCGGGGGAGTTGTAGCCACAGTACACTCTCCTCCCCCGCGCCAGTTGCCGCCGGTGCTGGTCCGTCGTGACGACGCATGTGATAACATTTCCATAGCGTCGTCCGACCCACGGACCCACCGCGACCAGCGCAAAGTTCTTCAAGAAGGAGCCCATGAAGACGCTCGAACCACCATCAAGCGCCGGCGCGATACACGCCACCAGTCGGATAAGCGGGCGGGACCCGCTATGGACCACCCAGCATCGGGGGGCTCCGGCGGCCTACCTTACGAGCTGGGTTTCCCAGCCTTTACCTGAGCTGCGGCAGTTCCAGTAGCCGTCCCTGAGGGAGTCCTGGATTAGGGGGTCCTCGGACAGCCGGACTATGTCCTTTGGCCGGACTGTTGGACTATGAAGATACAAGATTGAAGACTTCGACCCGTGTCCGGATGGGACTCTCCTTGGCGTGGAAGGCAAGCTTGGCAATACGGATATGTAGATCTCCTCCCTTGTAACCGACTCTGTGTAACCCTAGCCCCCTCCGGTGTCTATATAAACCGGAAGGTTTAGTCCGTAGGACAAGAACAATCATACCATAGGCTAGCTTCTAGGGTTTAGCCTCTACGATCTCGTGGTAGACTAACTCTTGTAATACTCATATCATCAAGATCAATCAAGCAGGAAGTAGGGTATTAACTCCATCGAGAGGGCCAGAACCTGGGTATACATCGTGTCCCCCGCCTCCTGTTACCATCCGCCTTAGACGCACAGTTCAGGACCCCCTACCCGAGATCCGCCGGTTTTGACACTGACATTGGTGCTTTCATTGAGAGTTCCACTGTGTCGTCACGATAAAGGCCTGACGGCTCCTCCGATCATCGCCAACGATGCGATCCAGGGTGAGGTTTTCCTCCCCGGACAGATCTTCGTATTCTGGGGCTTCGTACTGCGGGCCAACTCGCTTGGCAATTTGGAGCAGACCGAGAGCTACACCCCTGGTTGTCAGGCCAGGTTTGGAAATTTAAACTACACTGCCGACATCCGCGGAGATTTGATCTTTGAC
The DNA here is from genome assembly GCA_021605205.1 of Aegilops longissima. NCBI lineage: Eukaryota > Viridiplantae > Streptophyta > Magnoliopsida > Poales > Poaceae > Aegilops > Aegilops longissima. Next base: position 312,084,444 of record CM038682.1, read on the forward strand.
GGATTCAAGCCCATGTCAGGTGCGCCGCACAGTCACGACGAGCACGAATTAGCTCTGCCGCCGGATGGTGTTCGGGAGATCACACCTATGCCTACTCCGGCCCTAGATCCGGACTCGATTGCGCCGTCCGAGGACGGGTGGATGGACCCCGCCTCGGAGGCCACACACTCAGTGGTGATAGAACCAAATACTGACTTCACCTCCCATGGGACCTGCGTCACCGGATCCTCGGATTCATCCCCGGCCACAGGCCCCGAACCGCCTGCGTCCATACCTATCAAATCTGATTGGGTGCCGATCATGGAGTTTACCTCCGCGGATATCTTTCAGCACTCGCCTTTTGGCGATGTGCTAAATGCATTAAGGTCTCTCTCCTTGTCAGGAGGCCCTTGGCCGAACTATGTCCGGCCCAAACGGGAAGCGGACGACGAAGATATTCGTTCCCCACCCACCACCCACTTAATAGCCATTGTCGATGTTTTAATCGACATGCTCGATTTCGACTCCGAAGACATCTACGGTATGAACGACGATGCAGGAGAGGAACAGGAACAACCGCCCACAGGGCGCTGGACAGCCACTTCATCACACGATATATATATGGTGGATACACCCAAAGAAAACAACGACGAGGAATGGAAGGATGCAGCGAAGGATAGCTCCCTCGAGAAGCAACCAAAGCGATAGCATAGGCGCCGCTCCAAATCTCGCCTCGACAAGAACAGCGATAACAGCGCAAGAAAAAATAACACCCCGGTCGACTCCAAAGGAAATGACGACCACATTGAACCAGCGGATGGCGAACATAGTACGGAGCCGCTGTCCGATCATGGCAACACCGAGGATAAAGCTCATCAACCTCTCTCCGGAGAGGAAAATAGTCCGGACGACGATGCACACATCATCCCGGAAAGGCACTTGGAACAAGAGAACCTCCGTAGAAGGCTTATCGCCACCGCGAGGAGTCTGAAGAAGCAGAAGCAAAGGCTTAAGGCCGCGCAGAATACGCTCAACAATAGATGGAACAAAGTGCTCAACACTGAAGAAAATTATGGTGGCAGTCGCCACACAAAGAGCTATCCAAAGCGCAAGCTGTTGCTTGAATTCGATGATGAGGCCCTAGAGCCCACACAGCCGAAAAACAAACGGCTGGCCGGTCGGATCGACCACCACGTGGCCGCGATAGGGCGGCTAAGGAGGCCGCACATAAGTCATCACACGGTCCAAGTGAGGACCTGCATCAAAAGGCCGGCATGACCAGATCCATCTATGGATCTAGGAAGCGCGCTCCAGTGCATAATCAAAACCGAACACTACAACCGTCAGAACACCATGACACATCCAAATACAGGGGTGCCGCGCACCCCCTATGTTTCACCGATGAGGTGCTGGATCACAAATTTCTATAGGGATTCAAACCCGTGAACATAGAGGCATACGACGGAACAACAGACCCTGGGGTCTGGATTGAGGACTTCATCTTCCATATCCACATGGCTCGCGGAGACGATCTCCACGCCATCAAGTACTTGCCCCTCAAGCTGAAAGGACCAGCTCGGCACTGGCTAAAGAGCCTCCCAGAAAATTGAATTGGAAGTTGGGAGGAGCTTGAGGATGCTTTTAGGGATAACTTTCAAGGGACCTATGTCCGACCTCCGGATGCAGACGATTTAAGTCATATAATTCAACAGCCCAGAGAGTCAGCCCGAAAGCTTTGGAACAGATTTCTCACTAAGAAGAACCAAATCATCGACTGCCCGGACGCCGAAGCCTTAGCAGCTTTGAAACACAGCGTCCGAGACGAATGGCTCGCCAGACACCTCGGCCAAGAAAAACCAAGGACAATGGCAGCCCTAACAAGCCTTATGACCCGCTTTTGCACGGGCGAAGATAGCTGGCTGGCCCGTAGTAGCACCAGCGACCCAGGCACATCTGAAGTCAGGGATGGTAATGGAAAACCATGACACAATAAAAGTAAGCATCGAAATAACGAAGATAGCCCAGACAACATAGCGGTAAACGCCGGATTTAGGGGCTCTCGACCCGGTCAACGGAAAAAGCCTTTCAAAGGCAATAGAGATGGACCATCCAGCCTCAAGAAGATTCTAGACAAATTATGTCAGATTCACGGCACCTCCGATAAACCTGCAAATCACACCCACAGAGAATGTTGGGTCTTCAAGCAGGCCGGTAAGCTAAACGCCGAACCCAAGGGGAGGGAGACACCAAGTGAAGACGAGGATGAGCCTCGTCGGCGAAACACTGGGGGACAGAAAAAGTTCCCACCAGAGGTCAAAACAGTGAACACGATTCACGTGATGAATAGGAGGAGCAAACACGCACTCCGAGATGTATGCGCCGTAGAGCCCGTCACCCCCAAGTTCAACCCTTGGTCAACCTGCCCGATCACTTTTGATCGCAGGGATAGCCTGACCAATGTCTGGCACGGAGGATCGGCTGCCTTGGTGCTCGACCCAATAATCAACGGATACCATCTCACCTGAGTCCTCATGGACGGCGGCAGTAGTCTCAATCTGATATATCAGGACACAGTCCGCAAAATGGGGATAGACCCAATGAGAATTAGCCAAAGCAATACTACCTTTAAAGGAGTAATACCAAGCCCAGAGGCCAGCTGCACGGGCTCTCTCGTACTAGATGTTGTATTCGGTTCCCCCGACAACTTCTGAAGTGAAAAGTTGACCTTCGACATCGCTCCATTCCGAAGCGGCTATCAAGCACTACTCGGAAGAACGGCCTTCGCTCGTTTTAATGCAGTACCGCATTATGCTTATCTTAAGCTCGAAATGCCCGGTCCACGCGGCATCATCATAGTTAGCAGAAACACTGAGCGTTCCTTACCTGCGGAATAATGTGCGGTAGCTTTAGCAGTCGAACACTAAATGGCCTCTCCAACTAGCATAAACGATCGGTCGTCAAGACCGCGGACACAGCTAGACGAGTCCGGCGTAGCACTAGCTGTAACAGCTTAGATAAACCTGAGATGGGGTTGATGAATATACTCCCGTAGACGGTGCTAGGGGCTTCCCGCATGTAAAAATACAAAGTCTACACTTCGGCTCGACCTTATTTTGAATTTTAATGGTTTATTAAGAACAACCAATTTTTCGCACGACAAATTTCATCTAAGTTCCTCTCTTTTAAACAGATGATAATCGTGCTACACCCTTCCAGGATACGGCACAACGGAGACACAGGCGCAGACGTGCAGCAGGGCCCCGCTCAAAGGTTTCTTTTTAGATTAAGACCCTGTGTAAACCTTTCTTACCGTCTCTTGTTGCTTCACACCCTCCGGATACTCAACACAGCCGAGAGGTACGCTGGCGTTATTGGCATTTCGCCACGTCAAAGTAATGCACGTACCTGGAAATTCAGGGTTCAAGGGCGTTACTCAGCCCAGTATATGTTGTAAAGACCGAATACCTTAGGGAGTGCTCGGCGTCGCGAGTTTGGCCTTATATGCATCAGCTCCGAATCATGTCTTTGGTCAAATGTTGGGTTTGCCCGCTCTCGTGTTTTGCTACCTTACGCCCGCTCTATCGGCTAAGGTGGCACCGGAAAACTCATGCGATTGTGCCTGGTTCATCCGGACGAGCACCTCAAGAGAGAAAGCCGAAAACTGACTGTCATGATAAAGCGCGAGACTGGTCAACCACTCGATGACTCATCGGAATCTTCGGGATTCCTCCACATTAACGAAGGACCGGTTTTCCCGGTCATGTACGTACGTGCACTATATTCGGATAGCCGCGGAAATACCAGGGGCTATATAGTAGCCCCAGTGTCAGACTCCTATGGTTAAGTGGAAGTGTTAAAGCAATATAGTCCGATTGCCTCGTTCGCCGCGCTACCACCTCCTTAATGGACCAAGACGTTGGATCAAGTGTGAAGACACGCTTTGTAACACCCCGGATTATATGCCTGGGGCTGAAGCCGATGATTGCAAACTTTCAGGTTATATATATATATATATATATATATATATATATATATATATATATATATATATATATATATATATATATATATATATGTGATGCTATTCATCATCCAGTGCAGAATAAGTTATTCTTCACCCGAGGTAATCTTACAATCGTTTCATAATTAAATTACGTTTGGAATTCAAATAGTTACATTCCTATTGATTCACTACGTAAAATTTTGCATAAGAAAATAAAAATATAGGTCATAAGACAAGAAAATTTACAGTTTATGTGTATTTTACACTATGTTTTTACGTTTGTAATTTTACATAACATAAAATATTTTTTACGACGATTATATATTTTCTTACAGTCTCTTTTTACATCGGAAATAAGACAAAACTTACGTAACGTAAAATTACGATGCATTGATGGTAAAATAGAGGGGGGTGAAGAATAACTATTCCTCACCTAGGGTGACGAATAGTCAATCCTATATATATATATATATATATATATATATATATATATATATATATATATATATATATATATATATATATATATATATATATATATATATATATATATATATATATGAAATGACCGCACAGGAGGCATAATAATACTTTCAGGCAAAAGTATAAAACACAGCCTTTATGATTCAAATAACATTGTTCTTACAATTGGGATACATGTCACTAGAACATGATACACTTCGAGCACCGAGCCTTTATTAAACAAGCGCCTTCTAAGACTTCTTCAAAATAGTGCTCGGCCGATACCCGGCCTACGACCGAACTCTGGGTTGCAATAGCGGTGGCCTCCATCTCTGCCCAGTATGTCTTGACACGGGCAAGAGCCATCCGCGCACCCTCTATGCACGCCGACCTCTTCACAGCGTCGATATGCGGCAAAGCACCTAGGAATCGTTGCACTAAGCCAAAATAACTATCCGGCCTTGGTCCTTCCGGCCAAAGATTATCCACAACAGACCTCATGGCAAGCCCGGACAACCTATGGAGCTTGGCCAACTCGACCATTCTTGATAACCCACAAGTATAGGGGATCAATTGTAGCCTCTTTTGATAAGTAGAAGTGTCGAACCCAACGAGGAGCTAAAGGTAGAACAAATATTCCCTCAAGTTCTATCGACCACCGATACAACTCTGCGCACGCTTGACGTTCGCTTTACCTAGAACAAGTATGAAACTAGAAGTACGTTGTAGGTGTTTTTGGATAGGTTGCAAGGTAAAAGAGCGCGTAACTAAAAGCTAGGGGCTGCTTAGATAAAGACACAACTAAATTAGTTTTAGTACAGAGCTTGTTGTCATGAGAAAGTTATTTGTCCCTAGGCAATCGATAACTAGTCCGGTAATCATTATTGAAATTTTATTTGAGGGAGAGGCATAAGCTAACATACTTTCTCTACTTGGATCATATGCACTTATGATTGGAACTCTAGCAAGCATCCGCAACTACTAAAGATCATTAAGGTAAACCCCAACCATAGCATTAAAGTATCAAGTCCTCTTTATCCCATACGCAAACAACCTACTTACTCGGGTCTGTGCTTCTGTTCACTCACGCTACCCACTATAAGCGAATCATAAACGTATTGCAACACCCTACAGCGGGGATCCTCACGCTATGCGACACGGAGAGCACCATAGGACAGCACCAATAATAAAACATGCAACTCAAACCAATCTTGATCATCAAATAACCCATAGGACAAAACGGATCTACTCAAACATCATAAGATAGCCATACATTATTGGGAAATAATATATAGTGTTGAGCACCATGTTTAAGTAGAGATTACAGCGGGTAAGAGAGAGGTTACACCGCTGCATAGAGGGGGGAAGAGTTGATGATGATGGCCGAGGCAGTGTTCCGACGCCACCGGAAGAGAAGGGTAGAGGGGGGCCCTTCGTCTTATTCTCCCTTGACCTCCTCCCTAGATGGGAGAAGGGTTTCCCCTCTGGTCCTTGGCCTCCATGGCGTGGGAGGGGCGAGAGCCCCTCCGAGATTGGTTCTGTCTCTCTGTCTCTCTCTGTTTCTGCCTTCTGTTCTGCTGCCTTTTCACCGTTTCTTTTATATCCGGAGATCCGTAACTCCGATTGGACTGAAACCTTCGCCGTGATTTTTTTCCAAAATTAGCTTTCTTGCGGCCGAAGAAGGGCATCAACCGCCTTACGGGTGGCCCACGAGGGTGGGGCGCCCTCTGCACGCACGCCGTCCCCTGCCTCGTGGCCACCTCGAAACCGTTTCGCGCTGATCTTTCTCCCAGATTTTCCAAATATTCCAAAAATAAGCTCCGTCTGCTTTTATCCCGTTTGAACTCCGCTTTATATGGATATTCTCGAAACCAAAAACATGCAATGCATGGAACTGCACTGGGCAATCGGATCAATATGTTAGTCCCAAAAATAGTATAAAAAGTTGCCAAAAAGTATATGAAAGTTGAAGAATATTGGCATGGAACAATCAAAAATTATAGATACGATGGAGACGTATCAGCATCCCCAAGCTTAATTCCTGCTCATCCTCGAGTAGGTAAATGATAAAAAAGATAATTTTTGATGTGGAATGCTACCTAGCATAATCTTGATCATGTATCTAATCATGACATGAATATTAAGACACGAGTGATTCAAAGCAATAGTCTATCCTTTGACATAAAAACAATAATACTTCAAGCACACCAACCAAGCAATTATGTATTATTGAAATAACATAGCCAAAGAAAGCTCATCCCTGCAAAATCATATAGTCTGGCTATGCTCCATCTTCAGCACACAAAATATTCACATCATGCACAACCCCGATGACAAGCCAAGCAATTGTTTCATACTTTTGATGTTTCTCAAACCTTTTCAACCTTCACGCAATACATGAGCGTGAGCCATGGACATAGCACTATAGGTGGAATAGAATATGATGATGGGGGTTGTATGGAGAAGACAAAAAGGAGAAAGTCTCACATCAACTAGGCGTATCAACGGGCTATGGAGATGCCCATCAATAGATATCAATGTGAGTGAGTAGGGATTGCCATGCAACGGATGCACTAGAGCTATAAGTCTATGAAAGCTCAAACTGGAAACTAAGTGGGTGTGCATCCAACTTGCTTTCTCATGAAGACCTCGGGCGTTTGAGGAAGCCCATCATCGGAATATACAAGCCAAGTTCTATAATGAAAATTCCCACTAGTATATGAAAGTGATAACTCAAGAGACTCTCTATATGAAGAACATGGTGCTACTTTGAAGCACAAGTGTGGTAAAGGATAGTAACATTGCCCCTTCTCTCTTTTTCTCTCTCTTTTTTCTTTTTTTCTTTTTTTTGGGCCTTCTCTTTTTTTTTGCCTTACTCTTTATTTATTTATTTTTTATTTTTTTCGTCCGAAGTCTCATCCCGACTTGTGGGGGAATCATAGTCTCCATCATCCTTTCCTCACTGGGGCAATGCTCTAATAATGATAATCATCACACTTTTATTTACTTACAACTCAATATTACAACTCGATATCTAGAACAAAGATATGACTCTATATGAATGCCTCTGGCGGTGTACCGGGATGTGCAATGATCTAGCGTAGCAATGACATCAAAAAACGGACAAACCACGAAAACATCATGCTTGCTATCTTACGATCATGCAAAGCAATATGACAATAAATGCTCAAGTCATGTATATGATGATGATGGAAGTTGCATGGTAATATATCTCGGAATGGCTATGGAAATGCCATAATAGGTAGGTATGGTGGCTGTTTTGAGGAAGATATAAGGAGGTTTATGTGTGAAAGAGCGATCATATCACGGGGTTTGGATGCACCAGCGAAGTTTGCACCAACTCTCGAGGTGAGAAAGGGCAATGCACGGTACCGAAGAGGCTAGCAATGATGGAAGGGTGAGAGTGCGTATAATCCATGGACTCAACATTAGTCGTAAAGAACTCACATACTTATTGCAAAAATCTATTAGTCATCGAAACAAAGTACTACACGCATGCTCCTAGGGGTATAGATTGGTAGGAAAAGACCATCGCTCGTCCCCAACCGCCACTCATAAGGAAGGCAATCAATAAACACCTCATGCTCCGACTTTGTTACATAATGGTTCACCATACGTGCATGCTACGGGACTTGCAAACCTCAACACAAGTATTTCTCAATTTCACAATTACTCGACTAGCATGACTCTAATATCACCATCTTTATATCACAAAACTATTGCAAGGAATCAAACATATCATATTCAGCGATCTACAAGTTTATGTAGGATTTTATGAGTAACCATGTGAATGACCAATTCCTGTCAACTCTCTAAATATATATAAGTGAAGCAAGAGATTTTAATTCTTTCTACAAAAGATATGCCCAAGCTCTAACAAATATAAGTGAAGCAAAAGAGCATTCTACAAATGGCGGTTGTTTATGTAAAGAGAAACAGGCAATCCCAACTTCAAATGATATAAGTGAAGCACATGAAGCATTCTATAAAGCCATACTCAAAAGATTTAAGTGAAGTGCAATGAGCATTCTATAAATCAACCAAGGACCATCTCATACCAGCATGGTGCATAAAATAAAAATGAAAACTAAATGCAAAAGACGCTCCAAGATTTGCACATATCACATGAATGAAACGAATCCGAAAACATACCGATACTTGTTGATGAAAGAGGGGATGCCTTCCAGGGCATCCCCAAGCTTAGACGCTTGAGTCTCCTTGAATATTTACTTGGGGTGCCTCGGGCATCCCCAAGCTTGGACTCTTTCCTCTCTTCCTTCTTCTCACATCGAGACCTTCTCGATCATCGAACACTTCATCCACACAAAACTTCAACAGAAAACTTGGTAAGATCCGTTAGTATAATAAAGCAAATCACCACTCTAAGTACTGTTGCAAACCAATTCATATTTTGTTTTTGCATTGTTTCTACTGTAGTATAACTTTTTCATGGCTTAATCCACTGATATAAATCGATAGTTTCATCAAAACAAGCAAACTATGCATCAATACAGAATCTGTCTAAAACAGAACAGTCTGTAACAATATGAACATTCACCATACTTCTGATACTTGAAAACTTCTGCCAAAATTATAAAAAATAAACAATTTGTACTGAAAGAAAGTGCAAAAAGAATCAGAACCATTTGACGTTCCAGTAAAAAATTAAAATTCGCGCACTACAGCCAAAGTTTCTGTCATGCACCGCACAAACCAACAAGTATTGTAAACATCCTAAAGGCAAACCTTGGCACATTATTTTTATAATACAATGGAATTGTACAAGGGGATAATTATTTTGGTTGAGAAGTTTCTGTAATCAAGATTCACAAAGTTTCGGTGAGCATGAACAAAGTTCAAAGCTAGCTCCCACTTCAACAATGCTTGTCTTTCTCACTTTCGCTTTTCTTTTTGAAAAAGTTTTGGGTTCCCCTCTTTATTTTTGTTGTTTTTAAACTATATGAAAGCACTCAACAGAAATAAATGACTCTCTAAAACTTCCGAGTTGTCTCCCTGGCAGCGCTTTCTTTAAAGCCATTAAGCTAGGCATATAGTGCTCAAATAGTGAATCCACCCGGATCCCAAGGTATATCAAAGCCAATTTTAATTAACAATGATTTAGCATTTAGTAGTGAGCACAAAGCAACATATATCAAGCAATGACGAAGTCTAACTCTCTTCCTATGCATCGCATGTCATAAAAGAACAATTCATGCACACATAGTAAAGGCCAATGCATAGTATAAACAGTTTCTTGCTATTTTATTGTATTGGAAACATAGAGAGGTGGAGATATAGTTCCTCTCTCATAATAATTGCAAGTAGGAGCAGCAAGAACATGCATATTATATCTATCAAAATCATCATGTGCAACGGTAAAAGGCAACCCATCAATATAATCCTTAATAAGTGCAAACTTCTCCGATATAGTATAATCGGGAGAATTTAAAAAGATAATAGGACCAGCATGAGTGGGTGCAATAGCAACAATTTCATGTTTAACATAAGGAACTATAGCAAGTTCATCTCCATAATCATAATTCATATTGGCATCTTGGCCATAAGCATAGCAAGCATCATCAAAAAGGGATATTTCAAGAGAATTAATGGGATCATAATAGTCATCATAGCAATCATCCTTCGGTAAGCACGAAGGGGAATTAAACAATGTATGAGTTGCAGGGTTACTCTCATTATAGGGTGGGCATGGGTGATCAATCCGCTCTTCCTCCTTTTGTTCTTCGCTCTCCTCCTCATCTTTTTCATCCAACAAGCTCACAGTTTCATCAATTTCTTCTTCCATAGATTCCTGCAAAATATTATTCTCTTCTTGGACAGCGGAGACTTTCTCAACAAGTGCATTAATATCGGAATTGTATTCATAATTATCATAGAAATATTTGAGGATAGCTAAATTTTCAGATCTATAAACAGCATCATCAAAATCTTCAAACTCTTTACACATGGATTCAATTTCATAAGCACCCATAAAAGCAACAAATTCTTCTATTTGTTCCACATCATAGTAATCATATATACCATTAGCATAAGAAGCTAAGGTTTTATTATCATTAAATTTGCATGAAAAGGGAAGGTGTGGAGCATTCATCCTAGAGCAACAAGTATAATCATAACTCACGCATAGTTGCCAAGCATACAACTTCAATATATGAATTTGATCCCATAATAGTTTCCCTTTTTGTGTCAAGCGATAATCCCTAAAGTATTCACGCTGATCCAACGTTACTCCCATTCCATAATTGAATGGGGTTTTCTCAGGATTATTAAAGTAGTACATAATATCTTTCACATAACCAGCATTGAGGGTTTTAGGAAGTTCCCCGTCTCCATGAGTAGCAAGTAAACCTAATTTTTTTTGGTATTTTGTGTTCCATATCCATAACTAAAGATAAAGAACAACTAAGAACAATAAAAATAAAAATTACTTAGTGATAAAGCAAACAAGCACACACGAGAATATTCACCCCACGCTATAACTCCCCGGCAACGGCGCCAGAAAAAGGTCTTGATAACCCACAAGTATAGGGGATCAATTGTAGCCTCTTTCGATAAGTAAGAGTGTCGAACCCAACGAGGAGCTAAAGGTAGAACAAATATTCCCCCAAGTTCTATCGACCACCGACACAACTCTACGCACGCTTGACGTTCGCTTTACCTAGAACAAGTATGAAACTAGAAGTACTTTGTAGGTGTTTTTGGATATGTTGCATGGTAAAAGAGCGCGTAAATAAAAGCTAGGGGCTGCTTAGATAAAGACACAACTAAATTAGTTTTAGTAGAGAGCTTGTTGTCACGAGAAAGTTATTTGTCCCTAGGCAATCGATAACTAGTCCGGTAATCATTATTGCAATTTTATTTGAGGGAGAGGCATAAGGTAACATACTTTCTCTACTTGGATCATATGCACTTATGATTGGAACTCTAGCAAGCATCCGCAACTACTAAAGATCATTAAGGTAAAACCCAACCATCGCATTGAAGTATCAAGTCCTCTTTTTCCCATACGCAAACAACCTACTTACTCGGGTATGTGCTTCTGTTCACTCACGCCACCCACTATAAGCAAATCATAAACGTATTGCAACACCCTACAGCGGGGATCCCTCACGCTTGCGCGACACAGAGAGCACCATAGGACAGCACCAATAATAAAACATGCAACTCAAACCAATCTTGATCATCAAATAACCCATAGGACAAAACGGATCTACTCAAACATCATAGGATAGCCATACAACATTGGGAAATAATATATAGCGTTGAGCACCATGTTGAAGTAGAGATTACAGCGAGTAAGAGAGACGTTACACCTCTGCATAGAGGGGGGAAGAATTGGTGATGATGGCGGTGAAGTTGTTGGTGAAGATTGCGGTGATGATGATGGCCACGGCAGCATTTCGACGCCACCGGAAGAGAAGGGGAGATGGGGCCCTTCGTCTTCTTCTCCTTGACCTCCTCCCTAGATGGGAGAAGGGTTTCCTCCGTCCTTGGCCTCCATGGCGTGGGAGGCGAGAGCCCCTCCGAGATTGGATCTGTCTCTCTGTCTCTCTCTTCTTCGCTGCTTACTGCCTTTTCACCGCTTTTATATCCGAGATCCGTAACTCGATTGGACTGAAACCTTCGCCATGATTTTTTTCCAAAAATTAGCTTTCTTGCGGCCGAAGAAGGGCATCAACCGCCTTATGGGTGGCCCACGAGGTTGGGGGCGCGCCCTCCTGGTACAGCCGTGTGCCCCTGCCTCGTGGCCACCTCGGAAACCGTTTCGCGTTGATATTTCTCCCAAATTTTCCAAATATTCCAAAAATAAGCTCCGTCCGTTTTTATCCCGTTTGGACTCCGTTTGATATGGATATTCTGTGAAACCAAAAACATGCAACATACATGAACTGGCACTGGTCACTGGATCAATATGTTAGTCCCAAAAATAGTATAAAAAGTTACCAAAAAGTATATGAAAGTTGAAGAATATTGGCATGGAACAATCATAAATTATAGATACGACGGAGACGTATCAACCATTCGCTCATTTAACAGCAGCGGACGCACTGGAACATTGAACTGCGACCAGAACAGCTTTTCCACTTTGTGATCTTTTTGATCTTTGAAAAACTCGGTCGCATCAGCAGCACTCGCTGCCAAATCTAGGTATGCGTCTGCAGAACTCCATAAATGATCCAGAAGGGCATACTTAGGATCTCTGAACTTCGTCCGCAACAAAAAGGGCTTCCCAGCCGCGATATCTCCGGCTTGACGTAGCTCCTCCTTCGTCGCTCTTATTTTAGAGCGGGCTTCCTTGGCTGCTACCGTGGCTTTCTCCAGCTCCGCCGTCTTCGTTTGGCTTTCCTTTTCAAGAAGCTCATAACGGTCGGCGGCATCTTTCAGCTCAACAGCCATCTAGGCTATTTTCTCTTTGCTCAGGCAATGCGCAGCCCGTTCGGCTCTTAGCTCTTCGACCGCCTTTAGGGCGGCCGCATCACTCTTCCTGGCTTGTTCCTTGGCTCGGGCAAGTTCCGCCCGAAGGGTCTCCATGGCGACTGCTCCATCTGCAATCACAACATATTACAGATACTAGCATCATGCTCCTCTTAATATGTGTTGATCATAGGAGAATACATACCTTGTGCCTCGTCAAGCCGCTTGTTTACAAGCACGATGTCAGCATCTGCCGCATCAAGTTGCTGCTTCAGTTCGGCAAACTCACCAGTCCGGCTAGCCACCGGACCCTCAGCCGCCTGCACATGAAAGCAACACGGTTATTACCTGGGACTATGATCCTCTATTTGCCTTCGACAGCAACCAGAGTCTCAGGGGCTACTATCTGCATAGGGCACACCTAGCGTGTGTGGTACCGTCAAAAAATATATATTACTTTGCGTACCTCAAAGCCTCTCAGCAGGCTCATAAAAGCTTCATGCAACTCGCTTTCGGCGGATGAAATCCTCTCAACCACCATACCCATTAGCGTATGATGCGCTTCTGAGATAGCCGCTTGCTCCAGAAGATTCATCAGTGCGTCTGGTCACGCACCGGACATTCCCGGACTCTTTCTGGTGCTCTCCTTAGGAGCCGGATACTCCAGACTTTGGGTGGCCGAAGGGTTACCCTCTGGCCTTGGTGGATCAGGATAAATCCTCCGTGACGGCACCTCAGGGTCGTCCGCTTCATGAGGCGGGGAGGCGTTTCGCTCTCCATCATCTCCAGAAGAAGATCCCCCGAAGACGAACTCTGTCGAGAAGGGCTACGATCTGAACTACAAGACATACGTCTCGGTTATTGTTCTCAGAAATGAAGCAGGGTATATTTACTATAAAGTACTTTTGTTTACTTACAGCTCGGTGGAGGGCTGGTCCCCTTGCGGGTATTGTGCGTTAAGGATGCCCTCCGGGGTAGGGCCCCCTGACAAAGGTTTCTTCCCTCGTTTGAAAACCATTGTTTCCAAGTATTCAGAGGTGGCCCTCTTCCTTCCTTGGGGAGAGGGAATTTTAGATTCTTCTCCCGGTTATCCTCCTTCGCGGAGGCACTAATTCCCCCGGTTTGGATGAATGATGAGTGAGGCTCGCTTTCGGCTTCTTTGTTCCTCCCTTTATCTTCCCCTGATGGCGCTTGATAAGGCGCAAGCTCAAGCATCCTGGCTAGTACAGGATCCGGTGAGCCTTCATGAAGGGGGGCTGAACACCTGATCATCTTCGCCTTTTTTATCCAGTCCTGGTCAAAAGGCGACTTTTCAGAATGATGTTGTGGTAAATTAGAAGACAATGTGTTCGGCCGCGGAATCACTTACTTGGGTGTCTGGATGATTGCAGTTCAGACCCGCATCCTCGGTGGTGTCCGGACACTTTATTCGTGATCCGAAGAACAATCCATACATCTCTTCGAGTGTCGCGCCGTAGAATTGCTGAATAGTTCGCGGTCGTTCCGGGTTGAACTCCCACATACGGAGAGGTTGACGTTGGCATGGCAGGACCCGATGAACTAGCATGACTTGCATTACCTTGACAAGGCTGACATCTCCCTTGAAGAGATCTCGGATGCGGCTCTACAATGTCGGCACATCATTAGCTGGCCCACAGTCCAGCCCTTTGTTGACCCATGACGCCAATTGTGGCGCGGGGGCCCAGACGGAAGGCGGGGGCAGCTACCCACTTAGCGCTTTGAGGAGCGGTGATGTAAAACCACTCCCGCTGCCATAACATGGATGTCTCCGGGAAGAAACCCTTTGGCCACGGAGCATCGGCGCCTTTGTTTATTATGGTGCCTCCGCACTCTGCGTGTCGCCCCTCAATCATCTTCGGCTTCACATTGAAGGTCTTGAGCCATAAGCCGAAGTGTGGGGTGATGCAGAGGAAGGCTTCACACATGACGATGAACGATGAGATGTGAAGGATGGAATCCAGAGCCAGATCATGGAAATCGAGCCCGTAGTAGAACATAAGCCCTCCAACAAAGGGATCAAGACTAAAGCCTAGCCCTCGGAGGAAGTGGGAAATAAATACGACACTCTCGTTGGGTTCGGGAGTGGGATGACCTGCCCTTGAGCAGCAGCTCAGCGAGATTTCGCGGTCGACACACTGCTTCTTCTTAGCTTCTTGATGTCCTCCTCTGTGACAGAGGAGGCCATCCACCGGCCTTGAAGGTTGGATCCGGACATGATTGAAGGTCCGAAGCGCTTAGCCAGAGCCTTGAGTGCTGGAATTCAAGGTGGGGGGAAGAGAAGGATCGAACGCGAGGAGAAAAGGACAGGCCTTGGCCCCTTTATAAAGAGGGTGAATATCAAGCATCCTCCGTGTGGTCGTTTGGAAACTACCTAAAATCGAGGAGTCATACCAACAGGCACGATTGGGTTACCCACACCCGTATTGATGAGAATCCCGTGAAAAGAGGGACACAATCTTTGCTTCGACAGGACGTGCCAATAAAACCGCCTCGCAACACGTGCAATGGCAGGCACAGGAAAAACAGTTCGTCATGACCAGACCACGGCAGAAAGTCACGTTATGAAAAGCTGTCAGCAGATTAGATTTGTGGAAATATTATTCTCTCTATGGTGGTATGTGGAATTTTTTTTGCAGAGCCGGACTCTATCCTTGTGTTCAAAATCTTCTATGGAGTATTCGGAGAAGGAACCCGCCTTGCAATGCCGAAGACAATCTGCGCGCCGGACTCATCGTCATTGAAGCCTGGTTCAGGGGCTACTGAGGGAGTCCTAGATTAGGGGGTCCTCGGATAGCCGGACTGTTGGACTATGAAGATACAAGATTGAAGACTTCGACCCGTGTCCGGATGGGACTCTCCTTGGCATGGAAGGCAAGCTTGGCAATACGGATATGCAGATCTCCTCCCTTGTAACCGACTCTGTGTAACCCTAATCCCCTCCGATGTCTATATAAACCGGAGGGTTTAGTCCATAGGACAAGAACAATCATACCATAGGCTAGCTTCTAGGGTTTAGCCTCTACGATCTCGTGGTAGATCAACTCTTGTAATACTCATATCATCAAGATCAATCAAGCAGGAAGTAGGGTATTACCTCCATCGAGAGGGCCTGAACCTGGGTAAACATCGTGTCCCCCGCCTCCTGTTACCATTCGCCTTAGACGCACAGTTCGGGGCCCCCTACCCGAGATCCGCCGGTTTTGACACCGACAGTCCCACCGCACGTTCAAGCCCGACGTCAGCGAGAAGTACAACGGCAAGACCCATCCGTCGGAGTTCCTCGGCATCTACACCATCGCGATGCAAGCTGCCGGAGCTCGCGACGACAAGGTGCTTGCCAATTACTTCCCGTTGGCACTGAAGCCCAACGTCATGTCTTGGTTGACGCACTTGCCGGCGGATTCCATTTCTTCTTGGTCGGGTCTGTACCATGAGTTCGTTGGTGCCTTCACCGGAGGCCACCAAGCTCATGGCCAGGCCAGTGATTTGCATATCATTCCCCAGAAGGAAGGGGAAACCCTGCGCAAGTACATCCAGAGGTTCAGCCAGGTGCAGTACAACATCCCCGATGTTCATCCAGCCGCCGTGATTAGCGCGTTCCATCTTAACATGCGCAATCGCAAGATGCGCGAAGAGCTGGCGATGAACAAGGTTAAGGATGCGGCTGAACTTTATGTTCTGGCCGATAGGTGCGCCTAGGCGGAAGAGGGAAGGAAGTACCCCGGCAAGGACACCGGCGTGGAAACCGACTCTACTGATGAAGACACCGCCGCCCCGACGAAGAAGGGCCGGTGTCGCAACAGGAAATGCAAGGGCAAGACCGTGCTTGCCGTTGAGGGATCCGATGACACCGGCGCCGCTAAGAAGGCCAAGGCAGATGACCCCGGCAAGGAAATTGCCGGATGCGCCGCTTGACGGGCCTTGGCGGCTGCCGACAAGCCAGGGGTCTCCGACAAGAAGTATTGCAAGATCCACCGCACCAAGGGCCACGACCTCCAGAACTGCCGGCAGGTCGAGCTGCTTGCCGAAAAGCAAAAGGCCGAGTATGAGAGGCGAGACAAGGAGAAGGGTCAAGACGGTGCCGAAGGATCCGGCAAGAAGCGTGGCGGCCAAGGAGGCCGCCGCGGAAAGGATAGCCAGCAAGAGAGGCCCGCCCGGGGCCGTGACAAGAAGAAAGAAGACGATGATCATGACGAGGACGTCGAGTCCGGCGAGTAAGAGTTTCAGAAGGCTACAGAGGCCATGTGCGTCGATGGTGGCGCCTCGCTGCATGCTACCTCTTGAGCATTGCATTGGTTTTCCCTTGAAGAGGAAAGGTTGATGCAGTAAAGTAGCGTAAGTATTTCCCTCAGTTTTTGAGAACCAAGGTATCAATCCAGTAGGAGATCACGCTCGAGTCTCACGCACTTACACAAACAAATAAGAACCTTGCAACCAACGCGATAAAGGGGTTGTCAATCCCTTCACGGTCACTTACGAGAGTGAGATCTGATAGATATGATAAGATAATTTTTTTGGTATTTTTATGATAGAGATGCAAAGTAAAATAAACGGCAATAGAAATAGCTAAGTGTTGGAAGATTAATATGATGGAAAATAGACCCGGGGGCCATAGGTTTCACTAGTGGCTTCTCTCAAGAGCAAAAGTATTACGGTGGGTAAACAAATTACTGTCGAACAATTGATAGAATTGAGCATAGTTATGAGAATATCTAGGTACGATCATGTATATAGGCATCACGTCCGTGACAAGTAGACAGACTCCTGCCTGCATCTACTACTATTACTCCACACATCGACCGCTATCCAGCATGCATCTAGAGTATTAAGTTCATAAGAACGAGTAACGCTTTAAGCAAGATGACATGATGTAGAGGGATAAACTCATGCAATATGATATAAACCCCATCTTTTATCCTCGATGGCAACAATACAATACGTGTCGCTTCCCTTTACACACTGGATCGAGCACCACAAGATTGAACCCAAAGCTAAGCACTTCTCCCACTGCAAGAAAGATCAATCTAGTAGGCCAAACCAAACTGATAATTCGAAGAGACTTGCAAAGATAATCAATCATACATAAAAGAATTCAGAGGAGATTCAAATATTGTTCATAGATAAACTTGATCATAAACCCACAATTCATCGGATCTCAACAAACACACCGCAAAAGAAGATTACATCGAATAGATCTCCAAGAGAATCGAGGAGAACTTTGTATTGAGATCCAAAGAGAGAGAAGAAGCCATCTAGCTAATAACTATGGACCCGAAGGTCTGAGGTAAACTACTCACACATCATCGGAGAGGCTATGGTGTTGATGTAGAAGCCCTCCGTGATCAATGCCCCCTCCGTGAGCGCGGAAAAGGCCCCAAGATGGGATCTCACGGGTACAGAAGGTTGCGGTGGTGGAATTAGGTTTTCGTGGATGCCTCTGATGGTTTAGGGTACATAGGTATATATAGGAGGAAGAAGTACGTCGGTGGAGCAACGTGGGCCGCATGAGGGTGGAGGGCGCGCTTGGGAGGGGGGGTAGGCGCGCCCCCTACCTCGTGCTCTCCTCGTTGATTTCTTTACGTAGACTCCAAGTCCTCTGGATCACGTTTGTTCCGAAAATCACGTTCCCGAAGGTTTCACTCCGTTTGGACTCCGTTTGATATTCTTTTTCTGTGAAACACCGAAATAGGCAAAAAACAGCAATTTGGGCTGGGCCTCCGGTTAATAGGTTAGTCCCAAAAATAATATAAAATTGTGTAATAAAGCCCATTAAACATCCAAAACAGAATATAATATAGCATGGAACAATAAAAAATTATAGATACGTTGGAGACGTATCAAGCATCCCCAAGCTTAATTCCTGCTCGTCCTTGAGTAGGTAAATGATGAAAACAGAACTTTTGATGTGGAATGCTACTTGGTATAATTTTCAATGTAATTCTCTTAATTGTGGTATGAATGTTTACATCCGAATGATTCAAGATAAAAGTCTAATATTGACATAAAAATAATGATACTTCAAGCATACTAACTAAGCAATTATGTCTTCTCAAAATAACATGGCCAAAGAAAGTTATCCCTACAAAATCATATAGTCTGGCTATGCTCTATCTTCATCACACAAAGTATTTAATCATGCACAACCCCGATGACAAGCCAAGCAATTGTTTCATACTTTTGGTGTTCTCAAACTTCTCAATCTTCACGCAATACATGAGCGTGAGCCATGGACATAACACTATATGTGGAATAGAATGGTGGTTGTGGAGAAGACAAAAAGTAGAAGATAGTCTCACATCAACTAGGCGTATCAACAGGCTATGGAGATGCCCATCAATAGATATCAATGTGAGTGAGTAGGGATTGCCATGCAATGGATCCACTAGAGCTATAAGTATATGAAAGCTCAACAAAAGAAACTAAGTGGGTGTGCATCCAACTCGCTTGCTCACGAAGACCTAGGGCATTTTGAGGAAGCCCATCATTGGAATATACATGCCAAGTTCTATAATGTAAAATTCCCACTAGTATATGAAAATGATAACATAGAAGACTCTCTATCATGAAGATCATGGTGCTAATTTGAAGCACAAGTGTTGTAAAAGGATAGTAGCATTGTCCCTTGTCTCTTTGTCTCTCATTTTTTTTAATTTTTTGGGCCTTTTATCTTTTTTTATGGCCTCTTTTTTTTAGTCTGGAGTCTCATTCCAACTTATGGGGGAATCGTAGTCTCCATCATCCTTTCCTCACTTGGGACAATGCTCTAATAATGATGATCATCACACTTTTATTTTCTCTACAACTCAAAACTTAGAACAAAAATGACTCTATGTGGATGCCTCCGGCTGTGTACCAGGATATGCAATGAATCAAGAGTGACATGTATGAAAGAATTATGAACGGTGGCTTTGCCACAAATACGATGTCAACTACATGATCATGCAAAGCAATATGACAAATGATGAAGCGTGTCATAGTAAACGGAACGGTGGTAAGTTGCATGGCAATATATCTCGGAATGGCTATGGAAATGCCATGATAGGTAGGTATGGTGGCTGTTTTGAGGAAGGTATATGGTGGGTGTATGATACGGCGAAAAGTGCGCGGTATTAGGGAGGCTAGCAATGGTGGAAGGATGAGAGTTCGTATAATCCATGGACTCAACATTAGTCATAAAGGACTCATATACTTGTTGCAAAAATCTACAAGTTATCAAAGCAAAGTATTACGCGCATGCTCCTAGGGGGATAGATTGGTAGGAAAAGACCATCGCTTGTCCCCGACCGCCACTCATAAGGAAGACAATCAATAAATAAATCATGCTCCGACTTCATCACATAACGGTTCACCATACGTGCATGCTACGGGAATCACAAACTTTAACACAAGTATTTCTCAAATTCACAACTACTCAACTAGCATGACTCTAATATCACCATCTTCATATCTCAAAACAATTATCAAGCATCAAACTTCTCATAGTATTCAACACACTCATAAGAAATTTTTTACTATTCTTGAATACCAAGTATACTAGGATTATTCAAGCCAATTACCATGCTATTTAAGGCTCTCAAAATAATCTAAGTGAAGCATGAGAGATCAATAGTTTCTATAAAACAAATCCACCACCGTGCTCTAAAAGATATAAGTGAAGCACTAGAGCAAAACTATATAACTCAAAAGATATAAGCGAAGCACATAGAGTAACAACAACAACAACAACAACAATAAAGCCTTTAGTCCCAAGCAAATTGGGGTAGGCTAGAGGTGAAACCCATAAGATCTCGCAACCAACTCATGGCTCTGGCACATGGATAGCAAGCTTCCATGCACCCCTGTCCATAGCTAGCTCTTCGGTGATACTCCAATCCTTCAGGTCTCTCTTTGCATGGCAAGCATCCGACATCCCGGTGTTCCCAGGGAGGTGATTGAGCACCACCTAGCTGTCTGTCTCATGCGCGGCCAGTCAAGCAGAAGGTCAGGAAGCAGGCTCTGGAAAGGCAAGAGTTTATCACAAAAGAGATTAGGAAGTTGGAAGCAGCAGGCTTGGTGAGGGGAGTGCTCCATCCGACATGGTTGGCCAATCCGGTGGTGGTGCGCAAGGCAAACGGGAAGTGGAGGCTGTGTATGGACTACACAGATATCAATAAGGCTTGTCCTAAGGACCCCTTCCTATTGCCACGCATCGACCAGATTGTTGACTCCACGACCGGGTGTGATCTGTTATCATTCCTCGACGCCTACTCGGGCTACCACCAGATCTTCATGACAAGAGAAGACGAAGAGAATACAGCATTCATCACCTGTGTGGTACATATTGCTTTTTACGGATGCCTTTCGGGTTGAAGAGTGCTGGCTCAACGTTTGCAAGAGCGGTGCAAATTTATTTTGAACCCTAGCTACATAGAAATATGGAAGCATACATGGATTACATATTGGTCAAAACCAAGGACAAGGCAACTCTTGTACAAGACTTAGAAGAGACGTTTGCCAACCTGCGCAAGATCAACCTCAAGTTGAACCCTGAGAAGTGTGTCTTCGGTGTTCCGTTCGGCAAACTTCTTGGGTTCTTTGTGTCGCAGCGTGGAATCGAGGCAAACCCACACAAGATCAAGGCTATCGAGCAGATTGAGGTGCCCAAGCGGATCAAGGATGTGCGTCGGCTCACTAGCTCCGTTGCCGCCATGAGCCGATTCATCTCCAAGTCTGTCGAGCGCGCCCTTCCCTTTTTAAAGATTTTGAAAAGGGCAGGCCCTATGGAGTGGACGCCAGAGGCCGAAGTAGCACTGCAGGATCTGAAGAAATACCTCTCTTCTACACCAGTACTGGTGGCGCCTAAACCGCAAGAGTCGTTGTTGCTGTATCTGGCGGCGACGAATCAAGTGGTCAGCGCCGCACTGGTGGCACAAAGGGAGGTCGACGAAGAGGCTGTGGCAACGACAGGACCGGCGGATGGCACGTCAGAAATTCCCCCGGTAGGGCCTGGTGCCGGCAAGGCAAGGCCCCCGGCAGAGTCTGACACCATCGGGACAGGGCCCGCGCAGCCAAATGAAGTGGTGCAGAAGAAGAAGATGATGCAGCACCCGGTTTACTTTGTCAGCTCCCTCTTGTAGGGGGCTAGGTCAAGGTACTCCGGTGTGCAGAAATTGCTCTTCGGCCTCCTTATGGCCTCGAGGAAGCTGTGTCATTACTTCCAAGCCCACGAGATCACTGTCGTCACTCGCCTCCCGTTGCAACGGATACTGCCCAACCCAGACGCAACCGGAAGGATTGTGGAGTGGGCCTTTGAGTTTTCAAGCTTTGGGTTGAAGTTTGAAAGTACTTCGACAATCCAGAGCAGAGTCTTGGCGGAGTTCATTGCTGAGTAGACCTCAACGCCCGACGAAGAAATCCAGGAGACCGCTCTCCCCGGCAAGGAAGCAAGTCACGACTAGATCATGTACTTTGATGGGGCTTTCTCGCTGCAAGGTGCCGGTGCCGGTGTGCTTCTTTCTCACCCACCGGAGAGAACCTCAAGTATGTGATCCAGATGCACTTTCCCAGGGAGATGTCCACAAACAACACTACTGAGTACGAGGGGCTGCTTGCCAGTCTCAGGATCGCGGTAGACCTCGGGGTTCAGAAGCTCATCGTCAGTGGTGATTCACAGCTTGTCGTCAGACAAGTCAACAAAGATTATCAGAGCCCGTTGATGGAGGCCTACGTAGATGAGGTGAGGAAGCCGGAGGAGCGCTTCGACGGTATACAAGCGGAGCACGTTCCCCGAGCGGAGAACGACATCGCGGATTACCTGTCAAAGCGTGCTGCATTCGAGCTACCTGTGGAACCAGGAACCTTTCTGCTTCGGTTAACTCAACCATCTGTCGAACCATCAACGGAACAGAGCAAGCGGAGGAAATCAGGCCCCGACAAGTACTTTCCCGCTGAGCCCCCAGGGGTCGCCGGCAAGGGTGTTGCCACGGATTCTGAGCCTGCCGAGGGGCAGCTGGCTCCGACAGGGCGCCAAGCCCTGGCCGTAGAGATGACCGCCTCCATGGTAGAAGAGATGCCTTTGGTCCTTGCCGTCGAGCCCCAGGCTCCGGCATGGGCACAACATACCGTCCATTTCCTCCAGACAGGGGAACTTCCTGAGGAGCAAGAAGAAGCGGAAAAAGTAGCCCGTCGGTCTGCCTTATACCAGTTCATCGATGAC
Organism: Aegilops longissima; assembly: GCA_021605205.1. Classification (NCBI taxonomy): domain Eukaryota; kingdom Viridiplantae; phylum Streptophyta; class Magnoliopsida; order Poales; family Poaceae; genus Aegilops; species Aegilops longissima. The sequence goes on from CM038682.1 coordinate 312,107,558, forward strand.
GTCCTGTACAGGAAGAGATCGAACGGTGTAAAATTAAAGTGCATCCCCCGGGAGGAAGGACTGGAGTTGTTGGCAGAGATACATGGAGGCATATGTGGCTCCCACATAGGGTCGAGGGCCCTTGCCGGTAAGGCATTCCGGCAAGGCTTCTTCTGGCCCACCGCCCTCGAGGATGCGACGGCACTAGTAACCAGTTGTGAAGCGTGCCAGTTCCATTCAAAGAAGCTTCATCAACCAGCTCAAGCCCTTCAAACAATTCCTCTCTCCTGGCCGTTTTTGGTCTGGGGGCTCGACATACTGGGCCCTTTCCCTCACGTTGTCGGGGGCTTTGAGCACTTGTACGTTGCAACCGACAAGTTCACAAAGTGGCCGGAGGTGGAGGCAGTGAGCAAGGTTACTGCACAGTCTGCCGTCAAGTTCTTCAAAGGGCTAGTCTGTCATTTCGGTGAGCCAAACAAAGTCATCACCGACAACGGCACGCAGTTCACAAGCCACACTTGATGCAATACATCCAAGACCTCGGCAACAAGGTCTATTTCGCTTCCATGGCACATCCACGGAGCAATGGCTAGGTGGAGAGGGCAAATGCTGAAGTATTGCGAGGCCTGAGGACAAAGACTTTTGACAGTATGCACAAGAGAGGAAGGCGCTGGATTGATGAGTTACCGGTGGTTCTTTGGTCGATCAGAACGATGCCAAATCGAGCCACCGGCCAAACACCATTTGCCCTGGTATACGGGGCAGAAGTAGTTCTCCCCACGGAACTCACGTATGGGTCACCTCGAGTGCTCGCTTACGACGAGCTTGAGCAAGAGCAATTGCGGTGGGATGACCCAACGCTCCTTGAGGAAGATCGTCTTCGGGCGGCTATGAGAGCAGCGCACTACCAGCAAGCCTTGCGCCGCTACCATAGCCGCAAGGTTCATGCCCGAAGCTTTGAGGAAGGCGACCTTGTTCTTCGGCGCGTTCAGTCGGCCAAGAATTCCAACAAGCTGACGCCGAAGTGGGAAGGCCCTTATCAGGTAATATGAGTCACCAGGCCCGGCGCAGTCCGCCTGGAGACCGAAGATGCTGTCCCAGTGAGCAACTCCTGGAACATCGAACATCTTCGCAAGTTTTACCCGTAAGGTGCGGCTGCTGGGCCTCCCGGCAAGCCACCTTTTGTACAAGCTTTGTCGGCAAGGCATGTAACCCTCCGTACAAAGCCAAAGCAGACTCGAGCATAAATAAACGGTTACTGAGCCCTAAGTTATAGCATGCATGCTAGGTTTAAGTCTCTCCCTCGGTTAGGGTTGGTAGTGCTTGGCGGCGACTAACCCCTAGCCTAGAGGTCGAGCTCCCGTCTTTCTGTCTTCTTTGGTTCACAAGGCACACGGACACTTCTGCTGAGCCGCTTGGGAGAAAGAGGATGAACCGGCGCCCCGGCCCCAGCAAGCCGAGACTGCCGGGGGCTGAAGACACAAGGATCCAACCCCGGCAAGCCAAGGTTGTCGAGGGCTGCGGATTCAGATAAGTCTTTCATCCCCTGTTATGCATTTTCGTATAGAACTGAGACATGTGAAACCGCGTTTATATTCTTAAACCACTGTGCTCCCCTTTTCCTGTACCCAAGAGTTATCCCCCTGGGTCGGAACTTGGTCGTAGTCGCGGTGGCAAGAAAATAAACGAGGGGCCTAACTCTACTTCACCCCTGCCTCCGCCAAAAGCATGAGAATGGTCGACTGCAGTGGGGGGCGGCAAGGCCTGTTCCCAGGCGACAATGTTTATCTTAAAAGTAACAAGGATTCATCCCTTGGCATGGGCCTCGCTCACGCACAAAGAAACCCGACAAACACCCTTTTTCATTAAAAACATCCCATACAGGTACAATTCATACGGAATTAAAAACATGAGCAAGGGGATTACAAGTCTTAAAATTAACAAGTGCCCGCAGGCTTACAAACTAAAAAGAGATAAGGTGCCCGTAATCCCTTTCTTGTCCCTCTCCTCAGAAGGTGGAACAAGACAGCAGGAGGGTAAAAGGGGCGCCTAGGCGAGGTGCGAGGAGCAGAAGGCACCAAGAGAACATCTTGGTGCCGAGAAAGGAGCTGGAAGACGAGGCAGCGGGCCGGCAATACGCGACGAAGGCGTCGATGCCCGCGTACTCTGACTTGACGGCCGCCACCCGCCTTCTTTGGCCCTCCTACGCCAGCCGCCCAAGGAGACGACGGGGAGCGCCCCGATGGAGAGCTTGGTGAGGAAAGCCCTCGGCAGGGCGCGTGGCCGAGGGAGGGGCGGCGCGGTCAGTCGAAGTCGGAGTCGGCATCCTGCCGCTCGACTCCCTCATCGTCGCTGTCGTTGTCCTCCTCGTCACTCCCGCTTGAGGAGGAATCTTCATTGTCGGAGGAGCTCTCCACGCAGCACTTTAGGCGAGTTCCAAGATCTCCGAAGACCTTGACGGAGAGCAGGCCGTCCTCCATTAACTTGAAGTAGAGGACGAGCCCCGCCGTCAGGCTATGGATGTGAGCAAATGTCTTCCACCCGCGACGGAGGTACATAACATGAGGAGCGGGGAAGTCGACGTCGACCTGCGTGCCGCCGTTCCGGCAGCCCCTCATGTGCAATATGAGGGTCTGGGGCAGGTCGAGCTACATTTCCCGAGCAAATGGGGTAGGGAGAAGGAGACGGCGACGCGGTGGTCGGCGCATCCTGGTGAAGAAATCCCGAGGCTGGTCCCCGACGTGGCCCTCCATCACGGGCGGCATCGCCGGCGGAGGCACGGCCATCGCGCCGCCTCGTCCCCCTCTCCCCCGACCGCTGCGGCAACCTCGGCCTCGCCCCCTCCCCCTTCCTCTCGTGGCCGGCTCTGCCGCTGCGAGCTCGTAGGAAGGAGGAATGCGCTGTCGAGCAGCGACCCTTGCCCCCACCGTTGAAGGGTCTGCGCCCCCTCTCGCCATGATGGGTGGAAGGGAGGAGCGGAAGTGGAAGAAGATGGATACTGGGAGAATGTGGAAGTGTCTTCCCCCTCCCCCCTTCTTATAAAGGGGGGGGTCGAGGCCCGGCCGCCCCGCTCAACCAATCCGGTCATCGGGGGCGTAGGGAATCAGGACCGACCCGCTGCCCCAATCGGCGACAGCCCGGTTTCTCGCCTCCACCGCCTGCCACCTACATGAAAGGCACGTGGCGAGCAAGTAGAGTCGAAGGGACGGGTGAGGCAATAGTTCCCCACCGCGTGATCGTGGGGCGTGGGTGCCTTGAAGACCGCGACCCGAGTCCACTCAGTAAATGAGCGGCGCCTCCACGCCTCCCTCTTTTTATGGGGAAGGCGCGAGCCGCCTCTTTACTGCGATGTGACGCATGCGTGCGGGAACCGCCCCACGCATGATGCCCATGTCACGCACGATCCTCCACGTCGCGCATTGAACGCGAGACATGGGGAAGCGCAGTGGATGAAACAGTTACTGCGGAAAAATCCGCCCAACCTGCCCGCGCATCATTCTGGGCCTGGCCCAACAACGCATCGCGCTTATGTGTGGCCCAGGCCCGGGGGCTCCTGTCGGTGTAAAAAAGTAGGGGCTCTCCTTTTGACCCCTTTACTTGTGCACGGACAGTCAGAGCCACGCGCCGCGACCACACTTAACAGAGCAGAGGAGGGAGGCCGGAGAGAAGCTGAAGCACAAGACAACCAAAACAACGCCAAGACCAGGAAACACAAGAGGGCAAGAGGGCGAGGTAGACTCCCTCGGCAAGATCCTTGCCGAGGCAACCTCCAAAGCCCCGGCAAGAGCCTTGCCGGGGGAGCCTACCCGATGCTAGCGGAGTGAGCCACCCTTGAGCACCAAGGGTTCCGAACGGCGTCAACCACTACATTGGAACCAGGGCTCGGGAGGCACCTTCGTGGTGGCATGCAGATCTTTGTCAAGATCATAAACACACAAGATCAGATGAGGAACAGAAGACGATGACCCTCGGCGGGATCCTAGCCGAGGAAATCCACAAGACCCCCGGCAAGCGCCTTGCCGGGGACAACTGCGACACCACGGCAAGACCCTTGCCGGGCCCTCAGCAAGACCCTTGCCGGGCCCTCGGCAAGACCCTTGCTGAGGGCGTCAGCAGGGTCACTGCTAGGCCCGCACCAGCCAAGACTCCGCCGCCGTTCGCATGCAGCTGCCAGCCCAACCAGTTGGGCAGGCACCTGCATGGCAACATGCGGCTTCCAGACCAACTCAGCAGGCACCTGCATGGTGGAACGCAGATCTTCGTGAAGACCCTGCCACCGCGCCACCTCAGCAGCCTGCCTGCCTACATGGCGCTGCACGCATCGCTGGCATGGGTGTGTGTCGAAGCGAGGCGGAGCGGCGACGGACGCGATAGGCCTCGTTCCCGTCCCCGATAAAGCTAATGGACACCTAAGTAGCGCATTTAATGCACTTTGTCCCGTAATGCTGGGCAATAAGCTTGCGCACTGTAGGCCTTTCCACCTCCTGTGTGCCACTGTGGCAACCCCTTTTGCCTATAAAAGGAGGCCCGAGGCGACCAGGAGAGGGATTCGGGCTCTTTGGAACTACGCAGCCACCGTAGCTAGTTAGAAAGCTCGAGAACACTCAATAAATCCAGCATAGCAGGACTAGGGTATTACGCATCCTCGCGGCCCGAACCTAGGTAAACGATCTTTGTGCTAGCTCCTGGACCTGCTCTTCTCACAACCCCGCGCCCGCCGACCGTAGAAGGGATTCCAGTGATCCCATAGGTGTCGTTCTCACCGCAAAAAATCTACAAGTCATCGAAACCAAGCACTACATGCATGCTCCTAGGGGGATAGATTGGTAGGAAAAGACCATCGCTCATCCCCGACTACCACTCATAAGGAAAGCAATCAAAGAACACCTCATGCTTCAAATTTGTCACATAACGTTTACCATACGTGCATGCTACGGGACTTGCAAACCTCAACATAAGTATTTCTCAATTCCACAATTACTCAACTAGCACGACTCTAATATTACCATCTTCGTATCTCAAAACAATCATCAAGTATCAAACTTATCATAGTATTCAATGCACTCTATATGAAAGTTTTTATTATACGCATCTTGAATGCCCATCATATTAGGACTAATTTTATAACCAAAGCAAATTACCATGCTGTTCTAGAAGAATCTCAAAATAATATAAGTGAAGCATGAGAGTTAATCTATTTCTTCAAAATAAAACCACCGCCGTGCTCTAAAAATATATAAGTGAAGCACTTGAGCAAATGACAAACTACTCCGAAAGATATAAGTGAAGATCAATGAGTAGTCGAATAATTATGTACTATGTGAATACTCTCTAACATTTAAGAATTTCAGATCTTGGTATTTTATTCAAACAGCAAGCAAAACAAAAGAAAATAAAATGACGCTCCAAGGAAAACACATATCATGTGGTGGATAAAAATATAGCTCCAAGTAAAGTTACCGATGAACGAAGACGAAAGAGGGGATGCCATCCGGGGCATCCCCAAGCTTAGGCTCTTGGTTGTCCTTGAATATTACCTTGGGGTGCCTTGGTCATCCCCCAAGCTTAGGCTCTTGCCACTCCTTATTCCATAGTCCATCGGATCTTTACCCAAAACTTGAAAACTTCACAACACAAAACTCAACAGAAAACTCATAAGCTCCGTCAGTATAAGAAAATAAAACCACCACTTAGGTACTGTTGTGAACTCATTCTAAACTCATATTGGTGCAATATCTACTGTATACCAACTTCCCTATGGTTCATACCCTCCGATACTACTCATAGATTCATCAAAAATAAGCAAAAAACACAATGAAAACTGAATCTGTCAAAAACAGAACAGCCTGTAGTAATCTGTATCATTCGAGTACTTCTGTAAATCCAAAAATTCTCAAATAAATTGGTGTGCCTGAGGAATTTGTCTATTAATCATCTGCAACCTAAAATCACTCTTCTGTAAAAAAATGGTAGCTAATCTCGTGAGCGCAAAAGTTTCTGTTTTTTACAGCAAGATCGCAAAGACTTCACCCAAGTGTTCCCAAAGGTTCTACTTGGCACAAACACTAACTAAAACATAATACCACATCTAAACATAAGCTAGATGAATTATTTATTACTAAACAGGAGCAAAAGGCAAAGAACAAAAATAAAATTGGGTTGCCTCCCAACAAGCGCTAACGTTTAACGCCCCTAGCTAGGCATGATGATTTCAATGATGCTCACATAAAAGATAAGAATTGAAACATAAAGAGAGAATCATGAAGAATATGACTATCACATTTAAGTCTAACCCACTTCCTATGCATAGGGATTTTGTGAGCAAACAACTTATGGGAACAATAATCAACTAGCATAGGAAGGCAAAACAAGCATAACTTCAAGATTTTAAGCACATAGAGAAGAAACTTGATATTATTGCAATTCCTACAAGCATATGTTCCTCCCTCATAATAATTTTCAGTAGCATCATGAATGAATTCAACAATATAACTATCATGTAAAGAATTATTTTCATGATCCCCAAGCATATATATTTTATTACTCTCCACATAAGCTTAATTTCTTCTCATGAATAATACTGGGAGAAAACTAAATAAAATAATTGTTATGTGAGGCATAATCCAATTGAAAACTAAAATCATGATGACAAGTTTCATGGTTATCATTATTCTTAATAGCATACAAGTCATCACAATAATCATCATTAATAACAACTTTGTTCTCATAACCAATTGGAACCTCTTCCGAAATAGTGGAATCATCACTAAATAAAGTCATGACCTCTCCAAATCTACATTCATAACTATCACAATAAGATTCAACACCCTCCAAAATAGTGGGATCATTACTTCCTAGAGTTGACACTCTTACAAACCCACTTTCATCAATATAATCATCATAAATAGGAGGCATGCTATCATCATAATAAATTTGCATATCAAAACTTGGGGGACTAAAAATATCATCTTCATCAAACATAGCATCCCCAAGCTTGTGGCTTTGCATATCATTAGCATCATGGATATTCAAGGAATTCATACTAACAACATTGCAATCATGCTCATCATTCACATATTTTATGCCAAGCATTCTATGTAATTCTTCTTCTAGTACTTGAGCACAATTTTCCTTCACATCATTTTCACGAAAGACATTAAAAAGATGAAGCATATGAGGCACCCTTAATTCCATTTTTCGTGTAGTTTTCTTTTATAGAATAAACTAGTGATAAAACAAGAAACAAAAAGATTCGATTGCAAGATCTAAAGATATACCTTCAAGCACTAACCTCCGCGGCAACGGCGCCAGAAACTGCTTGATGTCTACTACACAACCTTCTTCTTGTAGACATTGTTGGGCCTCCAAGTGCAGAGGTTTGTAGGACAGTAGCAAATTTCCCTCAAGTGGATGACCTAAGGCTTATCAATCCGTGGGAGGCGTAGGATGAAGATGGTCTCTCTCAAACAACCCTGCAACCAAATAGCGAAGAGTCTCTTGTGTCCCCAACACACCCAATACAATGGTAAATTGTATAGGTGCACTAGTTCGGCGAAGAGATGGTGATACAAGTGCAATATGGATGGTAGATATAGGTTTTTGTAATCTGAAAATATAAAAACAGCAAGGTAACTAATGATAAAAGTGAGCACGAACGGTATTGCAATGCGTTGAAACAAGGCCTAGGGTTCATACTTTCACTAGTGCAAGTTCTCTCAACAATAATGACATAATTGGATCATATAACTATCCCTCAGCATGCAACAAAGACAAAGTCACTAATAGAGGAGAACAAGCGAAGAGATTATTGTAGGGTACGAAATCACCTCAAAGTTATTCTTTCTGATCAATCAATTCAAGAGTCCATAGTAAAATAACACGAAGCTATTCTTTCCGTTCGATCTATCCTAGAGTTCGCACTAGAATAACACCTTAAGACACAAATCAACCAAAACCCTAATGTAACCTAGATACTCCAATGTCACCACAAGTATCCGCGGGTATGATTATACGATATGCGTCACACAATCTCAGATTCATGTATTAAACCAACACAAAGAACTTCAAAGAGTGCCCCAAAGTTTCTACCGGAGAGTCAAGACGAAAACGTGTGCCAACCCCTATGCATAGATTCCCAAGGTCACGGAACCCGCTATTTGATCACCAAAACATACATCAAGTGAATCAATAGAATACCCCATTGTCACCATGGGTATCCCACGCAAGACATACATCAAGTGTTCTAAAATCCTTAAAGACTCAATCCAATGAGATAACTTCGAAGGGAAAACCCAATCCATTACAAGATAGTAGAGGGGGAGAAACATCATAAGATCCAACTATAATAGCAAAGCTCGCGATACATCAAGATCGTGCCAAATCAAGAACACGAGAAAGAGAGAGATCAAACACATAGCTACTGGTACATACCCTTAGCCCCGAGGGTGAACTACTCCTCCACGCCATGAAGAGCGCCAGATGATGAAGATGGCCACGGTGAGGATCCCTCCCAGGGTGCTTGAACGGGTCTTGATTGGTTTTGGTGGCTCAGAGGCTTGCGATGGCGGACTCGATCTAGGTTATTTTCTGGAGGTTTATGTATTTATAGGAATTTTGGCGAGGTCTCACGTCAGGGGTCTCGAGTCGTCCACGAGATAGGGGCGCGCCTGGGGTGGGCGCGCCCCCCACCCTCGTGGACGGCCCGGGACTCTTCTGGCCCAACTCTTTTACTCCGGGGGCTTCTTTTGGTCCATAAAAATCATCAAAAATTGGCACGTCAATTGGACTCCGTTTGGTATTTCTTTTCTGTGATACTCAAAAACAAGGAAAAAACCGAAACTGGAACTGGGCTTTAGGTTAATAGGTTAGTCCCAAAAATCATATAAAATGGCATATAAATGCATATAAAACATCCTAGATGGATAATATAATAGCATGGAACAATAAAAAATTATAGATACGTTGGAGACGTATCAGCGCCTTCTCCACCAAAGAAAAAGAAAACAAAGTCAAAAGCTTCGAAGCCCTCTGTCACACCAAAAGCTTCGACTGTGAAGCCGTTGACCACTGCACCTCCTGAACCCAGTGTGCAGTCTGAAGATTTGTCTCATGTCTCCAAGAAGGCCATGAAGTCCAAGAAAACCAAGAAGCCCAAGAAGATTTCTGGGCATGAACTGACTCCTGCCGTCGTTCTGCGCAACGAGGATGACACCATTGATCTGTCCAGTGATGAAGATCTTGGTGATGAAGCCCTTGAGATGTTGATCAAGAGCAAGCAAGAGGTGGAGATCTTCAACGATCTGCCCCTCTTTGATGTTGACATTCTGAACAACTTCATCGATGAGTGGTTTAATGACCAAAGCATCAGTATTGATGATCCTCAGTTGCCCGTGGATATCAGCATCACGTTTCACGGAGCCATTGCCAATGAAGTGGCCCTGGCTCAGAAAATTATTGAATCAAGAACAAGATTGACTATGAGAAGGTTCATTTCAAGAAGAACATGGCCAAGCTCAGTGTGGCAGATGTTCAAATCTTCAAGAAGATGTTGCATGACCTCAAAGAGGAGTTCCACAAGAAGGGTGATGAAGCTAAAGGCTCAAGAGAGTGCATGAAGTACTTCGCACAGAAATATGTTCAAGCCCACAATGAAGCTGAAAAGCGCAAAGCTCTTGGGCGTCCTGGCATCGATCCCAGGATGGCTGCAAAGCAAAAGAAGAAGTCTGTTGTGGCCCAAACTGAAGCACCAAGGCAGGAAGAACCTCGCATTGTATTCCCTGCCAGTATGACAGGCTCGAAGCCTAAGGTCACCTCAGCAGCTTTAGAGCTGAAGAATACAAGGGCAGCTGAAGCCGAGGCCAGGAAACGCAAGCACAAGGATGCTTCTGATAATGCCCCATCCAAGAAGAAGTTGAAGGCAAAGTCTTCAAAGAAAGAGCGTGCTGCCGCCTCTGAGCCCCTCAACGTTGAACCCATTTATGTTGCCCTCCCAACCTCAACCAATCAAGAGTGTCGTCTTGTGATCCATGAGCCTGCTTCCACAGAGGCTCCTGAAGATGAGGAAGTTCCAGCTGTTGACCCCATCACAGCTGAAGACATTGGTCGTGAAGACAATGTTGAAGATGATGTACTCCTTCCTCAACTCGAGCCCCAATCGGTATCATCGCCTGCTCCAATGAGCAGTGAACTAATTAACATTGGTCGTTCATTGACGCCAATTGCTCAGGATGACTCATGGGCCGAGAGCCCACAACAAGACACCCCCATTCATGACGAGACACCCAGAACACCACCACCTCAAGTCACCACTCCGGTGCTTGACGACGATAACTACATGGTGCAGACCACTCCCTCACCAAAGGCGCTTGTTCGCATTTCATGAGCTTCGCAAAGGCCCGAGCCACAGTCACCATGTCGAGCATTCCGGAAGGGGAAGTGCACCAAAGCTCAGTAGCACGTCAAGTGTTTCCTGAAACCACCCCTACTACGAATGTCTCTGTGTCTGAAGCTAAAGTTGTTGAAGACATTCCGGTTGCATCAGCCGATGACGAAGATGAAGAAGAAAGAGTTGCCACACCCCCTGCTCCTGATCAAGTCATTCTCGAGGAGAATGTGATTGTGCCCGACCCTCCTGTTATTGAACAAAGGGAGGTTGAAACCACTGAGGCTACCACAAAAATGCTACTGACGCCAATGACACTGTCATGGCTGAAGATAATGTGGAGCCTGAAGCCAATGTGGATGTTGAAGCCATTGTTCCACCTCCAAGGCCTCACACCATTGAATAGGCATTTGATCATGGACAGCTGGTCACTGTAAAATGGCCTATTATGGTTCCTCCCACTGCTCCTGGACCACAATATGACTACCATGTGGAGCAGAGGCCTCAAGTTCACAAGCCCAAGCCACGGCTGCCAAGGCTTCCAGGTGTTGCGACTACACCAGGTTCTTTTAGCATGAACAGCTTCAGAGCACACAACACCTTCTTTGACAGTGCCAAGAATCCCTACTCGGAGCCAAAGATCTCTTCCGATCAATTTTGGAGCCATCAGCAGCGCAGCTATTACTCCTGCATTCTATACAATCAAGAGCGAATCTTTCCACACATGCGTCTTGATTGTGAAGCTATTGCCGGGCTGCCCTGTCTTGAAGAAGCTCTTGACTGCTTAAGAGAGGTTGGTCTTCTGCATTTGTAACATACAAAGAGCACTGGAATGAAGAGCTTCTGCTGCAGTTCTATGCCACACTTCATATTCGTGGCTACAACAGGGATCCGAAGACATGGATCCTTGAGTGGATGTCAGGTGATGTGCATCATGAAGCCAAAGCTCAATACATCATTGAGCTTACTTCCCTGCCCACTCCAGGTGAGTTGTACGAGCCTAGTTGTCAGCTTCACAGAAATGAACTGAAGAGTATCTTTCAGAGGCCCAAACCCAATATGAGTCAGATGCTCAACATGATGAAGCCATTGCCTCAAGATGCTGAATACCCCAAAGAGTTCTTCGTGAAGGACCTCGAGTACTTGCCACACACAGGTTATCAAATTCTAAGGCGTACTATGTGGCCAATCAAGGGACATTCTTCTGAAGCCAAACTTGAAGGAGCCATGAAGACTTTGGTATTTTATATCATCAATGGCATCAAATTCAATACCCGGGATTTCTTCATTAGACAACTAGCTGCATCTGGGATTGATCTGTTTGGCTTGAAGTTTTATGCTCCATGAGTGATGTGCCTGATCAAGCTCCATTCTTCTGTTGACTATCAGTCCTTAGCGCGCAACTGTCGGTGTACAAAAGAAGGGGCGCACCTTTGTACCCCTTTACCTGTGCACGGGAAGTCGGAGCCGCGCCCACGGCCACACCAAGTAGAGCAGGGGAGGTGAACCAAGGCAAAACCGAAGCCCAAGACAGCCAGAGCAACGCCAAGACCAAGAACGCAAAGAAGCAGAGGGGCGGAGCAGTTTCCCCCGGCGAGACCCTTGCCGGGGGAGCGCGCCCAAACACCAACAGGGCGAGCCACCCTTGAGCCCACGTCCCCAACACCATCAGCCACATGGGGCCAGGGCTCGGGAGGCGTCTCTGTGGTGGCATGCAGATCTTTGTGAAGACATATTCAAGATCAGATGAGGATTAGAAGACAACAATCCTCGGCAAGATCCTTGCGAGGAGAGCCACGAGACCCCCGGCAAGATTCTTGCCGGGGACGATAGCGCGCCACGGCAAGACCCTTGCCGGGCCCCCCTGGCAAGGCTCTCGCCGAAGACGCTAGTAGGGCCACTGCCAGGCCCGCACCAGCCAAGTCTCCACCGCCGTTCGCATGCAGCTGCTAGCCCAAACCAGCTAGGCCGGCATCTGCGTGGCAACATGCAGCTTCTAGGCCAGCTCGGCAGGCGCCTGCATGGCGGCATGCAGATCTTCATGAAGACCCTACCACCGCGCCACCTCAGCTGGCTGCCTGCCTACATGGCACCGCACGCATCGCTGGCCAGGGCGCTTGTCGAAGCGAGGAGGAGCGGTGACAGACGGGACGGGCCTCGCCCCCGTCCCCGATAAAGCTATGGGACACCTCAGTGGCGCATTAAATGTGACTTGTCCTGTAATACGAGCGATAAGCTCGCAATACTGTACGCCTTTCCACCTCCTGTATGCCACTGTGGCAGCCCGTTTCGACTATAAAAGGAGGCCCATGGCATACTGGAGAAGGATTCGGCTCTTTCGAACCATGCACTCACCATAGGTAGTTCAAGAGCTCAAGAACTCTCTGAAATACACCCACCAAAGCAGGACTAGGATTTTACGCATCCTTTCGGCCCGAACCTGGGTAAACGATCCTTGTGCTGACTACTGATCCTGCTCTTCTTGCAACCCTGCGCCCCGGCAACCGTAGTAGGGATTCTTGTGATCCCATAGGTGTCGTTCCACACCGACATCTTTGGCGCGCCAGGTAGGGGGCGCAATTGTGAGGATCTGGCCTAGTAGTAATTAGCCTAGCAGTTCCTCATCGCCATGACTCCCAAGAAGGAGATGGCCAGGAGAAAAAGGGCGCCGCCTGCGAACGTGAAGGACGCCAGCGCGGCAGCAGAAAAGCTAAGTCATTTGGAACTTTGAGTCACTTCTTTATATATATAAGGTTATCGTCCTCGGAGATCTTGCCTATGTATGAGAAACCGCACGCAAAGGGGCCCTCCCGCAATTGGCAACGCCCTTGTTCTGTTTTGAGTCCGCTCAACAGCTCAAAGCGACCGCGTCGAGAGTGGTGGGGTAGCCTTCCGCACTTGGCAACACTCCCGACTCTGACTCGAGTCAAACTCGACAGTTCGGGCGGCCGCGCTAAGGGCGGTGAGGTGGTTTGCCTGGCAGCAAGCACACCCGGCAGGCCAATGGGGATCCGTCCCCAAGACGCCGCCCTGGGTTTACGCGCCGGCAAACCTACCCGGTTAACATAGGGTGGACACACATAGGAAAACCGAAAGGGAAAATAACATGCATGATACTAAAAGTGCTGCAGAGTCATATTACATCAAATTGTTGCTGCGGTTCTAACTAGAGATAGCAATTGTCTTGGTTGTGAACCTGCAGTGGCGATAAGAAACGGGGTGCCTAATCCTGGCGCTGGCCCTCCACCCTCAGAATTCCGCCGACACGGCTGATGATGGGCTTGATGCGCTCCCTGAGCGGCGCGAGGTCGGTACCTTCCGGCAAGCTCTCCAGCACGGCGTCGAAGTCGAGGTCGGGGTACCAGTGTGCCACCTTGGTGAGAACCTTGGTCATGGCGCCCTGGCAAAGCCTCCGGGCCTCGTAGGCCAACGAGGTTGCTCGGTTGGCATGAAGCTGCTCCAGGGCCCCGAGAACACACTCGAAGAACAAGGTCAGCTTGGCGTTGTTGGTCCCGCTGCGCTCCGGGGCATACCTCACGCTTGGCATCCCCAAGGTAACCAACTACGCGGTGATCCTGCCAGCGACGTCCTCGAGGCGGCCGATCCAGCGGTTCACGCCCTCCTTGAAATCCTTGTGCTCGGCGGCCTCGTTCTTCTGCAGCTGCTTCTCGGTCTCCAACTCCTTGGCCAGGATCCCCTCCCGGGCTTTGGCCTCCGCAAGCATCCCCTCGAGGCCCTCCAGCTTCAGTGTGAGGTCCTTGACGGACTTGTTAGCCTCGGAGAGCTCCCCATCCCTGCTGATGGCCGCGCCCTGCGCCTCCGTCAGGGCGCTGTTGAGCGTGTCCTTGTCTTGGGACAACTTCAGGGCCTGCTCCTTCAGCCCGTCCCGCTCCGCCTCCAGCTCCTTCACCTTATCGGCGTGAACCCGGGCCTGGGCATCGAGCGCCTCTTTGTGCCTCTGCTCCAGCTCACTAGTCCGCTGCAAGACAAGCTTCTCCACCTCTTCATCCTTGCCGTGAAGCGTGGCGGCAAGCTTCTCCTCGCGTGCGGTGAGGTCCTCTTCCTGAGAGTTCAGCGCGGCCTGGTGCTGGGTTCGGGCGGCCTCGGCTGCCGCGGCCAAGCCCGCCACCGTCTCTTGGGCCTTCTCGATGTCGGCCAGCTTCATGGTGAGCTCCACATAACGCTTGGCCAGCTCGCCCTGGGCGGCCTTCAGCTCGTCGCGAGCCCCGTGGAACCAGTCCTGCGTCTCGGCGACGCACTTCCGGAGGTCCGCCTCCGCCTTCTCCACCACCGCCGTCCTGGACTTAGCCTTGTCCAGGCGGGCGCGGTGGAGTGCCTGGAGCTTCCGGAAGCTGGCGCCCATGGCGTGGAGGAGCCGCTCTTCCTGCGATCCGTCGCCACCAACGCTTGGATCATCGACGACCTCAAGCCCGGCGGCGGCAAGCACTTCACCGTCGAACACCTCTCCCTCGACGGGTGCCCTGGTGCTCAGCGCGCCTGGAAGGTGGATGAACAAGTCGTCACTCACCCTCAAGTACTTGCCGGAGCCGGAAGCAGCAGAGGAGGAAGGCTGGTCATCAGTCACCTCCTCCTCCTCCTCGGCAGCGGCCCTGCCGGCCTCCCCGGTAGGCCCCTTGCCAGACTCCTCAGTGGTGGCCTTGTCGGCCTCCCCGGCAGGCCCCTTGGCAGCGTCCTCAGCAGCGCCCTCGGCGGCCTCCTCGGCGGCGATCCTCTCGGCGTCCATCTCGGCGGCCTTGGCGACATCCTCGATGATGGCGTCCATGTCCTCTGGGTTCACCGAGGAGGAATCTGGACATCGAAGAAGGGGGTGAGGCAAGGCCAAGACCAAGGGTCAGCAAGAAAGAAAAAGGAACAGGGACGAGAGGCGAGCGACTTACCAGCGCCAGTGCCAGGCTGGGAAAAAGGAGTCCCCTCCCCGCCAACATTTGGCGTCGAGGCAAAGCTGCCAGCACCCAAGTTCTCCTCCTCCTCCTCCATGTGCGTAGGCTCGGTGCTTGGCGCCCTTGCCGGAGACGCCCCTCAGGGCGGCGTGGTTGATGGGGATGGCGTGTTGGGAGTAGCCCTCTGCGGCTCCTCCTGCTGCCGCTCTCCCCCTCCATACCCGGCAAGGTCAGCACCAAAGTATCGTACCCCTGACACATGTCGACGAGGGGAGGGTAATGAACTTACGCTGGGGGTTGTGCCAGGGGCTGCTGTCTGGGCTGCTCAACACCACCAGTGGCGCCCTTGAAGTACCAGTCGGGGGCTGGCCGCCCGCTGAGGTCTTGGCCCTCTACACCCTTTGGGCCAGCGTCTCCGCGTCCCTGCTAAGGTGAGAACAAGTCAAGACAAGCGACACAGATCGAGGAGACAGGGATGACGAGAAGAGGCTAGATACTCACTCGTCATCCACCTCCTCCTCTGTTGTTTTCCTCTTCCTCCTTGGGCCGAGGGATCCGAAGTCGAAGGTGACCCCCGCATCGGTGTCTGCCGCAGGAGGGGAGGAAGGCGGAGTCTGGGCGCGCTTGGGCGAAGAGGAGGCAAATGCTCTCTTCTTCGCCGCCGCGGCCTTCACCACTTTCTTCACTGCCGTGGCCCTCGTCTGGCGCGCGGACTCCTCTGAGGACTTCGCCCATCGCGCCACCTTGACGGGCCGCACCGGCTCGCCAGAAGTGGCCCGCCGCAGGACTCGCCCTCTCCCTGTGGCCGGAGGGTTAACAGCCCCGGCCTCCTCCGACGACGACGACTCGTCGGCCGCATCCTCAATTAGAGGAGCCTCGATGCTGGCGTTGCTTGAAGGCTTCCCAAAGCTCGAACATGTCAACTGTCGAGGGGAAGAGGGCGGATTGTGTCCGCTGCACTGCCTGCTGATATCTACTACGCAACCTTCTTCTTGTAGACGCTGTTGATCCTCCAAGTGCAGAGGTTTTTAGGACAGTAGCAAATTTCCCTCAATTGGATGACCTAAGGTTTATCAATCCGTGGGAGGCGTAGGATGAATATGGTCTCTTTCAAGCAACCCTGCAACCAAATAACAAAGAGTCTCTTGTGTCCCCAAACACCCAATACATTGGTAAATTGTATTGGTGCACTAGTTTGGCGAAGAGATGGTGATACAAGTGATATGGATGGTAGAAATAGGTTTTTGTAATCTGAAAATATAAAAACAGCAAGGTAACTAATGATAAAAGTGAGCGTAAACGGTATTGCAATGCTAGGAAACAAGGCCTAGGGTTCATACTTTCACTAGTGCAAGTTCTCTCAACAATAATAACATAATTGGATAATATAACTATCCCACAACATGCAACAAAGAGTCACTCCAAAGTCACTAATAACGGAGAACAAACGAGGAGATTATGGTAGGGTACGAAACCACCTCAAAGTTATTCTTTCCAGTCAATCCGTTGGGCTATTCCTATAAGTGCCACAAACAGCCCTAGAGTTCATACTAGAATAACGCCTTAAGACACAAATCAACCAAAACCCTAATGTCACCTAGATACTCCAATGTCACCTCAAGTATCCGTGGGTATGATTATACGATATGCATCACACAATCTTAGATTCATCTATTCAACCAACACATAGAACCTCAAAGAGTGCCCCAAAGTTTCTACCAGAGAATCAAGACGAAAATGTGTGCCAACCCCTATGCATAGGTTCATGGGCAGAACCCGCAAGTTGATCACCAAAACATACATCAAGTGAATCACGTGATGTCGCATAGTCACCACAGATACGCACGGCAAGACATACATCAAGTGTTCTCAAATCTTTAAAAACTCAATCCGATAAGATTACTTCAAAGGGAAAATTCAATCCATTACAAGAGAGTAGAGGGGGAGAAGCAACATAAGATCCAACTATAATAGCAAAGCTCGCGATACATCAAGATCGTGCCAAATCAAGAACACGAGAGAGAGAGAGATCAAACACATAGCTACTGGTACATACCCTCAGCCCCGAGGATGAACTACTCCCTCCTCGTCATGGAGAACGCCGGGATGATGAAGATGGCCACCGGTGAGGGTTCCCCCCTCTGGCAGGGTGTCGGAACTGGGTCCCGATTGGTTTTTGGTGGCTACAGAGGCTTGCGGTCGTGGAACTCCCGATCTATTCTGTTCCCCGAAGTTTTTAGGGTATATGGGTATATATAGGAAAAAGAAGTACGTCAGGGGAGCCACAAGGGGCCCACGAGGGTGGAGGGCGTGCCTGGGGGGCCCTACCTCGTGGCTTCCTCGCTGCTTCTTTGACGTGGACTCCAAGTCTCCCCGATTGCTTTCCTTCCAAAAATAAATTCTCCAGAAGATTTCATTCCATTTCGACTCCGTTTGATATTCCTTTTCTTTGAAACACTGAAACAAGGGAAAAACAGGAACTGGCACTGGGCTCTGGGTCAACAGGTTAGTCCCAAAAGTAATATAAAAGTGTAAAATAAAGCCCATAAACATCCAAAACACATAATATAATAGAATGGAACAATCAAAAATTATAGATACATTGGAGACGTATCAGCATCCCCAATCTTAATTCCTGCTCGTCCTCGAGTAGGTAAATGATAAAAACAGAATTTTTGATGTGGAATGCTACTTGGCATAATTTCAATATATTCTTCTTAATTGTGGTATGAATATTCAGATCCGAAATATTCAAGATAAAAGTTCATATTGACATAAAAGTAATAATACTTCAAGCATACTAACTAAGCAATTATGTCTTCTCAAAATAACATGGCCAAAGAAAGTTTATCCCTACAAAATCATATAGTTTAGTCATGCTCCATTTTCGTCACACAAGAATGCTCTCATCATGCACAACCCCGATGACAAGCCAAGCAATTGTTTCATACTTTAGTAATCTCAAACTTTATAAACCTTCACGCAATATATGAGCGCGAGCATGGATATAGCACTATGGGTGGAATAGAATATGATGATAGGGGTTATGTGGAGAAGACAAAAAAGGAGAAGATCTCACATCAACGAGGCCAATCAATGGGCTATGGAGATGCCCAACGATTGATGTTAATGCAAGGAGTAGGGATTGCCATGCAACGGATGCACTAGAGCTATAAATGTATGAAATCTCAACAAAAGAAACTAAGTGGGTGTGCGTCCAACTTGCTTGCTCACGAAGACCTAGGGCACTTGAGGATGCCCATTGTTGGAATATACAAGCCAAGTTCTATAATGAAAAATTCCCACTAGTATATGAAAGTGACAAAACAAGAGACTCTCTATCATGAAGATTATGGTGCTACTTTGAAGCACAAGTGTGGAAAAACGATAGTAGCATTGCCCCTTTTTACATATAAATTTTTTTGGGCCTTCTTTTTTTTTCCTTTCTCTTTTTTTGGACAATGCTCTATTAAATGATGATCATCGCACTTCTATTTATTTACAAATCAATGATTACAACTCGATACTAGAACAAAGTATGACTCTATATGAATTCCTCCGGAGGTGTACCGGGATCTGCAATGACTCATGAGTGACATGTATGAAATAATTATGAATGGTGGCTTTGCCACGAATACGATATCAACTACATGATCATGCTAAGCAATATGACAATGATGAACGTGTCATGAAAAATGGAACGGTGAAAAGTTGCATGGCAATACATCTCGGAATGGCTATGGAAATGCCATAATAGGTAGGTATGCTGGCTGTTTTGAGTAAGATATAAGGAGGTTTATGTGTGAAAGATCGTATCATATCACGGGGTTTCGATGCACCGGCGAAGTTTGCACCAACTCTCAATGTGAGAAAGGGCAATGCACGGTACCGAAGAGGCTAGCATTGATGGAAGGATGAGAGTGCGTATAATCCATGGACTCAACATTAGTCATAAAGAACTCACATAGTTATTGCAAAAATCTACAATCCATAAAACAACCAAAGCACTACGCGCATGCTCCTAGGGGGGTAGATTGGTAGGAAAAGACCATCGCTCGTCCCTGACCGCCACTCATAAGGAAGACAATCAAATAACACCTCATGTTTCAAATTTGTTACATAACATTTACCATACGTGCATGCTGAGGGACTTGAAAACTTCAACACAAGCATTTCTCAAATTCACAACTACTCAACTAGCACGACTTTAATATTATTACCTCCATATCTCAAAACAATCATCAAGCATCAAACTTCTCTTAGTATTCAACACACTCATAAGAAAGTTTTTACTAGTCTTGAATACCTAGCATATTAAGATTAAGCAAATTACCATGCTATTTAAGACTCTTAAAATAATCTAAGTGAAGCATGAGAGATCATCTATTTCTTCCAAATAAAACCACCATTGTGCTCTAAAATATATAAGTGAAGCACTAGAGCAAACAACAAACTACTCCAAAAGATATAAGTGAAGATCAATGAGTAGTTCAATAATTATACCACTATGTGAAGACTCTCCCATTTAATAATTTCAGATCCTAGTATTTATTCAAACATCAAGCAAAGCTAAAGAAAATAAAATGACGCTCGAAGCAAAACACATATCATGTGATGAATAAAAATATAGCTCCAAGTAAAGTTACCGATGAACGAAGACGAAAGAGGGGATGCCTTCCGGGGCATCCCCAAGCTTAGGCTCTTGGTTGTCCTTGACTATTACCTTGGAGTGGCATCCCCAAGCTTAGGCTCTTGCCACTACTTATTCCATAGTCCATCGAATCTTTACTCAAAACTTGAAAATTTCACAACACAAAACTTAACAAAAAATCTCGTGAGCTCTGTTAGCGAAAGAAAACAAACACCACTTCATGGTACTGTAATGAACTCATTATTTATTTGTATTGGTGTTAAATATACTGTATTCCAACTTCTCTATGGTTTATAAACTATTTTACTAGCCATAGATTCATCAAAATAAGCAAACAACACACGAAAAACAGAATCTGTCAAAAACAGAACAGTCTGTAGTAATTTGTATCAAACATATACTTCTGGAACTCCAAAAATTCTAAAATAAATTGGTGGACCCGAGTAATTTGTCTAGTAATCATTTGCAAAAAGAATCAACTAAATAGCACTCTCCAGTAAAAAGTTTTAGCTAATCTCGTGAGCGCTAAAGTTTCTGTTTTTTTTACAGCATGATCATAAAGACTTCACCCAAGTCTTCTCAAAGGTTCTACTTGGCACAAACACTAATTAAAACATAAAACCACATCTAAAAAGAGGCTAGATGGATTATTTATTCCTAAACAGAACCAAAAATCAAGAAACTAAAATAAAATTGGGTTGCCTCCCAACAAGCGCTATCGTTTAACGCCCCTAGCTAGGCATGATGATTTCAATGATGCTCACATAAAAGATAAGAATTGAAACATAAAGAGAGCATCATGAAGCATATGAGAAGCACATTTAAGTCTAACCCACTTCCTATGCATAGGGATTTTGGGAGCAAACAACTTATGGGAACAATAATCAACTAGCATAGGAAGGCAAAACAAGCATAACTTCAAAACTTTAAGCACATAGAGAGGAAATTTGATATTATTGCAATTCCTACAAGCATATGTTCCTCCCTCATAATAATTTTCAGTAGCATCATGAATGAATTCAACAATATAACCAGCACCTAAAGCATTCTTTTCATGATCTACTTGCATAGAAATTTTACTACTCTCCACATAAGCAAAATTCTTCTGATTCGGAATAGTGGGAGTATCATAAGAAACTTGAATACTATAAATTGTTTCCACAATAAAAGAGTAATGTTCAGAAAAAGGGTAATCATAATCATGACAAGTTTTATAAATATAATCATCACTACTTTTTATAGCATAAGTTTCATCACAATAATCATCATAAGTAGCAACTTTGTTCTCATCATAATCGATTGAAACCTCTTCCAAAATAGTGGATACATCACTAAATAAAGTTGTAAGGGCATATTTATCCCGTAAGTGTTTTGGTGATTGATGACGATACTTTTACGGACTAATCGTATGCTTTGAGTTCCTCAGATGGTTCATCTCTAGGCTCGTGACGATTCGGTGCCCCTCGGAGACTATTGAAGACGGCGCCGCCCCACGCTTTCTTTTTGGTGGATTTGAGTCGTGGGAGAGCCGTACTATTAAGAGGAGTCCGTGATCGGAAAGGTTAGGGCGGAATCAACACGCACACTTGTCCCTCCTTTCCTGCACTTTGGAGCTTTCTTCGTTATCTTGGTTGTGCGGAAATCGACAACTACCCAGACTTGCGGTAGTACCGCAGGTACACGCTGTAGTACCGCTGGGTGCCACGGTAGTACCGCCCCTCCGAGCGGTAGTACCGCTGCTCCTGTGCCTAGTGCCGCTCCGTGCGGTAGTAGGGCGGATGTAATTTTTACATCCGCGCACACCACGGTAGTACCGCTCGTCCAGTAGCGGTAGTACTGCTGAGCCCACGGTAGTACTGCTCTCTTTGAGCCGTAGTACCGCGGGTCCTCCTACCGAAAACCGTAGTTTCACGGTAGTAGGCACGCTGCCACTGTAGTACCGCTCCTCCGGAGCGGTAGTACCGCGTCGGATTTTTGCACTACCGCAGTTTCAGCGGAAGTTGGCATGGATGTAATTTATTTCATCTGCGCCCTTCCTGTGTCGTGACTTCTCACGCCTTGCGGTAGTACCGCAAGGGGAGCGTAGTACCGCATGCAGCGTAGTACTGCCCCTGAGTCAGGCTAGTCCCGGCCTATGCTGCTGCCCCGGTAGTACCGCGCGGCCTCGCGGTAGTACCGCGCCACTGGAGCGGTAGTACCGCGTGTCGCGGGCTGAATAAGTGGATAACGGTTGGATTTTTCCCACGACTATATAAGGGGCGTCTTCAACCTCTAGTTGACCACCTCTTCTCTCTCTAAGATCCATTGTTGCTCCAAGCTCCATTTTGGCCCGATCTCTCTCCCTAGCCAATAAAACTTGTTGATTTGCTCGGGATTGGGTGACAAGGGCCCGATCTACACTTCCACCACAATATATTTGATTCCCCCCACTTATCCTTGCGGATCTTGTTACTCTTGGGTGTTTGAGCATCCTAGACGGTTGGGTCACCGTGGAGCCATATTCCATTGTGGTGAAGCTTCGTGGTGTTGTTGGGAGCCTCCAAGTAAGTTGTGGAGATTGCCCCAACCTTGTTTGTAAAGGTTCGGTCGCCGCCTTCAAGGGCACCATTAGTGGAATCACGGCTCTTGCATTGTGCGAGGGCGTGAGGAGATTACGGTGGCCCTAGTGGCTTCTTGGGGAGCATTGTGCCTCCACACCGCTCTAATGGAGACGTACTTCCCCTCAAAAGGAAGGAACTTCGGTAACACATCCTCGTCTCCTCCGGCTCCACTCTTGGTTATCTTATCCCTTTACTTGTGCAAGCTTATTTGTGTTCCTATCCTTGCTTGCTCGTGTGCTTGTGTTGTTGCATCATATAGGTTGTCCACCTAGTTGCACATCTAGACAACCTTTATTATTGCAAAGTTTAAATTGGTAAAGAAAAGCTTAAAAATTGTTAGTTGCCTATTCCCCCCCCCCCCCCTCTAGTCAACTATATCGATCCTTTCAATTGGTATTAGAGCCTCGTCTCTTTTTAAGGACTTTACCGTCTGAAGAGTATGGTTGACGTCGTAGATGATGTGGGGGAGCACTCCGGTGCGAATCCAACATCATCTACGGGAGATGGGGGTACCTCGATCTCGTGAGGAATTCAATGTGGCGTTGGACACATTGAAAACTCCATGACGAGCGAGGTCAAGGACATGTTTAAGGAATTCCTAGAAGGGCTTAAACTTTCCACCGCACCCGTGAAAGTGGGTGATCCCGCCAACACGGGAGCGGATGCTAACTCCGATAAGGGGAAGCTGCTAGTGAGAAAGCCCCTCGCCTAGTGGTAAGAATGGCACCGCATCTTCGCCCATGTGCAACCTCCGCCTATGGTGGACCGATTCTTCCACTCATTTGAATCATGCCGGTCCACCACCTAAGATTGATAAAAGGAGGATTTTGATTCTTGGGTTTATCGCTTTAAGCGCCATTTAAATCATGTGAACACTAACCTTTGGAGAATCATTGAAGAAGGTTTCTACCCGCATGATCCGAGCAACTTTTCTCCAAGAGAGGTCGTGGATCATCAATTCAATGAGAATGCTCTTCATCATCCAAGAAGCAATCCTTCCCAAGACCTTCCTCATCTCCGCCTTACTCCCGTGCCAAAGATGCTTGGCTCAAGGTGGTTTCCATGTATCGAGGAAGCGCAAGCATTCAACGTTCCAATTATGAAGTGGTCCAAGATGAAGCCGATGAGTTTGCAATGAAGGAAGAAGAAGAACCCCGTGAGCTCTATCGGAGAGTAACCAAGCTTGCTGTCTCCCTCCGGGATCATGGAAGTAAGGACACAGATGACAACTGGATCAAGCGCAAATTTCTCAAGGCAATGATGCCCTACCACAAAGCCATGTCCTCCGTCATCCGTCAACGACCGGACTTCCACACCTTGTCCTCAAGTGATGTGTTGGATGAGTTTGTGGCTATGAGAATATTGGACAAGACCGCCGACAATGCGGTGCTTCGCTCCCAAAGAGCAAAGAAGCCCAACCTCGCTTTGAAGGCCAAGATTTGTGTCGAAGAAGATGGAGAGGAGGAAGAAGAAGAGAGCAACCTCGAAGATACTAAGTATGATTATCATGAACACATGGCCCTTGCTTCAAGACAATTTTGGAGCAAGAAGAACTCAAGGCCCAACTTCAACAAGAGCAATTCAAGTGGCTCTAAGGGCAAGCAACGAGTGAGGACGTGTTTCAATTTTGGCAATGTGAGTCACTTTGTTGCGGAGTGTCCATATGAGAAGAGGGAAGACAATGGTGGCAAGCTCATCCGTAAGGATAAGGCCAAGTCTTTCCCCAACAAGAGCAACTTCCCAAAGAAGACTCCTCACAAAGCCTTGGTGGTTCAAGAAGAGTACAATGAGGATGATGATGATGATGATGAGGATGGTGAATCGGTTGCCATGGCCTCCGTGGCCATTGCAATGACTCCTCGGGTGTCTCTCTTCGGTTCACCCAATGAAAGCATCACCGCCAAGTGCCTCATGGCTAAAGCCACCAACAAGGTAACCCCCAACATCAAAACTACCATCATCAATCATTCTTCTTTGACGGATTGCATTGATGAACATGAGGGGACTAATGTAGAGGAAAATGAATTTGAGATCTTTATGAGTAAACTCAAGGGCAAATCCAAGAAGCACTTCGTTGCTCTCTTGGAACAACTTGGTGAAGCCAATGTCATGATCGAGACTCATGAAGAAACCATCTCTAAGATGGAAGGGCATAGTCGTGACTATGCCGATGAGATTTCGGATCTTTCCAATGCTCTTGAGGAAGAGCGTGGTCTTCGTTTGGCTCTTGAGGAGTCACACAACGATGATCACGCTAAATTAAAGAAAGACCTTGATCATGCTCTTGTTGTGTCTCGTGTGCTTAGCTCCGAGAAGGCAAAGCTTGGGGTTGATCTTGCTAGACTCAACGAGGACTTTGACATTCTCGACAAGGCTCACAAAGTCTTGAAGGGTGCTCATGCTAGTCTCAAAGAGTCTCATGATCAACTCCAAGTGAAGCTAACAAAGGAGAAAGCCACCTTTCCTCATATGATATTGATTGATAATGCAAATGCTACTAACCCATGTTGTGAGCATGTGCATCTTGTTGAGGAGAATGCTAAGTTGAAGGAGCAACTTGAAAAGGGCCTTGCCACATGCATTCAAGGTGAGAAGAACCTTAACGACCTTTTGAGTAATCAAAAGGAAGTTGTGGCCAAGGAGGGGATTGGGTTCGCGCCCAAGCCCAAGAGCAAGAAGAAGAATGACAAGACCAAGCAACCTCCCCCTCTCAAGCAAACTTTCGTGAGGGAGGGAGAGGGTGTTTCCAAGAAGAAGAAGAACCGTGCAAAGGGTGGCAATCTCAAGAAGGACAACGTCATCCCCATGAACATAGCCGGCGACTTTAACCCCTCTTATGTGTTGTGCCGTGCTAGTGATGGGCATGTTTATGATAAATTTGTTGGTTCTTCTTATGAGTACATTGAATGGTCTATTTGGGTTCCTAAGACCCTCGTTATTAACATCAAAGGACCCATTACCAAATGGGTACCTAAAACCAAGCATTGATCTCTTGTAGGGTTTGCTTCCTGGGGATCATGGTTGCTCGATAGTGGAGCAACAAATCATATGACCGGAGCAAGGACATGGTGGTGAACGTGCAAGAGATTCCATCTATGGCCACCGATGTCGAGTGGGGTGATGCATCACATTCTAAGGTATTGGGTCTCGCAAGGTTGTCATTTCTCATGATCTTACGATCGAGAAAGTCATGCTTGTTGAGTCCCTTGCATACAATTTGCTTTCCGCTCACAACTTGCAGTCATGGGTTTTGCTACTTTCTTTGACCTTGATACCATGGCCCTCTTGTGGAGCAAGACTCTTAAAGTAGCCTTTGTTGGGCATGTCGAAAACGGTCTCTATGTGATTAACTTTTCGGAGCGACCCACTAAGACCGCGACATGCCTAATGGCTAAAGTTGACGTGGGATGGCTTTGGCATCGCCGTTTAGCCCATGTCAATATGAGATCTTTGCAAAGTCTTCTCAAGGGGGACCATGTCCGTGGACTAACAAATGTTAGTTTTGCCAAAGACCGTGCTTGTAGTGCTTGTATTGAAGGAAAGCTTCATGAGAAGGCTCACCCTCCCACGACTATCATATACTCAAAGAGACCCTTGGAGCTCCTTCACATGGATCGCTTTGGGCCACCATCATTTGATAGTCTTGGAGGTAGAAAGTATTGCTTGGTGATTGTGGATGACTATTCGAGATACACCTGGGTATATTTCTTCAAGAGGAAGAGTGAGACTCAACAAACCGTCATCGACTTTGCAAATGAAGCTCAACGTCAACATAATGCAAAGATCTTGACTATAAGAAGTGACAACGGCACCGAGTTCAAGAACTACACCTTGGATGAGTTTCTTAGTGATGAGGGAATCAAGCATCAATACTCTGCACCATATACCCCTCAACAAAATGGTGTTGCGGAGAGAAAGAACCGGACGTTGATGGATGCGGCAAGGACCATGATGGCGGAGTTCAAGTCTCCATACAACTTTTGGGCCGAAGCCATCAACACCGCTTGCCATGCATCCAATCGGCTCTATCTCCGCAAAGGCTTGAACAAGACTCCTTATGAGATACTCACCGCAACAAGCCCAACCTCAAGTACTTCCGGTGTTCGTGTAAGTGTTTCATTCTCAAGAAAGGTGTTCGTTTGTCTAAATTTGAAGCTAGAGCTCATGAGGGCATATTTGTTGGTTATGCTACAAACTCTCATGCTTATCGTGTCCTCAATAAATCCACGGACTTATTGAGGAGACGTGTAACGTGGAGTTTGATGAGAATAACGGCTCGCAAGTGGAGCAAAGTGGCACTTGTGATGTAGGTGATGAAATTCCTCCCCAAGCCATAAGAAGAATGGGAGTTGGCTTTATCCTACCCATTGAGGAACCCCTTGTGGCCGAAGGAGAAGGACAATGCTCCACTCAAGTGGAGTCATCACCAACCCAAGGCCCACACGCTTCCGAAGAACAAAGTGAAGGCCCTCAACCTCATGAACAAGACCAAGGGCAAGATTGTGCTCAAGACGATGATATCACCTCAAATGATGCACAAGGTCAAGTTCTCTCCCCCGAGCATGCTCAAGATGGAGATCATGCTCAAGACGGCGCTCAAGATGATCAAGTGACCCCTCCTCATCTCACCTATGAGGAGGAATTAGAGCGTCGTGCCGCCAAGATTGCTTCCAAACTCACCACCAAAGGCCATCTCATGGAGAATGTGGTTGGAAGCCTAAGAAAAGGGGTAAGCACTCGTAGATAATTGGCAAGCTATTGTGAACATCACGCGTTTGTCTCTTGTGTTGAACCTCAAAAGGTCTATGAGGTGCTCAAAGACTCGGATTGGCTCAATGCCATGCATGAAGAACTCAACAATTTCGAGTACAACAAGGTGTGGAGATTGGTGCCAAGGCCATCGGAGAACCACAACGTCATTGGAACCAAGTGGATTTTCAAGAACAAGCAAGATGCTCATGGGAACATCATTCGCAACAAGGCAAGATTGGTAGCACAAGGCTACTCCCAAGTCGAGGGTATCGACTACGGTGAAACCTTTGCTCCGTTGCTCGCCTTGAATCCATTCGCTTGTTGATTGCTTATGCTTCCCATCACAACTTTAAGTTGCAACAAATGGATGTAAAAGTGCTTTTCTTAATGGTCCCATTAATGAGTTGGTCTATGTCAAGCAACCCCCCGGGTTCGAGGACCCCTACTTCCCGGATCATGTGTATCAACTCGATAAGGCACTCTATGGCCTTAAACAAGCCCCACGTGCGTGGTATAACCACCTTACCGAGTTGTTACAAGATCGTGGTTTTGAAGTGGGGCAAATCGATCCCACTCTTTTTACTAAGAAGGTCAATGGGGAGTTGTTTGTATGCCAACTATATGTTGATGATATTATCTTTGGTTCTCCTAACAAAGCTTTCAATGAGGAATTTGCCGCTCTCATGACCTCCAAGTTCAAGATGTCTTCGATGGGAGAGTTGAAGTTCTTCCTTGGTTTCGATATCAAACAAAGAAGAGAAGCAACCTTCATCAACCAAGCCAAATACACTCAAGACATGCTCAAAAGATTCAAGCTAAGTGATGTCAAGCCGGCTACTACACCGATGCCCACCAAGTGCCAACTTGACATTGATCCCAATGGTAAAGCGGTGGATCAAAAGGTATATCGCTCCATGATTGGATCCTTGCTTTACCTTTGTGCATCTAGACCGGATATCATGTTGAGTGTGGGAATGTGTGCATGGTTTCAAGCCGCACCGAAGGAAAGTCACTATGTGGCGGTCAAGCGAATCTTTTGATATTTGGCTCATACCCCAAACTTTGGCTTATGGTAACCAAGAGGAGCAAACTTCAAGCTTGAAGGATTTACGGAATCCGATTGGGCAGGAGACAAAGTGGATAGGAAGTCCACTTCCGGAGGGTGCCAATTTCTTGGTTGCTCCTTGGTAAGTTGGTCTTCCAAGAAGCAAAGTTGTGTGTCTCTCTCGTCCACCGAAGCGGAATATGTGGCGGCCGGTAGTTGTTGTGCTCAACTCCTATGGATGAGGCAAACTTTAAAGGAGTACGGTGTCATTTGTGACAAAGTGCCTCTTTGGTGTGATAATGAAAGTGCCATCAAGATTTATCTCAACCCGGTGCAACACTTCAAGACGAAGCACATCGATATTCGATATCATTTCATCTGGGATCACATTAGGCGAGGAGAGATCAAGCTCAAGTATGTCAACACTCAGGATAACCTTGCAGATATTTTCACGAAGCCCTTAGATGAAGCAAGATTTCGCGAGTTAAGGCATGAGCTAAATATCATTGATTTGAGCAATGTGACGTGAGCCCGTGCACTCCCCACCACACTCAACTTGTTGTCTAGTTTAGGTGTAGGCATGGACATAGGGGGAGTGTTGTTCTCTCAATGAACTATCCCTCCCCCCATTATGCATAAATCGATCACCTCTTTCACATTAGCCATTTTTTATGGTACTTGTGTTCCAAAGACGAGTTTTGGTCATGGGCCCAAGGATAATTCTTTGCGGTGCCATACCATTCCACTCAAACATAGGTGGCTTCGGCCACCGACCTCTCTCCTTGAGAGTCCTTCTCGTTTGGTGGTTTCTTGTTGTCTTTTGCCTCTGGTTTGTGCTAGCGTTTGTGGTTTCTTGTGTGTGAAAAGTTTCCTTGCAAAGGCCCTCTTTTCGTTTTTGAAACCTGCGGTGACTTGAGATTCACGGTACTATCAAGAGCCAGCTGCGGTACTATCAAGAGCCTGCCACGGTACTACCGCTATGGAGCACGGTATTACCGCAACCTCACGGCAGTAATTTTTTACCGCCGCCCGGTTGAGCGGTACTACCGCCTCGGTGCGGAACTTCCGCCCGAGCGGTACTACCGCGACGATTCGCGAGCGTGGGGATAAGGACGGGCAGGGGGAGTTCTAACTCCCCATACCCATTCGCTGTCTTCTCCCCACATCGCCTCCTTCTCTCCTTGCTCAAGAACGGAGCCGCATCTCTCGCCGGATCTCCTCCACCGCTGCCCTCCGTGATTCCGACCGTGGGATCGCTCTCACCACGTGCTCTTGCTATGGACCCAGGTTTTCCCCAATTCCCTCTCCTTGTTGATGGTGTTTGGCGTTTCTAGGTTTTGGGGGAGGCTTGTGTGTTCTTGAGATTGATAGGCCTAATCTCTGCAAGAATAGGATGAAGGAGTGTAGTATTGCATAGGATTTATATGTGTATTGTTGTCATGCACTAGATCTGATCACTGTAGCACCGCCGTTGTTTCGCGGTTCTTTTCAGATTCAAATCAATTGTTGGATCCGCTGCGATGCGGTACTATCACCATATGGCGCGGTATTACCGCTTGCACGGTACTACCGCCCTCTACGGTGCGGTACTATCATACTCTGTGCGGCATTAAAGCTCTACTTCCGCTCCAACCACGGTACTACCGTGACCTCGCACGGTACTACCGTGTTTGGAGCAGTACTACTGCTTTAGTGCCGCAGGCAGTGGCAGTCCTAGCGTGACTCACACCTATCGTATGCCAACGTTCTCGTATGTATCCTATGTGTTTCTTGTGCTTTCTCGTGGCCTTTGCATTGATCTTCTTTGCGTCTTTGGTGCTTTGCGTGTGTGTCTCAGGTGGTGGCTCTCGCCGGTCCAATCCCAGCCGTGACACTGGCTCCAAGCGTCTGCGAACCCCGTGAAGCACCGGAGGGCTCCTCCTCTGCCCCAAGCGCCATGTCAAGACAACTGCCAACAAGTTCAAGGAGCCCGCCAAGGGCATGGATGAGATGCCCCAATCGACTACGTCCGCCTCGTGCAAATTGATCCGACGTGACCCCTCGCTTC
This sequence comes from Aegilops longissima, assembly GCA_021605205.1. NCBI lineage: Eukaryota > Viridiplantae > Streptophyta > Magnoliopsida > Poales > Poaceae > Aegilops > Aegilops longissima. The sequence goes on from CM038682.1 coordinate 312,137,914, forward strand.
CTCTGTCGGGGCTGTGAGCTGTTCTCGAACAAGCATCAAACCAACGCCTATCCGGACGTCATCAAGAACAAGCAGAATACCTATGTGGATGTGAAGTGGATTGACATGCATCACTTGAGGAAGGAGAAGTTCCGTGCCTACTTTGGAGAGGCTCGACTTGGTGGAGCAGTTTGGCATTGAGCATGTGATATCTTTTCATCTTGACTATGATCCTGAGCTCATTGGTCGGTTCTTTGCTTCGCCTACTTTCACCCCAATGAGGAGAGGAGGATGACCTGGATGACAAATGGCCAGATCTTGATCTACACGGAAGGAGTTCATGGATTTGCTCCAAGTTCCTGATGACAGGCTTGACTCCCCGTGGGTGTTCGTCCCCATGCCAACCTCGACTCGCCAACAAGGACAGGCTTGCACCGCACTATGTTGAGAAGACGCTTCAAGTGGCAAGATAGGATTGGTGCTCAACTCTTTTCTGGATATCATGTACCGCATCTTCCGCAACTCCTTGTTCCTCAAGATTGGTGACAAGGACAAGGTCCATGCCTATATGGTGGATATGATGCTCATCTGCGAGGAGGCTCATGTGTCTCAGACTCAGCCACTTGATATCTCACACATCATGTGGTGTGAGCTTCGGTTTGCGGTGTTCAACCGCAGTGCCCATTCACGGGCCTTATCTGCTTCTCACTGATCTCGAGGACACGGGAGAAGATGTTCCTCGGTGAGGAGTTCCTTGCCCCGACGGATTCTCCATGACCTCATCTGCTCATGTGTCAAACCCAACTGGGCCAACACTACTACTCGTGCCGAGGCGTCTGCTGCTAGGGCTGCTGTTGAGAGGAGGATGTCAGGCGCCGACAATGTTGATGAGGGCCATACTGCTAGGCCTTCCCAGAGCTCCTCTATGCCTTCTTGGGCCACGGTCAAGGACAAGATGAAGACTCTTTTCGCATGCAAGCCAAGGGGCAGACAGACTCACGTGGCATCCAAGGAGAGTCGTCGCCGGGACAGGAAGATCTTGAAGCTCTATGGTGAGGATGTGTCTGGCGGGTCTGAGGAGCACATCACTCCAGAGGCTGTCGTGGAATTGTCACGGCAGATGTCCTCGTGAAAGGACTTAGTCGCAGGGCCATTGTACGTGTTAACTTAGAGGGGTTAAAGCGGACACAAAGACACGAGAGTTATACTAGTTCGGCCCCTTCGATGAAGGTAAAAGCCTACGTCTAGTTTGTGATGGGATTGATGTGATTTCGGCGACTAGGGAGCAATAGCTTCGCCTAAGCCTCGAATTGTCTATCCCTAAACCGCCGCCGGGTCGTCCCCTTATATACACGGGTTGACGCCCGGCCGGTCTACAGAGTCCCGAGGCCGGCTCATACAAGTGTCCGCTCGGACTCTTCTTTCTCTTATCTTACAAAGACAAGTTACATGACCAAGGCGGTTTACATTTATGGACCCTAATCCGCCTCTGGGCTCCGGGCCTCATGCCTTCGTGGGCCCTAATTATGGATTTAGGTAAACCGCCCCTTCAGGCGGTTTATATTCAGAGTTATATCCCCAACATTAGGCCCCAGATTGACTTGAACCGTTCATGTTAATCTTCAACATCTTAGGAAACTCAATCTCCCTTCATATTTCAGAAACCGCCATCTGCTTGAACCGCCGTGGCGCTATCCTCCGACCACGAAGAACGGGCGCCTTTGACGCCATCCTTAATAAAGAAACCCAAACAAAGAAGATTCCCTTCATTTAATACTATCACGGAAATCGAGATGACCGCTGCGTCGTCCGCCGCTTTTAACTCCTCGATTCTCGCGCTTGTCAATTACTCCGCTTTTTATAAATAGACCGCGGGCCCTTTCTCTTCTTTCTTCTTCTGCGCTTCTTCTTCCCGCGACGCCCAGCTCAAGCTCCGCGTCGCCTCCGACCTTCGAACGCCACGTCGGCGCCAGGCGCTGATCAACCTGATTGTACCAAAGGCTCTCGGCGCCCTCCGCTGTTCTCACGATCGGTAAGGCCCCTCTTCAAGCCCTAGATCCGCATCTAAAGGTTCCTGTTCATCTCGTAGTACATAGGCGTTCATCCTAGTTTCCTCATACCTGCTCTGTCATGGCCGTATTATTCAACCGTAGTATACATCTCAGTCGCGATCGCTCCGCCGTCAGTTTAATTCTTTGTACACCTTTCTTTTTGTTCAGACCCTCTTGTTTAGAACGCACGAACCTTCCTGCCCTTTATAAGGCTTGCATAGGTCGCAGAATTTTTTCTTACTGAATCTTCGGTAGATCCAAATTACCTCCATTCGCATGTGAAACCTGTTTCTGTCCACACTTAGCAGATTTTCCAGTTCTGTCTCTTTGGGCGGTTTGACTTTTGATAGCTAATCCGTCATGCTCCATTAGTCCTCAGTTAAACCGGAATTGGAAACTGGCTGTCAATTGCCGGTTTAACATTATATAATGTGTCTGAACCGTTAACGGTGAATCATTTTTCACCTTTCCTTTCGCAGTTTAGTCTTCCGGAATGGCCAAAGAATTCTCAGCTTGCAATTGGGTCCGGTCCAAGATCACTGAGACGCAACTCAACGGATGCGTCACCACTGGCGCTTTAGCTTCAAAAAATGTCCTCCACTGGCGGGTTCCGGATGCCGAATGCCCTCCCGATCCACAAGAAGGAGAAGTAATTGTGTTTATGCAGCACTTAGACCGGGGATTCTGCCCGCCCGGATCAAAATTCTTCCGGGATGTCCTTGCAAGTTTCAAACTCCATCCACAGGATATTGGTCCGAACTCTGTGTCAAATATATGCAATTTCCAAGTTTTCTGTGAAGTCTATCTTCAAGAAGAACCATCTGTGGAGCTGTTCCGGGATTTCTTTCACTTGAACCGCCGTACAGAATTTTCGGATGGTCCTAACACGGAGCTGGGCGGCGTTTCAATCCGAAAAGGAAGGAAGTAGACTTTCCTCACGCCAAACACCATAGCTATCCGAAAGATTGGAACCAAACCTGGTTCTACTCGCCAAATACTGCTCCTAACAACGAGAATCCTTTGTCGGGTTACCGCCCTCACCGCTTAGCAACCATCACCCGTTGCCTTCACGCTTGACGGCCGCAGAACGGAAGAATTTTGTGCCTCAAATTATCAAACTCCGGCTCTAATGGCCAATGGCTTAACCGGTGTGGACCTTGTGCGATGTTGGGTTTCTTGGGGCATCTTGCCATTAAGCCGCCGCCCGGATTGATGCATCTAATACACCGGCAGCGCCCAAGACCCTCAAAGACGCCACGAGCTACCAATAATCGAGCTTGAAGTCACAGAGAAAGTGAAGAGGATGCTTGATGAACCGATCTCGCTCGCAGCCAAACCGGTTGGCCCCATTCGTGTTGCCAACAAACCGCTGCATGTAAGGCTCCGCCACCGCTTTTCCGACATTAATGCCTTATTGATATATATTAATCCTTGTTACCTCTCGGGCTAACAGCTCATTCGAAGCGGACCAAACCGCCCGGGCTCCGCGTAAAGTCCAAGACCACCAAGAAGCTGGCAAGAGGAAAACCGCCGAGTCTTCTCGATCCGCCGAAGACGAAGATTCGAAGTTGAGGTAAAGCTTGATTTATCTTGTCCCTTTTATTCTTCCTTTTCTCGACAATTTTAACTCCTGTGATGATGCTTGAAGCCACCATGCCGACCACTGTTGAGGTAATCTTTCTTTCTTCCGAATCCGATCTCGTGCGTTAAAAGAATTCGCCGCACAGTCCGGAAAGTGAAAAATCTCATTCTTGTGTTCATTTGAATCCAAACCTTTCCTTGAAGACACAGCAGGCTGAAGAGCGCCCGTCGACCCGCACACAAGGTCAACAAATTACATCGTCCGGTTTACCAGATACACCAACCCGGAAGCGTCGCCTAGAGGTGATTTGTTCTCCGAAAAGCGTTATCCTTTGAAAGGTTTCTTCCGATGTCCTCTCAATCCGTCGACCAATTATCGCCTCTTCCAACTCATCTGGCGGTTCATCAACCACTCAACCGCCTCCGCTTAAAGTTGCTGCGGGTTAAGCACCATACTTCGCCAAGCCAATTCGGTTTATATTTGCGCTTGGTCGGTTTATCTTACTCTAATTCTGAACATTGCAGCACCAAGGCTCGCTGAGTAAAAAGCGAAAACCCTTGATCCTATCATGCGGATGTTGATCCGGAGAAGATCCCAGAGCAGCACGGCGAAAATCCTCAAGTCGCTAAAATAGCTCTGCGGGTTGAACCAAAACGACAACGCTGATCCGCCAGAAATTGAACCGATGCCCAAGTGGAAACCTCACATCCTGCTCCACCGAGTCCGCCACAGAGCGGTCGAATTGTTGAACCGCCGAGCCGGAGTATGAAAACACCAAGCCCAAAGAAGACCGCCAATCTGGCCAGCCCGCCAAAAATGATGATGTTATAGTGACGGGCACCGCTACACCACCCTAGCCAACCGGTCGCTTTAGCAAAACACAGCACCAAGGAAGAGTCTACTACCATGAGTAAAGAGAAGGGAAAACTGATCTGTCACCTTATGACAACCTCTCGCCCAAGAACTCCACTCCGGCTTTCAACCGACTCTACACAAGTCGTGACTTCAAGCCGGTCCAGTAAATCGTATGAAGGAACGCTATGAGGTAAGGAGTTATGCCTCTCTTGTACTTTTGCTGTAGTAGCCCCCAAGGGTCGGTTCAACTTAGCATAATTAAACCGCACTTAACTTTGTATAGAACCCATACGCCTTAAACTTCAAAGTTGTAGCTCATAAGGGCCGGTTCAACTTAGCATAGTTAAACCGACTTAATTTTGTATCCCCATAGCAAACCGAGATCAACTAGCCATTAGCCCCAAGTGCCAAGTTGAATATTTGTATTGAGCTTGGGACTTTATAATGAAACAACTAACGTGCTCCATTTGTTATCGTGAGTGAGATATACCAAGAAACCGCATAACTCAAGGACCTTCGTGCTAACTGAGACTCAACAAGCGTAAACCACCAAGGCCAAGGATGAATTGAAACCGCTTTGGCCACTATGGAACAGCTCAAGGAGTGGTATAAATCCGAGCAGGCCAATCGGGACATCGAGAAGGCCGTTTGAAAAACGGGCGGAAGATGTGAAACGGCTCTTAAACCGGTGATGTAAGAGCTTACTGCACTAAAGCGCCAGATTAACGCCATGACCTCTGCCATCTTTGGTAAGAGATTTTGCACCGATTACCACTGTTTTGATATTTCCGCCGGTTTAACTCGAGCTGTCTCGAAACCGCATGCGAAGCGATTGCTCACCGGCTCGATGTGCGGAAGAAGCTCAAGGCCGCTTACACGCTGATTGAGCAGTCAGTATACCGCGCCAAGCGAGTCATATGTGCCACATCGCACGACAACACAGCTCCGCCCTGATCAAAGATACACCGGACCGCTATCCATGATTCCGCACAGCTTGAAGAGTTGAAACGATCCGCGTCCCGGCTGGCACTTTATCGTTCTAACTCGCGCCAAGGCGTGGATAGCGGACCTTGATCCGGCCGACATAGCCAAGGGTTTCCCAGCCAAGAGAATGGCGGTTTTGATAATGACGCCTCAAACGAATAACAAAGGAGATGCGTCACCGGCGAAGTCAACGGCAGCAAGCCAACTGGCGGTTCACCGCTTTTTCTACGATGCGAACAACAAGCGGGTGGAGTTTGTCATTCCGTAGTGCGAGCCTTGTTCCTCCAATCCGTAAGCACACTTATGCCCTCGACGTTGATCCGCTGAGCTTATAAGTGAAGAGGCTGTCTTCGTGCCTTAACCGGATTGACCGGTCTACCAATGACTTCCGCCTTTGGGTGATGAAGAGGAAGAAGTTGAACCGACGCCAGACGCCTCTTCCTCACGCCAACCCGGCGAGAAGCTTAACCCGCAAGCCGGGTGATGCATCGGTTGCTAGTCATAATGCCATGCGAAATACGGGCCTTGGAAGGCTTTGTAATAGAATAGCCAGACTTTGTTTTTGAACATGCCTTTATGCCCTCGATCCAGAACCTTCGCATGGAGGTGCCGATACTTTGATTGAAGAATTGAAACCTTCAATTTATTTTGCTGCAATCACAAATTTTAAACTGCCACGACGGCTTGTGTCGCCAAATTGCTTGTGACGCTTATATACTTATATAAGAAAATATTGATGTATATGATCAAAACTTTGTGATACAAAAATACCGCCAAATTGTCGGGCATGCAGCTATTGAGCCAACCCTTGAAGCGGAGGTTGCATAACCCATTACCGTCCAAGGAGACAACAGCTCCTAGCTTTAGAATGCCGGTTTACTGTGTAAACCATGCCGGTCATGTTAAGCCCCTGTTACTCCATAATGGGATGTTTAACAGAAAAAAACAAACCGAAAAGTTATCACCGGATTAAACAATAAACCAAATTCCGTCAATAGACTGGTTGAACCGATTTAAATGACAGTTATAAGAGCAATAGAGGAGCATAGGAAATGATAAAATGTTTGCCAAAAGAGGCTTTATCGAGCCGATCGATGATGCTACCATGGTCGGACACGACCAAGCTCCCAATAAGGTGTAGCTATGGTTCAAGTCAGCCAGGTCCTCAACCAAACCGTGGCATTATGCCGATCAAGTGGCGTGGCAATGGTTCGGGTTCACCAAGCCCCAAGTGACTCTATGACCTTAGGCCGACCAAGAGGCGTGGATCGGTTCAGATGTGACCATGTCCCTGTGATCTGGTGGCTTTCGCCCATCAAAAGGTGTTGCATTGGTTCGGACACCACCAAGCCCCCAGATGACATAAAAACTTCAAAAGCAAGATCAAGGGATAAACCGAGGCTGCTTTGAGACAACAACTCCATGTACCCAAACCGGATGTTTACTGTAATCGGATACCCCGCTTTAGCCGGGCTCCGGTTTATTGCTTTTATTCATAATATATACATTGTCATAATATGTACATAAGTAGAGCCGATGGCTCGTATAATAAGGTCAAGATGAGCTATGTTCCATGGCTCGTTGGTCTCCTCTTCGACGACGTGAGTCTTTACGCCTCGAACATCAATCGATAGTATGACCTGTTGTGCAGATTCTTGCTGACCACAAAGGCCCTTCCCAAGGTGGGGATAGCTTGTGCATATCTGTCGGTCTTGAATGAGCCAAGCACCAAGTCTCCTTCCCGAAAGGTTCTGTTCTCGACCGCCGACCGTGATACCGACGAAGATCCTGCTGGTAAATCACCGAACGAGCAGCCGCCATATCTCGCTTCTTCATCCAGCCGATCCAAAGCGCCCCGCCGCAGCCTCGTTATCTGCCTCAACATAGGATGCCACGCGAGGTGAGTCATGACGGATATCGCTGGGAAGGACCGCCTCCGCCCATAGACCATAAAGAACGGTGTATCCAAGTGGATCTGTTAGGGGTAGTATTTATACTCCATATCACGATGGTAGCTCTTCTACCCAACAGCCCGGCGCCCTCTCGAAGGGACCATAAGCCGGGTTTGATACCTCTCAAGATCTCCTGATTAGCTCGCTCGCTTGACCATTGGACTGCGGGTGGGCCATCAAGAAACGCTGCCGGATGTGCTCACGTCCACAAAACTCCTTCATGGCACCCTTGGACAAATTGGTGCCATTATCCGTGATGATACTTGTGTGGAAATCCAAACCGAAGATCACCCTTTTATGAACTGAACCGCCGTGGCGCATCACACTTGCTAACAGTGCTCGCCTCGACCCACTTTGTAAATTTGTCAACTGCTACCAAAGAAGTGTGTTTTCTTGTCCTTGACCTTTTAGAAGGCCCCACCATGTCCAGCCCCAAGTCGCAAACGGCCAAGTAATTGGAATCATCCTCAATTCCTGGGCCGGTATGTGAGCACGCCTAGAAAACTTCGGCAACCATCACATCGCTGACCAGATCCTCCGCATCGGCATGGGCAGGTCAACCAATAAAAACCATGGCGGGCGCTTTGGCCACCAAGGATTTTGAACCGGCGTGGTGACCACAGTCCCCTTCATGGATCTCACGCAATATCTCACATCCTTCCTCGGGGACACACAACGCTGAAACGCATCGACACCGCAATGATGCAACTCGCCATTAACAATGGTCATAGACTTAGACCGCCGAACTACCGTCGGACCAACGCCTCATCTTCTCGTAACTCGCCCGGTCATGTATGCCAAATAAGGGAGCGCCCAATCCGAATGACATGCAAGGCTGCCACCAATCGAGCCTCCGGATCGTGGATAGCCAAATCTACTTCATCAGAAGCTTGACCGACGGATTGTGCAAGACATCAAGGAAGACATTAGGCGGGACCGTTTATGTTGAGAGCCCAGCCGGCTTAAAGCATCCGCCGCTTCGTTCTTCCGACGATCCACATGGTCCACCTGATATCCCTTAAAGTGACCTGCAACAATATCCACCTCCCGACGATATGCAGCCATGAGTGGATCTTTGGAATCCCAAGTACCTGATACTTGCTGGGCCACCAAGTCCGAGTCACCAAAGCACTTAACCCGCTTAGATTCATCTCCTTAGCCATCCGGAGACCATGGAGCAAAGCTTCATACTCAGCTGCATTGTTAGTACAAGGGAACATTAAGAGGAGGACGAATAAAACTTTTCACCTCGTGGGGAAGTCAACACAACTCCAGCCCCGAGCCCTCCAATTGCTGGACCCGTCAAAGTGGATGGTCCAATAGGTATGATCCGCTTTTCTTTAGGCGCTTGCAACTCCGTCCCAATCATTAATGAAATCCACAAGTGCTCGATATTACTGCCGCTCGAGGTACATATCAGAAACCGTGCGCCCAAGTTCTATGGCCCACTTAGCAATCCGCCAGCTTGCTTCTCGGTTCTCAGATGACATCGCCAAGGGAGCTGAATCGACCACCTTGATGGGATGCCCTTGAAAATATTGCTTCAGCTTCGCTTGCCATAAAAACTCCATATACCAGCTTCGCCAATGCGGATATCTCTGCTTAGACTCAATGAGCACCTCGCTAATGTAATAAACCGCCGTTGAACCGGATATTCCTTCCTGCCTCCTTTCGCTTACCACAATGGCTACGCTTAACTGCCTCGGCATTAGCAGCAACATATAGCGACGGCTCTTTGTCAATGGGAGCGCGAGAACAAAGCGGTTGGCCAACCGCCGCTTTAAATCCTCCAATGCTTCATCGGCGGCTGAACTCGCATAAACCGATCCGCTCTTCAAAGATCTCGGTACAAAGGAATGGCCTTCTCCGAGGCGGCCGATAAACCGCTTAGCGCAATCGACCCGCCAAACGCTGGACATCATTGATGCACTTTGGCTTAGCCAAGGAGGTGATAGCCGTAATTTTCTCCGGATTAGCTTCAATCCCCCTGTTGGACACAACAAAACCCAATAACTTGCCTGCCGGAACACCGAAGACACATTTGGCCTGGTTAAGCATCATCTTGTACACCCGCAAGTTGTCAAAAGTTTCTTTTAGATCCTCAATCAACGTATCCTTCTTCCTTGACTTGACCACAATATCATCCACATAAGCATGCACATTACGGCCGATCTGTTCGTGCAAGCAATTTCAGACGCAACGCGATAAGTTGCTTGGGCGCTCTTGAGCCCAAAAGGCATAGATACATAGCGTAAGGCTCCAAAAGGAGTGATAAACGCCGCCTTCTCCTGGTCCTTAACCGCCATCTTAATCTGATGATATCCGAATACGATCCAAAAAGCTCAACGCCACAACCCGCCGTAGCATCAATAATCTGATCAATGCGGGAGGGCGAAGGATCTCTTGGACAAGCCTTGTTAAGATCTGTAATCCACACACATGCGCCAAGTGCCATTCTTCTTAAGGACCAACACCGGATTAGCAAGCCACTCGATGGAAAACTTCAACGATAAACCCTGCTGCTAAGAGCCCGCAACCTCCTCTCCAATGGCCTTGTGCCTTTCCTCGTTAAACCGCGAAGAAACTGCTTTACCGGTCTGTACTTGGGATCAACATTAAGAGTGTGCTCAGCGAGTTCCTCGGTACACCGGCATGTCGAAGGCTTCCATGCAAAATGTCCCGATTCTCACGGATGAACTCGATGAGCGCGCTTTCCTATTTAGGATCCAAGTTAGCACCGATGGTGAACTGCTTGGACGAATCGCCGGCACAAAATCAACAAGTTTAGTCTCGGCGCCGATTTAAACTTCAAATCCGGATCGTGCTCAGTAGTTGGCTTCTTCAACGGGTCATATCCGCCGGATCAACATTGTCTTTATAATACTTTAGCTCTTCAAAGGCACAAACCGACTCTGCGTAAGCCGCATCACCTTCCTCGCACTCCAAAGCGATCCTGCGGCTCCCATGAACCGTTATCGTCCCTTTGTGACCCGCATTTTAGCTGCAAATAGACATAACAAGGCCGTGCCATAAACTTAGCATAAGCCGGCCGCCCAAATAGGGCGTGGTAAGGGCTTTGAATTTTCACCACTTCAAACGCCAATGTTTCCGATCCGAGTCATGTTCATCCCCAAAGGCCACCTCCGAGCTATCTTACCGACCGGTATGCTGACTTGCCGTGCACCACACCGTGAAACACCGTCTTTGGACGGCCCGAGATGCTTATCCGTTAACCCCATACGTCCGAAGGTCTCGTAATACGTGATGTTGATGCTGCTCCTCCATCCATAAGCACCTTGGTAAACTTGTATCCTCCCACCGAGGTGCCACCACTAGGGCTAGCTGACCCGGATTGTAAACCCGGGAGGATGATCCTCTCTGCTCCATACAATAGGCTGCTCGACCAGCGTAGGTAATGCGGTGCGGCCGTTCAACAACATTGACTGCCCGCTTCAAGTTTTCGGTCTCGCTTGTCCAAGCTGGTGGTAAAGACATGGTATCGTCCACCGCTCAACCGCTTCGGATTACTTTGATAACCCGACTGCTGTTGTTGTTGATTGTAACCACCTTGGTTCTGATTGTTCTGATTGTTCTGCCCGCTCGGATTACCACCGAACCCTGGGCCGGAATTTCCTCCACCGTAACCCGGGGCGGACCCTGAACCGCCATCGGGCCCTTGATCATACCGGAAAGCATTAGAACTTTTGAACTCCTGCATAATGTAACAATCCTTCCAGAGGTGGTTTGCTGGTGCCTCCTTCGTCCCATGCTTCGGACAGGGTTGATTCAATAGATAATTCAAACGATCCGGATTGTGATTTGGCGCACCGCCCCGGTTTGATTGCTTACCCTTGCGCTGTTGACCCTTGTCCTGTGCGTTGGTGTTGGCTACGAAGCCCATGTTACCGTTTTCCTTACGCTTGTTTCCTCCATTACCCGCCGATCGATGTCATGGCCTCTGGAGTTGCTGTTCGTTTTCCCTTCCTATTTCGTCATCCTCCTCGGACTCGAGATCCTTGGTACTATCGTAATCAGCATACTTTACTAAACGCCCATGAGAGTGCCCATGTCATTGCAAAACGCTTCATGCGACCCAGCTTCAATTTTAACGGTTTGAACCGGCGGTTGCCTTCTAGGGTTAAGATCGCGGAATCGTGGTTGATCCGTCTCAAGAATGTAAAACTTCCAAACGCCGCGCACCCAATGGGTTGTGGATTCTCCTCTCGCTCGACACAAGCCGCCAAATCCACCACGCATATGGGCTGTTTACAGTGTCTTTGAAATTTTGAATGAACCGGTCCGCGAATCGGGTCCATGAACTGATGGAGTTGGGCGGCAAGTTCTTCAACCAAGCACGGGCCGCACCTTCTAACATCATGGTGAAATACTTCGCACACGCAGCTTCATCCACATCCAGCATCTCCATGGCCATCTCATAGCTTTCTATCCACGCTTCTGGAGCCAAATCGGCGGTATAATTGGGCACCTTGCGTGGCCCTTTGAAGTCCTTGGGCAAACGTACATTGCGTAAAGCGGGGACGAGGCAAGGCACCCCCAAAGAGCCAGACGCGACCCCAGGTTCGAAGATGGTCGGTCGAACCAGCGCGAGCTGATGATCCTTATGTTGTGCTGCTAACTCGGCCTCCCGACGTGCCCTGGCCCGGTCCACCACCACTTGAGCGTTTTCGAAGCCACCCGCCGGGTTGTTGCCGCGAGGCGGACCGCGCTGCGCATTGCTTGATACGGCCGGTTAAATCTGCGTGCGGCTATATAACTCCGGCTTAGGGGGGTGGAGTGGATCCGATCCCGATCGTATGAGTACGCTTCTGTTGAGCGTGGCCGTCCCTAAGGAGCTCTTTTGCCCGGCGTGTTTCTACCGCTGCGGTGAATCGCCGATTGAATCGCCCAACCGTGCCGCAGCCGCAACAAGGTTATCCATTGGGTTGGAGTAGTGACCGGAGGTGTTCTGATAGCTCGAAGGCGCGCCGCATGATGGCGAGGCAGATCTATCACACGGGCTGAATCGGCGCGCCGTCCCTGTGCTTCCTGCCGGTTCACCACCGCGGCAGACATCGTCCTCGCCTCGGGTATTGAAGAGGTCTCTTCGCTCGAAAACCGAAGGCAAACGGGATCTGTACTTTCTTTTCATGACTTCATGTGACGCGCTCGATCCAAAGATGAGCCTATAAGCTCACAGATCCAAAGCGCCTGCTCGCCGCCATCCTCACGTCCGCGGCTGCGATCCGCTTTAGCCTTAGTGATTTTTTCCTTCACCTTTGCAATCTCCGCGTTGTGCAGGTCTTGATCCGCCGGATTAGCCTCGCCATGAGCACAGCCAATCGTCGAATAGCTCGATAAAACTTGAGCGGCGGGCGACAGGCCTCCTTCCCGGCTGCCATCACCGCTGCTGAACCGGCGACCACGGGCGCCATGTTGAAGAGTGAAGCGCCGCTTGTGTACCGCCATGAAGATTCCAACCCGGTTGGGCAGATCAAAGGGTCCGAATACTCTCACCGTCGGAACAGCCCCGATCCGCCATCTTGCGGTGGTACAGAGACTCGGTTTCTCCGGCCGACGACTCGTCATCGAGTAGACAACGGTTTCGCCCAGATGCTGATCCGCCCTCACGGTCTCCTCCGTGGATGACTCCACGAAAGCATGCTTGACAGCGGTTTAGCCAGGGCAGGATTCTTCTTCGCCCGAGCCGCTCTCGACGAGGTCGGTGCAGATGTCCGCCCAGGCCCTGGCTCACCGATCTTGCCGATGAACACGTGTATGCCACCAAAGGGACCCGCACCAGACTCAATCGAGCCGGCCTCGGGGCCCGGGCTGCATCGTCGATGTAGAGCTTGCCGCGACGACTCTTAGTCATCCGGCCCACAGCATATAGCCTTCGGGTCCTTCGAACTTGCCCTCTAAGATCATCAAACCATCGTGCGATAGCCCCACGGTGGGCGCAAACTGTCGTGGAATTGTCACGGCAGATGTCCTCGTGAAAGGACTTAGTCGCAGGGCCATCGTACGGGTTAACTTAGAGGGGTTAAAGCGGACACAAAGACACGAGAGTTATACTAGTTCGGCCCCTTCGATGAAGGTAAAAGCCTACGTCTAGTTTGTGATGGGATTGATGTGATTTCGGCGACTAGGGAGCAATAGCTTCGCCTAAGCCTCGAATTGTCTGTCCCTAAACCGCCGCCGGGTCGTCCCCTTATATACACGGGTTGACGCCCGGCCGGTCTACAGAGTCCCGAGGCCGCTCATACAAGTGTCCGGCTCGGTCTCTTCTTTCTCTTATCTTACAAAGACAAGTTACATGACCAAGGCGGTTTACATTTATGGACCCTAATCCGCCTCTGGGCTCCGGGCCTCATGCCTTCGTGGGCCCTAATTATGGACGAGGGTAAACCGGCCCCTTCAGGGCGGTTTATATTCAGTAGTTATATCCCCAACAGAGGCCGAGTGGATGGCGAAGCAAGGCTACAAGTGGACTGATTCTGAGGAGGACGTCGAGGAGTCCATCCCTGCTGCTAAGGAGTCTCGACGGAGAGGGTTGGGACGAGTTCCCTTCGCTTGAGCCACCGCCAGGTAGGTGTCCTCTCTGCCTTTTTGGCGTCTCGATGCCAAAGGGGGAGAGAGCGTAGGGATTTGCGAGTCTTGTGTCATGTTCGTGTTTGGTGTGTTTATTGCGTTTTCGGTTGAACCTCGTTTGAACCTCGTTTGAACCTCGTTTTAGTTGCTTTTCCTTCATATGGTGTAAGACATATGCACTCTATCTATCTTAGCAAGCTTATGTTATATCGTGCTATATGATTGCTTAGACGTTATTCTTCGGACCTTTGTCTCTAAAATATAGGGGGAGTGGTGATCCTAGTACGTGTGCTATGCATTCCAAAGCATTCATCCAGAGTGCACACATCTAGGGGGAGCCCGTCTATATTTTGGAGAGGAGGGGTTTGCCCTTGCTCTATATTATTGTATCTTTGTGCAAATCCCGTATTGTCATCAATCCACCAAAAAGGGGGAGATTGTAAGGGCATATTTATCCCGTAAGTGTTTTGGTGATTGATGACGATACTTTTACGGACTAATCGTATGCTTTGAGTTCCTCAGATGGTTCATCTCTAGGCTCGTGACGATTCGGTGCCCCTCGGAGACTATTGAAGACGGCGTCATCCTACGTTTCTTTTTGGTGGATTTGAGTCGTAGGAGAGCCGTACTATTAAGAGGGGGTCCGCGTTGGAAAGGTTAGGGCGGAATCAACACGCACACTTGTCCCTCCTTTCCCTGCACTTTGGAGCTTTCCTTCGTTATCTTGGTTGTGCGGAAATCTGATAACTACCCTGTACTTGCGGTAGTACCGCAGGTACACGCGGTAGTACCGCGGGGTGCCACGGTAGTACCGCTCCTCAGGAGCGGTAGTGCCACGGCTCCCAGGCCTAGTGCCGCTCCGGTGCGGTAGTAGGGGCGGATGTAATTTTTTACATCCGCGCCCACCACGGTAGTACCGCTCGTCCAGCGCGGTAGTACTGCTGGAGCCCACGGTAGTATCGCTCCCTTTGAGCCGTGTACGTGGCCCTACCGAGTACCGTAGTTTCACGGTAGTAGGCACGCTTCTGTAGTACCGCTCCTCGGAGCGGTAGTACCGCGTCGGATTTTTGCACTACCGCAGTTTCAGCGGAAGTTGGCACGGATGTAATTTATTTCATCCGCGCCCTTCCCAGGCCGTGACTCTCCTGCCTTGCGGTAGTACCGCAAGGGGGAGCGGTAGTACCGCGCAAGCGGTAGTACTACCCCTGAGTCAGGCTAGTCCCGGCCTGTGCTGCTGCCGCGGTAGTACCGTGGTCCGCCATGGTAGTACTGCGCGGCCTCGCGGTAGTACCGCACCCCTGGAGCGGTAGTACCGCGCGTCGCGGGCTGAATAAGTGGATAACGGTTGGATTTTTCCCACGAGTATATAAGGGGCGTCTTGAACATCTAGTTGACCACCTCTTCTCTCTCTGAGCTCCATTGTTGCTCCAAGCTCCATTTTGGCCCGATCTCTCTCCCTAGCCAATAAAACTTGTTGATTTGCTCGGGATTGGGTGACAAGGGCCCGATCTACACTTCCACCACAATATATTTGATTCCCCCCACTTATCCCTTGCGGATCATGTTACTCTCGGGTGTTTGAGCATCCTAGATGGTTGAGGTCACCGTGGAGCCATATTCCATTGTGGTGAAGCTTCGTGGTGTTGTTGGGAGCCTCCAATTAAGTTGTGGAGATTGCCCCAACCTTGTTTGTAAAGGTTCGGTCGCCGCCTTCAAGGGCACCATTAGTGGAATCACGGCTCTTGCATTGTGCGAGGGCATGAGGATATTACGGTGGCCCTAGTGGCTTCTTGGGGAGCATTGTGCCTCCACACCGCTCTAACGGAGACGTACTTCCCCTCAAAAGGAAGGAACTTCGGTAACACATCCTCGTCTCCTCCGGCTCCACTCTTGGTTATCTTATCCCTTTACTTTTGCAAGCTTATTTGTGTTCCTATCCTTGCTTGCTCGTGTGCTTGTGTTGTTGCATCATATAGGTTGTCCACCTAGTTGCACATCTAGACAACCTTTATTATTGCAAAGTTTAAATTGGTAAAGAAAAGCTTAAAAATTGTTAGTTGCCTATTCCCCCTCCCCCTCTAGTCAACTATATCGATCCTTTCAAAAGTCATGACCTCTCCAAATCCACTTTCATAAATATTATAAGATTCAACATCCTCCAAAATAGTGGGATCATTACTTCCTAAAGTTGACACTCTTCCAAACCCACTTTCATCAATATAATTATCATAGGTAGAAGGCATGCTATCATCATAACAACTTTGCATATCAAAACTTGGGAGGCTAAAAATATCATCATTATTAAACATAGCATCCCCAAGCTTGGGACAAACATTAATTTCAGCAAATATATTCTCGAATATGTCATCCTCATCAAACATAGCTTCCCCAAGCTTGGGCCTTTTCATATCATAAGCATAATCACTCTCATCATTAATAGTATGGATAGCACCAATTGTATAGCAATTATCATATTCTTCCAAGCAAGTGCCAAAAAGATTTTCAAGATCATAAGAAGTATCATTATCTTCCCAATCATAATCATCACAACAAGCAATAGGCATAATGAGATCATCATCAAGTGCATCATCTTCCACGATTATTTTTTATTCATTTTCACGGGGCACAACAATAATAGGAGCAACATTATTTGGGAGGGATACCTTTTTACCTCTCTTCCCTTTTCTTTTCTTCTTCTTCACCTCCTGTGTGGGTTCAATCCTCTTTTTGGAGCTCCTTATTGATGAGATTGGTTGAATAGAAAGCTCCTCCTCGTTACCTGATTCATCATAAGAAATAATAGGAGGATATTGGGAAGTCTCTTCCCTTTCATTAGTGTTCTCTTCATCTTCTATTTGCTTTCTTTTCTTTATGTAATTGGTAATATAAGTATTTTCAATGCAATTCACGGCACAATACATATAAATTTCTTCTAGATCAATATTGAGGAATTTCTCGAGGTTATATTCTGGAATAATCATAGTTTGACGTTTCATTTCTTCATAACCCAAAAGCAAACTAAGTTCATTATAATTTTCAAGGGAAATCAAGTCATTACAATTTTTGGACACGATTCGATCATGAAACAATTTGCATTTGATATTTAAATGACAATGTTCATTGCAAAGTTCACAAGTACGGCTAAGGTATTTTAAATTTTCAGCACTAACATTTAGCCTTTCTTGCAACCATTTAGTTTCTAAATGCTTATGCCTATTACAATATCTATCTTCCCTATTTGGTGTGTACTTGCAAACCCAATGCACTCCAAAAAAATTGACATGTTTATAGGAGACATTTTCATCATAACTAGCGCAATCATCATTAGTACTATGGATATTCAAGGGGTTCATACTAACAACATTGCAATAATGCTCATCATTAAAAGATTTAGTGCAAACATTTTAATGCATTCTTCTTCTAACACTTTGGCATAATTTTCCTTTCCATCATACTCACTAAAGATATTAAAAAGATGAAGCGTATGAGACAAACTCAATTCCATTTTTTTTGTAGTTTCTTTATAGACTAAACTAGTGCTAAAACAAGAAATAAAAAGATTCGATTGCAAGATCTAAAGATATACCTTCAAGCACTCACCTCCCAGGCAACGGCACCAGAAACTGCTTGATGTCTACTATGCAACCTTCTTCTTGTAGACGTTGTTGGGCCTCCAAGTGCAGAGGTTTGTAGGACAGTAGCAAATTTCCCTCAAGTGGATGACCTAAGGTTTATCAATCCATGGGAGGCATAGGATGAAGATGGTCTCTCTCAAGCAACCCTGCAAACCAAATAACAAAGAGTCTCTTGTGTCCCCAACACACCCAATATAATGGTAAATTGTATAGGTGCACTAGTTCAGCGAAGAGATGGTGATACAAGTGCAATATGGATGGTAGAAATAGGTTTTTGTAATATGAAAATATAAAAACAGCAAGGTAACTAATGATAAAAGTGAGCGTAAACGGTATTGCAATGCTAGGAAACAAGACCTAGGGTTCATACGTTCACTAGTGCAAGTTCTCTCAACAATAATAACATAACTGGATCATATAACTATCCCTCAACATTCAACAAAGAGTCACTCCAAAGTCACTAATAGCGGAGAACAAACGAAAAGATTATGGTAGGGTACGAAACCACCTCAAAGTTATTCTTTCCAATCAATCTGTTGGGCTATTCCTATAAGTGCCACAAATAGCCCTAGAGTTCGTACTAGAATAACGCCTTAAGACACAAATCAACCAAAACCCTAATGTCACCTAGATACTCCAATGTCACCTCAAGTATCCATGGGTATGATTATATGATATGCATCACACAATCTCAGATTCATCTATTCAACCAACACATAGAACCTCAAAGAGAGGCGATAAGAGAAGAAGTGGCACAGGAAGATGGGTCGCGCCCTCGGCCAAAGCGTAGAGTTACTAAGCCGGCACGGGTCCACGACGACGAGTGGACCACATGAATCTTTAACGGCTATAAAGGAAGCACATCGAGGACGGCATTGATAGCTTGGAAGGATAGGCGGCTTCGACCGAGAGGCGGTATGATAGAGAGTGAGTGGTTAGTCTGAATTTCTAGCTTGCAATCTCTGAATTCTGGTTGAAACTCCATGAATGATAGCTTGATCTAGTTCGAGTACTCACACAAGTATTCACAGTTTTTACATATCTGATCATGAAAATATTACGAGAATGTAACATGTCGACGGTCAGTCAGAAGGGATTTCACAGTGACCCCCGCCTCCCCATATCCCTCCGATTTCGTTTGCACAAATCTTGACATAGAATCCTGGCCACGTCGGATTCGCAAACCTGTTCGCTATAAGAGAAATGTCAGCGAACCATATATTCAAAGTACTGGAGCTAGCCCACTACCTAGCGGCACACCTCTTTGCCCAGGGTCATCTGGGCTCTAATCTCAATCCCTCCTTTTACCTTTTTTTTCACCAGATGGCATTTTCTCTAGGAAAAATTCTATGTTACATCGCATTATTTATTTATTTAATATATGACATTTTTTCATATTAAGAGTGGCATTTTTGTCTTAAGAGATGGCATTTCTAATTTTTAAGAGATGACATTTCGTTAGTACTAAGAGATGGCATTTAAATTTTCTTAAGAGATGGCAATTTTAATATGAAGAGGCGGCATTTTTTATTATTAAGATATGGATTTTTTTAAGAGATGGAAATTTTAGTATTAAGATTAGGGGAGCCCACACCCTCCACACGGAATGAATGAGATCAGACGAGGTGAGGCCTTCAAACTGAGCCTTGTAGACCGAGGAAGCAGATTACATCCCATCCTTAGTGAACTTTCAAATAATCGATTCTTTCACCATCTGTTGAAGATGTGTTTTGGGGTTTGAAAATGCAAAAGTTAGGTATTTTTACATCTACATCTTCTATTGAAGATACTCTAAGCAGTAAATATGCACTAAATATTTGAAACCCTTTTCCGCATAGAGAAGCTAGATTCAACATGATCTTCCACGGAACTTGAGCATCTCCGGGATATATATCAGACAAATATTGATCTTCGTTTCGGAAACAGCACGCGGAAGATATTGACATGGGGACGGCGATCCCAAATCATGCACATGGCAACCCATTATTTCTTGTTAGCAGTGAAGAGGTCTGCCCACAAAGTCCTGGCTCGGGTCGATCGAGCCTGTTGAGCTCGGACGCGTGGTGACGGTGTCCTGGACTAGGGGGTACTCACCACGTCGTCTCCCGATCAGTTGGATTGGGCCGAGGATCCCCATGGCCGTATACTCATGGGCCAGTCCGGACAGTTGCCGCATACAAGGAAGATTCCACAAGACTTGGCGATCAAGACAAGGACTCCTCCCCCACCGGCGTATTCGGCTAGGACCCTTGTTATCCTAGGCCTCTGGTGCATTATATAAACCGAGGCCAGGCTAGTCGATAGACAATCTCATATACAATATACAACAATCATACCATAGGCTAGCTTCTAGGGTTTAGCCTCTTTGATCTCGTGGTAGATCCACTCTTGTAACACATATCATCAATATTAATCAAGCAGGGCGTGAGGGTTTTACCTCCATCAAGAGGGCCCAACCTGGGTAAAACATCGTGTCCCTTGTCTCCTGTTACCATTCGCCTAGGCGCACAGTTCGGGACCGCCTACCGAGATCCGCGGTTTGACACCGACATTGGTGCTTTCATTGAGAGTTCCTCTGTGTGTCCGGCAAAGGTCGATGGCTCGCCCATGAGATCAACTGCGACTTGACATATTCGTCACCAGCTCGACCGATCACCTTGGTTCGACCAAGGACTGCCCCCTATCTCCGATCGTCATGTTCGGATGAGGGCCTTCATCAACATCGACTCCGATCTCTATCAAGATCATGGAGGAATCATCCAGAGAGCCCGGGGGCTCAACGTCAACATTGCCCCCGGGCGACCGTGCTGTTTTTCTGGACAGCGAACTTGAATCCGCCATCAGCGCCTCCTCGAGCATCGGTTTGACGATTGCTTCGGTGGAATTGTGCGGAATTGAGTCTACAACAACCCTGGAAAATTTCGTCGAGTTCCGATGGAGGAATCTCTGGCAATCTCCGATATACCGGAGCCGCATTAAATCTGGACGAGAATCAGGACGAGTTTAGGGCGTGGTGTCCAGCTTCTAGCTCGGACTTCCTTTGGAAGATCCAACCGTTGATCGGCTGCGGAATTCTTATATCTACCATCCCTCAAAATTTCAGCTCGATCCGACCGTCCAAACTCCGGGAACCTTCCGATTAGTGCATCACTTTTCGGATCTGTTTTCTGCGCGAAAACGAATCCGACCCGAGTTCGTCTTTTTTATGAACGGGATTTCGGACATCCTTTTTGAAGAAAGTTTTGTATGGGGTATTGTGTTTTGTTTCCGAACACATCCCATTAACTTTAAGATCTTTTGAACATGATCATGCTGGTGTCAAACCAGTCCGCCCATATTGCTCCACGGCTGCCGACCTGCGCTAGACACGTCGTCACATTGTTGAGCCGAGCTCAACTTCTTCGGATCATCATCTCGGCAAGCCGAACAAGAGTCCGGCATCGCGAAGGATAAATCATCACCAACATCGCCGCCCCACGGATTACACGGAGCGGGCATACCGGCATCGCCGCACGGTCACTTCATCAAGCCGACATCGACCACGTCACGACCTGCATCGGCAGGGCCGCACTATTGCTTCTTCAAGCTGGTGTCCATCACGCCGACCTACTTCGACATCTCGGCTGGACCAGGGGCTTCGCCATCTCTTCATCAACCTACTCCGGACACTTCGCCGTCACTAGCCGACCAGGCAATGGGTGTGTAACGCCCCGGATTCGATGCGCCAGGTGTCTGCCAGTTATTCACTGTCGTTGCCATGTCATTTGCTTGCGTGCACTTTGCCATGTCATCATCTACATTTCATATCATGTCATCATGTGCATCGCATTTGCATACGTGTTCGTCTCATGCATCCGAGCATTTTCCCCGTTGTCCGTTTTGCAATCCGGCACTCCTATGTCTCCCGGCGCTCCCTTTTACCTCTTTTCGTGTGCGGGTGTTAAACGGTCTCGGAATGGACCGAGGTTTGCCAAGCGGCCTTGGTATAGCACCGGTAGACCGCCTGTCAAGTTTCGTGCCATTTGGAGGTCGTTTGATACTCCAACGGTTAACCGGGTAACCGCAAAAGCCCCCTTCTCCTTGCAGCCCAACACCCCTTCCAAAGTGGCCCAAAACCCAGCAAACTCCCCTCCATGCTCTCGGTCGTTCGATCACGATCGCGTGGCCGAAAACCGCACTCCATTTGAACTCTCCTAGCTCCCTCTACCTATAGATATGCCTTCCCCGTCCAAATCCCGGGTCTTCTTCCTCCCGAAACCCTAAAAATCCCCTCTTCGCGCACCGGACATGTCCGTCCAGCCGCCGGACGTGTCCAGCCGCCGCGCCCGCGCCAATCGGAGTCCGCCACGTGGCACCTCAGCCGCCTCCGCCGCTGCGGCCGGCGAGCCCGGATCGGGCCCGCCCGCCCGTCGCCGCCCGCCACGCCTCCAGCGGAGGGCTCACGCGACCCGCCGCCGCTGGCCCGTCCCGATCTCCTTGCGCCCGCCGCCGCCGGTCGGGCTCGCCCGCCGCCCCCTTGCGCCCGCCGTCCCTCGCCAACCCCTGGCGCGCCTTCCTCCGACGCGAGCGCCCGCCGGAACTCCTCCGCGCTTCCACGCCATGTTTGCCTCGCGGGGGCGGGCCTCTCCTCCGACCTCGCCCGGCCTCCGCGCCGAGGCGCCTCGTCGCCGCCGCCGCCCGCCCTCGCCGGCGGCCCGAGTCCGCCGCCCACGGTCCGCCCCGCCCGGCCGCCTCACGCACCTCGTCGCCGGCGCCGCCCGCTGCCTCCGCTTCGCGGAGTTCCGGCGGATCCGGGTTGGATCAGATCCACCAACCCGCCATCCAAACGCTGTCGCCCCACGCCGGATCCCTCCGTCGGTCCGTCTCGTCCGGGTTGACTTTTCCTGAGGTGAAAATCGTCTAAGTCCCGATTCTGCGGTATTTTCATGCATCTTCATCGCATCATAACTCTGCATCCGTAGCTCCGTTTCGTGCATATAATATGTCAAAATGTTCGTCTCGAAGATTAGATCATTTCATCTCATTGAATAATTTTCATTTGAGCTCATCTTGATGCCTGAATCTTCGTTGCAAAAGTGCTATGTGATGTTAGTTTCAGATTCTTATCAGAACATGCACTTTTGTCATTTTTGCCATGATTGATGTGTGCACCCTATGAACTTGAGTCCTACATGTGTTTTGTAATATGCCATACCATCTTTAAAGGGGTGTATGCCATGTATTTTTGTGATCTCTGTGGTGACTAGCACAAGCATGCAAACTAGGCTTCATGATGTTGCTGATTTCAGTCCTGTTTTGCTGATATTTTTATGCCATGTTAACTTGATGCTACCGAGAGATCCATGCATATTTTGAGATACTTCACTAAGGATGTTTTGTTATACATGTCTTGCTCTATCCATCCATGCCCTTGTTTGCAATTATGGAGTGCTATAGCTTGAGTCAATCGAGCTCTACTTTTGCTATAAAATGTTCCTGGCAGATTGTTTACATGTTATTCAATTTTGCCAAGGTTGTTGTAGTTGATCCTTGCATACTATGATGTTGTTCTTGCCATGTATAGCTTCTAGGCCATGTCTTCTTACTGTTGGTTTCCTTGCCATGCCATGTATTGCTCTGTGGTGAGTGAGTCAAGCTCACCAACATGCCTACTTATCGTTGTTCCTGCCATGTTCAAATCTGTAATATAACTTGCCATGTTTACATGGGTGCTATCATATTTTCTGATCCTTTTTGGCTTATGGTCAGTAAGGGACATTTGTTCTATGCAATTAGTAGATCCATGCCATGCCTTTGTTTGCCATGATAAGTTCCTGTAACATGTTGTTTGATAGCTCTAAACATTGCAACCTGATGTTATTTCCTGATAAGTCTGAAACTATTATTATTTGCAATCTTGCCATGTCTTTTTGAGCATGTTCTAGTGATTTATGGAGATAGCTCAGTGTTCATGTTTTGTAATGCTTTACCTGTACATCATGCCCATGCCTTTTGTTCTCATGTTAAGATGCTGTAGCATATTGTTTTGATGCTTGCAATATGCCTAGTTGCTGTTTTGGACAGATTGTTGCTATGACTTGTATTGTGTGTATGTGTTGAACCGTTGCTCCGTTTTGAGTGTGCTCTATATGAAACTTGCTTGATTTTGCATTTAGTTTCATATTATCATGTTGCATCCTTGTTTTGAGGTGTTTTCTTGATGTTTGCATGCATTTTGCACCAATGCCATGTTTATCTTGTTTTGCTCATATCTTCTAGCCCGTAGCTTCGAATCTAATGAACTTTATATGTAACTTGACTAGAATTTCGTGTAGATCATCGTGGTGCATCTTAACTTGCTGTTTAACAACTTGAACATAAGGTTTATTTCAGATCTAGACCAATTTCGAAATTTGCATATGAGGACTTACCGGAATTGTTATATGTTGTTTCCGGCCTCATTTAAACTTGCCTTGATGTGTTGCTCTTCTTTGCATCATCCCTTGCCATGAGTAGCTTCATGTAGCTTTGTCATGCATCATGCTTGTTGTGCATCATGCCTTGTTCATGAAGGAAATATGCCCTAGAGGCAATAATAAAGTTATTATTTATTTCCTTATATCATGATAAATGTTTATTATTCATGCTAGAATTGTATTAACCGGAAACATAATACATGTGTGAATACATAGACAAACAGATAGTCACTAGTATGCCTCTACTAGACTAGCTCATTAATCGAAGATGGTTATGTTTCCTAACCATAGACATGTGTTGTCATTTGATTAATGGGATCACATCATTAGGAGAATGATGTGATTGACATGACCCATTCCGTTAGCTTAGCACTTGATCGTTTAGTATATTGCTATTGCTTTCTTCATGACCTATACATGTTCCTGTAACTATGAGATTATGCAACTTCCGTTTACCGGAGGAACACTTTGGGTACTACCAAACGTCACAACGTAACTGGGTGATTATAAAGGAGTACTACAGGTGTCTCCAAAGGTACATGTTGGCTTGGCGTATTTAGAGATTAGGTTTTGTCACTCCGATTGTCGGAGAGGTATCTCTGGGCCTTCTCGGTAATACACATCACATAAGCCTTGCAAGCATTGCAACTAATAAGTTAGTTGCGAGATGATGTATTACGGAACGAGTAAAGAGACTTGCCGGTAACGAGATTGAACTAGGTATTGGATACCGACGATCGAATCTCGGGCAAGTAACATACCGATGACAAAGGGAACAACGTATGTTGTTATGCGGTTTGACCGATAAAGATCTTCGTAGAATATGTAGGAACCAATATGGGCATCCAGGTTCCGCTATTGGTTATTGACCGAGAATAGTTCTAGGTCATGTCTACATAGTTCTCGAACCCGTAGGGTCCGCACGCTTAAGGTTTCGATGACAGTTATATTATGAGTTTATGAGTTTTGATGTACCGAAGGAGTTCGAGTCCCGGATGAGATCGGGGACATGACGAGGAGTCTCGAAATGGTCGAGACGTAAAGATCGATATATTGGACGACTATATTCAGAGTTCGGAAAGGTTCGAATGATTCGGTATTTTTCGAGTACCGGAGAGTTACGGGAATTCGCCGGGGAGAAGTATTGGGCCTTATTGGGCCTGCGGAAAGAGAGGGCTGCCTAGGGCAGGCGCGCGCCCCCCATGGCCTAGTCCGAATTGGACTAGGGGAGGCCGCACCTTCCTTCCCTCCCTTCTCTCTTCCCTTACTTGTCTCCTACTCCCAATACATGGAAGGACTCCTAGTTGGACTAGGAAGGGGAATCCTACTCCCGTGGGAGTAGGACTCCCAATGGCGCGCCTACTAGGGCCGGCCTCCTCCTCCCTCCCTCCTTTATATACGGGGCAGGGGGCACCCTGACACACAAGTTGATCTACGGATCGTTCCTTAGCCGTGTCGGTGCCCCCTCCACCATATTCCACTTCGTCATATCGTCATGAGCTTAGGCGAAGCCCTGCGCCGTGAAGTCATATCGTCATGAGCTTAAGCGAAGCCCTGCGTCGGTGGAGCATCATCATTGTCACCACGCCGTCGTCTTGACGGAACTCATCCCGGACGCTTTGCTGGATCGGAGCCGGGGATCGCCATCGAGCTGAGCGTGTGCGAACTTCGGAGGTGCCGTCGTTCGGTACTTGGATCGGTCGGATCGTGAAGAAGTACGACTACATCAACCGCGTTGTTATAACGCTTCCGCTTTCGGTCTCACGAGGGTGCGTGGACGGACACTCTCCCTCTCGTTGCTATGCCATCACCATAGTCTTGCGTGTGCGTAGGAAATTTTTGAAATTACTCGTTCCCCAACAATGGCATCCGAGCCTGGTTTTATGCGTTGATGTCATATGCACGAGTAGAACACAAGTGAGTTGTGGGCGATATAAGTCATCTGCTTACCAGCATGTCATACTTTTGTTCGGCGGTATTGTGAGATGAAGCGGCCGGACCGACATTACGCGTCGCTTACGCGAGACTGGTTTCACCGCTTGAGCACTCGTTGCTTAAAGATGACCGGCGGTGTCTGCTCTCTCACTTTAGTTGAACCGAGTGTGGCTCGCCCGGTCCTTGCGAAGGTTAAAACAGCACCAACTTGACAAACTATCGTTGTGGTTTTGATGCGTAGGTAAGAACGGTTCTTGCTCAGCCCGTAGCAGCCACGTAAAACTTGCAACAACAAAGTAGAGGGCGTCTAACTTGTTTTTGCAGGGCATGTTGTGATGTGATGTGGTCAAGACGTGATGCTATATTTTATTGTATGAGATGATCATGTTTTGTAACCGAAGTTATCGGCAATGGCGAGAGCCATATGGTTGTCGCTTTATTGGATGAAATGCAAGCGCCATGTAATTGCTTTACTTTATCACTAAGCATAGCGATAGTCGTAGAAGCAATAGTTGGCGAGACGACAACGATGCTACGATGGAGATCAAGGTGTCGCGCGGTGGCGATGGTGATCATGACGGTGCTTGGAGATGGAGATCACAAGCACAAGATGATGATGACCATATCATATCACTTATATTGATTGCATGTGATGTTTATCCTTTATGCATCTTATCTTGCTTTGATTGACGGTAGCATTATAAGATGATCTCTCACTAAAATTATCAAGAAGTGTTCTTCCTGAGTATGCACCGTTGCGAAAGTTCTTCGTGCTGAGACACCACGTGATGATCGGGTGTGATATGCTCTACATTCAAATACAACGGGTGCAAAACAGTTGCACACGCAGAATACTCAGGTTAAACTTGACGAGCCTAGCATATAACAGATATGGCCTCGGAACACGGAGACCGAAAGGTCGAGCGTGAATCATATAGTAGATATGATCAACATAGTGATGTTCACCATTGAAACTACTCCATCTCACGTGATGATCGGACATGGTTTAGTTGATTTGGATCACGTAATCACTTAGATGACTAGAGAGATGTCTATCTAAGTGGGAGTTCTTAAGTAATATGATTAATTAAACTTTAATTTATCATGAACTTAGTCTGGTAGTATTTTGCAGATTATGTTGTAGATCAATAGCTCGCGTTGTTGCTTCCCTATGTTTTTATATGTGTTCCTAGAAAATTGTATTGAAAATGTTAGTAGCAATGATGCAGATTGGATCCCTGATCTGAGTTTATCCTCATTGCTGCACGTAAGAATTATGTCCTTAATGCACCGCTAGGTGAGCAGACCTATTGCAGGAGCGGATGCATACGTTATGAGCGTTTGGCTAGCTCAATATGATGACTACTTGATAGTTTAGTGCACCATGCTTAACGGCTTAGAATCGGGACTTCAAAGGCGTTTTGAGCGTCATGGACCATATGAGATGTTCCAGGAATTGAAGTTAATATTTCAAGCAAATACCGAGTTGAGAGATATGAAGTCTCCAACAAGTTCTATAGCTAAAAGATGGAGGAGAATCGCTCAACTAGTGAGCATGTGCTCAGATTGTGCAGGTACTTTAATCGCTTGAATCAAGTGGGAGTTAATCTTCCGATAAGATAGTGATTGACAGAATTCTCTAGTCACCATCACTAAGTTACTAGAACTTCGTGATGAACTACAATATGCAAGGGATGACGAAAACGATTCCGAGCTCTTCGTGATGTTGAAATCGACGAAGGTAGAAATCAAGAAAGAGCATCAAGTGTTGATGATTGACAAGACCACTAGTTTCAAGAGAAGGGCAAAGGAAAGAAAGGAACTTCAAGTAGAAAGACAAGTAAGTTGTCACTCCTGCGAAGAAGCCCAAAGCTGGACCAAAGCCTGAAACGAGTGCTTACACCGCAAAGGAAATGGTCCTTTGAAGCGGAAATGCCCTGAATATTTGGTGGATAATAAGGATGGCAAAGTGAACAAAAGTATATTTGATATACAGGTTATTGATGTGTGCCTTACTAGTGTTTATAGTAGCCCCGAGTATTTGATACTGTTCGGTTGCTAAGATTAGTAACTCGAAACAGGAGTTACGTAATAAGCAGAGACTAGTTAAAGGGAAGTGACGATGAGTATTGGAAGTAGTTCCAAGATTGATATGATCATCATCACACACTCCCTATACTCTCGGGATTAGTGTTGAACCTAAGTAAATGTTATTTGGCGTTTGCGTTGAGCATAAATATGATTTCATCATGTTTAATGCAATCTGTTATTCATGTAAGTTAGAGAATAATTATTGTTCATTTACATGAATAAAACCTTCTATGGTCATACACCCAATGAAAATGGTTTGTTGGATCTCGATCGTGTGATACACATATTCATAATATTGAAACCAAAAGATGTAAAGTTAATAATGATAGTGCAATTTATTTGTGGCACCGCCGTTTGGGGTCATATCGGTGTAAAGCGCATGAAGAAACTCCATAAAGATGGATTTTGAAATCACTTGGTTATGAATCATTTGATGCTTGCGAACCGTGCCGTTTGGGCAAGATGACTAAAACTCCGTTCTCGAAACAATGGAACAAGCTCTGACTTATTGGAAATAATACATACCGATGTATGCGATCCAATGAGTGTTGATGCTCGTGGCAAGTATCGTTATTTTCTAACCTTCACATGATGATTTGAGCAGATATGGGTATATCTACTTGATGAAACATAAGTCTGAAATAGTTGAAAGGTTCAAAGAATTTCAGAGTGAAGTGGAAAATCATCGTAACAAGAAAATAAAGTTTCTGCGATCTGATCGCCAAGACGAATAATTGAGTTCGAGTTTGGTCTTCAATTAAAATAATGTGGAATAGTTTCACAGCTCACGCCACCTGGAACACCACAATGTTATGGTGTGTCCGAACGTCGTAACCGCACTTTATTGGATATGATGTGATCTATGATGTCTCTTATCGGTTTACCACTATCATTTTGGGGTTATGCATTAGAGATAGCTGCATTCACGTTTAAAAGGGCACCATCTAAATACGTTGAGACGACACCATATGAACTATGGTTTAGCAGCAAACCTAAGCTATCGTTTCTTAAAGTTTGGAATTGTGATGTTTATGTGAAAAAGTTTTCACCTGATAAGCTCGAACCCAAATCGGAAAAGTGTGTCTTCATAGAATACCCAAAGGTAACTATTGGGTACACCTTCTATCACAGATCCGAAGGCAAGTTTTTCGTTGCTAAGATGGATCCTTTCTAGAGAAGAAGTTTCTCTCGAAAGAAGTGAGTGGGAGGAAAGTAGAACTTGATGAGGTAATTGTACCTTCTCCCTTATTGGAAAGTAGTTCATCACAGAAATCAATTCCAGTGATTCCTACACCAATTAGTGAGGAAGTTAATGATGATGATCATGAAACTTGAGATCAAGTTGCTACCAAACCTCGTGGGTCTTCGAGTAAGATCCGCACTGAGTGGTAAGGTAATCATGTTCGGAAGTCATGTTACTAGACCATGATGA
The DNA here is from genome assembly GCA_021605205.1 of Aegilops longissima. NCBI lineage: Eukaryota > Viridiplantae > Streptophyta > Magnoliopsida > Poales > Poaceae > Aegilops > Aegilops longissima. Next base: position 312,167,453 of record CM038682.1, read on the forward strand.
ACCTACGAACTATGAGGAAGCGATGATGAGCCCAGATTCATGAAATGGCTTGAGGCCATGAAATCTGAGATAGGATCCATGTATGAGAACAAAGTATGGACTTTGATTGACTTGCTCTATGATCAGCAAGCCATGTTAAATAAATGGATCTTCAAGAGGAAGATGGACACTGATAGTAGTGTTACTATCTACAAAGATAGACTTGTCGAAAAAGTTTTTAGACAAAGTTCAAGATGTTGAATACAATGAGATTTTCTCACTTGTATCGATGCTTAAAAGTCTGTCCGAATCATGTTAGCAATTGCCACATTTTATGAAATCGGCAAATGGATGTCAAAACTGCATTCCTTAATGGTTTTCTTAAAGAAGAGTTGTATATGATGCAACCGAAGATTTTGTCAATCCTAAAGGTGCTAACAAAATGTGCAAGCTCCAAATGATCCATCAATGGACTGGTGCAAGCATCTCGGAGTTGGAATATACGCTTTGATGTGTTGATCAAAGCATATGATTTTATACAGACTTTTGGAAGGCCTGTATTTACAAGAAAGTGAGTGGGAGCACTACAGCCTTTCGATAAGTATATGTGAATGACATATTGTTGATCGGAAATAATGTAGAATTATTCGCAAAGCATAAAGGAGTGTTTGAAAGGAGTTTTTCAAAGAAAGACCTCGGTGAAGCTGCTTACATATTGAGCATCAAGATCTATAGAAATAGATCAAGGCGCTTGATAAGTTTTTCAATGAATACATACCTTGACAAGATTTTGAAGTAGTTCAAAATGGAGCAGTCAAAGAAAGAGTTCTTGCACTGTGTTACAAGGTGTGAGATTGAGTAAGACTCAAAACCCGACCACGACAGAAAATAGAAAAGAGAATGAAAGTCATTCTCTATGCCTCGATCATAGGTTCTATAAAGTATGCTATGCTATGTACCAGACCTATTGTATACCTTGCGCTGAATTTGGCAAGGGAGTACAATAGTGATCTAGGAGTAGATCACTGGACATTGGTCAAGAACATCCTTAGTGAGGACTAAGGAAATATTTCTCGATTATGGAAGTGAAAAAAAAGGTTCGTCGTAAAGGGTTACGTCGATGCAAATTTTAACACTAATCTAGATGACTCTGAGTCTCAATCTGGATACATATTGAAAGTGGGAGCAATTAGCTAGAGTAGCTCCGTGCAGAGCATTGTAGACATAGAAATTTGCAAAATACTTACGGCTCTGAATGTGATGAGACCGTTGACTAAAATTATTTCACAAGCAAAACATGATCACACCTTAGTACTCTTTGGGTGTTAATCACATAGCGATGTGAACTAGATTACCGACTCTAGTAAACCCTTTGGGTGTTGGTCACATGTCGATGTGAACTATGGGTGTTAACCACATATAGATGTGAACTATTGATGTTAAATCACATGGCGATGTGAACTAGATTATTGACTCTAGTGCAAGTGGGAGATGAAGGAAATATGCCCTAGAGGCAATAATAAAGTTATTATTTATTTCCTTATATCATGATAAATGTTTATTATTCATGCTAGAATTGTATTAACGGAAACATAATACATGTGTGAATACATAGACAAGCAGATAGTCACTAGTATGCCTCTACTAGACTAGCTCATTAATCAAGATGGTTATGTTTCCTAACCATAGACATGTGTTGTCATTTGATTAATGGGATCACATCATTAGGAGAATGATGTGATTGACATGACCCATTCCGTTAGCTTAGCACTTGATCGTTTAGTATATTGCTATTGCTTTCTTCATGACCTATACATGTTCCTGTAACTATGAGATTATGCAACTCCGTTTACGGAGGAACACTTTGGGTACTACCAAGCGTCACAACGTGGCTCGGGTGATTATAAAGGAGTACTACAGGTGTCTCCAAAGGTACATGTTGGGTTGGCGTATTTCGAGATTAGGTTTTGTCACTCCGATTGTCGGAGAGGTATCTCTGGGCCTTCTCGGTAATACACATCACATAAGCCTTGCAAGCATTGCAACTAATAAGTTAGTTGCGAGATGATGTATTACGGAGCGAGTAAAGAGACTTGCGATAACGAGATTGAACTAGGTATTGGATACCGACGATCGAATCTCGGGCAAGTAACATACCGATGACAAAGGAACAACGATGTTGTTATGCGGTTTGACCGATAAAGATCTTCGTAGAATATGTAGGAACCAATATGGGCATCCAGGTTCCGCTATTGGTTATTGACCGAGAATAGTTCTAGGTCATGTCTACATAGTTCTCGAACCCGTAGGGTCCGCACGCAAGGTTTCGATGGCGGTTATATTATGAGTTTATGAGTTTTGATGTACCGAAGGAGTTCGAGTCCGGATGAGATCGGGGACATGACGAGGAGTCTCGAAATGGTCGAGGCGTAAAGATCGATATATTGGGCGACTATATTGAAGTTCGGAAAGGTTCGAATGATTCGGTATTTTTCGAGTCTGGGAGAGTTACGGAATTCGCCGGGAGAAGTATTGGGCCTTATTGGGCCTGCGAAAGAGAGAGGGCTGCCTAGGGCAGGCGCCCCCCCATGGCCTAGTCCGAATTGGACTAGGGGAGGGGCCGCACCTTCCTTCCTCCTTCTCTCTTTCCCTTACTTGTCTCCTACTCCCAATACATGGAAGGACTCCTAGTTGGACTAGGAAGGGAATCCTACTCCCGGTGGGAGTAGGACTCCCCATGGCGCGCCTACTAGGGCGGCCTCCTCCTCCCTCCCTCCTTTATATCTGAGGGCAGGGGCACCCCAGAACACACAAGTTGATCTCGGATCGTTCCTTAGCCGTGTCGGTGCCCCCTCCACCATATTCCACTTCGGTCATATCGTCGCGGAGCTTAGGCGAAGCCCTGCGCCGGTGAAGTCATATCGTCGCAGAGCTTAGGCGAAGCCCTGCGTCGGTGGAGCATCATCACCGTCCCACGCCGTCGTCTTGTGGAACTCATCCCCGACGCTTTCTGGATCGGGCCGGGGATCGTCATCGAGCTGAGCGTGTGCGAAACTCGGAGGTGCCGTCGTTCGGTACTTGGATCGGTCGGATCGTGAAGAAGTACGACTACATCAACCGTGTTGTTATAACGCTTCCGCTTTCGGTCTACGAGGGTACGTGGACAGACACTCTCCCCTCTCGTTGCTATGCCATCACCATGGTCTTGCGTGTGCGTAGGAAATTTTTTGAAATTACTACGTTCCCCAACAGTTCATGTGTGGTGTGTTTACCATGTTGTGTGCTTCTTCTTGTTAGTTCATGTTTCGTTGCGATCGTGAGGATTCGTTCGTCTACGCTGGGTTCGGCTTCATCCGTTCGTCTTCTTCATGGACTCGTTCTTCTTCCTTGCGGGATTTCAGGCAAGATGACCGCTACCCTGGATCTCACTACTATCATTGCTATGCTAGTTGCTTCGTTCTATCGCTATGTTGCGCTACCTATTACCTGTTTATCAAGCCATCCCAAATTGCCATGTCAGCCTCTAACCTTTTGCACCCTTCCTAGCAAACCATTGTTTGGCTATGTTACCGCTTTGCTCAGCCCCTCTTATAGCGTTGTTAGTTGCGGTGAAGATGAAGTTTGTTCCTGTTGGAACATGGAGATGTTGTTCCTTGTTGGAACATGTTTACTTGTTGGGATATCACAATATATCTTACATTATTAATGCATCTATATACTTGGTAAAGGGTGGAAGGCTCGGCCTTATGCAGTGTTTTGTTCCACTCTTGCCGCCCTAGTTTCTGTCATATCGGTATTATGTTCCCGGATTTTGCGTCCCTAACGCGTCGGGTGATTTATGGGACCCCTTGACGATTCGCTTTGAATAAGACTTTTCCAGCAAGGCCCAACATTGGTTTTACCATTTGCCTCACCACCACATACTTTTCCTTGGGAGTCGCTCTCTCGAGGTCATCTTTATTAGCCCCCGGACCAAGCTTCTCTAAGTGCTGGCCCGAACCGAGTAGATCATGGGGCCCCTCGTGGCAACTCGAGGTTTGGTTTTACTCGTAGGATGTCTCATCCGGTGTTGCCTGAGCGAGATATGTGCAGCTCCTATCGGGATTGTCGGCGCATCGGGCGGCTTTGCTGGTCTTGTTTTATTCTTTGTCGAAATGTCTTGTAGCCGGATTCGAGACTGATCGGGTCTTCCGGGAGAAGGAATATCCTTCGTTGATCACGAGAGCTTATCATGGGCTAAGTTGGGACACCCTGCAGGGTATAAACTTTCGAGAGCCGTGCCATGCGGTTATGTGGCAGATGGGAATTTGTTAATATCCGGTTGTAGTAAACTTGAAGCAAACTCTTCTAAAATACACCAACCGTGTGCGTAACCGTGAGTGTCTCTTTTCGGGGTTGATCGAGAGGAGAACACGGTTTCTGGGTTATGTCTGACGTAAGTAGGAGTTCAAGATCACTTCTTGATCATTACTAGTTGACGACCATTCCTTTGTTTCTCTTCTCGCTCTCATTTGCGTATGTTAGCCACCATATCATGCTTAGTCGCTGCTGCAACCTCACCACTTTATCCCTTCCTTTCCCATTAAGCTTTGCTAGTCTTGATACCCATGGTAATGGGATTGCTTTGAGTCCTCGTGGCTCACAGATTACTACACCACCGATTGCAGGTACAGGTTATGCGATGACCATGGCGCGAGAGCGATGCTTGCTTGCGTTGAGTTCTTCTTCCGCTTCTTGATCGGGGATAGGTTCCAGTCGGTAGCTTTGGCTAGCAGGGTGGATGTCGTTTGAGCTTCTGTTTATGTTTCATCCGTAGTCGGATGTTGATCTTATATTTGATGTTGATGTATTCTTGTGGCATTTGTGCCTTATGTATGTATCCCCATCTATTATGTAATGTTGATGTAATGATATCCACCTTGCAAAAGTGTTCCAATATGCGGTCTATCCTTGGTGGGACCGTCGAGTTCCTTTGGATAGGGTCGCATATTAGGCGTGACAAGTTGGTATCGAGCCTCGACCGACCCTAGGAGCCCCTTGATTGATCGTGTAGTTTGGCGCAGTTGAGTCTAGAAGAAAACTGTTTTCTGAGTCTAGTTATATCGGAGAGTAGGAATTCTTTTTACTCCTCAGCCCCTTCGTCGCTCTGGTGAGGAATCTTGACGTAGGTGTTTTGTATTACTTCTCTTCCCTTCAAATTTTTCTTTAGGTTCACGTAGTTGGTTTTCCGATCGTTGTTCCTCAGCTCTCTGCATCCGGTGCATTTCCCGTCAAGTTGACTCGACCATCTTCATCTTTGAGTTCAATCCTCAGTTGTTTTCTTTTCCCACCCACCCACCCTTTTTTTTCTTGTCGGAACCGGAGTCCGTAATCAAGTATCCATCCTACTCGTGTGAAGCCTTTGCTTTCTTTCAACCGGTGTTTTCTCTTCAAGATATTCTTCGATTTCCCCTTCCAAGTTGCCTTTGTTTTCCCGCCCTCCCACCCTTTCTTCCCGGGGTCTGACTCTCTCTCGACCAGCTATTTCATTCGTGTGGAGTCTCTTCAGTCTTTCGTCAATTATTTCAACCGGTGAATTCTCGTCTTGTTCGTCATTCTTCATCCCTTTCTTTTTCCGGTGGATCCAACTCAAGTTTTTCGGGTTGATCGTATTCTATCCCTCAGCTCAAATATCTCCCTTTGCTCGTTCGCCTCTCGCCAATTTATCCTTCCGGAGTGTTCAACACATCTCAAGAGATTCGTCTGTGTTTGAATTAATTCGAGGTTGTCACCTCAGTCCAATATTTCAATTGTTCCGGTGCATCATCTATCTGCTCAACATCCCTTTCCAACGGTGTTTCTTTTAGTGGGCCCTAACCCACAGGTTTTTTTTCCCAGGATCTTACCTGACTCTTCTAATTGCCCGGAGTTATTCTCAAATTCTTTTCGAAATTTGACGTAAGTATGAATTTCATCAGTCAGATGTTTTTCCAAGATCTCTTTCAAATTATTTTCATTATTTGACTCAATGTCTTTGTTTTTCATTCTCCCGGAGCGTCTCAACAATTCTGCATGGTGGTTCTCGTCGTCATTCTCAACATTTGAAGACCGTCGTAGATTTTTTCTCTTAAATCTTGTCCGTTCTCCCGGAGATTCATGGTGCTAGCTCGATGTTATCCTATCTAATTGTTTCAAGTCATGCAAATTCTTTTCATCCATCCGGAGTATTTCAGAAGTTGATTTCTATTTCGTTTCACCGGAGGCCATCGTTCCAGAAGAATTCTTCGTCCTCACATTTCAGCTACCGTTATCCAATTATTCCGGTGCATCGTCCAAATATCCTCTAATCAGTTCATGATCTCTTCATTCTCTTGTATCTAAATTCCCTCAAGTATCTTTGTGCTTTTCTAATTCTTCCCGGTGATTATTTATTTTTCGTCAGTCATTTCCGAATTCTTACGGTGGTTCGTTCAAGATTCTTTTTCCTTGTTTATCATATTAATCCATTCGTTCTTTTCAATCCTACCGGTGGTTCATGAAGACCTTCTCAAGTTTGTGATATGTCACTTCTCAATCCTTTTTTTTCAAGAAGAATAAGTTGCATGCCAAATCCATTGCTTGTCATCAATTTAATTTGATGAAGGATAAGCATACAATGAATCTTATTCTTATTTCATCAAAGTGATTAATCCCTTCCTTCGGAGTTTGTTCTTGATGAATAAATTCTAGTTCTAAGCGTTTTCATCTTTTCTTTTCCGGAGTTAAATTTCCTTGGTCTTTTCGTCGGAACCTCCATCTAAATCATCGCAAGGCTTTAATCTTATTTCTTTTCATCCTTCATTTCTATCTCATCATCCTTTTGTTATCGGAGTTCTTCATGGCGGTTCTTCATGTTTTAATTCTTTCTTCAAGAGTTCATCAAGATTTTGTTGGTGGAGTTCAAGTATCTCTTCTTCTCGTATCTCGAAGTGTAATTAAATCTCCATATTATTTTGAAGTGGAGTTTTTCATTTCTTCGTTCTTCTCAGTTATCCAATCATTTCCGTTTGTGGTCGGCGATCACCTCATAATTTTGAGATGTTACCTATAAGCCCACAGCAAGCTTATTCTTTTCGTTGTTGATTCTCTCAACAACTTCGTTCAACCCTTCCTTCTAAGCTCCAAAGGAACTCGACGGTCCCACCAAGGATAGACCCGCATATTGGAACGCTTTTGCAAGGTGGATATCATTACATCAACATTACATAATAGATGGGGATACATACATAAGGCACAAATGCCACAAGAATACATCAACATCAAATACAAGATCAACATCCGACTACGGATGAAACATAAACAGAAGCTCAAACGACATCCACCCTGCTAGCCCAGGCTGCCGACCTGGAACCTATCCCCTGATCGAAGAAGCAGAAGAAGAACTCAACGCAAGCAAGCATCGCTCTCGCGTCATGGTCATCGCATAACCTGTACCTGCAACTGGTGGTGTAGTAATCTGTGAGCCACGAGGACTCAGCAATCCCATTACCATGGGTATCAAGACTAGCAAAGCTTAATGGGAAAGGAAGGGATAAAGTGGTGAGGTTGCAGCAGCGACTAAGCATGATATGGTGGCTAACATACGCAAATGAGAGCGAGAAGAGAAACAAAGGAACGGTCGTCAACTAGTAATGATCAAGAAGTGATCCTGAACTCCTACTTCGTCGACATAACCCGAAACCGTGTTCTCCTCTCGATCAACCCCGAAAATAGACACTCACGGTTACGCTTTACGGTTGGTGTATTTTAGAAGAGTTTGCTTCAAGTTTACTACAACCGGATATTAACAAATTCCCATCGCCACATAACGCGGGCACGGCTCTCGAAAGTTTATACCTGCAGGGTGTCCCAACTTAGCCCATGATAAGCTCTCGCGATCAACGAAGGATATTCCTTCTCCCGGAAGACCCAATCAGTCTCGGAATCCGGCTACAAGACATTTCGACAAAGAATAAACCAAGACCAGCAAAGCCGCCCGATGCGCCGACAATCCCGATAGGAGCTGCACATATCTCGCTCGAGGCAACACCGGATGAGACATCCTCTGAGTAAAACCAAACCTCGAGTTGCCACGAGGGGCCCCATGATCTACTCGGTTCGGGCCAGCACTTAGAGAAGCACCGGTCCGGGGGCTAAATAAAGATGACCCTCGAGAGCGTCTCCCAAGGGAAAAGTAGGTGGTGGTGAGGCAAATGGTAAAACCAATGTTGGGCCTTCTTTGGAAAAGTCTTATTCAAAGCGAACTGTCAAGGGGTCCCATAAATCACCCGACCGCGTTAGGGACGCAAAATCCGGGAACATAATACCGATATGGCGGAAACTAGGGCGGCAAGAGTGGAACAAAACACCAGGCATAAGGCCGAGCCTTCCACCCTTTACCAAGTATATAGATGCATTAATAATGTAAGATATATTGTGATATCCCAACAAGTAAACATGTTCCAACAAGGAACAACATCTCCATGTTCAACAGGGAACAAACTTCATCTTCACCTGCAACTAACAACGCTATAAGAGGGGCTGAGCAAAGCGGTAACATAGCCAAACAATGGTTTGCTAGGAAGGGTGCAAAAGGTTAGAGGCTAACATGGCAATTTGGGATGGCTTGATAAACAGGTAATAGGTAGCGCAGCATAGCGATAGAACGAAGCAACTAGCATAGCAATGATAGTAGTGAGATCCAGGGTAGCGGTCATCTTGCCTGAAATCCCGCAAGGAAGAAGAACGAGTCCATGAAGAAGACGAACGGATGAAGCCGAACCCAGCGTAGACGAACGAATCCTCACGATCGCAACGAAACAGGAACTAACAAGAAGAAGCACACAACATGGTAAACACACCACACATGAACAAGGCATGATGCACAACAATCATGATGCATGACAAAGCTACATGAAGCTACTCATGGCAAGGGATGATTCAAACAAGAGCAACACATCAAGGCAAGTTTAAATGAGGCCGGAAACAACATATAACAATTCCGGTAAGTCCTCATATGCAAATTTCGAAATTGGTCCAGATCTGAAATAAAACTTATGTTCAAGTTGTTAAACAGCAAGTTAAGATGCACCACGATGATCTACACGAAATTCTAGTCAAGTTACATATAAAGTTCATTAGATTCGGAGCTACGGGCTAGAAGATATGAGCAAAACAAGATAAACATGGCATTGGTGCAAAATGCATGCAAACATCAAGAAAACACCTCAAAACAAGGATGCAACATGATAATATGAAACTACATGCAAAATCAAGCAAGTTTCATATAGAGCACACTCAAAACGGAGCAACGGTTCAACACATACACACAATACAAGTCATAGCAACAATCTGTCCAAAACAGCAACTAGGCATATTGCAAGCATCAAAACAATATGCTACAGCATCTTAACATGAGAACAAAAGGCATGGGCATGATGTCAGGTAAAGCATTACAAAACATGAACACTGAGCTATCTCCAGAAATCACTAGAACATGCTCAAAAAGACATGGCAAGATTGCAAATAATAATAGTTTCAGACTTATCAGGAAATAACATCAGGTTGCAATGTTTAGAGCTATCAAACAACATGTTACAGGAACTTATCATGGCAAACAAAGGCATGGCATGGATCTACTAATTGCATAGAACAAATGTCCCTTACTGACCATAAGCCAAAAAGGATCAGAAAATATGATAGCACCCATGTAAACATGGCAAGTTATATTACAGATTTGAACATGGCAGGAACAACGATAAGTAGGCATGTTGGTGAGCTTGACCCACTCACCACAGAGAAATACATGGCATGGAAAGGAAACTAACAGTAAGAATACATGGCATAGAAGCTATACATGGCAAGAACAACATCATAGCATGCAAGGATCAACTACAACAACCTTGGCAAAATTGAATAACATGTAAACAATCTGCCAGGAACATTTTATAGCAAAAGTAGAGCTCGATTGACTCAAGCTATAGCACTCCATAATTGCAAACAAGGGCATGGATGGATAGAGCAAGACATGTATAACAAAACATCCTTAGTGAAGTATCTCAAAATATGCATGGATCTCTCGGTAGCATCAAGTTAACATGGCATAAAAATATCAGCAAAACAGGGCTGAAATCAGTAACATCATGAAGCCTAGTTTGCATGCTTGTGCTAGTCACCACAGAGATCACAAAAATACATGGCATACACCCCTGTAAAGATGGCATGGCATATTACAAAATACATGTAGGACTCAAGTTCATAGGGTGCACACATCAATCATGGCAAAAATGATAAAAGTGCATGTTCTGATAAGAATCTGAAACTAACATCACATAGCACTTTTGCAACGAAGATTCAGGCATCAAGATGAGCTCAAATGAAAATTATGCAATGAGATGAAATGATCTACTCTTCGAGACGAACATTTTGACATATTATACGCACGAAACGGAGCTACGGATGCAGAGTTATGATGCGATGAAGATGCATGAAAATACTGCAGAAATCGGGGACTTGGACGATTTTCACCTCCGGGAAAAGTCAACCCGGGACGAGACGGACCGTGACGGAGGGATCCGGGCGCGGGGGCGACGCGTTTGGATGGCGGGGTTGGTGGATCTGATCCAACCCCGGATCCGGCTGGAACTCCGGCGAGCGGGAGGTCGCGGGGCGGTGCCGCGACGAGTCTTGTGAGGCGCGGGAGGCGCGCCTTGGCAGGGCCGGACCGCGGGCGGCGGACCTCGGGCCGGCCGGGCGAGCGGCGGGCGGCCGACGAGGCGCCTCGGGCGTGGAGGCCGGCGAGGTCGGAGGAGAGGCCGGCCTCTGCGAGGCAACGCGGCGGCGTGGGGAGCGCGGAGGAGCTCCGGCGCGCGAGCTCGCGTCGGAGGAAGGCGCCGGCGAGGGGTTGGCGGGGACGGCGGCTTGATCGGGCGGTGGCGGGCGAGCCCGCCGCGGCGGCGCGAGGAGCCGCCGGCGGCGGCGGCGCGAGGAGATCGGGACGGGCCGAGCGGCGGCGGGTCGCGGCTCTCCGCAGGAGGGCGCTGGCGGCGGACGGGCAGGCGGGCCGATCCGGGCTCGCCCGGCCGCGACGGCGGGAGGCGGCTGAGGTGCCACGCGGCGGACTCCGATTATGCGGCGCGGCGGCTGGACGGACATGTCCGGTGCGCGGAGAGGGGATTTTTAGGGTTTCGGGAGGAAGAAGACCCGGGATTTGGACGGGGAAGGCATATCTATAGGTAGAGGGAGCTAGGAGAGTCCAAATGGAGTGCGGTTTTCGGCCACGCGATCGTGATCGAACGACCGAGAGCATGGAGGGGAGTTTGCTGGGTTTTGGGCCACTTTGGAAGGGGTGTTGAGCTGCAAGGAGAAGGGGGCTTTTGCGGTTACCCGGTTAACCGTTGGAGTATCAAACGACCTCCAAATGGCACGAAACTTGACAGCGGTCTACGGTGCTATACCAAGGCCGCTTGCAAACCTCGGTCCATTCGAGACCGTTTAACACCCGCACACCTAAAAGAGGTAAAAGGGAGCGCCGGAGACATAGGAGTGCCGGATTGCAAAAGGGACAACGGGGAAAATGCTCGGATGCATGAGACGAACACGTATGCAAATGCGATGCACATGATGACATGATATGAAATGCAGATGATGACATGGCAAAGTGCAACACGCAAGCAAATGACATGGCAACGACAGCGAATAACTGGCAGACACCTGGCGCATCGAATCCGGGGCGTTACAGGGTGCGAGGATCGACTCCCAATTTCGGGAATCACCTTCCTTCGGATTGCTACAACAAATAAACCAGGTGCTATTAATCCTAGTATTTCTTTTTGCTTGTTTGGGTTAATTTTTCCCAAAGAATTATTACTCTGGTTTGTCCATCATATGTACACAGGTCTATCAAATGGTGGCCGCATTATCGACGGTCGCATCGATGGTTCGGTCGGTTTACGTACATAGTCCGTGAACGCCGCATCCGAACTCGGACCGACACAGTGAATCCGTGCTTTGCCACGCCTTTATTGCATTCGCCGATGACCTGCATCGACATCGACTTGGCGCCAGCCATATTTCTTTTATTACTCACTTTGCATAAATCATTTATTATGCAGCGATTTTTTTATTACTATTATCTCTGGTTTGCACTATTTTTGTGCACGGAAAATAATCCAGCGGACTATATCCTTTGACGTCACCTCGGTGGACGGGGGCTTCGTCAACACTTCATTACCCCATGCGGGGACTTGGCATCACTCTGCCGTCCTGCATTGACCGTGCTATGTCACCACTTGGTGCCGAGCTCTTTGCTCCGCCACCTCGGGACCGGCTTGGGTGATGGAACCTTGTCCCGCATCAAGCTCGGACCGTGTCGTCAATACCGAACACATTAACCAGCTAAGTTGCCTTCATGCTCAAAATTTTAAATTTCTAACTTGTATTCGGTTCGACCAAGAATTATACTTTTTGTAAAAAGTTGCTTGTACAAATTTTCCTTGTCGAAACTTTGTTCAAGACACACTTGACGCGCTACCCGCTCCATTATACTCGGGGCTTCTTTAATGAAGCTTATTAATCTGGGCTTTATGCCCAACACATGTGTCACACTTCCGCATGTACCTTTTATTCACCATTATATGCATCGATATGACTTAAGTTTTGGCCAAGTTGGGTTGCTCGCTCTGTGCTTACCCCTCGTTCTCCCGATTGTTCGGCTAGGTGGTAAAGGAGCACCTCTGCGATTATTCTTGCCGGGTCAGCGGATGTGTACCTTAGACTGGGTGAAGCCGAAAGCTAGCGTTCTTAAGAGAATACTCGGTCGGTGAACTAAAAGATGATTTTAATTATTTACCCATCTGCCCCGGATGATTTTCTCTTTCATAGCAGCTTTGACATGCACTTTAGGGCATGCATCCCAGCGAAAAGGAACCCTTAACGGAACTATTCTCCTGGAAGATGTTTCTTACTACCCATGTAATATAACATAACTAGTTGGGCACTTATGCGATACAGCACTAATGACCCCTCGCCTTGTCTCCATGCATACCACGGTTCTTATATAACCACGAAGGTATTCGGACACACTCCGGACTATTGGGTCCAGAGGTTGAAGCGAAAAGGTCCGCTACGACAAATGATCTACAATCCGGCTAGAAGGCATTCTACATGTCACCTTACATTTTATAGTCAACTTTTACCCAAGTCGCTTGGGGGCTCTTATGTTTATTTGAGTCGTTTCATACTAAGTGTTTTTCTTCTTAGTCGTTGCAAAGTTAAAGCACGGCGAAGCACCTTTTTTCTAAAGTCCAATTTTGGATTGGCACGAACACTTGATCTAGTTCGGACATTAATCTTTTGAATAAGTTTTTGGCTTTTCGAGCCCATGGCACTTTTAAACTATTTGTGTGTTTTCAGCACAAGTCTTGCAATTCTGCGCCGACACCTTTGAGATTCGGCAAAAACATTCTCGGATATTGCTATATATGCATCAGTTTCAAATTGTGTCTTGGTCAATAGTTGGGTTGCGGCTCCGCGCTTGCCTCCTACGTTCCGCTTTGTTCGGCTAGGTGTGCAAAGGAGAACCACTGCGATTGTGCTTCCAGCTCGCATGGTCAAGCACCTCGATGGAGAAAGCCAAAACTGACTGTCACAATAGGTGTAAACTGGTCACGATCCGATGACTACATTAAATGACGGGCCATTCATTGGCGGAGTGTTTCGGCTTGACCTCGTCGTCAGCCGAACACTATCGGGGCTATTAACTGGCCTCCCAAACTAAATCCTCGATATTTTGCTCTTACATTGGAGCAGAGGTTTCATGATCATGCTTAGCATGACAACCCAAAGAAAGGAACCGATAGCGGGACTATTTTCTTTGGAAGACATTTCTTACATTAAGCAGTAATATAACATGTCTCTCCGCGTACCTTTGTTTATAAAACCGTATGGCCAGATTGCCTTGTTTGTTGTAAATCTTTGCCCTTATAAAGGCTTTATAAAGTAGGACAAACACTCCTCGGCTATTGGCCGAGGAGGTGGAAGCCGATGGTCGGTCAACAAAGTTTTGTACAATGCGGATCCGAGCATTAATGATGTAAAGTACTTGGATACATAGAGTCATTACACATAATTTGTGATTTTACTATGGATGTCGATCCTTAATTCGGCCTCCCGTGCCCGCACTAAGGCTCGGGGGCTACTGGGCTTCGGGCATATTATTTACAAATATTAAAGGGGCACATTGATCCCCGATCCGGTGTTGCCACCCGACCGGTGTCTCGAGCTCTTGCATTGCTTGTTATATGCGAAAATCTTAAGTGCTGTCTGAGTCTCGAGGAGATTTTGATCCTCGGCTTGGTCGGCCGCACCCAACCCGAGTCTCGAGGATCGAGCACGCCGCTTTTGTGTCCCAAGTATTCTGCGAGCTAGGACTTGATCCTCGGACCGATTTTGCAAATCAACTTTGAGTCTCGGCTGACTCACGGGATCGGCGGTCTTATGTCATCCTTCGTGTGCATCTCGGGTTTTAGACCGATACATACCTTGAGGGCTACTGGCTATATATCTCGTCAGAGAATAAATTACATCAATAAAAAACATTGACCAAAAATCAGCCCAAGACCGAGGTGCTTAACCACCTCGGAAGCAGTTCGACATATAGCTCGGATGCAAGTGGCTGGCTCCTTAGAGGGCATTTCCGGCATTAAGCTCGGTTAAACTCCTTCAAACTTCTTTGAACCAAGGTGATTTACGACACCTCGGATAAAGTCCGGCGTTGGAGCTCGGATACATAGTCCGGCGTTGGAGCTCGGATACAGTCCGGCGTTGGAGCTCGGATACATAGTCCGGCGTTAGAGCTGGGAAGCAGTCCGGCATTTGTGCTCGGCTGCAAAAGATACCTCGAATGCAGTCCGGCGTTGGAGCTCGGACGCAAGAGGACATTGCCGCTCGGGAACAACTTCAAACCTGAGGTGTGGCATAAAAATAACAAGGCATTGATAAAGGCCGGAAACTTAAAGGGGCTCCTCGGATACCCGACGTATGAAGTCGTCGAATGCATTTCGGCGATCCTCAAGATCGAAGATGAGAAGATATGTTGAACCAGTTTTAAAGACCGACGACCAAAGATGAAGAACAGTTCGGAAGAATCGAGGAGCGTCCCCAACTTGAAGACCGGTTCGGGGGCTCTCGACGGTGTCTGGACTAGGGGTACTCACCACGTCGTCTCCCGATCGGTTGGATTGGGCGAGGATCCCCATGGCCGTATACTCATGGGCGATCCGGACGGTTGCCGCATACAAGGAAGATTCCACAAGACTTGGCGATCAAGACAAGGACTCCTCCCCCACCGGCGTATTCGGCTAGGACTCTTGTTATCCTAGACCTCTGGTGCATTATATAAACCGAGGCCAGGCTAGTCGATAGACAATCTCATATACAATATACAACAATCATACCATAGGCTAGCTTCTAGGGTTTAGCCTCTTTGATCTCGTGGTAGATCCACTCTTGTAACACATATCATCAATATTAATCAAGCAGGACGTAGGGTTTTACCTCCATCAAGAGGGCCCGAACCTGGGTAAAACATCGTGTCCCTTGTCTCCTGTTACCATCCGCCTAGACGCACAGTTCGGGACCCCCTACCCGAGATCCGCCGGTTTTGACACGACACGTGGATTCGCTACCTAGTCGAATGGACCAGGCCCGTCGATCCGCACTAGTCCACTAACAATCAGGCTTGATTGGGGCTTTACTTGATTTTCCTAAAAGTGATGAGCACACGCATTAGCAGCATGGAGGCACTAGGACAGGTATCAATCACAATCTGCATGCAAACTACTACCACAATCTGCCCTTGCTCCTGGGCAAAGCCCAAATCATCCTCCACCTCCCTACCCATTCCCGCGCGTGGCGGTGGCACCAGGATCGCTGCCACACGTCAGGAATATGCAACAGGGCATTGTCAACCGATGTTTCCGAGCCAAAATTTCTCCGCACCGCGCCCTGGTTTCCCGGAGAAGGCCGGGCGTCACTGCTGCAGCGCCGGGCACCGGCCGACCTCCCATGCATTCCACGGAGCGCTCACGGTCACTGTCCACCCCTCTTTTCCTCTCCGGGCCCGTCACGTCGGCGCGTCCGAGACGACAAAACTAGGAGCAGATAAGCATACCTCTCATGAATCCTGATCAATAATTCCTTCAATCCCGAATAGGAGAGAGGAGAGGTGAAAAACACATGACAACAAGAGGGTCCTCGGCTTACATCACCAGGGCACACTAGAAACGTTCGGCAGCTAACCAAATACGAGACGAGGATGTCGAGCGGCTCGAGCGGCGACTCGTGCGGCGACGCGGAGGTGCGGTGGCAGGTCTCCTTCGCCGCTGATTTCGCGACGCGCACGCTCACTTTCCACGACGGCGAGATCCTGCTACGTCGAGATGCCCTCCGTCTGGTTCTCAAGGATTCGCGAGGGTTCACGGTGGACGCGCGGTACCTGCGCGCGACGGAGGAGATCGACATCGGTGGTGTCGTAGCCTTCCCGTGCCACTTCGCGAGAGTACACAATCGGCTGCCGTCGGCGAGCCGGCCGTTGAGATCCACCGCGGCGCCTGGTGCGGTTCAGCACAAAAAAACCAGATCGAGGGAGCGGTTCGGTCTGAGACGGGTCCAAGCTTTCCCAACCGCCCGCCAATGGCGGATGGGCGACACGTGGGGAGGCATCCAACCCTTCACTCCCCCCCCCCCCCCCGCAGCCACGCAGCGGAGGTATAAATCCCACGCCCCGGCCCGTGCTTGACCTAGATATTTCTTTCTCCCACTTCTGGGCGGCGGAGAGAAACCCTAGATCTAGGTCAACGAAGTCATTTGGGTGGTGGAGAGGCAAGGTGGGGGGAGACTCGAGATCCTTCGCTGCGGTGGCCGCCTCCTCTCCCATGGCGACGGAGGGGGGGACGCGGATATCAGGGAGACCGGCGCGAGGCGATGGGTGGAGGAAGAACTGGTCGTGGGATGGGTCGGATCCCCGGGCGCGGCAACGACCGCGGGGGCGACAGGAGCAAGTTCTCATGGCGACGCGACGACGACGGGGGCCACACCAACTCCCACTCCAACTCGTCCAAGTCCGCGTCGGCGTCAGATGACACATCTAGATGGGAGGAGGCTGTGGGGAGGCGCCGCGAGATCCACGATGGCGGGGTGTGGGTTCAGAAAGCGCAGGCGTCCTCGGGCTCGGGCGGCGCCAGTGCAGACCAACGCGCCCCTCCACCGCAGCAGCGCCCTCATGGGAAATAGAACCGGGTGCACCCTACCAAGAATCTCGATCTCTGTCCCATCTGCAAGTCCCCTGAGCACCCTCCTGCGCGCTGCCCGCAAGCTTTCTGTGAGCGTTGCAACAAATTAGGTCATCTAGCCTCTGTTTGTGTCGAATTCCTTCCTTGGGAGTGCATTGCCCCTATGTGTGCTTTCCAGTCAAAAGGGCAGGGGTTTTACTACATACATGATTCATGTACTGCTAACCAGGTGAAGGAGAGGGCCAATAGTATTGTGGTTACTATCATAGAAGGGGAAACATCGACCCGCCAAATGGAGCTTGACCTTAGTGATTACTTGGCTACGGGTTGGCGCTGTTCAGCCCATGCTATTGGCCCTGGAGTCTTTGTTGTGAGATTTCCTAATCCCATAGCAGTAGTGCAAATTTGTTATGTGGGAAAGGTCACTCTTAAGAAAAGTGGGGCTGTGATTCATGCCACACAGTGGTCATCTGCTGTGGGGGCCAAGGGAGTCATGGAGGTAGCCTGAGTTAAAGTCAGTAATGTTCCTCTGGACAAAAGAAGTGAAAAAAACATGGCTTATGTTACATCTTTGGTGGGTGTTCCTCTTGAGATAGATGGTGCTACTCTACACCGTCCTAGCTCTGTTCGTGTTAAAACGGGGTGCAGAAACATTGATGAAATCCCTGTTGTTGCTGAGGCAGTTTTAGGAGGGCACTTCTATGATTTTTTCTATGAAGTGGAGCAAGTGCTGACTAGAGATCCTATCAGAGAAAAACAAGCAGCTGAGATATCTCAGGAACCTCATCAGAATGGGGAAAAAGAGGGGGCTAAACATGCGGCTCCTGGAGCTAGGATGACCAGTTTCTCTCCCGGACTTGGACAGGCCCCTTCCACGTCCAAGGGAGGGAGACAGGACATCATTCGGGAGTCGCAGGAGAGTGTGGAATCCGATGATTCCTTACACACTACTTTGTTGATCGACACTTTGGCTCAAGAACAGAACCTGAGAGAGGAGAGTGTAAGTATCCTTGACAATGGCAGAAAATATGATAATATTTTGACTAGTAATGGGCAGAAATCCTACTCTGATGTTGTGAGATCATCCACACAGGTGGGTGAGATGGAGGAATACAAAAAAGACAAGCTGGGTGGGAGCAACAACTACAGAGTGGAACTACCGGATGAGGTGGCGGAAGATGAGGTGATTCCTACCCCTCCTCTAGTCACCGAAGAGAACCTTCGCTTCAGTTCGCGTAATGTGCAGAACAAGATGGAGAGGGTGGAGGAAAAGGGTGTAGCAGCAGTGAAGAAGAGAAATATGGAAGGTATTCATAATAGCCCAAACTCTTTTGATGCTTTGTCTAATCCTGATTTAATTCTTAGGGCGGTTAAGATGGGTGTTGATATTCCTGACACAGATTTTACTTGCATTGATATCTTGAGAGAACTTGAAAAATGTCGCATTAGTGAACCTCAGGAGGAAAAGAAAGAGGATAATATTAATGTGGAGATACCTATGATCCTTACTAATGCCAAAGGGGATAAAACCCCATTGAGCCTGAGGTGGGGTGATGAAAATGATGTAGAGGAAGAGAACTTTACTGTTGTTAAATCCACGAAGAAGAGGGATAGGAAAGTTAATGTGGTGATATCCAAACCTGTGACCAGGAGTCAAAAAAATGGTGTTTCCTTAATGAAAAAAGAGGGTAATCCTACTCTGCCTCCTAGTAGGATTACCAGAAGGGGTAAAAACAATGTGATTAAATGAATGGAATGTTTTGGAATTGCAGAGGAGCAGGAAAAAGAGGAATGACTACCTGCTTCTCAGATCTAATTAGAGATCATTCCCTTGACTTTATAGGTCTGCAAGAAACCATGAAGAAAAAATGCTCTCCTAAATTTTTAAAAAAGGTGGACCCCTTGGATAGATATACCTGGAACTGGACCCCCTCTATTGGCAAGTCAGGTGGCATCCTTTGTGGTGTCAAGTAAGAAAACCTTGATATTATCTCCTGGGTACCTGGTAGCTTCCTTCTTCAAGCTAATATCTATGATATCAAAAATAAATGCGTCTGGGCTCTTGTAGTTGTTTATGGGGCAGCTCAAGATGATAGGAAAGATGAATTCTTAAACGAGCTAGTCACTACCTGTTCTCAGATCAATGTCCCCTATATAGTGGGTGGTGATTTCAATATTTTACGATACAGGGAGGAAAAAACAAAAACATGACTCATTCCCATTACACAGACAAGTTTAACTCTGTTATTCAATCCTTGAATTTAAGAGAAATTCATATGGGAGGGGGGAAATATACATGGTCCAATAAACAAAAACACCCTACTTTGGAAAAATTGGACAGAATCCTTATGAGCTTCAAATGGGAGGATTTATTCCCTTTGGTATCTGTTCGTAAGTTGGTGAGAGACACTTCAGATCACAACCCTTTGCTTCTGACCACGGAACCTGTGAAACCTAGCCCCTCTCACAATCGGGAGTTTAGATTTGAGCTGAGCTGGCTCAAGAATGAAGAGTTTTATATCAAGGCTAAGAAGATATGGGAGCAACCTGTGCACTCTGAGGATCCCATCGATATCTTGAACATTAAACTCAAACGGATCAAGAAATACTTCAAGGGATGGGGAGCTCATTCCTTTGGACATGCAAGAAAAAGGAAAAAGCAAATTAAAGATGAACTAGAGAGGATTGAGAGGTTGGAAGAAAGTGCCCCCCTTGACCCTGAAATTTATGAAAAAAGGACCTCCTTGTGTGCGGAGTTAAGCGATCTCCTTGTTATGGAAGAGTTGTTCTGGTTACAACATTCCAATGAGCGGTGGCTGCTCAAAGGAGATAGTAACACAGCTTTCTATCATAGAATTGCTAATGGTAGGAAGAGGAAAAATACTATTCACTCGTTCACAGCGGGGGAGGTGACCATTGAGGGCACGGAAAACCTACTAAAACATCCAACCTCTTATTATAAGGAACTGTTTGGTCCATCTAGGGGCAACATGTTCCACTTATCTCCTGAAACCTGGTCCGAAGAAGAAAAACTTAATGAGGATGACAATACCCTTCTCACGAGCGAATTCACAGAAGAAGAAGTGAAAAAATCACTGTTTGGTATGGGGTGCAATCATGC
Source organism: Aegilops longissima (assembly GCA_021605205.1). Taxonomy (NCBI): domain Eukaryota; kingdom Viridiplantae; phylum Streptophyta; class Magnoliopsida; order Poales; family Poaceae; genus Aegilops; species Aegilops longissima. The sequence goes on from CM038682.1 coordinate 312,187,841, forward strand.
ACCAGGGCCGGATAACATTCCAGCAGAGTTTTATATGCATTGTTGGGATTTTGTCAAGAGTGATATAATGCGCCTGTTCGAAGCTTTCCACTCAAATAATCTTGACATAGCCCGCCTGAACTATGGAGTAATTACGCTTATTCCAAAGATGAAAGTGTAACACCCCGGAAGTAACTTTCCATATTTGTAACTCCGACTCTTGCCATTTTCGGCATTGATATATGATATTCCCTCCGTGGTTGGGTTTTCTCCTTTTTGCATTTTGTCCATGTCATGCATTTTATATTATGTCATCATGTGCATCGCATTTGCATACGTGTTAGTCTCATGATTCCGAGCATTTTTCCGTTGTCCGTTTTGCAATCCGCACTCCTATCTTCCCCGCGGTCCTTTTACGTTTTTCCGTGTGCGGGTATTAAACCGTCTCGAAATGGACCGAGGTTTGTCTAGTGGCCTTGGTATACCACCGGAGACCACCGGTCAAGTTTCGGTCATTTGGAGCTCGTTTGGTACTCCAGCGGTTAACGCACCTTCGCAAAGGCCTCTTTTAAGTTGCAGCCCAACACCCTTCAAAACAGCCCAATAACCCATCTAAGTCACCTCCATGCTCTCCGTCGTTCGATCACGATCGTGTGGTAAACTACACCTCATTTGGACTCTCCTAGCTCCTCTATGCCTATTTAAACACCTCCCCAAATCCGGATCATCTTCCTCCCGAAACCCTAATCTCCTCCGCATACGCGGACGTATCCGCCCGGCGCCGACAATCGCCCGCGTCCGCCCGCCCACCCGCCGCTGCCCCGGATCGAACCCACACAGAGCCAGCGCCGCCGCCGTCGTCGCCGCTTGCGCCCTCAGCGCCCAGCGCCCATGCCCCGCCACCACCTCCGCCCCCGCCGCCGCGCCGCCGCTCTCTCCGCCGCCCGGCCGCCGCCCGCCCGAGGCCTCGGCGAGCTTCGCCGCCGCCTCGCCGGGACCTCCGCCCGCCCCCGCCATGGGATCTCGCCGGCCACCACCCTCCTCGCCCGCGATCCGCGCCCGCCGCCTTCCTCCCCGACCCGGCGCTCCGGAGCCCCTCCGCCGCCCGTCGGCCGATCCGATCGGATCCGGCCTCGGGAGCCGCGCCGCGTTGACTCTCTTCTCCCCCTCCTTTTTCCTAAGTTTTTTGCATCTTTGTAATTTTGTGCAATGTTCAACTTGCTATATCTTCGCATCCGTAGATCCATTTTTCACGTATAATATGTAAAAATGTTCGTCTCGAAGAGTAGATCATTTCAATCCATTGCATCATTTTCATTTGAGCTCATCTTGATGCCCGAAATGCTGTTGGAAGAGTGCTATGTGCTGATAGTTTCTGATTTTTATCAGGAGTTGCACTTTTGTTATTTTTGCTATGATTAATATGTGCACCCTATGGATTTGAGTCCTACATGTGTTTTGTAAAATGCCATGTCATCTTTCCAGGGGTATATGCCATGTATTTTTGTGATCTATGTGGTGACTAGCACAAGCATGCAAAGTAGGTGTCCTAATGTTGCTGATTTCAGCCATGTTTTAGCTGATTTTGATGCCATGTTTGCTTGATGATACCGAGAGATCTATGCATATTTTGAGATACTTCAGTAAGGGTGTTTTGTAAAGCATGACTTCCTCTATCCATCCATGCCTTTGTTTGCAATTATGGGATGCCATAGCTTGAGTCAATCGAGCTCTACTTTTGCTACCAAATGTTTCCTGGCAGATTGTATACGTGTTATTCAATTTTGCCTAGGATGTTGTGGTTGTCCCGTATAGGCTATGTTAGTGTTCTTGCCATGTATGTCTTCTATGTCATGTCTTCTTGATGTATGTATGCTTAGTTTATCATTTGAGGCTCTGTAGTGAGTGCATTGATCTTGTTAACATGCCATCTCGTTATCAGTTTTTGACATGTCAAGTTGCTGAATCTGTTAACAAGACTTTCAATATTGTCATGGGTGTTACTATATTTTCTAGTCCTTTTTGGCTTATGGTCAGTAAGGGACTTTTGTAATAGGCTTTGAGTAGATTCATGCCATGCCATGTTTTGCTATTTTAAGTTCCTGTAGCATGTAGTTTTGATGCTCTGAACATTGCAACCTGTTACTGTTTTTGCCATGTCCAGCCTGATTATTATTGCTCTTTTGCCATGCTTGTTTGAACCTGTTATGATGTGAACTAGCCATAGCTCAGTGCTCATCTTTTGTCGAGCATCATGTGTAGATCACTGTCATGTGCTTTGTTGATACGTTTGTGTGCAGTAGCTTAATTAATTGTTGCTTGCTAAGTGGCATCATGCTGTTAATGGCAGATTTGCGCCATTCTTGTTTTGCTTGCCATTTGCAAACCGTGCATCCGATTCGGTGATCTTTATATCGATTTCAACGAAATCATCTCATCTTTCAATGGCATGCTTGGTTTGCCAAGTTGATGCCTGGTTCATCATTTACCTTCCGGGCGCATATAAGCATTGCATATCGCATCTCGCATATCATGTCATGTTTTGCATCATGTTGATTGTGCATTGCACCGTGATTTATTGTGGTTCCTTTGTTTGTGTTGTTGCTTTGGGTAGAGTCGGGAGGCGAGTACGTGAACGAGGAGCCTGTTGAGAACGCTTTCGAGGATCAAGCTTTCGACAACTCGAGAACATTGCGAGCAAGATGACCATACCCTCGAAATCACTTCTATCTTTGATATGCTAGTTGCTCGCTCTTTTGCTATGCCTTTGCTGCGATGCCTACCACTTGCTATATCATGCCACCCATATTGCCATGTCAGCCCCTAACCATCCTTTTCCTAGCAAACCGTTGATTGGCTATGTTACCGCTTTGCTCAGCCCTCTTATAGCGTTGCTAGTTGCAGGTGAAGCTGAAGTTTGTTCCTTGTTGGAACATGGAAATGTTGTTCCTTTTTGGAACATGTTTACTTGTTGGGGATATCACAATATATATCTGCTATAATGAATACATCTATATACTTGGTAAAGGGTGGAAGGCTCGGCCTTATGCCTGGTGTTTTGTTCCACTCTTGCCACCCTAGTTTCCGTCATACCGGTGTTATGTTCCTTGATTTTGCGTTCCTTACGGTTGGGTGATTTATGGGACCCCTTGACAGTTCGCTTTGAATAAGACTCGTCCAAAGAAGGCCCAACTTTGGTTTTACCATTTGCCACCTAAGCCTTTTCCCCGGTTTTCGCGAGCCCGAGGGTCATCTTTATTTTAAACCCCGGACGGTGCTCCTTGAGTGCTGGCCCAAACGAGTAGATCTGGGGCCACCACGGGAAACTCGAGGCTTGGTTTTACTCGTAGGATGTCTCATCCGGATGTGCCTGAGCGAGATATGTGCAGCTCCTATCGGGATTTGTCGGCACAATCGGGCGGCTTTGCTGGTCTTGTTTTATTCTTGTCGAAATGTCTTGTAGTCCGGGATTCGAGATTGATCGGGTCTTCCCAGAGAAGGAATATCCTTCGTTGACCGTGAGAGCTTATAATGGGCTAAGTTGGGACACCCTGCAGGTAATATCTTTGAAAGCCGTGCCCGCGTTATGAGGCAGATGGGAATTTGTTAATGTCGGTTGTAGATAACCCAAAGTTGACCTATATATAAAATACACTTCAACGCGTGTGTTACCGTGATGGTCTCTTCTCGGAGGAGTCCGGAAGTGAACACGTGTTGGAGTTATGTCGGCGTAAGTAGTTCAGATCACTTCTTGATCACTACTAGTTTCACGACCGTGCTTTGCTTCTCTCCTCGCTCTCTTTTGCGAAGTAGCCACCATATATGCTAGTCGCTGCTGCAGCTCCACTTTACTACTCTGTCCTTCCTATTAGCTTAAATAGTCTTGATCTCGGGTGTGAGATTGCTGAGTCCCGTGACTCACGGATACTTCAAACACAGTTGCGAGTTCCGATGAGGCGGTGCAGGTGATTCCACCGAGCTCAAGTGGGAGTTCGATGAGGAACGTGGTCGTTACTATGTGTCGTTTCGGATGATCAGTAGTGGTGCCCAGTTGGGACGATTCGGGATCTGTGTTAGCATTTGGGGTATCTTCTTTATTTTGGTTCCGTAGTCGGACCTTGAGTGTACTCTGAATGATGTATGTTTAATTATGTCTTGTGTGAAGTGGCGATTGTAAGCCAACTATGTATCTTTCCTTAATTATTACATGGGTTGTGTGAAGATTACCTCACTTGCGACATTGCTTTCAATGCGGTTATGCCTCTAAGTCGTGCCTCGACACGTGGGAGATATAGCCGCATCGGGGCGCTATGTTGGTAATCGAGCCTTCCCGACTTAGGAGCCCCTACTTGATTGTTTGTCGCGTTGTTGAGTCTAGAATGGAAAATGTTTTGAGTCTTAGGATTATATATATCGGAGAGTAGGATTCTTTTACTTCCAGTCCTTCGTCGCTCGGTGAGGTATCCCGACGTAGAGTTTTGACTCTTCTCTCCTCAAATTTCACTAAATTTTTTTAGGATCACGTGGGTATCTTGGAATCGTCCGATGGTTTTGTGACGAGAACATTGTTCTTGGTGCCTCGACATTTAGGGGTTGTGGCGGTGTCCGGGGAGTTGAGCTCCGAGGTGTTGTCGTCACAATTTTATCGTTGCGATTCTGGAATACGAGTTTTGCCGACATCGAAATCTCTTTTGTGCAGTTGTTGGTGAGATAACCCCGATAGCCCGATCTTCAGAGCGAGTCTTGGGAGTATTGCCATGACTTGCATAACGGATGTTTTTGAAGGTCGAGGTACCACGATTTCGAGGATTTCTTGGTTATGTGTTGACGGATGGATACAATTGGATCTAGGTATTGTTAGTTTGGGTGATATATTTTGTGTCCCTGTATCCCCAACACCAGATTGCATAACCGAGAAAGTTTGGGAGTTTATAGGTGGGAATTCTAGTAGCTTACGGATATTCTTTCCGGCGGATGTATGATTTGAGATTGGGGTTCAACGTCTAGTGGTCCGCCCATTCACGGTCGATTCACGATGGTCGCGAGGCGTCTTAAAGAATCCTTGGCTATGCTGATTCGGGGCGTCTTGTTAGTCATTCGTGACGTCCGCTATCGTCGTGTCCGTGTGGGCCCCACCACGAACACTTTGGGCGAAATCTCTATCATGTGTTTGTTCCGGCTCATTCTAGAAGCCAACCTTTTGTTTTCAGTTGTGATATTCGAATTGTTTCTCAGTCAGATGTTATTTCCATATCTTTTTATAAGTGGCTTCTCACCTTAATGGATGTGTGATGATTAACTTTGGAATTCATTCGTTCATTCTTGTTCGAATGTTTATTGTGAAGACTTTATGTTGCAATTTCTATCCGTTGATTCTACTTATCTATTTGTCTATCAAAGGACTAACGGATGTCACCCTCTCCAGGATGGCTCCGCCAACGCGTCTCGAATCCGGATCGCAATGATGGGGATCGATCGAATCCTCCACCTCCACCTCCACCTCCGCCTCCGGAGGCACGGCAAGCTATTATGGCAGCCACCAATGCCAATGCTCGATGATTTTGCAGCTCTTGCAAGAACGTACTCGAGGGCAAGGCAATCAAGGCAATCAAGGTCAAGGCAACAATCAGCCACACTTTGCTACTCTCGATCGGTTCCTCGCTAATCAGCGAAGTCTTTCCGTTTTCGTGTTGAGGCAACAGACGCCTGAGGATGGTTTGGGGACCTCTTCCAACACCTTTGACTGTAGCAATGTCAGACCTGAGGACTTTGTCAAGTTTGCATCGTTTCAACTCAAGGATCAAGCTGCTGAGTGGTTCCAGCAATACAAAGATTCCAGAGGAGGTCGTGTCATTACCTGGGATGAGTTCCGCCGTGATTTCAGAGCTCATCACATTCCGAAAAGTGTTGTTGAGAACAAGCGTGAGGAGTTCCGCAATCTCAAGCAGGGCAACATGTCTGTCTATCAATACAATATCCAGTTCCAGAAGCTCGCTCGTTTTGCTAAGCAAGACGTACCTGATGAAAGGAGTATGATCTATCGGTTCGGGGTGGTGCGAGAGAAGATCTGCAATTACCTCTTGTGTTGTTTGAGCGAGATAAGTATGATGATTTCTACAACATGGCTCTCAAGCAAGAAGCGGCTCAGCTCAAATCGAGGCTTCTAAGAAGAGAATCGGGGATGCAGTTCAGTCCTCCTCGTCCTCTCAAGTGGCAGCCAAGCAGCGAAGTTTTACCTGCCCCTCCTCCGTTCAATCGGCCTTACCAAAGAAGAACTCAGGTGGCGTGGATCTTCCCACCCACCCAACCCAAGCTATCGTAACAAGTCTAATTCTCAAGCTCCAAGGTCAAGTGCTCCTTACCACCGTCCGCTCTCGAGGTCACTTGCAACAAGTGTCGTGAGAAGGGTCACTATCTAACAAGTGCTTCAACCAGAGGCGTCTTCCGCCTCCTCCTCTGTGAAATCTTCCAAAATGCGGTGGTCAAGCATAATCCCAAGTTTGCAAAGGTCAATATGATGAATGCAGCTCAAGCGGAGGAGTCTTCGATGTGATAATGGGTAATCTCTCGATTAATGATATTCTGCAAAAGTCTTATTTGATCTTGGTGCATCGCATTCTTTCATGTCATATCCTTTTGCATGAAGCACAATGTTGACACGAGATTCTCTCCAAAGTTATGCAAGTTGTTTCTCCGGAAGGCTTATGAATTCTAGTTTGGTTGCTCCTAATGTTTCTATCAAGATGGGCGATTACAGATTTCTTTCTAAACCAATTGTTCTTGGTGACTCGGATATTGATCTTATTCTCGGAATGGATGGCTTTCTCGGCACAAAGCTCACTTGATTGTGCTGCCGTGGAAATTCAATTGACTCACTCTTCTAATGATGTGATCATCTATGCCTCTCGTGATGAAACTATTGGTTGTTTTCTCTCAATGAGAAGGGCGAACTGAATGCCATCTCTCGATTCGATCGTTTGTGAGTACCAAGATGTCTTTCGGAAGAGCTTCCGGGTATGCCTCCTCATCGGCGCTTGAGTTCGTTATTGATCTTGAGCACGCATTGAACCCGTTTGCAAGCGTCCATACAAGCTTGGACTGATGAGCTGAGGGAATTGAAGAAGCAGCTCGATGAACAAGAGCGTCTGGTTTGATCGGACCGAGTTCATCTCCTTGGGGTTGTGGTGTTCTTTTGTCCGAAGAAGGATGGCACGGACCGACTTTGCGTCGATTACCGTCCATTGAATAAAAGACAATCAAGAACAAGTATCCACTTCCCAACATCAATGAGCTTTTCGAGCAACTCAAAGGTGCTACTGGTGTTCTCTAAGCTTGACCTTCGTATGGGGTATCATCAGATTCGCATTCGTGAACAAGATATTCCCAAGACAGACATTCGAACAAGCTTTGGTTCTTATGAATATCTTGTCATGTCTTTCGGCCTCGTCAATGCTCCTCCAACATTCTCTCGGATGATGAACTTCATATTCAATCCCTACACCAATGAATTCGTCTTGGTCTATCTTGATGATATTTTGGTCTTCTCCAAGAATAAGAAGGATCATGCCAAACATTTGCGATTGGTGCTAGACAAGCTCAGAGAGTACCAATTCTATGCCAAGTTCTCCAAATGTGAATTTTGGCTTGATGAAGTGCTTTATCTTGGTCATATCATCTCTGCCAAGGGCATCGCTGTTGATCCCGAGAAGGTGTCCGCAATTGTGAATTGGGAACCTCCTCAGAATGTCAAGCAGCTCCATGATTTTCTTGGTCTTGCAAGCTATTGCGAAGATTCGTTGAGAACTTCTCCAAGATTGCAAAGCCTCTTTCCAACCTTCTCGAAGGTGTGAAGTATGTCCGGTCTCCCGAGTGTGGCGTTGCTTTCAATACCCTCAAAGAGAAACTCGTCACAGCTCCGCCTTGACTCCTCTGATGAATCCAAGCCATATGAAGTTTTCGTGATGCTTCCTTCAAGGTCTCGGTCTGTGTTAATGCAAGAGAAGAGAGTTGTGGCTTATACCTCTCGCCATTGAAGCCCAACGAGAAGAACTACCCCACTCACGATCTTGAGTTGGCGGCGATTGTCCATGCATTGATTACGTGGAGACATCTCTTGTTGGGAAGGAAAGTGGACATTTTCACCGATCACAAGAGTCTCAAGTACATCTTCACTCAGCCTAACCTCAACCTCGAGGCAGACTCGATGGGTCGAAATGATTCAAGAGTACAACCCAAGTATTGAGTATACTCCGGCAAAGCCAATGTCATTGCAGATGCTTTGAGCAGAAAGCTTCTCGCAATCCTAATCCTCAAGCCCTTTCACCGGATCTCGTGAATCTTTCCATAAGCTGAATCTTCAAGTTGTTCCTCAAGGCTTTCTTGCCAACCTCATAGTCTCTCCTACTTTGGAAGATCAGATTCGTGAGGCTCAACTTCGGATGCCATGGTGAAGAAAGTGAAGCGTGGTATCGACAAGGGCATTTCAAGTACAAGTGCTTCGCGTTGATGACAAAGACACTCTGTTCTTTGAGGACGGATTGTGGTTCCTAAGGGTGATCTGCGAAAAGTCTTTATGAGCGAGGCTCACAATTCGCTTCTATCCATTCATCCCGAAATACGAAGATGTACCATGACCTCAAGCAATCATATTGGTGGACTCGAATGAAGCGAGAAATTGCTCAATTCGTGAATGAGTGTGATGTCTGCGAGAAGAGTGAAAGCGAACACCAAAGACCAGCTGGTCTCCTTCAACCTCTTGCTATTCCTGAATGGAAGTTTGATCATATTGAAATGGACTTCGTGGTGGCTTTCCAAAGTCCAAGCGTGGAAATGATGCTATCTTCGTTGTCATTGACAAGCTTACTAAAGTGGCTCATTTTCTTCCTATCAAAGAATCCATCACTTTGCAGCTCGGTTGGCGAGCTATACACCTCGAGGATTGTCTCTTTGCACGGCATTCCACAAGTGATCTCTTGAGACCGTGGCAGCATCTTTACCTCCAAGTTTTGGGATTCTTTTGAAGGCCATGGGCACCAACATTTGGTTCAAGACAGCTTTCCATCCTCAAACAAGTGGCCAAGTTGAGCGAGTAAATCAAATTCTTGAAGATATGCTCGGGGCTTGTGTCATTTCTTTCGGTATGAAGTGGGAAGATTGTCTTCCATATGCCGAAGTTCTCTTACAACAACAGCTTCCAAGCGAGTTCGGGCAAGGCCCCATTCGAAATTCTCTATGGCGAGAAAGTGCCGTACTCCTCTCAATTGGTGCGAGACAGTGAACGCCAACTTCTTGGCAATGACTTGATCACGAAGCGTAAGAAATGTGCCAAGTCATTCGTGAGAATCTCAAAGCCGCGCAATCGCGCGGAAGAGCTATTATGATGATAAGCACCGTGATGTGACTTTTGAAATCGGAGACCATGTCTACCTCCGCGTCTCTCAATGAAAGGCACTCGTCGCCCGGTATCAAAGGAAGCTTGCCCCTAGATCGTGGGTCCTTTCAAGATAATTGGGAAAAGAGGCGATCTCGCCTATCAACGAACTTCCATCCAACTTTGCAAGCGTGCACGATGTGTTTCACGTGTCACAGCTTCGCAAGTGCTTCAAGACTCTGAACGCACTATCAACTTCAAGAGTTTGACCTTCAAGAAGATCTCTCTTATCATGAGCACCCGTTGCTATTCTTGAAGAAACCGAGCGCAAGACTCGCAACAAGTCAATCAAATTCCTGAAAGTGAAGTGGTCACACCATTCCGACCGAGAAGCTACACGGGCGCGAGGATCACCTCCGTTCTGAATATCCGGAGTTCTTTCAGTCCTAGATCTCGGGGCGAGATCCTCTTGTAGTGGTGGAGTGTTGTAACACCCCGGAAGTAACTTTCCATATTTGTAACTCCGACTCTTGCCATTTTCGGCATTGATATATGATATTCCCTCCGTGGTTGGGTTTTCTCCTTTTGCATTTTGTCCATGTCATGCATTTTATATTATGTCATCATGTGCATCGCATTTGCATACGTGTTAGTCTCATGATTCCGAGCATTTTTCCCGTTGTCCGTTTTGCAATCCGGCACTCCTATCTTCCCGGCGGTCCTTTTACGTTTTTCCGTGTGCGGGTATTAAACCGTCTCGAAATGGACCGAGGTTTGTCTAGTGGCCTTGGTATACCACCGGAGACCACCGGTCAAGTTTCGGTCATTTGGAGCTCGTTTGGTACTCCAACGGTTAACCGCACCTTCATAAAGGCCTCTTTTAAGTTGCAGCCCAACACCCCTTCAAAACAGCCCAATAACCCATCTAAGTCACCTCCATGCTCTCCGTCGTTCGATCACGATCGTGTGGTAAAAACTACTCCTCATTTGGACTCTCCTAGCTCCTCTATGCCTATTTAAACACCTCCCAACCGGATCATCTTCCTCCCGAAACCCTAATCTCCTCCGCACGCGCGCGGACGTATCCGCCGGCGCGGACCATCGCCCAGCGTCCGCCGCCCGCTGCCCGGCCATTGGGCCGGATCGAACCACAGAGTTCAGCGCCCGCCGCCCGTCGCCCGGTCATGCCGCGCCTCGGCGCCAGCGCCCCATGCCAGCCCGCCACCGCCGCCTCGCCGCCGGCGCCGCCGCCACGGCCGCCGCCACCTCTCTCCGCCGCCCGCCACGCCCCGCCGCCGAGGCCTCGGCGAGCTTCGCCGCCGCCTGCGGGACCTCCGGCCGGCCCCGCCCGCCGCGGGATCTCGCGCCCCACCACCGCGCCTCCTCGCCCGCCGGCGACCGCGCCCGCCGCCTTCCTCCCCGACCGGCCGCTCCGGGAGCCCCTCCGCCGCCCGTCGGCCGATCCGATCGGATACGGCCCTCGGGAGCCGCGCGCGTGACTCTCTTCTCCCCCTCCTTTTTCCTAAGTTTTTTGCATCTTTGTAATTTTGTGCAATGTTCAACTTGCTATATCTTCGCATCCGTAGATCCATTTTTCGCGTATAATATGTAAAAATGTTCGTCTCGAAGAGTAGATCATTTCATTCCATTGCATCATTTTCATTTGAGCTCATCTTGATGCCCGAAATGCTGTTGGAAGAGTGCTATGTGCTGATAGTTTCTGATTTTTATCAGGAGTTGCACTTTTGTTATTTTTGCTATGATTAATATGTGCACCCTATGGATTTGAGTCCTACATGTGTTTTGTAAAATGCCATGTCATATTTCCAGGGGTATATGCCATGTATTTTTGTGATCTATGTGGTGACTAGCACAAGCATGCAAAGTAGGTGTCCTAATGTTGCTGATTTCAGCCCTGTTTTAGCTGATTTTGATGCCATGTTTGCTTGATGATACCGAGAGATCTATGCATATTTTGAGATACTTCAGTAAGGGTGTTTTGTAAAGCATGACTTGCTCTATCCATCCATGCCTTTGTTTGCAATTATGGGATGCCATAGCTTGAGTCAATCGAGCTCTACTTTTGCTACCAAATGTTTCCTGGCAGATTGTATACGTGTTATTCAATTTTTCCTAGGATGTTGTGGTTGACCCGTATAGGCTATGTTAGTGTTCTTGCCATGTATGTCTTCTATGTCATGTCTTCTTGATGTATGTATGCTTAGTTTATCATTTGAGGCTCTGTAGTGAGTGCATTGAGCTTGTTAACATGCCATCTCGTTATCAGTTTTTGACATGTCAAGTTGCTAAATCTGTTAACAAGACTTTCAATATTGTCATGGGTGTTACTATATTTTCTAGTCCTTTTTGGCTTATGGTCAGTAAGGGACTTTTGTAATAGGCTTTGAGTAGATTCATGCCATGCCATGTTTTGCTATTTTAAGTTCCTGTAGCATGTAGTTTTGATGCTCTGAACATTGCAACCTGTTACTGTTTTTGCCATGTCCAGCCTGATTATTATTGCTCTTTTGCCATGCTTGTTTGAACCTGTTATGATGTGAACTAGCCGTAGCTCAGTGCTCATCTTTTGTCGAGCATCATGTGTAGATCACTGTCATGTGCTTTGTTGATACGTTTGTGTGCAGTAGCTTAATTAATTGTTGCTTGCTAAGTGGCATCATGCTGTTAATGGCAGATTTGCGCCATTCTTGTTTTGCTTGCCATTTGCAAACCGTGCATCCGATTCGGTGATCTTTATATCGATTTCAACGAAATCATCTCATCTTTCAATGGCATGCTTGGTTTGCCAAGTTGATGCCTGGTTCATCATTACCTTCCGGGCGCACATAAGCATTGCATATCGCATCTCGCATATCATGTCATGTTTTGCATCATGTTGATTGTGCATTGCACCGTGATTTATTGTGGTTCCTTTGTTTGTGTTGTTGCTTTGGGTAGAGTCGGGAGACGAGTGCGTGAGCGAGGAGCCTGTTGAGAACGCTTTCGAGGATCAAGCTTTCGACAACTCGAGAACATTGCGAGCAAGATGACCATACCCTCGAAATCACTTCTATCTTTGCTATGCTAGTTGCTCGCTCTTTTGCTATGCCTTTGCTGCGATGCCTACCACTTGCTATATCATGCCACCCATATTGCCATGTCAGCCCTAACCATCCTTTTCCTAGCAAACCGTTGATTGGCTATGTTACCGCTTTGCTCAGCCCTCTTATAGCGTTGCTAGTTGCGGTGAAGTGAAGTTTGTTCCTTGTTGGAACATGGAAATGTTGTTCCTTTTTGGAACATGTTTACTTGTTGGGGATATCACAATATATATCTGCTATAATGAATACATCTATATACTTGGTAAAGGGTGGAAGGCTCGGCCTTATGCAGTGTTTTGTTCCACTCTTGCCACCTAGTTTCCGTCATACCGGTGTTATGTTCCTTGATTTTGCGTTCCTTACGGTTGGGTGATTTATGGGACCCCTTGACAGTTCGCTTTGAATAAGACTCGTCCGGCAAGGCCCAACTTTGGTTTTACCATTTGCCACCTAAGCCTTTTCCCGGGTTTTCGCGAGCCCGAGGGTCATCTTTATTTTAAACCCCCGGACCAAGCTCCTTCGAGTGCTGGCCCAAACGAGTAGATCAGGGGCCACCACGGGAAACTCGAGGCTTGGTTTTACTCGTAGGATGTCTCATCCGGATGTGCCTCGAGAACGAGATATGTGCAGCTCCTATCGGGATTTGTCGGCAATCGGGCGGCTTTGCTGGTCTTGTTTTATTGCTGTCGAAATGTCTTGTAGTCCGGGATTCGAGATTGATCGGGTCTTCCGGTAGAAGGAATATCCTTCGTTGACCGTGAGAGCTTATAATGGGCTAAGTTGGGACACCCTGCAGGTAATATCTTTCAAAGCCGTGCCCGCGGTTATGAGGCAGATGGGAATTTGTTAATGTCCGGTTGTAGATAACCCAAAGTTGACCTATATATAAAATACACTTCAACCGCGTGTGTTACCGTGATGGTCTCTTCTCGGAGGAGTCCGGGAAGTGAACACGGTGTTGGAGTTATGTCTGACGTAAGTAGTTCAGGATCACTTCTTGATCACTACTAGTTTCACGACCGTGCTTTGCTTCTCTCCTCGCTCTCTTTTGCGAAGTAGCCACCATATATGCTAGTCTCTTGCTGCAGCTCCACTTTACTACTCTGTCCTTCCTATTAGCTTAAATAGTCTTGATCTCGCGGTGTGAGATTGCTGAGTCCCGTGACTCACAGATACTTCAAACACGATTGCAGGTTCCGATGAGGCGGTGCAGGTGATTCCACCGAGCTCAAGTGGGAGTTCGATGAGGAACGTGGTCGTTACTATGTGTCGTTTCCAGATGATCGATAGTGGTGCCCGGCTGGGACGATTCGGGATCTGTGTTAGCATTTGGGGTATCTTCTTTATTTTGGTTCTGTAGTCGGACCTTGAGTGTACTCTGAATGATGTATGTTTAATTATGTACTGTGTGAAGTGGCGATTGTAAGCCAACTATGTATCTTTCCCTTAATTATTACATGGGTTGTGTGAAGATTACCTCACTTGCGACATTGCTTTCAATGCAGTTATGCCTCTAAGTCGTGCCTCGACACGTGGGAGATATAGCCGCATCGGGGGCGTTACAGAAAGGGGCAAAGAAAATCCAACAGTACCGCCCCATATGTCTCCTAAGATGTCCCTATAAACTTATCACCAAGGTTCTGGATAACCAAGTGGCGATCTTTGCTGATAAATTGATTAGCAAACACCAGAAAGCTTTCATTAAGCATAGGAACATCATGGATGGTATTCTTACGTTGCACGAAGTTTTGCACCATACTCACCAGAAAAAGAGAGTTGGTGTGGTGCTGAAGTTAGACTTTGAAAAAGCCTATGACAAAATCGATTGGGAATTCCTGCTTGAGTGTCATCGTGATCGAGGCTTTGGTACAACTTGGTGTGGTTGGATTAGAAAAATTATTTACAATGGCACTGTCAGCATCAAACTAAATAATGAAAAAGGCCCATACTTCCAAAGCCACAAGGGGGTACGCCAAGGCGACCCCCACTCTCCTTTTCTCTTTAACCTGGCAGTCGAGACACTGTCAAAAATGATCCGCAATGCGCAGAAAGAAAAACTCCTTACTGGATTGGCTTCGGATCTTATCATAGATGGGGTAGCCATCCTCCAATATGCAGATGACACTGTCATTTGCCTGGAACATGATAAGAAAGCTGCTATTAATCTGAAGTTGTTGCTTTATATCTTTGAACTCATGTCAGGGCTTAAGATTAATTTCCTCAAAAGTGAAATATTATGTGTCGGAGGGGATGATGATACTCTAGCCTTCTATGCAGACTTGTTTAATTGTCAGATTGGTCACTTCCCAATGAAATATTTGGGCGTGCGATCATTATTCGACCCTTCGCAGCTGCCTTTGGGACTTTCTTGATGAAAGATTCTGCCTTCGCCATGAGTCTGGATAGGCAATGCGGCCTCGTCGGGAGGGAGGATTATCCTTCTGAATTCCTCTCTTACCAGCATCATCTACTTTTACATGTCCATGTTTTTGCTGTCTAAAATGGTCATTGAAAAACTGGACAAGCACCGTAAACGCTTCTTTTGGCAAGAACTGACGGTCGCAAGAGATATCACCTGGTTAAATGGTCCAGAATATGTAGATCTAAGAACAAGGGTGGACTGGGGGTGAAAGACCTCCGAAAACAGAACATTGGTCTCCTCACCAAGTGGTGGTGGAAACTAGAAACATAGCAGGGGCTGTGCCAAGAAGTGATCCGAGCGAAATACTTGAGAAAGGATACGGTAACTTTGATCAAAAGCAGATTCAGTGATTCCCCTATCTGGAAAGCCATTACGAAAGTAAAAGAATATTATTTGGCCGGTCGTAAAGTGGTTCTAAACTCGGGCAATCTTGCCAGGGTGTGGAAGGATCCCTTGCGTGATGAGCTCCCTATGGAGCAGAAATACCCTATGTTGTATAGCATTTGTAATCAGCAAGAGATTACGGTGGAAAAGTTTAGAAAGGGAGTGGGGATGACTTCTTCCGGAGACAGCTTCATTCAGCACTGTTGGGTCAGTGGAATGAAGCCAAGATCACTATTAATTCCTGGGTATTGTCGGAGGAGCCTGATCAAGTGGTTTGGACTCTGGGCAATAAGAGAAAATTCACAACCAGGTCGGTCTATGACTATCTGGAGAGAAACATCGCAGGAAGTAACTATAGGTGGATCTGGCAGGCGAAGATCCCTTTGAAAATTCAAATTTTCATGTGGCAAACCTTCCAGGATGCCATCTTGACTAGAGATGTCATGAGTAGGAGACGATGGGCTGGCAACCCTAAATGTTCCTTCTGTTGGAACAGAGAGACCTCAAAGCATCTGTTCTTCACGTGTCCTGTGGCCAGGGTGGTCTGGAGGACGGTGGGTTGTGTTTTGGGTACGGACACTTGTCCGTATAATATATGGCAATACTTCTCGTGGTGCTATATTTTCCTCCCTGATGGGGAAAAGTTCTACACTTTCGTGCTTGCAGCCGTGTGCTGGGCTATATGGAATTGCCGAAACCAAGCCACCTTTGAACAAAAAAAGTTAAAGACTCCTTTTGCTGTGATTTATTCTGCTTGTGGCTTCATCTCTTATTGGGCAGGGATGATGACTGGAACGGACCGGGAGGCGATGGAGAGAGGTGCCAAACTGCTAAGCCAGCACGTCAAACATGATGAGGATCTGCGCGGCGTCAGGCGAGAGAACTCAAGATTGAGGGAGTGAGAAGTTGCCTGAGCTGGATCGTGCTTCATTTTGGTCCTACGCCATTGGCTCTGATCTTGAATCATGTTGCTCCTGTGTGAGCTTTTCGTTTTGCTCCTGCGTGAGCCTTTCAGATGTCGTTAAACCTCGCTTGATATTTATGTTTAGGACTAGTTCGTGGTTGGGTGTCCTTGGGTTTTCGCCCCACGGTAAGCTGCTCGATGACGAGTGCTTGCAGTGGGTTTCCCAAGGATGCGTTGAACTCGCTTCCCCTTTCCTGTTTCCTTAGTGTCTGCAGTGTGGAAAAACCTTGTATTTCCGTTATGTCAAAGTAATGAAAAGGGGTTATGCCCGGTTCAAAAAAAAAAAAAAAAAAAAGAGGAGAGGTGCTTTCCATCAGCACACTGGACTAGATTCCCGGGCACGGCCACACATTGCTGATTGGCGCGAGTCTTGACCAGTAGTATTAACGTGAAACAGGCCGGGATAAGCATGACAGAGGTGCGACGTGGACGAATGGGCGATGCTGGAAGGTTAGCTTAACCAACTCAATGGAATGGATCAGATCAGACCTTGTGAGCGACGCCTGCACTGCACTAAGGCACTAACCCGGGCAAAAGCCACCGATAATGCAGCCGCCAGCAGCAAAGCACCCGTATTCGCGCCCAAACAGAGCCCCAACCCCAGCCGGTGGTGTGATGTGATGAGACGCTGGAAAGACGGTTGCTGCTAACAAATTGGCCGGGTTGGTGCGGCGAGCCATCCGTCCGGCTCCATCAACTAGCTTTGCCATGTGAGCGAGCGAGCCAGCCAGCGTCCCGCACCCAACCTCGTACCCGGGCTGGGTTGGGGACGAGCCGGTGAGCGGCTCGCCGAACCGGCCCGGGCGTATGCGTCGACCGACGCGACGCTCTCCCCTGTGCCCCGTCATCGCAGAGGACGAAAGGGAACGTTCTCTGGCGCACTAGCCCGGGCAATTCCGTCCGTTTCATTGGGTCCGCATCACTGAACCAACGCCGGCTTTGGGACGGATCACCCGCGATTAATGAACGCTCGTCCTACTACATCTACCGCTCAATTCCGAGTAAGTACTAGTACAAATTCTTTTATTTTTAGGACAGTTTTGTACGATTATCGCGGACCGAATTGAGGCATGCGGCGGCAAATCACACTCTAAAAATGCGCTGACAGCCTGACATCTCATGACATCGTGCATCACTGAACAAACAAAATACTACTATGAATATGAAATGTGCTCCAGGTGAAGAGTGAATTAAATGTGTTCATGCCTGAGAGCTGCATAGCGGAGTGGAGCGGAGCGTCGGAACTCCCAATGGAGGGCATCTCGAGATCTCCAAACTCCCACTGCGTGCTTGCTAGCTGGACAACAGGGCTGGTAGTAGTACTACTAGTATAGCAGAATGTAATTCCGCTAGTGATAGATTAATCTCGAGTCAAACCCAAGTAATCTTGTTTAACCTGCCACCACCCAGACCCAGGCACCCACCCTGATTGATTGGTTACCAACACGGAGTAACAAATCGGAATTGCGAACTGAAATGAGGAAACAAAAGTAGAAATGCGCAATCCAGAAGAAGTGATATTGGTCTCTGGCAAGCTGTAACAACTAGGGAATCGACGATGGTGATTTCGAGCTGAACATGCTGTTATCTCCTTTTTTTTCCGGGTTTTACAGATATGGGCAGAGGCCAGAGGGATCTATCTATGTCTGGATCCTAACTCAGCTGCAGTAGCTCCTTTTCCCGGCGAGGTGGCCGGCGGCGGGCTGAGAAGAGGTCAGATGGGGAGGCCCGCGGCGTGGTCTCAGAAGATGTCGAGGACGTCGAGGATGGCGGCGTTGCAGAGCGGGCAGCGGCCGCGGCCGGCGAGGAGCTCGCGGGCGCAGGCGCGGCAGAAGGTATGGCCGCACGGGATGAAGGCCGCGCCCTTGGCCCGCGCCATGCACACGCAGCAGCAGCCGGCGCCTCGCCCCGTCTCCGGGAGCTCCGCGTCGTCCTCCGGCACCAGCGCGTCCTGCGACGACGGCTCCGACGCGGCGACCGCCTGGTCCTGCTCCTGCTGCACTGTGGCGCCGGCGTTCCACTGCCTCTCCGTCTGCTCCAGCAGCGCCATGAGGGACACCCTCTCCCCCTGCTCCTCCTCTTCCTCCTCCCGATCCGTCGGCGGCTGAGGCGGCGACGCCTCCGGAGGCGTCACCGGGGCGGCAACGGGTCTAGTCAACGCGGGGCCCGGGGCAGGGGTGGTCTGCGGGGCCGGCAGGGACACCGCGCGGCGGACGAACGGGTCAGCGGCGGCGACCACGGCGTGCGAGGCGGGAGGGGCCGGCTGGTCGTCGCGGATGATGTCGAGCAGCGTCCGCGCCGCGGCGGCCGCGACGGCGACGCTGGAGGAGGCCGGCGAGGGAGAGGCCCGGCGGTCGGCCTGCATGGCCGAGGCGAGGGTGACCGCGGCGGCGCGGCGGCCGTCGTCCTCGTCGCGCAGCTTGAGCAGGTCGCGGAGGTTGCAGGAGCCCGGCTGCCCGGGCGGCGCGGCGGCGGGCGGGCCCACGGCGGCCAGCTGGTCCGCCAGCGTGACGCTGCGCCGCAGCACCCTCCCCTCCATCTCGGCCGGTGTCTGGGCAAAGGCAGTCGCCCGAGGTGGAAGAAGAGGACAAGGCGGGGAAAGGAAAAGGAAGCGCCTATTATTCTTCGGTCTAGCCAGCAGCGGCAGGGCGTCGGGTTAATGAAGGGCGTGGCGCGCGTGAGAGCGTGTATCGTATCGGCGAAGGGAGCGGCGTGCTGTGGTGTGGATCTTGACGATTTCGGGGCGGAATCGCGGGGGGTTCGGCTCGCGCCCGGTTGCGCACCGGTTTGGAAGGGAGTAAATAAAGGCGGGGGAGGGGAGGGAGGGGAGGGGGGAGTGGACTCGACGTATGATGACTGCAATACAGTGCAGTGCAGTGCGGCAGGGGGAGCGAGGCGAGGCGAGGCGTGGGATCTGTGGGAGGCACGCTCGCGTGCCGTGCCATGCCGAGAAGGCGAGATCCATGGATGGTGTTGGGGATTTTGACGAGAATTGGTTCGATTTGATGAGTGATCTGGTCCAGTTGGCAGTTTCTCAGGAATCTATGGCTCCAATCGCTAGCTATTCTGACGTCGCCATCTGTGCGGTACGCCGGTGCGCCGACCGGCTGGCTCGAATCTGGCTCAGTACTCACGACTCGCCAATCTGTTTCGATCGGGTGGAAAAACAAAGGACTGTCAAAAAGGTTAAAGCACATTTTTTACTCGTTGGAAACTCCACCATATATAGCGACACTGTCGCTGGCGCTGCGGGGTGAGGAAAGTCCCAAGTCGCCATCCATCCCAGCCAACGCATGCAACCTTCGCTTGCATTCCAATCTCCCTCCCTCTCCCTCACATCGGTGGCAGACTGGCAGTAGCATCTGCGGCCCAGAAGCAACCAAAGCAGCCCACACTCTCCACTGGAGCCACCAGCACACACAAAGCTGCTCAACACTGAGGCTACTAAAAAAAAACTGCTCAAACACATTAACACCCACAGGAACCAACTGTTGAGCACCTCAGCGATTTTTTTTAAAACGAAATCAGCTTCAGCCTACCAGTTCAGTAAGGCAGCAAGTTCTCAGAGCATGCTCCCCATCCAGAAAAAAAAAACAAGTTCAGAACCCTGCATGCTTATTTTCAGAGGTGTATCTAATTGCAGAATACAAAAAATATCCAGTGTCTTCCTACGTGTATTCAATCTCGTTTCTCACAAAAAATATTCAGTGTCGTACCTATCCCATGTCGTTCTGACAAGAATTACTATACTTTCATGGACAGAAAAAAAATGCTTCTCTCCAGCTGACCACGCTACAAGTTGCAACCAATGCAAAATCATGCAACTGCAATGACCCAGCCCGCCAAAATCAACAAAATTGGACTGGACGACAGACTCCATAGACTATGTAAGTAGGACGGTACACCAGGCCATCAAAACACCTTCTGCTTCTTTTGTCAGTGCCCTTATGATTGCTTAGTTGGGTACAATGCCGGACATGCATCAGTCCTCCATCCTCTCGTAGAAAAGCATGTATGCCTCGCAGCCGAGAACTTTTTCTAGGGAGACTTCCTTGATGTCGAGATCGCTTGCACGAACCCATGAGGAAGAACCACTGCTCTGATGGTTGTGACCTGCCCCCCGCACATAAGCAATGTAGTGCCCTCCATTCATTTGATGCCCTTTGTGCTCAATGACACCAACTAGACGGTAGCTGCAATTATCTTTGTCCTCAGAACTGAAGGCAAGACAAAATCAAAATAGTTAACCCATCTGTAAGGATTTCAGTTAGCAAGAAACTGATGATTAGCTCGAGTACCAACAATGGCCTGTCTTTCTTGAAAACAACAAAATGCATACTCTATCAGATAAACAGACAGCACTTAAGTGACTGATTCGAATACCAAGAAATTAAGGCCACTGCAAGATGTATACCTATCTAACGTTGAAAATACTAATCCAGAAATATAATAACTTCGACAAAAATAAAAGGTGGTCAAGGTTAGGCATAACCACCAAAAAGACCAGAAAATGTCACCATAATAACTTTTCATGATATGATAAGTTTAGAACATGACCATAACTTCGCCAGTGATACACTGCTATGTTGAATAGAATTTGTGGCAGACAGCCAGTATAGCTGATACATATTCAAATACAATTATATCATTATACAAAAAAGTAGTTTCAATCAATGTACATGGTTCTGGTCCAAATGAGTCTGAGTGAACACTAAAATTCAGTTGATACTCAAATCGCAAAATGCATGGTACATGGTCCAAACTAGTTTCACTCAAATTGTCACCATATTTCCTTTTTCATATGCAACAAAAATAGGATAGCTTTTCGCAAATACTCCCTCTGTAAACTAATGTAAGATCTTTTAGATCACTACTTTAGTGATCTAAAATATCTTATATTAGTTTACAGAGGGTGTAACAAATAAATAAATAGGATAGCTGTTACCTATTGGCATTTACAAGAGTTGGAGCCCACAAGCACTGAAATAGATGTGATTGCAAGACTACATGGTTAAATGGGCAAGTTGTGTTCAAAGGCACAAATTAACACTGTATGCATTGGAAATGCAGTTTAGACTGATGCAGCTTCAGGGTATGTCCGGATTGTGACCAAAGTCTAACCGATTAATTTTCTGGCATGAAAAAAAAAAGCCTGGACTTGTCTGATGGTTGCCAACCTTTTTGGAATGCCCACGCTTTTTTGCCCACTCTAGTTTATTTTTCTAGCCAATTTTGGCCAACTCATGGGCAAGCAAAACCTCAACCAAAATTTTGGCTGGCCAACCTTTTAGTAGGGCAACCTTGGGCATAAACCAAACATGCCCTTAGATTGTCTTGCTGATTTGATAACAAATCTTTCCCTGGTAACTATAAGACTGGTTTTGTTTGCTCACATTTCTTTAATCTAAATCATGTTACTCTTCCAGTGAGAAACAAGAGTGAAGATATCCTAACCTAACTCTGCTAAGGAAAATTAAGATGATCATGCCAGGAAATTACCACTATGTGTGCCAATCATTCATTTGCACAATCTTAAGAGCCTGCTTATTTCAGATATCTACTGATCAAGATTAAAAAAAACTAATGTGCACACAGTACACAATATTCCATACACAACGAGAACATCATGAAAAATCTACTTTCTGAATGATCCTTTGATCTACAATGCCAGCGTCTTTTAAATCTCTTATTTTTTTTCTTTCAAAGAGAAGGCATTCTATGGCAAGTAGGAAGAAACTATGAAACAAAGTAGTTATTTGCTTACTTAAAGATCAGAAACTTATCAGAATTGACATAGAAGAAAGGTATTACATATGGCTGTGTAGAAGTGTGAGAAGTCGGTACCTGGGGTCCATGAATGGTCCAAGATGAAGAATCTCCTTAAAGCTCACATGCCCTCTCAGTTTAGAAAGATCATTGCTGTATCTCTTGAATGGAATGATTAATACAGCTGGTAGCTTGTTAATCAACTGTGTTCGAATTGCACAACTGTTGCCATCTTTCTGCTCATTTTGGTTTTCCTCCATTTCTTGGGCAATATGATCATCCAGCATTGCCTGCTTCGTACAACCCTGATTTTGAGTGCTGGTATCCGGACTATCCTGAGCACTGAGCAGGTCAGTCTTTTTATCAGCTGGAAGCCCAGCTTCTTGTACACCTTGATCAATTTCAGCTTTTTCATTGGCTGTGCTGCAAGAGGCGGAGTCCTTTTCACCACAGCTCGTCCCTGAAGTGATTTCTTCAGTAGTTATGTTTTCAGAGAGTATAACTTGATGATGTACATCTGAACGATATGGTTGCCTACTTGGAGATTCTACGGACAAGCTATTACAGTCACTAGATCGCTCACTTGGGCATGTTTTCCTGTCTGACAGCTCAGTCTGATCTCCATCAACAGTCGTATTTATATTGGTGCTTGCCATGATCTGTTCAGCAACCTTGGAACAGTTCTCACAACGTTCCTTCACTCGACGCGCAAACAGTTCCAGGCAGTCCTCAATCGACACAAGAGAGTTCATATGTTCGGCCTCATCATGAACAATATCACTGCTCCGAGCTTCCTCCTTTTCTTTGGTAGTAACTTTTACTGAGCAAGTCGTCTCCTTATCTTCTGGATTGCGAGAATCTATTGTTGCTTCCTCCATTCCTTCAGTGTCATCAAATAAGTCAGGAATGAAATCCAAAATTTCTATTGGCACCTCATTGATCTCTTGTGGGACATCATTCTTCTGAGTCTGCATATGACCGTGTACAACATCCTTCACTTCGCTAGAATCTGCAGATTCAAACATACAGGGCTTAGTATTAGCAAGACCATGCAACCAGAAGCCCTCACTCATCCTTTGCATAGAATCTTTATTGCCCACACTTTAAGCTGTTTATCTTTTTCGACAGTTCCAAACACGCTTAAGTTAACCAACCATTTGGAGTAACACCAACTGTATGATGGTAAGGACTAAAGACCCTGGGCTTCCCATGGCAGTTTCAATTACTACACTACGGTGAACACCTTTGCCATGTTAAGACTGCTGAAAACATCCTGTCGGATTTTATGTAGCCACCCCAAAGGTTATCCTGCTATTTCTTCTATCCATGTGTAAAACGTCCATAACAATTACCATCATAACAATTGTGCACACTTTAAGCTGTTTATTTTTTTCCGACAGTATCCAAACACACTTAAGTTGACCAACCATTTGGAGTAACACCTACTGTATGATGGTAAGGACTCAAGACCCTGGTCTTCCCATGGCAGTTTGAACTACTACACTACGGTGAACACCTTTGCCATGTTAAAACTGCTGAAACATCCTGTCAGATATTATGTAGTCACCCAAAAAGATTTTCCTGCTATTTCTTTTATCCTTGTGTAAAGTCCATGACAGTTTTCTCTGGTTAGCTAGTAATGAAGCTCCATTCCAAAAAGTACCATTTGCTTGTTTTCAGAGACATAGCAAATAATACTAGTAGATCACACAATTGCGCATGTTCCTGCATTCTTTCCTCAAAAGTTGTATGATCTCAGACGCTCAACATTGCCTTTTAAGTTGAGTACAGGAGCGCATAGGCTTACCAACTTGCAAACGCCTGGGGATTTTCTCCATTGCCCCATCTCCCAATCCTGAACCAGGAATAGGAGAAGTACTGCCTTCAGCAATTGTTTGAATCTTATTATCTTCATCACTCTTGTCAGTTTGAGATCCGTGGCTTTTGTTCCTTGGTGGTGATGCAACGCTTCTGGCTGGAGGATCCTTCTCTGGAAGTGACAAATAGAGTTCACTGAAATCAACGGGTTTAGGATCACTAGGCGGGCACCTTTGGCAGGATGTGGTCTCAAACAGCTGACCCCCGAAAAGAGAAACGTGAAATGTAGGAAACACTTCACCCCCTTGCAAGACATGCTCACCATTTTCCTCCTCCACCTCCGCATCCACAGCATTGATTAAAGACAGAAGGAACTCATGGCTGTCTTCCATCTTCCAGGCCTCGAACCGATTCGGATAACGGTCACGCATAGCTGTCAGTATCATGCATGGGTCCAGCATGCCTCTGGCACCATTCGAAATGCGTGTCTCTACAAACAACTGCTGCAGGTGCAGTCCAATGCTCCCCAAATGAGCATCCCGACTTCGAATCTTTGTCCTCAGCTTACCAAGCGCAAGGAGGCACTGCAGCGTTGCATTCATGTAGCATGTTTCTCCATGGTTCGGCATCCCTCTGATAACGTAGCCATCACCATTAGCATACCCAGACGCAACATCGTCCATTGCAATTCTGGGCACCCTTTGGCACTCATCCTTTGCAATGCTGGACACCGATCCCCAGCCATCCTTTGCAACGCTATCCCCCGGCATCTGCTGATCCTTTTCGTTTCTGGCCGCCACTGCATAGTCATCTTCACTCCAGTCACTGAGCCTCATAGGGCGTGCACACATGAAGCAGTATCCCAAATTCGGTTCATCGCACCACTGAGCAACCCAATGCTGGTGCTCGCCGGCGTGCCAGCGGGCGTGTCCCTGCGGATCCTCCCTGTCCACGGGCCACCCAGAGCAGAAGAAATAGGCGCAGTCTATGCACTTCATCATCCCTTGGTCGTCCTCACTGGCTCCCTCCCAGGTCGTCTTGCAGTTACGACGCTGGCACTTCCGAGGCTCCTTGAGGACCTGGTTTGCGACCTTGAGATCATGTACAACCATATCCAGGTCGAAGCGTATGTGCTCGCACCGCCCGCCGTCATCCATACTGTCGCTGCTGGTCCCCGCCTCCCATTCCCCGGACGATGGCCACTCGTCGCTCGACTCCGTCGGAGACGCAGGCGCGTCGCTGCATCCAGGACCAGCCAGCGGGTCCAGGCGCGGGGATTTCTGCGGGCTGTCGGACGACTCCTCCGCCCTCTCCCTCTTCTCCTCTACCATCACGCCTGTCGCCTGGAAACTAAGAAACAACAAGAATGAGTCAAGTGAATTCTGAACCCCCAAACAGAACCGTACGGACTAGAGATTGAACAAAGGACGAGAAACAAACAGACGAAATTTGCTGACGCCAAAACCCTGAAGAATCGCAGCTAGCATCAAGAGTTAGCAGCGCCATGAAATTTGAGAACGAGAAAAAACTCCACCAACAAGTCGAGAAGAAATCGAACATTCCGCTAGCGAGCATCAAGAGTTAGCAGCGCCATGAAC
Organism: Aegilops longissima; assembly: GCA_021605205.1. NCBI lineage: Eukaryota > Viridiplantae > Streptophyta > Magnoliopsida > Poales > Poaceae > Aegilops > Aegilops longissima. The sequence continues at coordinate 312,213,243 of CM038682.1, forward strand.
TTTCCTGAAGCAAAAATCCTGAAGAATCGGAAAACGAGAAGAAAAAAAACTTCACCAGCAATTCGAGAAGAAATCCAACATTTTGGTAGCGAGCATCAACCATCAAGAGCTTCGCAACTTAATTACGGCGGAAAAGCAACCGAGAACGCCAGCGAGGCGGAGGACAAGGAAAACCTCCCCCGTCAACACACGAAGAATCCGAGCATTGCGGCGGAGAAACACACAAGAGCGGCGCCGCGGATCAGATTCGGGGACCGAGAGAGAAACCCACAGGTCCACCAACACCACGGGATCAAGCAAGCAAGCCAAGCACGCGCGCACCCAGCGACGCGGGGTTCGGGGGGGAGGCGAGGCTTACCAGGAGACGGCGAGGGAGAGGGCCTTGGAGGAAGAACCCGAGCAGCCGGAGGAGGCGTCCGCGACGAGGCCGAGAGAGGGTGGAGGAGGAGGAGGGAGGTGGGGAGGAGCGGGAGGCGGTTTCGCTGGTCGGGGACGGTGGCGGGCGCCGGGGCGGGTTTGTTGGGCTGGCTGAGGAAATGTTGCGGCCGTGCGTGCCGGCCGAATGATATGCTTGGGGTTTGGACTTTGGACCCCTTTGACGGCGATAATCGTCCTTCTAGAAAGATCACGAGTCCGTGAATGCGTGTGGCAGCGGGCCAGGCCCGCTGGGCCTAGTTCAGGAGACCCATGTCCAACTTGATCTCAACTTTTTTTTCAATGAGCCAAACCATTTTTTTAGGGAAAGATTGCAATTATATTAAAATATCATCACAGTCATTACAATCAGATAGCACCAGCAATGCCAAATCCAGTGGTAGTTGGCCCATATAGACAGCCCCCCTACCACTGATCTGGGTTAGCTTGGCTAATTCATGAGCAAACTTGTTGCCACCTCTCCCTATCTTTCGAAAGACAATGTTCAATCTATCTTGCATAAGTTCCCTAATCACTATATAATGCTCTCTCCAAGCTGCTAAAGGGGTTGCAGGGGACAAAATGTTCGAAATAACCGCAACACAATCAGATTCAACGATGATCTTTTCATTTCCTAACTCAAGAGCAGCCTTCATCCCAGTGACACACGCACAAACTTCAGCCTCTTCGATACTCGCACAGGCATGGAGTTTTATGCCCTCAACTCTAACAAGTCTGCCCATGTAATCTCTTATAATGTACCCAGCAATAGATTCACCCGAATTGGCTACAAACGCAGCATCCGTGTTTACTTTCGGCCATCTCACTGGAGGTCTAGTCCAATTAGACTTTCCCGCAAGGCTTGGTCTAGATTTGTTCAACACTGGCATATGCCACTTCCGGGAGTAGTCGCATCAACCGCTTCTTTCCCTTATCATAAGTGGCGAGCATTCACCCGAAAAAGTCACAATGTAGTTTTGCAGGAATCTAACCGAATCTATAATGGAGCTCTTCCCTTGGTTGTGGACCACATCATTTTGAAGGAACCAAGCACGCCATAACACTAGAAGCACCAAACCCGCTGCCTTGATTTTATTTTTGCAAGGAGGATTAGAAGCCAATCAGGCCCGTAGTAATTAAAAACCCTTTCCTCTGGAAGATCCCACACCCCTCGCATCTGATCTCGTAAGGCCCGGGCTTTGGTACACTCCACCACAACATGAAAACTGTTCTCCTCTGCCATACCACATATATTGCACGCACCATCTATCTCCAGATTCCTTTTGCATTTGTTCTGCTTTGTAGGAAGATTATCACATGCCAACCTCCAACCAAAGGACCGGGCCTTGTTTGGGATATCAGCATTCCACACCAACTTACACATATTCTTGTCCCCTTAGGAGCATTGCTACTTCCGGTCCGGTTGTCATTACAGTGCTTCAAATTATATGCCAGCTTGTAGGCACTACGGATAGAGAAATGCCCAGACGATTCATAGTGCCAAGCCGGAGCATCCTCCATCTCATGTATAGGGATCTTTAACTTTAAGATCACCTCCGCATCATTGGCCAAAACACCTCTCTCACCTAACTCCTCATTCCATTCCTTACTCTCAGGTAAGAAGAGATCACACACTCTGCGAGTCCTGGACCGTTTCCTGTTGCCAATAATTTTTAGGGATGGTTCTTTAGGAAGCCAATTGTCCCTCCAAATACAGATGGAATTCCCATTTCCAATCCTCTAGATTACTCCTTTCCTAATAGCTCCAAACCAAATTTGATTCCCCTCCACGCTTGTGATGCTTCACCAGAGAACATTGTGTCAAGGACATTGCCGATAGGGTAGCACCTTGCTTTGAAGAGGCGGGCACATAAACTCTCTGGCGACTGGATTAATCTCCAAGCCTGTCACGCTAAGAGAGCCTGGTTGAAGCAACAAGTGTCGCGAAAACCCATTCCCCATGGGTTTTAGGTTTTATCAAGCATTATCAAGAGGCCCAATGAACCCTCCTCTATCCTTGCTCTTCCCCCAGAAGAATTGCCTAATGACTTTCATATAATCTTCATGGAAACTCATCGGCATCTTGAACACACTCATAGTGTAAGTGGGAAGCACCTGTGCAACGGATTTGATGAGAACCTCTTTGACGGTGTCCTGAACTAGGGAACTAGGGGGTACTCACCACATCGTCTCTCGATCTGTTAAATTGGGCCGAGGACCCCCATGGCCGTATACTCATGGGCCAGTCCGGACAGCTGCCGCATACAAGGAAGATTCCACAAGACTTGACGATCAAGACAAGGACTCCTCCCCGCCGGCGTATTCGGCTAGGACTCTTGTTATCCTAGGCCTCTGGTGCATTATATAAACCGAGGCCAGGCTAGTCGATAGAGATATATACAACAATCATACCATAGGCTAGCTTCTAGGGTTTAGCCTCTACGATCTCGTGGTGGATATACTCTTGTACTACCCATATCATCAATATTAATCAAGCAGGAAGTAGGGTTTTACCTCCATCGAGAGGGCCCGAACCTGGGTAAACATCGTGTCCCTTGCTTCCTGTTACCATCCGCCTTAGACGCACAGTTCGGGACCCCCTACCCGAGATCCGCCGGTTTTGACACCGACATTGGTGCTTTCATTGAGAGTTCCGCTGTGTGTTCGGCAAAAGGTCGATGGCTCGCATGCAGATCAACTGCGACTTCGGCATCTTCGTCACCAGCTCGACTGGTCACCTTGGTTCGACCAAAGACTGTGCCCTACCTCCGATCGTCATGTTCGGATGAGGGCCTTCATCAACATCAGCTCCGATCTATCAAGATCATGGAGGAATCATCCGGGGAGCCCGGGGGCTCAACGTCAACATTGCCCTCGGGCGACCATGCTGTTTTTCTGGACAGCGAACTTGTGTCCGCCGCCACCGCCTCCTCAAGTGTCGTTTTAACGATTGCTTCGGTGGAATTGTGCGGAATTGAGTCTACAACAACCCTGGAAAATTTCGTCGAGTTCCGATGGAGGAATCTCTGGCAATCCGCGATATACCGGAGCCCTGTTAAATCTGGACGAGAATCTGGATGAGTTTAGGGTGTGGTGTCCAGCTTCTAGCTCAGACGTCCTTTGGAAGATCCAACCGTTGATCAGCTGCGGAATTCCTATATCTACCACCCCTCAAGATTTCAGCTCGATCCGACCGTCCAAACTCCGGGAACCTTCCAATTAGTGCATCACTTTTCAGATCTGTTTTCTGCGCGAAAACGAATCCGACCCGAGTTCGTCTTTTTTATGAACGGGATTCCGGACATCCTTTTTGAAGGAAGTTTTGTATGGGGTATTGTGTTTTGTTCCCGAACACATCCCACTAACTTTAAAATCTTTTGAACATGATCTTCAACATCATGCTGGTGTCAAACCAGTCTGGCAATATTGCTCCACGGCCGCCGACCTGCGCTAAGCACGTCGTCACTTTGTTGAGCCGAGCTCAACTTCCTCGGATCATCATCTCGGCAAGCCGAACAAGAGTTCGGCATCGGAAAGGGTAAATCATCACCAACATCGCCGCCCCAGGGATTACACGGAGCAGGCACACCGGCCTCGCCGCACGATCACTTCATCAAGTCGGCATGGACCACGTCACGACCTGCATCGGCAGGACCGCATTGTAGCTCCTTCGAGCCGGTGTCCATCACGCCGACCTACTCCGACTCATCGGCTGACATCGAGGCTTTGACATCTCGGCTGGACCGGGGGCTTCGCCATCTCTTCATCAACCTATACTCCAGATACTTCGGCGTCACTAGCCGACCAGCTTCGTCACGTTAGCTGGACCGAGGGCTTTGCCCTGGCAAGCCAACCTTTGCCAGCATTGCCATGCCGTCGCTTTATCACCCGTCAGGCAATGTGTGCACGGATCGAGTCCTAATTTTGGGAATCACCTTTCTTCGGATTGCTACAATAAATAAACCAGGTGCTATTAATCCTAGTATTTTTTTGCTTGTTTGGGTTCATTTTTCCCAAGGAATTATTGCTCTGGCTTGTTCATCATATGTACGCAGGTCTATCAAATGGTGGCCGCATTAACGACGATCACATGGTGGTTCGGTCAGTTTCCGTACATAGTCCGCTGACGCCGCATCCAAACTTCGGACCGACACAGTGAATTCAGGCTTTGCCACGCCTTTACCGCATCATCACCGACGCCTGCGCCGACATTGACTTGGCGCCAGGCATATTTATTTTATTACTCACTTTGCATAAATTATTTATTATGCAACATTTTTTATTATTATTACTATTATCCCCGGTCTGCACTATTTTTTGTGCACAGGAAAATGATCCAGACGGACTACATCCTTTGGCGTTACCTTGGCTGGACGGGGGGCTTCGTCAACACTTCATTACCCCATGCCAGGGACTTCAGCATCACTCTGCCAGCCTGCATTGACCGTGCTATGTCATCACTTCGGAGTGTCGAGCTCTTTGCTCCACCACCTCGGGACCGGCTTGGGGGATGGAACCTTGTCCCGCATCAAGCTCGGACCGCGTCATCAATACCGAACACATTAACCAGCTAAGTTGCCTTCACGCTCAAAGTTTTAAATTTTTAACTTATGTTCGGTTCGACCAAGCATTATACTTTTTTTTTGGAAAAAACTTGCTTGTAAAAAAATTCCTTGTCCAAACTTTGTTTGTGACGCACAAATTCAAATACCCCGTTTACTTGGGGGCTCCCTTGCTGGAGCTTTTCCTCTTGCATATGATTATACTTGTACGGCTTCGTTCCTTGTTCGTGTATTACGCCACAATATGCACCATATTGACCTAAGTGATTTGCAAGCTGGGTTGCCTTGCTCCTGTGTTTACCCCTACGTTCCCGATTGTTCGGCTAGGGAGTAAAGGGAGCACCTCTGTGATTGTCACGATCGGGTTACCCGAGCCGACCTCAAACTGGGTGAAGCTGAAAGCTAGCGCTCTTACTGTTTTCAATTATGGTCGGCACACAACGGAACTCATGAGTACAAAAAATCTATTGCACAAGTCTCATATTAACAATGAGCACCGAAGAAAGGTACCGTGGGGTACTATTTTCTTCAAGATGCTTCTTACACTTCATCGGTAATATAGCATAAGTTCCTGAGCTTTATCTCATTATGCCTTATGACCTGATTGCCTGGTTATCGGAAACACCGTCGATATTCTTGACAGGTGGAGTACATAACACTTTAGGAGAAGCCTACGGACGGTTAAGACGCGTTTAAAGTTCGGGTGAACATAGATATGACATAAGTACTTCGGTACATACAATCATTCTTTTACCGAAGTCACTCGGGGGCTCTTAAATTTATGTGAGCTGTTTTATAATAAGTGTTCTTCTTCTTAGTCGTTGCAAAGTCCTTTTTCTATCACTCCTTTTTTCGACGCGAGTGTGCGGTCAATAGCCGGGGCGCCTAATTTCTCTCTCAAAGCCGCTAAAGTTTGCTAAACTGGCCTAACAAGAAGTACTCCGCCTTCAGGATAGGAGGTTGAAGCCATAGGCTGACCCGCTTGAAGTCTCAATATAGGATGTGTCATGTTAAAGCACCCATGAAACACCTTTTTTTCTAAGACCAATTTTCGATTTGGCACCAACACTTGATCTAGTTCGGACATTAAACTTTTGAATAAGTTTTTGGTTTTTCGAGCCTATGGCACTTTTAAACTATTTGTGCGTTTCAGGCATTAGTCTCGCAATTACAACGCCGACACCTTTAGGGATTCGCAAAACATTCTCGGATATTGCCATATATGCATCGGTTTCGAATTGTGTCTTCGATCAATAGTTGGGTTGCCCGGCTCCTGTGCTTGCCTCCTACGTTCCGCTTTGTTCGGCTAGGTGTGCCAAGGGAGAACCACTGCGATTGTGCTTCCAGCTCGCATGGTCAAACACCTCATCGGAGAAAGCCGGCCAGCGATCACAATAGGCGTAAACTGGTCAGCGATCCGATGACTATGTTAAAAGACGGGCCGTTCATAACATTGGCCGAAGTGTTTAGGCTTGACATCGGCTGTCGCCGAACACTAACCGGGGGCTCATAGCTAGCTTCCCCAGTATAAAGCTCATATGACTAAGCGAAAGTTATAAAGCCAAGATATCTAATTGCCTCGTTTCTGCTAACACAACCGCCTTCGGGCACCGAGACGTCGGCTAAGGGTTGTTTTGTTAGTACAGAAAGACCCTGTGTAGTATCTACCAAGGGGTAGAAGCCGACGATGGGCCATTTTCAACTGATAAACGGTCACAATGGAGTCAAAATAATGATGTAAAGTACTTGGATACATAGAATCATTACACATAATCTGTGATTTTACTCTGGATATCGATCCTTAATTTAGCCACCCGTGCCCACATTAAGGCTCGGGGCCTACTGGGCTTTGTGCTCATTATTTATAAATATTAAAAGGGGCACATCGATCCCATGATCTGGTGTTGCCACCCGACAAGTGCCTCGGGGGCTACTGCATTCTTATTCAATGCAGAGAATTCAAAGTGCTCAGTGTTCGGCTTGAACAAACTATGCGCATACATGTCTTCGGACAATAATAGGTACCATATGGACCTATCCAGCGTCGAACTAGTATATTGCGGCGACTTCTCACGACCCTCTCTCAGGGGTCTGTTCGCTGATCACTATTATCTCTAATATATTACACTTGCGTTTTTATTCCTATGTATGCTGCCGAGCTAGGAATTGATCCTCAGGCCGATTTCGCGCATCGACCTGAGTCTAGGCGCTACTGGGAACAGCGGTTTTTATGCTTGCCTTCAGGTGCATCTCGGGTTTTAGACTGATACACACCTTGAGGGCTACTGGATATACATCGGCAGGGAATAAACTGCACCACCTCGGAAGCAGTCCGGCATAGAGCTCGGGCGCCAGTGGCTGGCTCCACAAAGGGCATTTCCGGTATTAAGCTTAGCTATACTCTTTCAACTTTTTTGAACCAAGATGATCTATGACATCTTGGATATAGTCCGGCGTTGGAGCTCGGATACAGTCCGGCGTTGGAGCTTGGACACAGTCCGGCGTTGGAGCTCGGATACATTTCGGCGTTGGAGCTCGGAAGCAGTCCGGAATTGGTGCTCGGCTGCAAAAGATACCTCGAATGCAGTCCGGCGTTGGAGCTCGGACACAAGAGGACACTGCCTCCCGGGAAAAACTTCAAACCCGAGGTATGGCATAAAAATAACAAGGCATTGATAAAGGCCGGAAACTTAAAGGGGCTCCTCGGATACCCGACGTGTAAACTCTTCGGATGCACTTCAGCGATCCTCAAGATCGAAGATGAGAAGATTTGTTGAACTAGTTTTCAAGACCGATGAACGAAGATGAAGAATAGTTCGGAAGAATCGAGGAGCGTTGTTGGGGAATGTAGTAATTTAAAAAATTTCCTACGCACACGCAAGATCATGGTGATGGCATAGCAACGAGAGGGGAGAGTATTGTCCACGTACCCTCGTAGACCGTAAGCGGAAGCGTTATGACAACACGGTTGATGTAGTCGTACGTCTTCACGATCCGACCGATCCAAGTACCGAACGTACGGCACCTCCGAGTTCAGCACACGTTCAGCTCGATGGCGATCCCGGACTCGATCTAGCAAAGTGTCGGGGATGAGTTCCACAAGACGACGACGGCGTGGTGATGATGATGATGCTCTACCGGCGTGGGCTTCGCCTAAACTCATGACGATATGACCAAGGTGGAATATGGTGGAGGGGGCACCGCACACGGCTAAGGAACGATCACGAAGATCAACTTGTGTGTCATGGGGTGCCCCCTGCCCAGATATAAAGGAGCAAGGGGAGGAGGCCGGCCCTAGGAGGCGCGCGCCAAGTGTGGAGTCCTACAAGGACTCCCTAGTCCTAGTAGGATTCCACCTCCTTGTTGGAGTAGGAGAAGGGAAAGAGGGGAGAGGAATAAGGAAAAGGGGGCTGCGCCCCTTGACCAATTCGGACCAGAGGGGGGGCGCAGGCCTCCTTCCTTTTGGCCTCTCTCCTCTATTCCCGTATGGTCCAATAAGGCTCATATACTCCTCGGCGAATTCCCGTAACTCTTAGGTACTCCGAAAAATACCCGAATCTCTCGGAACCTTTCCGAACTCCGAATATAGTCGTCCAATATATCGATCTTTACGTCTCGACCATTTCGAGACTCCTTGTCATGTCCCCGATCTCGTCCGGGACTCCGAAATCCTTCGGTACATCAAAACTCATAGACTCATAATATAACTGTCATCGAAACCTTAAGCGTGCGGACCCTACGGGTTCGAGAACTATGTAGACATGACCTAGAACTATTCTTGGTCAATAACCAATAGCGGAACCTGGATGCTCATATTGGCTCCTACATATTCTACGAAGATCTTTATCGGTCAAACCGCATAACAACATACGTTGTTCCTTTGTCATCGATATGTTACTTGCCCGAGATTTGATCGTCGGTATCCAATACCTAGTTCAATCTCGTTCTTGGCAAGTCTCTTTACTCGTTACGTAATGCATCATTCCGTAACTAACTCATTAGCTACATTGCTTGCAAGGCTTATAGTGATGTGCATTACCGAGAGGGCCCAGAGATACCTCTCCGACAATCGGAGTGACAAAACCTAATCTCAAATCGCCAACCCAACATGTACCTTTGGAGACACCTGTAGTACTCCTTTATAATCACCCGATTCGTTGTGACGTTTGGTAGCACCAAAGTGTTCCTCCGTAAACGGAGTTGCATAATCTCATAGTTACGAGAACATGTATAAGTCATGAAGAAAGCAATAGCAATATACTAAGCGATCAAGTGCTAGGCTAACGGAATGGGTCATGTCAATCACATCATTCTCCTAATGATGTGATCCCATTAATCAAATAACAACACATGTCTATGGTTAGGAAACATAACCATATTTGATTAATGAGCTAGTCAAGTAGAGGCATACTAGTGACTATATGTTTGTCTATGTATTCACACATGTATCATGTTTCCGGTTAATACAATTCTAGCATGAATAATAAACATTTATCATGAAATAAGGAAATAAATAATAACTTTATTATTGCCTCTAGGGCATATTTCCTTGAGTCTCCCACTTGCACTAGAGTCAATAATCTAGTTCACATCATCATGTGATTCAACACTAATATTCACATCTGTATGTGATTAACACCCATAGTTCACATCGTCATGTGACCAACACCCAAAGGGTTTACTAGAGTCAATAATCTAGTTCACATCGCTATGTGATTAACACCCAAAGAGTACTAAGGTATGATCATGTTTTGCTCATGAGAGAAGCTTAGTCAGCGGTCTGTCACATTCAGAGCCGTATGTATTTTGCAAATATTCTATGTCTACAATGCTCGCACGGAGCTACTCTAGCTAATTGCTCCCACTTTCAATATGTATCCAGATTGAGACTTAGAGTCATCTAGATCAGTGTAAAAGCTTGCATCGATGTAACTCTTTACGACGGGCTCTTTTATCACCTCCATAATCGAGAAATATTTCCTTAGTCCTCACTAAGGATGTTTTTGACCAATGTCCATGATCTACTCCTTGATCACTATTGTACTCCTTGCCAAATTCAGAGCAAGGTATACAATAGGTCCGGTACATAGCATAGCATACTTTATAGAACCTATGGTGAGGCATAGGGAATGACTTTCATTCTCTTTTCTATTTTCTGCCGTGGTCGGGATTTGAGTCTTACTCAATTTCACACGTTTGCAACACAGAGCAAGAACTTTTCTTTGACTGCTCCATTTTGAACTACTTCAAAATCTTGACAAGGTATGTACTTATTGAAAAACTTATCAAGCGTCTTGATCTATCTCAATAAATCTTGATGCTCAATATGTAAGTAGCTTTACTTGAGGTCTTTCTTTTAAAGAACTCCTTTCAAATACTCCTTTATGCTTTCGGAAAAATTATACATCATTTCGATCAACAATATGTTACTCACATATATTTATCAAAAAGGCGGTAGTGCTCCCACTCACTTTATTGTAAATACAGGCTTCACCGCAAGTCTGTATAAAACTATATGCTTTGATCAACTTATCAAAGCGTGTATTCCAACTCGAGATGCTTGCACCAGTCCATAGATGGATCATTGGAGCTTGCACATTTTGTTAGCTCCTTTAGGATTGACAAAACCTTCTGGTTGCATCATATACAACTCTTCTTTAATAAATCCATTAAAGAATGTTGTTTTGACATCCATTTGCCAGATTTCATAAAATTGGCAATTGCTAACATGATTCGGACAGACTTAAGCAACGCTAGAGTTGAGAAAATCTCATTGTAGTCAACACCTTGAACTTGTCGAAAACCTTTTGCAACAAGTCGAGCTTTGTAGATAGTAACACTACTATCAGTGTCCGTCTTCCTCTTGAAGATCCATTTATTTAACTTGACTTGCTGATCATCGAGCAGGTCAACCAAAGTCCACACTTTGTTCTTATATATGGATCCTATCTCAGATTTTATGGCCTCAAGCCATTTCGCGAATCTGGGCTCATCATCGCTTCCTCATAGTTCGCAGGTTCATCATGGTCTAGTAACATGACTTCTAGAATAGGATTACCGTACCACTTTGGTGCGGATCTTATTCTGGAAGACCTCGAGGTTCGGTAGTAACTTGATCTGAAGTTTCATGATCATCATCATTAACTTCCTCACTAATTGGTGTAGGAATCACTCGAACTGATTTACGTGATGAACTACTTTCCAATAAGGGAGAAGGTACAATTACCTCATCAAGTTCTACTTTCCTCCCACTCACTTCTTTCGAGAGAAACTTCTTCTCTAGAAAGGATCCATCTTAGCAACGAATAACTTGCCTTCGGATCTGTGATAGAAGGTGTACCCAGTAGTTACCTTTGGGTATTCTATGAAGACGCACTTCTCCGATTTGGGTTCGAGCTTATCATGTGAAAACTTTTTCACATAAGCATCACAACTCCAAACTTTAAGAAACGACCGCTTAGGTTTACGATGTCGTCTCAACGGATTTAGATGGTGCCCTATTAAACGTGAATGCAGCTGTCTCTAATGCATAACCCCAAAACGATAGTGGTAAACTGATAAGAGACATCATAGATCGCACCATATCCAATAAAGTGCAGTTACAACTTTCGGACACACCATAACGTTGTGGTGTTCCAGGTGGCGTGAGCTGTGAAACTATTCCACATTGTTTTAATTGAAGACTAAACTCGTAACTCAAATATTCGTCTCCATGATCAGATCGTAGAAACTTTATTTTTCTTGTTACGATGATTTTCCACTTCACTCTGAAATTCTTTGAACTTTTCAAATGTTTCAGACTTATGTTTCATCAAGTAGATATACCCATATCTGCTCAAATCATCTGTGAAGGTCAGAAAATAATGATACATGCCACGAGCCTTAACACTCATCGGATCGCATACATTGGTATGTATTATTTCCAATAAGTCAGCTCGTTCCATTGTTCCGGAGAACGGAGTTTTAGTCATCTTGCCCATGAGGCACGGTTCGCAAGTACCAAGTGATTCATAATCAAGTGATTCCAAAAGCCCATCAGTATGGAGTTTCTTCATGCGCTTTGCACCAATATGACCTAAACGGCAGTGCCACAAATAAGTTGCACTATCATTATTAACTTTACATCTTTTGGTTTCAATATTATGAATATGTGTACCACACGATCGAGATCCAACAAACTATTTTCATTGGGTGTATAACCATCGAAGGTTTTATTCATGTAAACAAAATAACAATTATTCTTTAATTTAAATGAATAACCATTTTGCAATAAACATGATCAAATCATATTCATGCTCAACGCAAACGCTAAATAACATTTATTTGGCTTTTAACACTAATCTCGAAAATATAGGGAGTGTGTGATGATGATCATATCAATCTTGGAACTATTTCCAACACTCATCGTCACTTCCCCTTCAACTAGTCTCTGTTTATTCTGTAACTCCAGTTTCGAGTTACTAATCTTAGCAACCAAACAAGTATCAAATACTCAGGGGCTACTATAAACACTAGTAAGGCACACATCAATAACCTGTATATCAAATATACTCTTGTTCACTTTGCCATCCTTATTATCCACCAAATATTCAGGGCATTTCCGCTTCAAGTGACCATTTCTTTTGCAGTGTAAGCACTCAGTTTCAGGCTTTGGTCCAGCTTTGGTCTTCTTCACGGGAGTGACAACTTGTTTGCCATTCTACTTGAAGTTTCCCTTTCTTTCCCTTTGCCCTTTTCTTGAAACTAGTGGTCTTGTCAATCATCAACACTTGATGCTCTTTCTTGATTTCTACCTTCGTCGATTTCAACATCACGAAGAGCTCGGGAATCGTTTTCATCATCCCTTGCATACTATAGTTCATCACGAAGTTCTACTAACTTGGTGATGGTGACTAGAGAATTCTGTCAATCACTATCTTATCTGGAAGATTAACTCCCACTTGATTCAAGCGATTGAAGTACCTGCACAATCTGAGCACATGCTCACTAGTTGAGCGATTCTCCTCCATCTTTTAGCTATAGAACTTGTTGGAGACTTCATATCTCTCAACTCGGGTATTTGCTTGAAATATTAACTTCAACTCCTGGAACATCTCATATGATCCATGACGTTCAAAACGTATTTGAAGTCCCGATTCTAAGCCGTTAAGTATGGTGCACTAAACTATCAAGTAGTCATCATATTGAGCTAGCCAAACGTTCATAACGTCTGCTTTTGCTCCTGCAATAGGTCTGTCACCTAGCGGTGCATTAAGGACATAATTCTTCTGTGCAGCAATGAGGATAAACCTCATATCACGGATCCAATCCGCATCATTGCTACTAACATTTTTCAATACAATTTTCTCTAGGAACACATATAAAAACAACGGAACAACAAACGAGCCATCTATCTACAGTAAACATAGACAAGCAAAATACTATCGGTACTAAGTTCATGATAAATTTAAGTTCAATTAATCATATTACTTAAGAACTCCCACTTAGATAGACATCTCTCTAGTCATCTAAGTGATTACGTGATCCAAATCAACTAAACCATGTCCGATCATCACGTGAGATGGAGTAGTTTCAATGGTGAACATCACTATGTTGATCATATCTACTATATGATTCACGTTCGACATTTCGGTCTCCGTGTTCCGAGGCCATATCTGTATATGCTAGGCTCGTCAAGTTTAACTTGAGTATTCGCGTGTGCAACTGTTTTGCACCGTTGTATTTGAACGTAGAGCCTATCACACCCGATCATCACGTGGTGTCTCAAAGACGAAGAACTTTCGCAACGGTGCATACTCAGGGAGAACACTTCTTGATATTTAGTGAGAGATCATCTTATAATGCTACCGTCAATCAAAGCAAGATAAGATGCATAAAGGATAAACATCACATGCAATCAATATAAGTGATATGATATGGCCATCATCATCTTGTGCTTGTGATCTCCATCTCCGAAGCACCGTCGTGATCACCATCGTCACCGGCGCGACACCTTGATCTCCATTGTAGCATCGTTGTCGTCTCGCCAACTATTGCTTCTACGACTATCGCTACCACTTAGTGACAAAGTAAAGCAATTACATGGCGTTTGCATTTCATACAATAAGCGACAACCATATGGCTCCTGCCGATTGCCGATAACTTCGGTTACAAAACATGATCATCTCATACAATAAAATATAGCATCACGTCTTGACCATATCACATCACAACATGCCCTGCAAAAACAAGTTAGACGTCCTCTACTTTGTTGTTGCAAGTTTTACGTGGCTGCTACGGGCTGAGCAAGAACCGATCTTACCTACGCATCAGAACCACAACGATAGTTTGTTAAGTTGGTGCCGTTTTAACCTTCGCAAGGACCGGGCGTAGCCACACTCGGATCAACTAAAGTGAGAGAGACAGACACCCGCCAGTCACCTTTAAGCAACGAGTGCTCGCAGCGGTGAAACCAGTCTCGCGTAAGCGTACGCGTAATGTCGGTCCGGGCCGCTTCATCTCACAATACCGCTGAACCAAAGTATGACATGCTGGTAAGCAGTATGACTTGTATCGCCCACAACTCACTTGTGTTCTACTCGTGCATATAACATCAACGCATAAAACCAGGCTCGGATGCCACTGTTGGGGAACGTAATAATTTCAAAAATTTCCTCGCGCACACGCAAGATCATGGTGATGGCATAGCAACGAGAGGGAGAGTATTGTCCACGTACCCTCGTGAGACCGTGGCGGAAGCGTTATGACAACGCGGTTGATGTAGTCGACGTCTTCACGATCCGACCGATCCAAGTACCGAGCGTCACGGCACCTCCGAGTTCAGCACACGTTCAGCTCGATGGCGATCCCGGACTCCGATCCAGCAAAGTGTCGGGATGAGTTCCGTCGGACGACGGCGTGGTGACGATGATGATGCTCTACGGCGCGAGCTTCGCCTAAACTCCGCGACGATATGACCGAGGTGGAATATGGTGGAGGGGGCACCGCACGGCTAAGGAACGATCACGAAGATCAACTTGTGTGTCATGGGGTGCCCCTGCCCCGTATATAAAGGAGCAAGGGGAGGAGGCCGGCCCTAGGAGGGCGCGCCAAGTGTGGAGTCCTACTAGAACTCCCTAGTCCTAGTAGGATTCCACCTCCCTTGTTGGAGTAGGAGAAGGGAAAGAGGGGAGAGGAATAAGGAAAGGGGCTGCGCCCTTGTCCAGTCGGACCAGAGGGGGGCGCAGGCCTCCTTCCTTTGGCCTCTCTCCTCTATTCCCGTATGGCCCAATAAGGCCCATATACTCCTCGGCGAATTCCGTAACTCTCCGGTACTCGAAAAATACCGAATCACTCGGAACCTTTCCGAACTCGAATATAGTCGTCCAATATATCGATCTTTACGTCTCGACCATTTCGAGACTCCTCGTCATGTCCCCGATCTTGTCCGGGACTCCGAACTCCTTCGGTACATCAAAACTCATAAACTCATAATATAACCATCATCGAAACCTTAGTTGCATGGACCCTACGGGTTCGAGAACTATGTAGACATGACCTAGAACTATTCTTGGTCAATAACCAATAGCGGAACCTGGATGCTCATATTGGCTCCTACATATTTTACGAAGATCTTTATCGGTCAAACCGCATAACAACATCGTTGTTCCCTTTGTCATCGGTATGTTACTTGCCCGAGATTTGATCGTCGGTATCCAATACCTAGTTCAATCTCGTTCTCGGCAAGTCTCTTTACTCGTTACGTAATGCATCATTCCGTAACTAACTCATTAGCTACATTGCTTGCAAGGCTTATAGTGATGTGCATTACCGAGAGGGCCGAGAGATACCTCTCCGACAATCGGAGTGACAAAACCTAATCTCAAATCGCCAACCCAACATGTACCTTTGGAGACACCTGTAGTACTCCTTTATAATCACCCGATTCGTTGTGACGTTTGGTAGCACCAAAGTGTTCCTCCGTAAACGGAGTTGCATAATCTCATAGTTACAGGAACATGTATAAGTCATGAAGAAAGCAATAGCAATATACTAAACGATCAAGTGCTAGGCTAACGGAATGGGTCATGACAATCACATCATTCTCCTAATGATGTGATCCCATTAATCAAATAACAACACATGTCTATGGTTAGGAAACATAACCATCTTTGATTAATGAGCTAGTCAAGTAGAGGCATACTAGTGACTATATGTTTGTCTATGTATTCACACATGTATCATGTTTCCGGTTAATACAATTCTAGCATGAATAATAAACATTTATCATGAAATAAGAAAATAAATAATAACTTTATTATTGCCTCTAGGGCATATTTCCTTCAAGCGTCCCTAACTTGAAGACCGGTTCAGGGGGCTACTGACGGTGTCCTGGACTAGGGGGTACTCACCACGTCGTCTCCCGATCTGTTAGATTGGGCCGAGGACCCCCATGGCCGTATACTCATGGGCCAGCCCGAACAGCTGCCGCATACAAGGAAGATTCCACAAGACTTGGCGATCAAGACAAGGACTCCTCCCCACCGGCGTATTCGGCTAGGACTCTTGTTATCCTAGGCCTCTGGTGCATTATATAAAATGAGGCCAGGCTAGTCGATAGAGATATATACAACAATCATACCATAGGCTAGCTTCTAGGGTTTAGCCTCTACGATCTCGTGGTGGATCTACTCTTGTACTACCCATATCATCAATATTAATCAAGCAGGAAGTAGGGTTTTACCTTCATCGAGAGGGCCCGAACCTGGGTAAACATCGTGTCCCTTGCTTCATGTTACCATCCGCCTTAGACGCACAGTTCGGGACCCCCTACCCGAGATCCGCCGGTTTTGACACCGACACTCTTTTGCAGCCATGGCCATATATTTTTCATTTCAGTCTGAGAGTCTTCGGCTGAGCCTATCATTAATAGGCTGAAACTTCTCAGCCTTCATCTGCCCTTCCGGCACGGGGAGCCCTAGGTATTTCTCCTCAAAAGTACAATTTTGGACACGAAGAACTTCCTTCACTTCTTCCAACCTAGTTATAGGGCACTCATAACTGAAAAGGATGGAACATTTCTCATGGATAACCAGTTGGCCTGTGCTCCTAACAAACTCCTGAATTGCCATTTTTACCACAGAAGCTTGCTGACTATTTGCTTTGAAAATAGGTAATATCATCAGCAAAAAATAAGTGAGATATCCCAGGGGCAGAACACGCAATCTTTAGTTCTCCGGGTTCACCCTTATTTACCGCATTCTTTAGTAATCTGGAAAGACCATCGGCGTCAAAGAGCAACAGGTAGGGAGAAAGAGGATTACCCTAACGTAAACCTCTGTAAGGGGAGAACTCCTCAGAAAGCTCCCCATTCACTTTTATAGCATAACGGACAGAAGTGACACACGCCATGACCCAACTCACCCATCTGGGGTTGGAACCCAACTTAGTGAGCACACCCAGTCCACACAGTCATAAGCTTTTGAAAGGTCCATCTTGAATGCGCATAAAGAGTCACTTGCACTAGTGGAGAAAAGCCTAGCTATGGTATGCCAAAAACTGCCTTGCTGGCGTAGACACACGACACCACTAATATGGCGCCATTGCTAAAAAATACTGGTGGCGTTGGAGGACACGTCAGCAGTATCCTACATCGTTCTGACGTATCACCAGTCCAGCACCGGCACTAAGTTCATCTTAACTCTGGCGTGCCTACTTGTCCAACGCCAGCAAATGATTTTTTGGCTATAAAAAAATTGCTCATCAACACTAGCTACTTACTTAATAGATACTAATGAACACAATATACTCATCAACACTAGGTACTTACTTAACAGATAATCATTACAAAAGAGGCTCATGAACTCAACAAGTTGATATTAAACTTCACAAAAGTTGCTCACTCAAGTACTCTAGTTACTCGATCATCATCAACTAATAAGATAAATTAGCTAGCTACTTAAAACTAATCTTCATCAAGGAGTATCCCAGTTGGCGAAGCTTCATTCTATCCCTATGTCCTTCTCTTCTAAAATGATCTATGTCCATCTTCAGGTCAATCCTCTCAGCCCTGAGGAGTCTCCTCTCCTCCTTCAGTTTATCCTGATCCTCGATGAGCTTATCCCTCTTGTCCCTAAGCTGATTAGTCTCCTTAACGACCCGAATTGTCTCCTTGTGTAGCTCTTTAATCTCCACCTTTAGCTCGTCATTTGGCCTTTGCATGCTCTTGGTGACATACTCATAAGTGTCTAAGAATTCATTGTTGGCCATATCCACATTGCACACCGACTCGTTGTTGCCTCCAGAATTGGCCATGACCTACAAACACATCGCGTATACGATCATGATAACATGCAATTTCATATCACGAATATTGACACAAATGTAAAGTAGTTCAAATATGCAATGTATAGAACTAATTAAACTAGATAGCATGTGGTGACCTACAACATCAAATTGCATAGCAAACTAGATATGTTGGTTATAGAGGATCAATCAATAGAAAAAGCTCGACAAGTGCCAGACTTGTAACTTCGAATGCTATTTTCTATTTATTCTAGAACTAGATGATAGTTATAACAAATTATCAGCCTAAAAAATTGGACATGAGGATTTTCCCTGATTTCTTCAGTGCACATTTCTAAGGAAACTACGTACCAAAACTCCCATTCTACACATAACACATTCTATCCATTCTACTAAATATATCATTTTCTACTAAACTAGCTCAGATCCGCCACCGGAGGGAGACGCACATTTACCATATCCATTGATATATAAACCAATCATCTACTCCATCTATCAACAGTAATTTTCTAGACCAGATCCGCCCTGGAGGGAGACGCGCTTGGGGAGGGGAAGAAGATCCGCGAGGGGGGGAGAGGGGAGATCTCACCTCCTTTGCCGGAGTTGGCGGAGGCCGCACAGTTCCGGCGGTGAAGAGCGGCGTGGTCGGCGGCGGCGAAAGCAGCGCTGGTCGAGAAGGGGGACGAAGAAGAAAAGGGTGTTCGATGTGAGTTCATAGTGAATCTGACTTACTGATTTTTTACTGGACAGAGCACTTTTTGCTGGCGTTGGCCTAATGGGTAGTGCTTGAAGGAAATGTGCCCTAGAGGCAATAATAAAGTTGTTATTTATATTTCCTTATATCATGATAAATGTTTATTATTCATGCTAGCATTGTATTAACCAGAAACTTGATACATGTGTGGATACATAGACAAAACACAGTGTCCCTAGTATGCCTCTATAGAATAGCTCGTTAATCAAAGATGGTTAAGTTTCCTAACCATAGACATGTTTTGTCATTTGATGAATGGTATCACATCATTAGGAGAATGATGTGATGGACAAGACCCATCCGTTAGCTTAGCATAATGATGGTTAAGTTTTATTGCTATTGCTTTCTTCATGACTTATACATATTCCTTTGACTATGAGATTATGCAACTCCCGAGTACCGGAGGAATACCTTGTGCGCTATCAAACGTCACAACGTAACTAGGTGATTATAAAGATGCTCTACAGGTATCTCCGAAGGTGTTTGTTGGGTTGGCATAGATCGAGATTAGGATTTGTCACTCCGAGTATCGGAGAGGTATCTCTGGGCCTTCTCGGTAATGCACATCATGATAAGCCTTGAAAGCAATGTGACTAATGAGTTATTTGTGGGATGATGCATTACGGAATGAGTAAAGAGATCTGCCAGTAATGATATTGAACTAGGTATGAAGATACCGACGACCGAATCTCGGGCAAGTAACATACCGATGACAAAGGGAATGACGTATGTTGTCATTACGGTTTGACCGATAAAGATCTTCGTAGGATATGTAGGAACCAATATGGGCATCCAGGTTCCGCTATTGGTTATTGACCGGAGAGGTGTCTCAATAATGTCTACATAGTTCTCGAATCCGTAGGGTCCGCATGCTTAACGTTCGATGACGATTTGTATTATATGAGTTATGTGATTTGGTGACCGAATGTTGTTCGGAGTCCCGGATGAGATCACGTACATGACGATGAGTCTCGAAATGGTCGAGAGGTAAAGATTGACTTATTGTATGATAGTATTCGGACAGCGGAAGTGTTTCGGATTGTATCAGGTACATATCGGAGTACCGGGCGGGTTACCGGAACCCCCCGGGGGAAGATATGGGCCATATGAGGGAGGCACACCAGCCCACATAGGGGTGGAGTGCCCCCCCCCCACAAGGGAGAATCCGAATTGGACTAGGGGAGGGGGCGGCGCCCCCCTTTCCTTCTCCTCCTCTCTCTCCTTCCCCTTTTCCCTTCCGGTAAAAGGAAGGGGGGCGAATCCTACTAGGAGCCCAAGTAGGACTTCTCCTACTTGGGGCACGCCTAGGGCCGGCCTCCTCCCCTCTCCCCCCTTAAAATACGGGGGTGGGGGCGCCTCTAACACACATCAATAGTTGTTAGCCGTGTGCGGCGCCTCCTCCACATTTTACGCCTCTGGTCATATTCACGTAGGGGTTAGGCGAAGCCCTGCACGGATCACTTCACCATCACCGTCACCGTGCCGTCGTGCTGACGGAACTCTCCCTCGACACTTTGCTGGATCAAGAGTTCGAGGGACGTCATCGAGCTGAACGTGTGCAGAACTCGGAGGTACCATATGTTCGGTGCTTGATCGGTCAAAACAAGAAGAGGTTCGACTACATCAACCGCGTTGTCAAACGCTTCCGCTTTCGGTCTACGAGGGTACATGGACACACTCCCCCCTCTCATTGCTATGCATCTCCTAGATAGATCTTGCGTGAGCGTAGGCATTTTTTTGAAATTGCATGCTACGTTCCCCAATAGTGGTATCAGAGCCAGGTCTATGCATAGATGATATGCACGAGTAGAACACAAATAGTTGTGGGCGGTGATAGTCATACTGCTTACCACTAACGATTTATTTTGATTCAGCGGTATTGTTGGATGAAGCGGCCCGGACCAACCTTACATGACCACGTTCATGAGACCGGTTCCACCGACAGACATGCAACTAGTTTTGCATAAAGGTGGCTGGCGGGTGTCTGTTTCTCCAAATTTAGTTGTATCGAATTTGACTACGGCCGGTCCTTGTTCAAGGTTATAACAACAAACTTGACGAAACACTATTGTGGTTTTGATGCGTAGGTAAGAACGGTTCTTACTAGAAGCCCGTAGCAGCCACATAAAACTTGCAACAACAAAGTAGAGGACGTTTAACTTGTTTTTGCAGGGCATGTTGTGATGTGATATGGTCAAGACAAGATGTGATATACGTTGTTGTATGAGATGATCATGTTTTGTAAAAGTTATCGGCAACTGGCAGGAACCTTATGGTTGTCGCTTTATTGTATGAAATGCAATCGCCATGTAATTGCTTTACTTTATCACTATGCGTTAGTGATATTTGTAGAAGCAATAGTTGGTGAGACGACAACGATGCTGTGATGGAGATCAAGGTGTCAAGCCGGTGAGATGGAAATAATGACGGTGGTTTGGAGATGGAGATCAAAGGCACAAGATGATGATGGCCATATCATGTCACATATTTTGATTGCATGTGATGTTTATCTTTTATGCATCTTATTTTGCTTAGTACGGCGGTAGCATTATAAGATGATCCCTCACTAAAAATTTCAAGGTATAAGTGTTCTATGTGAGCATGCACCATTGCGACAGTTCGTCGTGCCGAGACACCACACGATGATCGAGTGTGATAAGCTCTATGTTCACATACAACGGGTGCAAGACAGTTTTGCACATGCGGAATACTAGGGTTAAACTTGACGAGCCTAGCATGTACAGACATGGTCTCGAAACACTGGATACCGAAAGGTCGAACGTGAATCATAAAGTAGATATTATCAACATAGAGATGTTCACCATTGAAAACTACTCCATCTCACGTGATGATCGGACATGGTTTAGTTGATATGGATCACGTGATCATTTAGATGACTTGAGGGATGTCTATCTAAGTGGGAGTTCTTAAGTAATATGATTAATTGAACTTAATTTATCATGAACTTAGTCCTGATAGTTTTTGCATATCTATGTTGTAGATCAATGGCCCGTGCTACTGTTCCCTTGAATCTTAATGCGTTCCTAGAGAAAGCTAAGTTGAAAGATGATGGTAGGAACTACACGGACTGGGTTTGTAACTTGAGGATTATCCTCATTGCTGCATAGAAGAATTATGTCATTGATGCACCGCTAGGTGACAAGCCCCCTCCCGCTAATGTAGACGCTTTGAACGTCTGGCAGACGCGATCTGATGACTACTCTACAGTTTAGTGTGCCATGCTTTACGGCTTAGATTTGGGTCTTCAAAGACATTTTGAACGTCATGGACCATATGCGATGTTCCAGGAGTTGAAGTTAATATTTCAAGCAAATGCCCGAGTTGAGAGATATGAAGTCTCCAACAAGTTCTATAGTTGCAAGATGGAGGAGAGCAATTCTGTCAGTGAACACATACTCAGAATGCCTGGGTACCATAATCACTTGACTCGGCTGGGAGTTAATCTTCCAGATGATAGTGTTATTGACAGAGTTCTTCAATCACTACCACCAGGCTACAAAGGCTTTGTGATGAACTATAATATGCAAGGGATGGATAGGACAATTCCCGAGCTCTTCGTTATGCTCAAAGCAGCGGAGGTAGAAATCAAGAAAGAGCATCAAGAGTTGATGGTTAACAAGACTATTAGTTTCAACAAAAAGGGCAAGGGAAAGAAGGGGAATTTCAATAAGAATGGCAAGCAAGTTGTCACTCCCGGGAAGAAGCCCAAGTCTGTGTGACGCCCGGATAATTAAGCTACAGTAACCCTCGACTAATGATGCCACATCACCACGATTAGTGTTGATAATCTCATGTTGATTCAAACCCTATTCAAATTCAAATTTAAAATAAAGTAAAATTATTTCTTTCTTCAAACGGTAACACAAAAATGGGCGGTGGTTTACAAATATTCACTAACAATTTTTCATGAAACAATTAACATTTTTCAAAATATAAAATTGCCCCTTGATATAAAACAGTGGACCAACAACACCTTTTTTTATCCCATTTAAATATAAACTCAAACTTAATAAATTATTTTGAACCCAAACTTTTTCTGGTAGTGCAAAATAATCCATAGAAATTATATGGCAAAGGTTTAAATTTAAAGAAAAGTATTTTGATGCAAAAAGAAAGTGCAAAATAGTAGCTAAATAAATAAACAAAAAGGTAAATGGAAAATTACTAGTAAAAGAGAAAGGAACCTAATCTACTGGGCCCGTTGGCCCATCTAGCAAAACGGCCCAGGCCAACCCCCCCACTTGCCTCCCACCTCTCGCTACAGAAGGCAGAGGCGCCGTGGCGGCCATCCGCCGGCGATGGCCGTGCGTGGCGGCCATACGCCCCTTGCCTCCGCCTATAAAGTCGTTGTCGTTGACCCCCCTGCAAGCCCAACGCCGTCATCGCCATGGCCCCTGTCGATCCCGTGGCCACTGCCCTCCCCGTCGCCTAGGATTGCGCCAGAAGCTCCTCCTACCTCTGTTGCTTCCTCTACGCTGAAGAATGCGAGCCAAGTTCCTCTGCTTCGACCGGATCGAGTCGTTCCCCGTCTCTGCACCGCCGACGCCATTGCCGGAACTCGTCGCCTCCGAGCCTCCCTCGAGCCCGCTATGCACCCTACAGGCTCACTGTGAGCTCCTTCCCCATTCCCCTGCTTTCCCCCTCGATTCGTTGCCGTAGCCGCCGTCCCCGAGCTCGTCCGAGCTCCCGCGCACGCATACGTGTGTGCTTGCTGCCGCTGCTCTCTGTCCGCGGCTTTTCTGCTGCTCTCACGCTGCTGCTACCTTCTGTTGCTGCTGCGCTGTTTGCTGCTACTGCTGTCCGCTTGCTACTGCCCCGCCACCGCTGCTACTACCCCACGGCCCCCGTGCGCCCAGCCATGCCTTTCGCAAGACGGCGCCAGGTTCGAAATGCCTCGCTGCCCGCACCACGCCTCGATCAGGCCGCCTCGCTCGCCGGCCGCCGCCGCTCTGCCGCGCCCGCCCTCCCCCCCCCACGCCGCCCGCTCGCGACCACCACTGTCCCGCCGTCCCCGCTTGCCCGCCACCGCCATCCCCGCCGTCCGTGCCCGGGCTGCTGCAGCTCGCCGGACCCGCCACTCGCCTCCGCCCCGCTTCCGATGCGCCGCCCTGCTGCTCCTCAGCAAGACGTCGCCCGCTTGTCGTCTCTACTAGAGACCGCCGGCGGTGACCCAGCCGGCCACCGCGGCCATCTGCGCCAGCCTCCCGCTCCAGTTCTACCCCTCCGCCGCTTCCCCTGGCCGGCGTCATGGGCACCTGCGGCCGTGTCGATGGCCCCGTCCGAACCAGCGCTCAGGCTCGCCCCTAGTCAGGCGCACCCGTTACCACTAACGCCCGTCTCCCGATCCACTATAGGCCATTGGGCCTATGGCACGAAGGTCCCACAGCCCCAGAACGAAATCTTTTTAAGAATTAAAAAATACATTAATTAATTAATTAGTTACTTAACTTAATTAATTAGTTTAAGTAACTTAATCAATTAGCTAAACTAATTAAAACTATTTACTTAATCTTAGTCAATGACAGTGGGACCCATCCATCAGTTTGACTAGGTCAAATCGATAGTTTGAATGCTGACATCACCCTGACATCTTGCTGACGTCATAATTACATTTTCAAATAAAATTAATTCTGTTAATTCTAAAAAGGAATTAAATCTTTAAAAATCAATATAAAATAATCCGTAACTCAGATGAAAATACTTTGTACATGAAAGTTGCTCAGAACGACGAGACGAATCTGGATATGCAGCCCGTTCGTCCGCCACACATCCCTAGCATAGAGAACACGCAACTTTCCCCCTCCGGTTCATCTGTCCGAAAAGGCGAAACACCGGGGATACTTTCCCGGATGTTTTCCCCCTTAGCCGGTATCACCTCCTACTGCGTTAGGGCACTCCTAGCACCGTTACTTGTCATGTCATGCATCAATATGCATCTGTTTGCATTGTATTCATTGTTTCTCCCCCCTCTTTCTCTCCGGTAGACTACAAGACTGACGCCACAGCTGGTGCCCCGATCGATTACGGTGTTGACGACCCTTCTTGCCAGAGCAACCAGGCAAGCCCCCCTTGATCACCAGATATCGCCTATTCCTTCTCTCTGCTTGCATTAGAGTAGTGTAGCATGTTACCGCTTTCGGTTAATCCTATTCTGCTGCATAGCCTGTCATTGTTGCTACAGCTGTTATCCTTACCTGCAATCCTAAATGCTTAGTATAGGATGCTAGTATTTCATCAGTGGCCCTACATTCTTGTCCGTCTGCCATGATATACTATCGGGCCATGATCACTCAGGAGGTGATCACGGGTATATACATACATACATACTATACAGGTGGTGACTAAAGTCGGGTCGGCTCGTAGAGTACACGCATGTGATTCCGATGTGGGGGCTGAAAGGACAGGTGGCTCCATCCAGGTAGTGGTGGGCCTGAGTTCCCGACGGCCCCCGATTGTTACTTTGTGGCGGAGCGACAGGGCAGGTTGAGACCACCTAGGAGAGAGGTTGGGCCTGGCCCTGGTCGGCGTCCATGGTTACATCAATTAACACGCTTAACGAGATCTTGGTATTTGATCTGAGTCTGGCCACTGGCCTATACGCACTAACCAACTACGCGGGAACAGTTATGGGCACTCGACGTCATCGTATCAGCCGAAGCCTTCATGACGTCAGCGACTGAGCGGCGCACGCCGTGTTGGACCGCGCAACGCAACTTCCTTTGAAATGGAGGTTGCTAGGTCTGCTCACCGGCCGCCCACGCAATGTGCAGGTGTGCAATGGGCAATGGGCCCAGACCTCTGCGCCATAGGATTTAGACCGGTGTGCTGACCTCTCTGTTGTGCCTAGGTGGGGCTGCGACGTGTTGATCTTCCGAGGCTGGGCATGACCCAGGAAAGTGTGTCCGGCCAAAGGGGATCGAGCGTGTTGGGTTATGTGGTGCACCCTGCTACGTCTTGAGCTTGCGTTGGTTTTCCCCGAAGAGGAGAGGATGATGCAGCAGAGTAGCATAAGTATTTCCCTCAGTTTTTGAGAACCAAGGTATCAATCCAATAGGAGGCCATGTGCAAGTCCCTCGTACCTACACAAAACAAATAGCTCCTTGCAATCAACGCGAATAGGGGTTGTCAATCCCTTCACGGTCACTTACGAGAGTGAGATCTGATAGATAATATTTTTGGTATTTTTGGTATAAAGATGCAAAGTAAAATAAAAAGCAAAGTAAAAAAGCAAAGCAATAATAAAGCGTAGGAAGATTAATATGATGAGAATAGACCCGGGGGCCATAGATTTCACTAGTGGCTTCTCTCAAGAGCATAGGTATTTTACGGTGGGTGAATGAATTACTGTTGAGCAATTGACAGAATTGAGCATAGTTATGAGAATATCTAGGTATGATCATGTATATAGGCATCACGTCCGAGACAAGTAGACCGACTCTTGCCTGCATCTACTACTATTACTCCACTCATCGACCGCTATCCAGCATGCATCTAGAGTATTAAGTTAATGAAAACAGAGTAACGCCTTAAGCAAGATGACATGATGTAGAGGAATAAATTCATGCAATATGATAAATACCCCATCTTGTTATCCTAGATGGCAACAATACAATACGTGCCTTGCAACCCTTTCTGTCACTGGGTAAGGACACCGCAAGATTGAACCCAAAGCTAAACACTTCTCCCATTGCAAGAACTACCAATCTAGTTGGCCAAACCAAACGGATAATTCGAAGATACTTGCAAACATAACCAATCATACATAAAAGAATTTAGAGAAGATTCAAATATTGCTCATAGATAATCTTGATCATAAACCCACAATTCATCGGTCTCAACAAACGCACCGCAAAAAGAAGATTACATCGAATAGATCTCCACGAGAGAGGGGGAGAACATTGTATTGAGATCCAAAAAGAGAGAAGAAGCCATCTAACTACTAACTATGGACCCGAAGGTCTGAGGTAAACTACTCACACTTCACCGGAGAGGCTATGGTGATGATGTAGAAGCCCTCCATGGTGGATTCCCCTTCCGACGGAGCTCCGAAACAGGCCCCGAGATGGGATCTCGTGGATACAGAAAGTTGCGGCGGTGGAATTAGGTTTTTGGCTCCATATCGGGTACATAGGTATATATAGGAGGAAGGAGTACGTCGGTGGAGCTTCGAGGGGCCCACGAGGCAGGGGGCGCGCCCTAGGGGGGGTGCGCCCTCCATCCTCGTGGCCGCCTCGTGGCTTTCTTGACGAAGGGTCCAAGTCTCCTGGATCTTATCTGATGAGAAAATCACGTTCCCGAAGATTTCATTCCGTTTGGACTCCGTTTGATATTCCGTTTCTTCGAAACACTGAAATAGGCAAAAAACAGCAATTCTGGGTTGGGCCTCCGGTTAATAGGTTAGTCCCAAAAGTAATATAAAAGTGGAAAATAAAGCCCAATATAGTCCAAAACAATAGATAATATAGCATGGAGCAATAAAAATTATAGATACGTTGGAGACGATCGCATCCCCTAAGCTTAATTCCTGCTCGTCCTCGAGTAGGTAAATGATAAAAGAGAATTTTTGATGCGGAGTGCTACTTGGCATAATTTCAATGTAACTCTTCTTAATTGTGGTATGAATATTCAGATCCGAAAGATTCAAGACAAAAGTTCATATTGACATAAAAATAATAATACTTCAAGCATACTAACAAAGCAATTATGTCTTCTCAAAATAACATGGCCAAAGAAAGTTATCCCTACAAAATCATATAGTCTGGCTATGCTCTATCTTCACCACACAAAGTATTTAAATCATGCACAACCCGATGACAAGCCAAGCAATTGTTTCATACTTTGATGTTCTCAAACTTTTTCAATCTTCACGCAATATATGAGCGTGAGCCGTGGACATAGCACTATAGGTGGAATAGAATAGTGGTTGTGGAGAAGACAAAAAAGGAGAAGATAGTCTCACATCAACTAGGCGTATCAACGGGCTATGGAGATGCCCATCAATAGATATCAATGTGAGTGAGTAGGGATTGCCATGCAACGGATGCACTAGAGCTATAAGTATAGGAAAGCTCAACAAAAGAAACTAAGTGGGTGTGCATCCAACTCACTTGCTCACGAAGACCTAGGGCATTTTGAGGAAGCCCATCATTGGAATATACAAGCCAAGTTCTATAATGAAAAATTCCTACTAGTATATGAAAGTGACAAAATGAGAGACTCACTATCATGAAGATCATGGTGCTACTTTGAAGCACAAGTGTGGTAAAAGGATAGTAACATTGTCCCTTCTCTCTTTTTCTCTCATTTTTTTTCATCTCTTTTTTTCTTTTCTTTTTTTCGTCCGGAGTCTCATCCCGACTTATGGGGAATCATAGTCTCCATCATCCTTTCCTCACTTGGGACAATGCTCTAAAAATGATGATCATCACACTTTTATTTTTCTTACAACTCAACAATTACAACTCGATACTTAGAACAAAATATGACTCTATATGAATGCCTCCGGCGATGTACCGGGATATGCAATGAATCAAGTGACATGTATGAAAGAATTATGAACGGTGGCTTTGCCACAAATACGATGTCAACTACATGATCATGCTAGCAATATGACAATAATGGAGCGTGTCACAATAAACGGAACGGTGGAAAGTTGCATGGCAATATATCTCGGAATGGCTATGGAAATGCCATGATAGGTAGGTATGGTGGCTATTTTGAGGAAGGTATATGGTGGGTGTATGATACCGGCGAAAGGTGCACGGTACTAGAGAGGCTAGCAATGGTGGAAGGATGGGAAAAGTGCGTATAATCCATGGACTCAACATTAGTCATAAAGAACTCATATACTTATTGCAAAAATCTAGAAGTTATCAAAGCAAAGTATTACGCGCATGCTCCTAGGGGGATAGATTGGTAGGAAAAGACCATCGCTCGTCCCTGACCGCCACTCATAAGGAAGCCAATCAATAAATAAATCATGCTCCGACTTCATCACATAACGGTTCACCATACGTGCATGCTACGGGAATCACGAACTTTAACACAAGTATTTCTCAAATTCACAACTACTCAAATATCATGACTCTAATATCACCATCTTTATATCTCAAAACAATTATCAAGCATCAAACTTTTCTTAGTATTCAACGCACTTAAAAGAAAGTTTTACAAATCTTGAATACCAAGCATATTATTATTACTAAGCAAATTACCATGCTATTTAAGACTCTCAAAATAATCTAAGTGAAGCATGAGAGATCAATAGTTTCTTTAAAACAAATCCACCACCGTGCTCTAAAAGATATAAGTGAAGTACTAGAGCAAAACTATAAAGCTCAAAAGATATAAGTGAAGCACATAGAGCAAAACTATCAAGCTCAAAAGATATAAGTGAAGTATGTAGAGTATTCTAACAAATTCCAATTCATGTATGGATCTCTAAAAAGGTGTGTACAACAAAGATGATTGTGGTAAACTAACAGGCAAAGACACAAATAATACAAGACGCTCCAAGCAAAACACATATCATGTGGTGAATAAAAATATAGCTCCAAGTAAAGTTACCGATGGAAGTGGACGAAAGAGGGGGATGCCTTCCGGGGCATCCCCAAGCTTTGACTTTTTGGTGTCCTTGGACTATATTGGGGGTGCCATGGGAACCCCCAAGTTTAGGCTCTTGCCACTCCTTGTTCCATAATCCATCAAAAAAAATTCACCCAAAACTTGAAAACTTCACAACACAAAACTCAACAGAAATCTCGTGAGCTCCGTTAGCGAAAGAAAACAAAAGACCACTTCAAGGTACTGTAATGAACTCATTATTTATTTATATTGGTGTTAAAACTACTGTATTCCAACTTCTCTATGGATCATAAACTATTTTATTAGCCATAGACTCATCAAAATAAGCAAACAACACACGAAAAACAGAATCTGTCAAAAACAGAATAGTCTATAGTAATCTGCAACTAACGCAAACTTCTGGAACTCCAAAAGTTCATCCAAAATAGGAAGACCTAGGAAATTTGTTTATTGATCAGAAGCAATTGGAATCACTATTTTATCAAGTTCTGGTGATTTTTAACAATTGTTTTCGTGAACCGTAAGTTCCTGGAAATTACAGCAAGATCAAATAACTATCATCCAAGAAGATCCTATAGGTTTAACTTGGCACAAACACTAATTAAAACATAAAACAGAAGGTAGATGGATTATTTATTCCTAAACAGAAACAAAAACTAAAAATAAAATTGGGTTGCCTCCCAACAAGCGCTATCGTTTAACGCCCCTAGCTAGGCATAAAAGCAAGGATAGATCTAGGTATTGCCATCTTTGGTAGGCAATCCATAAGTGGCTCTCATGATAGATTCATATGGTAATTTTATCTTATTTCTAGGGAAGTGTTCCATGCCTTTCTTTAATGGAAATTGGAATCTAATATTCCCTTCTTTCATATCAATAATTGCACCAATCGTTCTAAGGAAAGGTCTACCAAGAATAATAGGACATGAAGGATTGCAATCTATATCAAGAACGATAAAGTCTACGGGCACATAATTCCTATTTGCAACAATAAGAACATCACTAATTCTTCCCATAGGTTTCTTAATAGTGGAATCCGCAAGGTGCAAGTTTAGAGAGCAATCATCGAAATCACGGAAATCTAGCAAATCACACAAAGTTTTGGGAATAGTGGAAACACTAGCACCCAAATCACATAAAGCATAAAATTCATGATCCTTAATCTTAATTTTAATAGTTGGTTCCCACTCATCATAAAGTTTTCTAGGGATAGAGACTTCCAACTCAAGTTTTTCCTCATAAGATTGCATCAAGGCATCAACGATATGTTTAGTAAACGCTTTATTTTGACTATAAGCATGCGGAGAATTTAGCACGGATTGCGACAAGGAAATACAATCAATTAAAGAGCAACTTTCATAATTAAATTCCTTGAAATCCAAAATAGTGGGTTTAGGAACATCTAAGGTTTTACTTTCTTCAATCCCACTTTTATCAATTTTAGCATCATAATCTAAAAGCTCCGAATTTTTAGAACGCCTTCTAGGTAAGGGTGAATCATATTAAATCTCATCATTATAAAGATTCATATTGCAAATCAAGGATTTAATGGGAGACACATCAATAACTTTTAGATCTTCATCTTGTTTTTCATGGAAATTGGAAGAACACGCTTTAATAAAGGCATCTTTCATAGCACGCATCCTAGCGGTTCTTTCCTTGCACTCATCAATGGAAGTTCTCATGGATTTGAGAGACTCATTGATATCATGCTCAGGAGGAATAGATCTAAGCTTTAAAGAATCAACATCAAGAGAAATTCTATCAACGTTCCTAGCCAATTCATCAACTTTAAGTAATTTCTCTTCAAGCAAAGCATTAAAATTCTTTTGTGAATTCATAAACTCTTTAACACTATTCTCAAATTCAGAGGGCATCTTTTTAAAATTTCCATAAGAGTTGTTGTAGGAATGTCCATAATTATTAGAAGGATTACTAGGATAGGGCCTAGGATAAAAATTCCCTCTATATGCGTTGTTACCAAAATTATTCCTACCAACAAAATTCACATCCGTAGATTCATTATTATTCTCAATCAAAGTAGACAAAGGCATATCATTAGGATCGGAAGAAACACTCTTAGTAGCAAATAATTTCATAAGTTCATCCATCTTTCCACTCAAAACATTGATTTCTTCTATCGCATGCACCTTTTTATTAGTAGATCTTTTAGTGTGCCATTGAGAATAATTAACCATAATATTATCTAGGAGTTTAGTAGCATCTCCTAAAGTGATTTCCATAGAAGTGCCTCCCGCGGCCGAATCTAAAAGGTTTCTAGAAGCAAAATTCAATCCGGCATAAATTTTTTGTATAATCATCCACAAGTTTAAACCATGAGTAGGGCAATTACGTATCATTAATTTCATCCTCTCCCAAGCTTGTGCAACATGTTCATGATCAAGTTGCTTAAAATCATAATATCGTTCCTAAGAGAGATGATCTTAGCGGGAGGAAAATACTTAGAGATAAAAGCATCCTTGCACTTGTTCCAAGAATCAATACTATTTTTAGGCAAAGACGAAAACCAAGCTTTAGCACGATCTCTAAGCGAAAAAGGAAATAGCTTCAATTTAACAACATCATTGTCAACATCTTTCTTCTTTTGCATATCACATAAATCCACGAAGCTATTTAGATGAGTAGCGGCATCTTCACTAGGAAGGCCGGCGAATTGATCTTTCATAACAAGATTCAATAAAGTAGCATTGATTTCACAAGATTCAGTATTGGCAAGAGGAGCAATCGGAGTGCTAAGGAAATCATTGTTGTTGGTATTGGTAAAGTCACACAATTTGGTATTATCTTGAGCCATAGTGACAAGCAAGCAATCCAACACACGAGCAAACAGAAAAAGACAAGCGAAAAGAGAGGAGGAGATTGGGAAAGAGAGGGCGAATAAAACGGCAAGGGTGAAGTGGGGGGAGAGGAAAACGAGAGGCAAATGGAAAATAATGTAATGCGAGAGATAAGGGATTGTGATGGGTACTTGGTATGTTGACTTTTGCGTAGACTCCCCGGCAACGACGCCAAAAATCCTTCTTGCTACATCTTGAGCTTGCGTTGGTTTTCCCCGAAGAGGAGAGGATGATGCAACAGAGTAGCGTAAGTATTTCCCTCAGTTTTTGAGAACCAAGGTATCAATCCAGTAGGGGGCCACGCGCAAGTCCCTCGTACCTACACAAAACAAATAGCTCCTCGCAACCAACGCGAATAGGGGTTGTCAATCCCTTCACGGTCACTTACGAGAGTGAGATCTGATAGAGATGATAGATAATATTTTTGGTATTTTTGGTATAAAGATGCAAAGTAAAAAAGCAAAGCAATAATAAAGCGTAGGAAGATTAATATGATGAGAATAGACCCGGGGGCCATAGATTTCACTAGTGGCTTCTCTCAAGAGCATAGGTATTTTACGGTGGGTGAATGAATTCTTGTTGAGCAATTGATGAATTGAGCATAGTTATGAGAATATCTAGGTATGATCATGTATATAGGCATCACGTCCGAGACAAGTAGACCGACTCCTGCCTGCATCTACTACTATTACTCCACTCATCGACCGCTATCCAAAGATGCATCTAGAGTATTAAGTTAATGAAAACAGAGTAACGCCTTAAGCAAGATGACATGATGTAGAGGAATAAATTCATGCAATATGATAAATACCCCATCTTGTTATCCTCGATGGCAACAATACAATACGTGCCTTGCAACCCTTTCTTTCACTGGGTAAGGACACCGCAAGATTGAACCCAAAGCTAAACACTTCTCCCATTGCAAGAACTACCAATCTAGTTGGCCAAACCAAACGGATAATCCGAAGAGACTTGCAAAGATAACCAATCATACATAAAAGAATTCAGAGAAGATTCAAATATTGCTCATAGATAATCTTGATCATAAACCCACAATTCATCGGTCTCAACAAACACACCGCAAAAAGAAGATTACATCGAATAGATCTCCAAGAGAGAGGGGGAGAACATTGTATTGAGATCCAAAAAGAGAGAAGAAGCCATCTAGCTACTAACTATGGACCCGAAGGTCTGAGGTAAACTACTCACACTTCATCGGGGAGGCTATGGTGATGATGTAGAAGCCCTCCGTGGTGGATTCCCCTTCCAAGCGAGCTCGGAACAGGCCCCAAGATGGGATCTCGTGGATCTGAGAAAGTTGCGGTGGTGGAATTAGGTTTTGGCTCCGTGATCGATCTGTTGGAGGTACGTGAGGTATATATAGGAGGAAGGATGCGTCGGTGGAGCTTAGAGGGGCCACGAGGTAGGGGTGCGCCCTAGGGGGCACCTCCACCTCGTGGCCGCCTCGTGGCTTTCTTTTTGGAGGGTCCAAGTCTCTGGATCTTATCGATGAGAAAATCACGTTCGAAGATTTCATTCCGTTTGGACTCGTTTGATATTTCGTTTCTTGAAACACCAAATAGGCAAAAAACAATGAATTCTGGCTGGGCCTCCGGTTAATAGGTTAGTCCCAAAAATAATATAAAAGTGGAAAATAAAGCCCAATATAGTCCAAAACAATAGATAATATAGCATGGAGCAATCAAAAATTATAGATACGTTGGAGACGCATCACACCCCTGCAGGGAAGTTTATCTATTCGAATAGCCGTGTCCCTCGGTAAAAGGACGACCCGGAGTTGTACCTTGACCTTATGACAACTAGAACTAGATACTTAATAAAACACACCCTTTCAAGTGCCAGATACAACCCGGTGATCACTCTCTCACAGGGCGACGAGGAGGGGATCGCCGGGTAGGATTATGCTATGCGATGATACTTGGTGAACTCACCATCTACTCTTTTCTACATGCTGCAAGATGGAGGCTGCCAGAAGCGTAGTCTTCGTCAAGACTAGCTATCCCCCTCTTATTCTGGCATTTTGCAGTTCAGTCCACCGATATTGCCCCTTTACACAGATACCCATGCATATGTAGTGTAGATCCTTGCTTGCAAGTACTTTGGATGAGTACTCACGGTTGCTTTTCCCCCTCCTTTCCCCTTTCTATACCTGGTTGTCGCAACCAGATGCTGGAGTCCAGGAGCCAGAGGATCCCGAGAATGATTCTACGTGGAGTTCGACTTCGAGGAGTAGTTAGGAGGTCCCAGGTAGGAGGCCTTGCCTTTTCGATCGTTGCTACTTTTGTGCTAGCCTTCTTAAGGCAATCTTGTTTAACTTATGTCTGTACTCAGATATTATTGCTTCCGCTGACTCTTGTGTATTCGAGCTTATGTATTCGAGCCTTCGAGGCCCCTGGCTTGCAATATAAAGCTTGTATTATTTTAATTTGTGTCTAGAGTTGTGTTGTGATATCTTCCCATGAGTCCTTGATCTTGATCGTACACATTTGCGTGTATGATTAGTGTACGGTCAAATCGGGGGCGTCACAAGTTGGTATCAGAGCCGACTGCCTATAGGAATCCCCCTTCCATACTCCTTGGCCGAAGTTGAGTCTAGATTTTGCAAAACTTTTACTAACATGGCTCTGTGCCTTACGGTCCCACGTCGCCATTGGGTGGTATTAGGATCTTTTATTCCTTGACCTATACTCTGGGACTCTGATCTCTCTCCTATTCGGGTTTAATGAATTTACTAAAATCTAACTTTAGGTTCTCGAAAATACTTTCTCCCGGAGAGCCCCTTCAGTCCAGATGATCGTCGGCTGCACCAGAAGATTTCAAAGATACTCTCTGATATTCTCTCGAGACTTTGTGCCCGTTGCTTTTGCAATTCCCTACCACCGAAATATCCCTATGGATAACTACCTACATTTGTCTTTCATACATTCATGCCCAGTTGATCTTGTTATTACAAGATACACCAAATTTTTCTCTATTGTTCCGAGAATACTTTGTGCCTACTGCCTTGTAGTTCTTTGCCACCTGAATACCCCTACGGATAATTTCTCGCACTTATCGAGTATCCGATCATCCCTAGATGATTCATGTATTTCACAAAATTCTTTGAAATACCATTCGGTCTACCGAAAATCCTGAGCAGCCTATTGCTGCTGAAATTCTTGCTTGCTTGCGTTATGGTTAATACCATAAATCTCGTAATCTTATTGGCATCCCTCGTCATTTTTATTTTGAGTCTGTTGATTCAATATGTTGCGAATGCTCGCAATCCTCAACCAGATCCTAGAATTCATCCTTCCGGCTCAGACGTCATTTTAAACATGAGCTGGATCTCGACCAATCAAATTGTCGTCGATTGTACCCATAAGCCTACTCAACTTATCCATCCTTAATCAGAGCGTTTGCTTCTGATCCCTTGATTTGGAAATCTTAATTCCTTTGCATTTGAGCTTTGAATTAATCATTTGTTTCCATAATCCGATGCCCTTTCGTTCCTTCTTCCTCTGATAGAGTACCAATACTCGCATCTGCTCCATTGTAGACCACACGACTCCCTTGTTGGATTATTATTCGACAGTTTCCACTACAAAAAAGATACACTTCCGTGATGATACGTGTTTGTCACAGTAGGTCGCGTTTTTTGTCATGCATGTACATCCATGACAAATTTATGACAGAATCAAGATAGTCATACCTGTGCTGTCGTAGAAGTGTTCCATGACATTACCAAAATTATCATCACGGAAGTGTCCACTTCCATGACGATAAATCACGCGTCACAGAAGTGTTTTCATCAAGGGTGACCGACACGTGGCATCCACCGTAACGGAACGCCATTAAGCTATTGGGTCGGGTTTTGGATCCGATAACCCGTTAACAGCCCCGACCAATGGGGATTTTCCACGTGTAAAATCATCATTGGCTGGAGGAAACACGTGTCGGCTCAACGTTGGGACAGATGTCATCCGCTCGTTGGGAGGAAACACGTATCGGCTCAACGTTGCGACACATGGCACAACCCAACAGAGGCCCATTCATGTGAAAAGGCCGGCCCGTTTGACTTGGTCAAAAGGTGGCGGGCCGGCCCACGGAAAGCCTGTTAACGGCCTGTTCGCATATAGCCCATTTACAACCTGCTAACCCAGGGCCCGTTACGCCCTATCCGAATTAGGCCCAGTAGCGTCATCTGGGCCGTCCAATATGATTCTAGCTCATTTTAACTTCCGGCCCATGTGTGGCCCATGACTTGTTTCGGCCCATATGAAGCCCTTTGTAACTCTTGGCCCATTAATGGCCCGTGGTGAAACTGGCCCGTAATGAACAGTGTATCACTTTATACCCATTAACGGCCCGTTATTCTATTGGGCCGTTTCCAGCCCAAGTTATCTTTCAGCCTTCTCAGGGCCCATTGATTCTTGGGCTCATTTGCAGCATTCGGTTACATACGGCCCGTTACTGTCATTTTCTGCTTGTGGGCCAAATTCAGCATGTCGTTATAGTCGGCCCGTGTGCGGACCGTTAATACGTTGGGCCGTTTTCATGTAAAAAAACCCGTTGGGCTGTTTTCATAGAGTTATCAAATACGGCCTATTAACGACCCGTTATGGTCCATGAATTGTACGGCCCATGATTGGCGAAATGATGATACGCCCCGTAGAAGGCCCTTTGGATCTACGGCCCGTATGAGGCCCATGGATATACGGCCCGTAGAAGGCCCATGGGTCGTACGACCCGTAGAAGGCCCATGGACCCTATGGCCCATAGAAGGCCCATGGACCCTAAGGCCCGTATAGAAGGCCGATGGATCCTACGGCCCGTATAGAAGGCCAATGGATCCTACGGCCGGACGAAGACCCATGGATCATACGACCTGCAGGAGGCCCATGGTTACAACATTCCGTGTGTTGGCATGATTATTTTGGCCTAGTTACCAAAAATAGGCTATTGTGGCCACTAGAAAAACATAGAAAAAGAACTACAGTGACTACAAGCAAACAACTAAACAAGACAATAAGGAAATAAATAAGCAAGCAATTAAGGCTAGCCTATTACCGCTATTACACATATTACATCCATCGGGCATGAAAGTTCGCCACCAAAGGCAAATATAGGGAACAAAGCAGATATTACATACATCGGCCGTCAAAATTGGCCACCAATGCAAATAAACGCTGCAGCAAAACAAGAGCATAATCAAACAACTTCAAGAGCTCAAGAAACGTTATCCTAGGTATCCACCATGTCGGGCAATAAGCTTAGCAAGCTGATTAGCTTTGTCCTGCTTGGCGCTAAAATCCTCCAACGCTTGTCGTTGCACCGTAAAGTATGCATCTCAATGCTCCGGGGACTTCCGCAGATCCTTCCGCTTCTTGTCGCAAAGATAGCTGATCGATGTCTTTCATCTTGTAGTTGAGACTCAAGAAACCGAACTGATTCGCAGAAAGGAGTTTGAATAGCTTGTGCAAGCGGTAGTGGCCAAGAACTCGAACACTAAACCAAGATAGGACTTTGGGGTTGTCTCATTGTCTTCAAGATAGTCTTCCTTAGCTGTTTTATCAGCTTTGTTGGAGACCCACAAGGATGTGTCACTATCCCGAACCTTATCTCGCATTACTTCCTTTACCATTGCTTAATAAGGCACTCTTCCCCAATATTCATCAAAGATTCTAAAAGAAGAATCAAGCGGATACATAACAAGTTTAGCATGTACTAGTATATGAAACTCATTTCGGTGAACCAGTTCATTAGTAAGGTGGACAGGATTAAACTACCAAGTCTTCTATTGCCAAGTACTAGTACATAATAAAAGCATCAAACAAACATATATCTATGTCCTATGGTCACTGCATTGTCTTGCCAAATGAAAATAGAGACACGGTTCAAATCATATCAGTTCAAGACAAAGCAACAGTGAAAGAATACAAAGCGTGGGAAACTCCACGGCACAACAAGATTTCAGATGGGTACCACGGGTCTACATGTACAAGAACACTATTGGCTCTGTTGTGATGCTAGTAATGTGCATGATATGAAAGTCAACTATATACACAATTGAAATTGAAATCAAAAGAGCTATTGATAAGAGCAAACCTGTTAAAGAAATATGCGTGAACATACCTGCTGTGCCATTGGAGTTTCGATTGGATCCTTCAATTTTAAAAAAAGGTCGTATCAGTAAATACAGTGATACAAGAGCAAAGCAATCATAGTTAAAAAGGCGCGCTAAAGCGAAGCGCTTAAGCGCCTAGGCTCTAGGCGTTGGCAAAACGCATTGCGCATAACTACGCTTAATCTGTGCATAATCTGCGCATAAGCATGCGTTTTGGTCAAGAAAGCGCAAGGCGGTGGCAAACGCACAATTAACGCCTAGCGCTTTTTGAACTATGATAGCAATGGAAGCTTAAATTAGAACAGTTGTTCTTCGGTTTAGGCACTTGTTCTACATGAACAGAGTACAAGAAGACGCAAGAATATAATACTTAAAATATAAAATGAGCTCATAGACCTTACCACATTCTTGGTTTGGGACCAAGATGCTGAACAAGGCGTTCCCAACCATCGTCCAAAGAATGTGTCTCGTGGAGAACGTAAGGAATTTGATGAGTTTCTTTGCCGGTGAAGTACGCTTTCTTGAGTAATTCGATCTGCCACCAAGCATTCTTGAAGATAGCAGAGGTATTAGCACAGGTTACCTCATCCCGAGTTTCCAAATCGGTCCTTCTCTATAGAAAAATGGGAAAATTTGTCTGTATTATAACCATCATGGAGGTAGGATGTATGGGACGAAGGAAAGTAATTGCCATGAATAACATTACTTACACATAACTCCCGGACAAACACCGCAAATCGGCATTTTCCTTCATCTTCAAGATAATATTTCCAAGATGGAAGATACGCACATACGATTTAACAACATCAAATGCGATAGATGCTAAACTACGACTAGCTGGTTGTGCTTCCTCCACAGAATAGGCGTACTAACCGGTGGAGTTGGGGTTCACCGTGATAGTATCGGCCCTTTGGGCACCGGAGCTGCCTTACTAACTGCTCTTGTTTGGGAGCTCTGTGGTGGAGATGGTGTTGTGTCAACAGGAACTGAGTTACTATCGGCTGGGGTTGGGGTTAGATTGGGTGAAGCTGGTTCTCTCATCCATCGCAGAGGGGTACAATATGCAGAGTTTGGGTTATGTGTGGTAGGGCTGGTTCTTGTGCATGTACAACCGGGTGCTATCTCCACCAAGAGGTAGCATTGTTTTATTTGAAGACCGTGTTTTATTCCGCTAGATATCGGCATCACCCGCCCCAATTCAAATGGCTGATAAACAGAAACATAGTTGAATGTACAAACATTGTATGAGAGATGATGCAATAGATAGTGTGGAAAAAGAGGGCATGAAATAGTTGACATGTATATTGTTTAACTAAAATGGATAGCATGACATAATTTCACATATATGATGTCTATCTAAACCGGATAGCATAGCATAACATAATTCAAAGATATGATGAATAACTAAACAGGATCGCATGACATAATTCACCTACATGTTATCTAAGTAATCAGGATCGCATCATTTAATTCACATATGTGATTTATATGCTAAATAGAGGGCATTCAATATGATGTCCGAACTAAGAACATGGTGTTGAATATTGTGTATATGATGTCTAAACTATGCAATGCAAGACACCGTATGCATGATATGAGCAGATATAACTGTGCCAAGTTAGAGCATACACCTCGGTGGGGAATAGGACTAGTCATCTGTCTCTAATCTATCTCCGAGGAGCTATCAGACCCAACAAGAGATCTGCTTGACGTGTAGCACTGCTCTCTCAAGGCCTTGTTCTCACTCCATTTTTCCATCTCCCACCCAAATGGCTGATTCACGG
Source organism: Aegilops longissima (assembly GCA_021605205.1). NCBI lineage: Eukaryota > Viridiplantae > Streptophyta > Magnoliopsida > Poales > Poaceae > Aegilops > Aegilops longissima. The sequence continues at coordinate 312,253,631 of CM038682.1, forward strand.
GAAGAGTAGTTTAATGTACAAACATTGTCGACAAATGGAAATGTAATGAAGAAAAGGATGGGCAAGATATCATTCAAATATATGATGCCCGGTTAAACAGGATGGTATTGCACATTTCACATATATTATGGCTGGCTAAAAGACATGAGACGCATAATTCCCATATATGATATAGAAACTAAACAGTGGCATTACGTAACATGTCTAAACTAAGAAAATGACATATATGATGTCAAAAGTAGGCACTTGCAAGGCAACATATGCATGATATGACTAACATCATCATGCCAAGGTAGAGCAAACACCTTGGGGGTAAATAGGAGTGGTCACGACGTGCTAATCCGCCTCGTAATGATATCTTCCTCTCGATTACAACTGGAGAGGGTGGGGAGGTAGGGTTTGCCATTAAACCCACCATGGAGCGATGTCTGCATGACATTGTATTGCCGCAAAAACTCTTCTCTTTTCTCTACATGTTCAAGATGACTGTGTACATATCGACATGCATACGAAAAATATGGTGAGATTATGTAAGGAGAGCATGCAGAAATTTAGAGTGATGGTAACAACCAAAGGATGGAGCCAAAATAATGATAGCAGGCTGATGATTGCTTTAAATTAATAAAAAGACAGATGATGATTGCTTTACTATTTGTTTCCCACCCAAGATGAACAATATAGGCATACCCTAGGTGAACCAGATATTAGATGGACATACTATTCATTGCTGCCTCGATATGTGCCCCACAACTAATTTAGAACTCAAGTTTTAACATTAATTTGGACCTGACTTGGGAGTCCAAGAGCTGAACAGACGATAAAGTAGCAGGTAAGTTTAAGAAATGCATAACATAAGGTAAACAAAAGAGTGCGACCTCTCTTGTGGACCCGTACTCCTCGGGTTCATCTGCTGAGTCGATGATGGTGATGCTGTTCTATGGGTGCCGCAAGGCAGGAAGGAGATCTGAGGCGGCGAAAGATGGTCGAGTCGTGATGTCTGGTTTGGTGGATGCTTCACGATGGAGCAGCTCGGTGAGGTGGACGACGTCATGGCAGAGCAGGACAAACCACACGAAGTTCCCTTCGACACGCACTGTGATCAAGTAATTCTGTAAGGGCTCATTTGGCTTGCATGATTCTTAAAATGCATTGATAGGAAAAACACCGAATAGGATAGGAAAATGCACATGGTAAATGAGCATTTGTAAACACATGATTTCTGCCAACTTGGGTGTTTGGTTTACAGAATTGGAAGAGCAGAGGAATGCAAAGAAACATGGCCAAAATAAAGTGAAACCATATGAAAGTGTGTACAGTTAGAATGTTATTCTGGCACTAATGCACTTGGTCTTGTTTTCATGCATAGGATTTTGAAAAGTAGGTCCAGGTGGATGTTTTGCTTCATTCCTTTCAACAAAATGCATGAATAATTGAATAGTAGAGTGCCAATTGGAAAATTCCCTATTCCTATGATTTTCCGTTGAACCAAAATAGCCCTAATGGATCGACGTGAATGTATAGTAATAAGTGATGCAACAAGTGTACAACCTCTTTGCCATAGCCGTGTCGACCTCAGCATCATTGGCTTGGTCGCTGAAGCAGTTGAGGCAGAGGTGGCTGTCGAAGGTATGGAGGAAGATCTGAGGAATTTGTAGACGGCGTCCAGGGCACTGCTCTGTTGTGATGGATCATTCTGTCGTTGGAGCAGCTCCAGTGAGCCGTAAGACGTCAAGGCTGAAGCAGCATAAGACAGACATCATCAATCTCAAGTGGGATTCTAATAGCATCTCAATAGATGATGTAAAATTAACATCACCAAAAACCACCGACTACAACAGATGAGGTAAAACTGTTGACTCTGAAATTAATCGTCAAACTGAAATTTACTGTGGAATCTGAATGCTACCGTCGAAACTGAACGCAATGGTAGCAGAGAGGCACTTGACATGTAGTTTAGGAGGGCCTGCAGTTCATCTTCAACTCTGCACCCCTCGAGCCGCCACCACCACCGGCCGAACCGCTGCCCAGCCCGCCTCGGCGCTCAAACAACTCACATCGCCGCCTGCCAGCCCTCTAGGCCCCCCCCCCACCCCAACCCTAAGATAGATAGTGGGGTACCTCTCCGTGAGCCCCGTCCCTGCTGGGGTGGTTCTTCCTTAACTCCGCGAGCCCCCAACCCCTGAAAATCGATCACCCAAAAGTCGATTCACCGATCAAGTGTGGCTTAATCTGAGCAGAGCAGCAGCACGAGCGAGTGGGAGAGCAGCAGCAGCAGCTGGGCGAATGAGAGATCGAGCGAGAGCCAGAGCAGCAGCAACAGCATGAGCGAGCGAGCGAGAGCCGGAGCAGCATCAGCAGATCCGGCTGGTATGGATGCTGCCGCTGAAGGGGCCTCGCACTGGGGGAGAGCCGTCGTGGAGATGTCGCCCGCAGCACCGGCTTCAAGGTAGCCGCTCCATGGGGGTGCGGGATGGAGCACCGTCGGCGCCGGGAGGTCGAGTTAAGGAGAAGGTGTGATGCGATGAGTGTACAACCTCTTTGGTGGCACCGAGTAGGCCTCGGCTTCATCCGAGGAGTCGGTGAGGATGCTGCGGTTCCGGTGGAGCAGGTTAAGGCGGCGCTGTGGGGATGGAGCAGCCGCGATAGACGAGGCGATCATCGGAGCAGCTCCTTGGAGGTGGAGGACGGGGCGGCTGAACCGGCGGGACGGTGAGATGGACGACGGATCCTCATCCGGGGAGGTGGACGAGCGACGTCGAGCTGTTGCGGTGGATGACGTCATTGGGGAGGAGGCTCCGGCTGGGCAGCGGTGACGTGGCGGATGGAGGAGGATGGGGTTTTGCGGCTGGAGCGGAGAGGTTATGGCGGCCTGGGATTTCGAATGGCGAAAATGGGGGCGATGGGAGGGGGTGAAGCATGACTTAGGGACGCGCTTGTCCAAAATGTAGGGTGTGTTACAAAAATACACCCCACCGATTTGAACTAGCGGCCCTTTCGGCTCAGGATTAGAAGGGGGATTTCACTTGTCGGGATTTGGCAGCTGGAGGGAGTTTTCGCGCGCGTTGTAATTTCGGGATAGCAAGGCGCGGGTTGTGAAGGCGCCAGTTTTGGGAGCACGATATCTGAATTTTCGGGATATAACAAGACGCGGGTTGAATTTTAGGGACAAGCCTAACATGTAGTAATATTGTACTTGTACGTACCAAATCAATTCACACTTCCCTCAACCAAAAAGAAAACGAAAAAAATAAAACTATTCACACCACACAAAGAGAGAGCCTTGCCCCATTTTACTATACAAATGCTATTCAAAGCTACTCCCTCCTTCCATCTATATAGGGCCTAATGCGTTTTTCGATGCTAACTTTGACCAAATATTAGAGCAATGATATATGACATGCAACTTACACAAAGCACACCGTTAACTTCGTCTGTGAAAGGTTCTTTCAATGATATAATTTTCACTTTGTACATGTCATGTACTATTAATCTTGTCAATAGTCAAAGGCGGTCTTAAAATCTCATTACGGCCTATATAGATGGAAGGAGGGAGTATGAATCCATGTTATGTCCGATTAATTTTTTTTGCTTGCTGTATAATGCATGTAACCTACTCATACCAACATTTTAGTGCATTCCAAATGTCTATACTACCGCTGCAATTCGAACTAAATTTTAATTCGTTTCTCTATTTCAATAAGAATCTACAATCATGATTGTTGCCAACTTCAACCATCATTCGTGTATTACCTTAATAACACACCACATGATTACTATAGAGATAGATATGAACTATGTGTACTACGTGAACTCGAATTCTATTTTTTGAATACACTTGATGTTGATTCCAAATAATAGTACATTTGATGTACTAACTATATATTCATAATCTAAACCATGTTCCATATGTACACCGTGTTTATCACACAAAGTATAGTGCCCCGCCCCCTACATTATGACAAGTATTTAGACCTGAGTTGCAAAAGCCACACATTAGCCCAAATTATAATCAATGTTCTACATTATGATATCTTCTTTCAAGTATCCGTATCCACTTTTTTATAATGAATTATGATCTTTGTTCGTCTTTTACACCTTCACGATCCTCTTCTATTTGTAGCTAGCTAGCGCTAACTTTCTATCGTGCATGCACACGCCCCCCCCACACACACCCTTAGCGCACCCTCCATCACAAGACGCTCATTATTTCTCTTTAGGTCGCCCACCAGTGTGTGTGTAGGCCCCGACTCCTTCTTTCTGGCACACACCGGTCGATATACCTCTCTAGCCAAGTGTGCCTACAACAAACACATATATACTTCCCCTCTTCTCTTGTCACCGTCCATGCCCCCATATGTCCAATACGATTCCACACAGGTGCACACTCCCGCCCCTATTTTCATTAATCACATGCTCACACACTCCTCCCCCCTCGACATGGTAGGCCTCTCGCACCACCTCCTAGCCATACCCTCTCCCCCTGTCTGCCTCTCCGGACCTTATTTGCTTCTAACACTTGCAGGCGTGTATATGAACTGATCTCCCTACATATAGCCAGGTCGACTACAATTCGTTTTCACCAAGCACCAATACACTTACCTCGCTAGTTATGTCTCTCCTTTTCTCGGACACATGATGGTTGATCTTCCTATGTAGTTACGCATGCTTACCACAACCATATCTTCTCCCCTCATCATCCTTGATTACCTCCTGACCCGTCTCTCACACGCACGTGCATAGACAGACAGACATCCCCCACCCTCTCTTATTGATATTGCACTCATACCCTCCGTTTGTCTAGCAGGCCTCTCCCACCATTTTTGAGACGCCACTCCAGCACCAACCCTCCGATGCTCTACCTTTGTCTTTTTCCCAACCTTATTCCTCTGCTACACATATCCATGGATGTCGATCGATCTCCCTCAATACATAGCTAGGTATCTCTCCTTCCCCACACATATACTAGTCGACCGGTCTCTACCCCCCCCCCCCCACACACACCGGTAGTCGAACTTTGTAGGTAGGTATCCATGCCACGGAGAAGAACTGCACCTCTGCCCTCTCAAATTCCAGTAGGCCAGCCGCCCTGTATCTTTGATGTGGGCAAACACAAATTCGATGACACTCTTTATCGATTGCGCAGCCACACACTTCATCCATGTTTTCAGTTCTATCGATATCTCACGTCCATGACTCCATTTCACACACATTGCATATGTTATGTTTTCTAATTGAGATATCATCAACACATTGCCTCTGTTTCGCACAAACCATCTCCCTCACACCCACCCACGTACGTACCTGCACCTAAAGAAGAAGTGCATGCAGGACGCACGTACTCACATCTCGTTCCTGGCCACACCCGCGCGGGTACATGGTGGAGTTCGTTTCTGTACGAAAAGGCAGCCCACGTGATAATTTGACGCGTGCAGCGGTTGTTTACTCGAAGGAGGGTTTGGTACCACGCCTAGAATATAAAACGATTGCCTTGGGGAAAATGGAAAAATGGGTTTGTCTCTCGTCACACCATCTCACACAAGGCCGCCGTGGCCTCTCTCTCTCAGCGTTGGTCAGTGATCCGGCCGCATCCCGTCTGCCGGCGGAAAGGGAGGATGTGCATCGTCTCTCCGTTCGACGTCGTTGAGGCAGCTCGTCCCGATCTGCGGTACCGCCGTTCTCTCGACCAAGCTCCGGCGCGGTAGGGCCTTCGCCACTTGCTCGTTGCGCGGATGGGCAGATCCCAGCCGCGGCGCCTCCTAGTAACATCCCGACGACCCTCGGTACAGCTTCCTCGGCCTTGCTCCACCGCCCATCTTCCCACGTTGCTGCATGTGGATCTTCTTTAGTTGTTTGCTTAAATCGTATCTCGGCCGGCGTACTTTCCATCTTGCAATCTCGTCCTCAAACTATTTTTGATAAACCACCATGTGCTATCTTTCCCTTTTTACATGGAACATGCTTCTTTTTTGTCGGCGTATGTGTCTTCAACTCGTGTTATTGGGCAGTAATTATTTCCTTTCGACCTCCTTTTGCAAACATGGCTATCCATTTTCACCTCATTGCTATTGCGACCTTTTGGTGAACTGCACAAATCACTTTCCTGAAGAGTGTTTTGTGCAGTTCCGCCAAAATGTCACACGGGCAACGTTTTTACATTTCTGTGGGACTGCGGAAAGGGAGATTGGTTTTGCTATCCTCCTCATCCAACTCCGTGCCTAATCTTCTCCAACAAGAAGTTAGTCCTAAAGAGAGATCGTAGAGGTGATCGGCCTCTATTTATGTGTGTTATGTTTCATCATCTAGTTCCACTATTATTGTAATCACATTGACTGGATATCTTTGCAAACAGGGATGGTCCGCCCGATTTTAGTGGAGCTGCACAAAATGATCGGATTGTGGTGTCCTTCATACACCTCTTTTTGGCTATAGAGCCGGGTGAAACTAGCTGCCAAGCAATGAACACCGTGCCAAGGAAATGGAGCCATGCCTACAAACAGCATCGATCAATTATATATATTTTTCTTTATTTGTACACCTTCTCACAACTTTGTCTTCAGTTGTGATGTGAATATTGGCGCTGATCTGCGAACCATTGAGATGCATTAGCCATGGTAGTTTCATTTGTATTTGATGGAATATTGTAACGAGATAATCTCGAGGTAAGACACATGAATCCTAAGTTGAAACCTTTTTTTTCCTCAAGGAACCAGAGTTGAAACCTTCATAGCATCACAGTACAATTTCATCAAAATTATGTGTACATATAAACAAATCCTGAAGGATTGATAGCAATGCCAGAAACAATTCAACTTCGTTTCGCCGACATGTTGGACATCCTTCATCCGGCTCCACCTGCCATGCAGCAATATTGAGTGCACAACACAACTTCAGGGAAAGATTCACCCCGGTTGTTGCGCCACAGTAGTAATGACTAGTGAGCAGTCAAATCACAGAGCCCCACCTTCGCCACGGTAAGTTGCTCGGACGAAGCAACCATCATTTCTCTGTTCCTTGAATCCGCCGGTACTCCCATATTCCCACAGTAATAAGTTGCTCGGGTGAATCAACCATCACTATATCCGCTCACGTGTGATGACCACAGGAGCTATCCATTTAGATTGCATGTTAAAAAAAATAAAGGTCGATAACTAATGCGGCAAACTTAAAAAAAAAACTAATGCGGACCTCGGGCCAACGCGACGAGATCGCATTTTGCACGAGAAATTACACACCATGTTTCGTTGACATGTGGTCCCGTTCCAACATATCAGTGAGACGACGGCGAGTAGTAGGAGTATTTCCGAACCGACGTGTAGGCCGGGGCGCCCCTTCGTGAACCGTGGCAAACTGGCAACCGTCCACCGACTCTTCACCTTTCCCTCTTGATTTGGAACTACTGTCGCACGCTCTTCCTCTCCCTCCTCCATTTTCCTTCAGCCCTTCACCCTTTCTTCTGCCATTGTGATCGTATTCTCCATGGAGGGAACAGGACGGAAACGACCCCGTTATTCTTGCCCCGATCTAAAAGATGACGTGGTGGAGGAACTCATTGATCGGTGCGATGTCATCACCTTGGCTAGCATGGCAGGTTCGTTCAAGCCCATTCTTGACTCAACTAATAACATCATTATAAGGAACCCAAAAGTCAAGGAGCGGTTTGATCTCCCCTATCTTCTTCGGCGTGACCACGATGATCGGCGCCACACGACGGAGGCCTCGCCTGTGCAAGTTGATGCCGCTTGATAATGATACGTATGATGTTAAGATGCCATCGCTGAGGGCAAGGCTTGGGCAAAGCAAATGGAGATTGGGTTGTTTATATTGGGTCCAACTGCGAGTGGGAACTTGTGAATGTGTACACTCGTGACCGGGTTCCACTTCCAAAAATCTCAGCAGACTGCCCAGAGGTTGAGCACACCGGTATTGTACGCATGTTAAAACACAATCATGGTGACTATCTTCTACGGAAGGTAGCAATTTCTCGAGTTCCCAACCGCTCTAGGAATTACAACAACTATGAAGTTGTTGCTATCTTTGACAAGCTTGTTGCCGTCGTTGCTGGTTTGACTCGATGGACATTGCTCAAAAATCAGTTTCTGTACACGCATGAGTACTGTGATGCAATTCAATACGAGGGCTCTGTGTTTGCTGCCACCACTCGTGGCACTGTTTTTGCATGGAATCGCTATGATTTCGGTACGTTTGTCTTCCACCGTAATTATAATTGTTTCATCCACATGCATGCAGGTTAGCAAGTTTCCCTTTACTAATTAACCTTCTTCTTGTGTTTCCAAGGTCCTGTGAACATTCCACCACCTATACTTGAAGATTTTTATAACCAAGGGGGAGATGACGATGGTGATGATCACGAGCATGAGGATGAGCAGCGCCCATATACTCTTTGGCGCCTGGCAACTAATTCCGATGGATCACCTCTTTTCGTGTGTATACAGCCCACTGATGATGTTACTGCTAAGGAAGCAGGTGTAGTCTCCCATGGTCGCACTCTCCGGACCTATTCCAACACCCGTTGCATGGTATTCGGGATGGATACTAGTGTGCTAGCGCCAACACCTTCTCCCTGGTACAAAATTGATAGTCTTGGAGAAAACTCGCTCTTCCTTGGACAAAACTATCCGATGATGGTGAAAGGCGATCCAATTGCTGTTGACACAACGTTACTAGCACCATTTATGAGAAGCAACTGTGTCTATACCTCGGACATTAGCGTGGTTCCCTACCTTGGTACTGATATAGTAGGCCGCTTCAGCCTGGATGATCAGTCCTGCGTTGGTCCCGAGATCGACAATAGATGCCCGTCGAGAGAATCACTTGTGGTTCAAAGCAAGCGTTTCCAACGCCGAGGAATGGTTGAGTTGAAGTTCATTTCATTGCTTGTTATTTGTTGTGTGGTGAAAACTTTAGTACTCCCTCCGGTTCGAAATACTCGTCGCGCTGGTCAATTTGCAAAAACACCCACCCCTTTATTCCGACACAACCCGCGATCCTCGCCACTGCTCTCGCCCCCTCCTGCGACTCTGCTTGCTCCGCCGCACCATCACCGGCCTCCGTGCAGCTCGCCCGCGCCTTCCTCCCGCTCCCTCCTCACTGCGTAGCTCCTCCGCCCCCTTCTCTACGCAGCTCGCCCGCTCCCTCCTCCGGCTTCCTCCTCTGCGTAGCTCCCCCTCTCACTCCATTGGGAAAATGGCGTCTTTCTCCTCTGCAGACCACAGCGCCGCCTAGCACTTCGCCATGGACGTGCTCAGCTTCGTGGTACCGCGGATCCTCCTCTTCGCTGTCACCCACGGCTCCGGGGTGTTCATAGTGCCCTGCCGCAACCCGCAAGGGCTTGTCCAGGTGGCTGCAGATCTGTGGCGGTGGAGGGGATCGTGCTGTCACCTCGCCGGACTGCTACAAGAAGGTCACCATATGAAGACCGCCTTCTTCATCACCGCTCTAGGTACTGCCAATTTTCATCATGGAAAAGTTTTTCTGCAATTTCTGCAATTTTGTACAGAGTAGTGGGGTACAATAGCTCTTTTGTTTGCCTAAAAGAGCATCAACCATGGCTGCAATTTTGTCATCAGACTGTGTAGATTGCTACAATGAACATGTGTAGATTTTCGCAATTTAAATCTATGTGCAGATTGACCTCCAAATGACATCACTATGGTTAATGTTCAGTTCATCTGGATGAATTGGGTCTAACTTTGTGGTTTCACATCCGGTATTGGAGCATATGCAACCTTGAATTTTGGGCATTACCAACGCAATCATATGATGTTACGATCATTACATCACTTGTGTTGATTTTGACTCAAAATTTCTGCAATTTTCCATGGAGTAGTACTGCAGAGAACTGGACTAATTTTCTGTAATTTTCCACGGAGTAGTTCTACAGAGAACTGGAATAATTTTCCATGGTGCTATGGTGCTTTATGGTGCAAAATGAACAGTACAATTAGCCTTACTCCTTCAAATATTTTCTACTCTGTAAACAATGACAAAATGTTGGAGTATGTAAAGATAAATGAAACAGAGGGAGTTGTGTTTGCAACACACTTCTAGTACTCCATTTATTTAACTCCACTAGAGGGCAATTAAGGCCAACAAGCATGTAAGGAGTAATTCTTGTCCAAACATGTTATTGGAGTAATTCTTGTCCAAATTTTTCTTTTTTCTTTTTCTGCTCCTCCTTTATCTTCAGTTAATCCAAATTATTCCAGTTAATCCAAATTAACAATTAACAACACTCCTATCTATCATCTCTTCATAATTAACAACACTCCTACTCTTAATAAAAGAGAGAAAGAGAATTGATAAGCTTTCTTACTCCATTAACATACAAATTAACAAAATATGATTATACATGAATATATTCGTGGTTACATGCAATTAACAAAGACATTAACAAATAATCATTAACAATTACCCCTCTTTCATCTTTCATCTGTTTTCTTCTCCTTTAGTGACCCTCTATAATGTCCAAAGTTTTCCAATATAGCTCAAAGATCGAATCTTAGATTGATATGTAGCATCCTCCCTCTCCATCCTATCTTTGTTCATGTGCGGGATCTTGTATCCTGTACCTCCCTCAACTCTCATAACCTCAATCAGACTGATCGTAAGGTTATAAACACTCTCGCCAGCTTTGTGCACTTCATACCTATCATATGCTTCTTCAACTGATTCTATCAGCCTTGATGTTGTTTGGTGCACTTTCAAGCGTCAAGGACTGAATTGAGTGAAGAAGCAAAGGTCCGGGACATTCATATCGGTGAATTTGCGAGTGCTGCATCAACTCGATATCCGATTCTGATTCCTTTCTGGCAGCTAGAAAATCCGAATCATCTGGAGGAACATGTGTTCTTGCGTTATCTTGCTGGATGTAGATGGTTCGATTGTCTTCGGGCCACTATGCTTCAATGGCTGGAATGACCTTTTCACATAGGTATTCCCTCATCACATTCCTAGTAACTGTGACCGACTTTAGTTCCTTAGTCCCTTTGAGTCTGTTCTTGGAATCCTTTTTTGCTGGAGTTTCTTTGATGAAGGCTCATACTCCTATCTTGCCATCAAATGTTACATTTCCTTGATCATCAAATCGTGGCCTTGCAACTGCTGTTAAGAACATGACCTTGCCGATACTGTTCTTGTTTTGAACAGTGCGCACCGGATCTGGTTCTTCTTCATGGAGGTAATAGGTTCTGTTCCTTTTCGTCATATCAAACCATTTCTTGTCGATGTGAACTATGTTCTGCATATCAATGAAAGAGGGCATTGCATCTGCTATTGTTGTTTGATCAATCATTGAAATGCAAAACTTGAGCCTTGATAGCTTGTTTTCGGTTTCAGTGGGCTTCAATCTGTTTGTGTGTTTCCTTATCTTTCCCCATTTGAACCTTCTCCGCAAGGTAGAATATGGTACATCCAGAGACCTAGCGAGTGCCCTCGGTGTAGACCTTTTGTTGAGGGGAATTGAAGGTATCCTCGAGAGATCAAGGTCTGCCCTCTTTCTACCACATCTCCGCTTCCTTTTATTAGACACATTGATCTCTTCTCCTCTTGCAAGCCGGGCATTTGCCTCCTTCCATATTCTCTCAACGGTTCTGACACTTGTGTTCAGCAGACCAGCTACACGTTCTTTGTCTCTCTTGTCAATTTCTCCATCCCTGCTAAGTGCTTTTAGTGCAATATATGCTGCAAATTTGTGAGTTTCTGGTAGATCTGGTTTTGCCCGTGGTATACGTACATCTTCCTCTCCTTCGGGCATATGTACATCTTCCTCTTCTTCGCACATATGTACATCTTCCTCTCCTCCGTGGAGTGCTATTTAGATCTGGGAGCACCATATTGTTGTACCTCTGCTCTCTGCTCGATTCAGGTCCTCAACATGTTCTCACCGATCATGACAATAAGCATTCATTTAAAAAGCATGACAAGAAGCATGAAAATAAGCAAGCTACTCTTGTATCTCAGATCGCTTTATTTTGTTTTGGCGATAGATCATCAACCATATATTCCTTTTGTATGCTTTATGTTTCATCAGGGGTATTGCTTTATTCATTTGTCTAACTAATTATCGTTTCACCGTTATAGGAACTCAATTAACAACATGTTATTGGAACTACTCCAAGAACAGAACAAAATGGCATGTTAATGTCGATTAACAACATGTTATTACTTCCAAGAACAAAACATCAAAACAAAAGGTACTCCTATCGTTGACACTTTGACAACAATACTCCTTAGCATCTTATTACTTCCAAGATTGTGGTGAAATTTATCGTTGTTTTTTGCTGTCAATACATTGACACCAAAGATGATAAACAAAAATCAGCCAAAAGAGAAGCCTACATTGTTTTTACTTTCTCCTATTGTCTCTCGCCTATGCTTACTCCTACCGCTCTACACTGAATTTTGGGTGTGCTCTACTTTGATGTACACTATTCAACAATATATCTGATGAGAGTAATTACGCTCTTGAAAATGGAGTAAGTGTGATCTTGAGTGTGCTAACCTAGTATCTGTAGGTTTTGATTTGCTTGCAGATTTGTGAGTGTGATCTTGAGTGTGATCTCCATTTCCTTGATGAACACAACAGAGAGGAACCAGTTGACAGAACAGCAAAGATCAAGAGGACGATGCAGCTGCCCGCCAAGGCGTCGAGGGGATCAATAGGAGCAGCAGATTACTCACGGTATCGAACAATGAACCAAGCTGCAAGATTTCTCTTTTTGTGATTGCTTATGGGGGACGTGAAAATTTCAGTTCAAATCGCTCCAGCCTTGTGGGATTTAGAGCACAAATTCACGTCAAGAGGAGCAGAGGATCAATTCGAGTTGTCGGAGCTATGAACGCCGGAGCAGCGGCGGAGGGTAAGGGAGCTGCGGACGCGGAGCAGCGGCAAAGGGTTAAGGAGCTACGGACGGCAGAGCAGCGGCGGACCTTGGGCTCTCGATTGGAGCGGAGGGTGGCGCCGCGAGGGACCTGCGGCCAGCGGGGAAGGATGTCGAAGCTGCGGCGGAGGGTGAGGGAGCTGCGGACGGCGGAGCAGCGCAGCAACGGCAGACCTCGGTGACGGAGCTCTCAATTGGAGTGGAGGCAGGCAGCCGGCGGGGAAGGACAAGCGCTGCGGCGGAGGGAGACAGAGCTGCGGATGGCGGAGCAGCGCAGCAACAGCCGAAATCAGGCTCTTGATTGGGGCGGAGGCAGGTGGCCGGCGGGGAAGGACGGCGGAGCAGCGAAGGAGCTTCCAAGCCACGGGACGAGGGCCATGATGGAGAAGATTCAAAACCGGGAGGACCTTTTTGCAAAATGTTATTTCTATAGGGCTCGCGACAAGTAATTGGAACCGGAGGGAGTATTTATAATGTATCCTCGTTGTCGATGTGGGTTGATGACCTGTTGTATGTAATAAAATGATATGCCTGTGATAAACTTACTAAATTTATGAATGGCTTTCGAATTGCTTCTGTGAGTGAGTGGTGCGACGAGGCAAAAAAACATTTTCCGAATACATAATTGTACGTGCATTGCAACAGGTTATCGGATGAGGCCAATCAACAATAGTAGTACACTATTTGTACTAGCTTCACATGCTTCAGCAAGTCGTATGGGTGTTTTTATCAGTAGCCATATTATGCGTAACCAGCACCTCGAATCCTTGATACTAGTACTATATAGTAAGTAGTAGGAGTAGTAGGGTGGCATGGGCGTAACAAGCATTCACGTCCGAGTACGCACACGCCACCAAAGATGACTTCCATCGACACCATATTTCCTGGAGTCCGTGCTAGAGCAATCTCTTCAACCTCATCGTTTCTCTAACTCAGCCATCGCACAAGCGAGGCGAGGTGGGGTTTGCCGATAGTCGGTTTCCTCAAGCTGCGGTCCCACTTGTAAGGCCAACTCCAACGCTCTATCAATATATGGATGTACTCTTCTTCCCAATACAAAAACTTGCATCCATTCTACTCCCTCCGTTGCACAATACATGCCTTCTACTACCTCCATCCTGGTTTATAGGTCCCCTTTGTAGTTTGTGTCAAATTTTGACTAAAGATTTAACTAACAAAATGTTAATGCATGTCAAGAAAAATTATCTCATTGGATTCAGTATTTGAACATAGTTTTAAAAATATAATGTTTGGTGACATGCGTAAACATTTTGTTAGTTTAATCTATGGTCAAAATTTGGCACTAAATATAATGGGGACCAATAAACCTTGACGGAGGTAGTATTTGTCAAAATATATATGTATCTAGACATGTTTTAGTATATAGGCACATCCATTTTGGACAAATGGAAGTCAAGTATTTTGGAACGGAGGAGTACACAATAAATTTTTAAGTTAGCACAACTAGTCTAATCCGAGAGCACAACCAAGATTTGGTCGGTTCTTCCTCCTTTTGCCGACCGTGGGACATCCAAAGATCCGTGTCGTGTCATGAAAGAAAATAGAGTGGTACTAGTAGTTGATAAGTTGAAGCCACGAGATGTGCATCTTGGGTTAAATCGTAAATAGAATCTTACTACTCTTGAGTAACTCCAAAAGCGCCACCAAGATCTTTATTGGATTTGTTTTTCATCGCCAAAGACGTCGAGGTGAAAGATGTGCAGGTTCGATGGGTCCTCTTGCGTTTTCAGCGACATGTGGGGCCACATGTGAGCAAACAGACAATGGGCCCCAAAGGCGTCACTGGCTGGCTGAGAAGAGAGATAGAGGAGGGCTGAGCACGAACTGCAGGAAATTTGTTCTACGTAACCAGCACCTTGATATTAGCGTGTGGTTGTTTCTAGAATAAAAAAAGGAGGTACCCCTACTTATGTTACTCCCACTACGCCTAGCCTAAGGTTAGTAGGTGACCTTGCGCTTGGCTCTTCGCCTCTTCCGGAAGTCGATGGTTCTACAGTAGTGCTTCTGGCAATCTGACACCAAATGAACAGCTGCACGTCCACCGCTTGTAAGCAAAAGTTTCTCCTCGTGCTGCGAGCCACCGCGCACGCGTTGGCGAGGGAGAAGGCGTAATCAAGCTTCTCGTCGTTCTGCGAGTTGATGGGACACATCAAAGTTATTTACTAGTAGTACGTACTCTCTCCAAAAAAGGGCTGACCATGTCATTCCTACCATCTTGTGCTCTGTCGTTGAGTACATGCACTATTCACGTGCCATCGAGGAGAAAACATATTGCGTAGGTGCCATCGAAGTGCACGACTCACTTACGAAAAAGGGTTTCCCCCCGCTTTCCCCCCGCAAGACTCACTTATGCACTGCTTATCTGATTATCTCCATTTTCTTGCAAGACACGTGCACCTTGATGCTAGATGTCTCGCGTGTTGGGAAAATGATGAACAAAGCTCAGGTAAAAGAAAAGAGTTGAAGAGCATAGATTCCCGACGACCGAGGAGGAGCAAGGAACCTTGCGCGTTTTCCCTTGTTTTTTGCTGCCTGCCCACCTATAAACAACTAAAAGAACATGAACTTTTCGCTAACCACTAGAAAAGGTACATCAGGATGCTAAGTTGAAGATGTTTTATACTCCCTCCGTTCACAAATATAAGTCTTTTTATATATTTCAATAAGGGACTACATACGAAACAAAATGAGTGAATCTACACTCTAAAATATGTCTGCATACATCCGTATGTTGTAGTCTATTTGAAATGGCTAGAAAGACTTATATTTAGGAACAGAGGGAGTAGTTTATATTGAATTATTGATAACCACGCAACAAGCCTCGCATGTACACAAGCCAATGCACTAACTCCATCCGATCCAACTCATGCACATACGCCGACAAAGATGGAGCACACAACGCCGCGTACACAAGACGTGCATGCACACACGCCGCCGCAGAATGCACGTGAATAACACATGCATGCGCACACACTCGGCTGCATGGAGGCGTGTGCCATCCGCGGTGACGTCCGGTTCGTCGTGCTACGGCGAAGCTCGCACGCAACGGTGCATACGCATCTCTTGCAGCACCTCTTTGCTGTCGTTGCTCAACTACTAGTCGGAGACGAAGACGACCGCAGCCTCGGCCTTAGAGCTAGCACCGATGGAAAAACACGCACGCTGCACGCACACGAGCACATACGGAGTTCCCACGACGTGGTGGTGGTGCATCCCCAGTCGCCTCTACTCCTTCTACGCACGTTTTCTATCAAGGCGGCTGCATGCTAATGATGATGTGGGTGAGATCTTCTAGGACTCAGATGATGACGAGGAAAATTATGAGACACAAGGTGACGTACATCGTCAAGGTCCACGGTCAAGGGGGTGCTAGTAAGTGCTTAGATGTGCTTAGAGCAAGTACAATAGAGCTGAGTCAGCGGGCTATAAGGAATAAACTATAGTATATTTCTGCTTAGTTGGAGGAAAGAGAAGAGGAGAGAGAAGGTAAGCGGGCTCTTCGTGAAGAGCCAGCTCTAGCACGTGCTCCTAGGCACTTTGTGAGAATGAAAGGTGGGCCACAGAACAAAAAAGTAGTAGTACACTCTTTTGGTCTACTATTGTACATGTTGACTATAAGATGGGCTGTAGATGACATGGCACTGGCTTATAGCCAGCAGCTGGCTATACTATTAATGCTCTTTAGATGAGGTGCTAAGTGCATTAAATGGCTTAGTAACTCAAGTCTTCAATGCATAGGTGCTTAGTTTATTGGTGCCACATCATATTTTATGCCTACGTGGCAGGCTTAGCAACTATACATGGTGGAGCACTGGGAGAGGCCAAGGCTGGTCATAGTGGGGAGTAACTTGTACTGTAACATATTACTATGTTACTCTAAACATCTCTATAAACCGGAAAGGAGGGAGTAGTAACATAGACTAGTATCATATGCAGAGTATGGGAGCACATGATATTTCCTCGTCCGGACCGATCCCAAGTTGGCTTCTCACCTTCTTGGCCCAACAAAAACCCCTCCCCCCTCCTGCGCGCGCTTCCCTCCCGGCGCCAGCTAAGCCCGCCGCTCCACATTGATGGCAAGTCAGGGTGACGCGACCTCTCACTGCTTCCGCCGTTGAAGCGGCGCGCCGACCGAGGGCACTGCTCGCTGCACGCCCGACATTTTAGACTACACAGTGGATAGTAACTTTTAGAGCAAGTACTACAATTAGATGACATAAGCAGGCTATAAGGATTTAAATATAGTATTTGTGCTTAGTTGAAGGAGAGAGAAGAGGAGAGAGAAGAGAAGCGGATTGTAAACGTGTAGCCGGTTGTACTCCAACATACTTTGTGAGACAAAAGGTGGGGCCATTATTAATGATATTGTATTTATACTAAAGGGACTAACGGACGCCTTAATTACTCCGTTTTTTTGAGACAAACCTTGGTAGGGCTATTATTGACTCTTTTTTTGAGCTATTATTGACTTGGACGTGGGGTTTGGAGGCCAAAGGCCTACTATTATACTCGCACGACCGACCGACATGCTCTACCCTAGCCATTGTATCATATGGTTTCGCACTGTTCGGATCTTAGCGCCGCCACGCAATTCTTCTCCAGCCCTCCTTCCGGCGTGCACCGCGAGAAGGGATAGCAGATCCTCCGAACCCGCCTTCGTGATCCTCATGCGGGAGAGGAGCGATCAGGTTTTGGGGAGCACACTCCTGTGACTGCTGCCAGCGAGGACTTCCTCAACGACAGCCTTCTTCCCCGACCTCGGTAACCTCTTCATCAACGACATGAGTGACAACATCAACCACATCGGTTCTGCTCCCGCTGTACAGTATGTGATTCTGTCCTCCTGGTTTAGTCCACATCATTAATTTGATGTTTGCAATTGTTGTCATGATCTATTTACTGCTGTTTCGGATTAAATCTCATAATAAATTGCTCATATATTCAACAATCCAATCCAAAAACCTGATCACAGGCAATTTACTCCGAGTGCTTTTGCTGCGCTTTGAAGCCGCCTACTTTTAAGGGGGTGCAATATAAAAGGTGGCGCACAAGAGCAGTATATTGGGTTCAGATCATGTACTGCTATGACGCCACTAAGGGTAAGCCTGAGGGCTTTCTTAATTCTACACAGCAGGAAGCTTTTCAGAACATGGATACCCTCTTCAAAGCAGCCCTGCTGAGTGTTCTTGACGATTCCATTGTGGATTCATATATGTCGTTTGACAGCGGCAAAGACATGTGGGCTACGCTCGAGGCCACGTTTGGGCCCTCGGGCGCTGGCAACGAGTTGTACCTCATGGAGCAATTCTGTGACTACAAGATGACTGATGAGCGCTCTGTTGTTCAGCAGACTCATGAGATACAATTACTCTCTAAGGAACTTGAGTACTTTAAGTGTGTGTTGCCGGACAAATTTGTTGCTGGGACCATCATTGCCAAGCTTCCACCTTCGTGGAACGATTTTGCTACTTCTCTAAAAAACAAGAGACATGCGTTTTCTGTTTTGGATCTCATTAGCACTCTTGATTTTGAGGAGAAGGCGAGAGCAAAAGACACATGTGCTCGGGTGAGGGAGCTTCTAGTGCCCACACGGTACACGAGAAGAACTTCCAGCCCAACCAGCCCCAAAACAACAAGAACAAATCCCAGGGGAAAGGCAAGTTTGATGCAAAGAACAAGCCATCACATTCTACCAAATTCAAGAAGAATTCTCATAACGGGAAGGGATACAAACCTCAATTTTGGTAGCACCGCACAAAATTTATATGGCTGCATCTACCTGCTGTTAGCTAACCTCATGGTGCTCCAGGTATCCCTACATTCGTAACTAGGTACAATGACCACCGCAAGATGAAATTAGCTTATTAAATGCGTTGACTTGCTGAATGCAAGTCTTGGAACGATCCTGTCATGTGTGGAGGAGCAAACAAGCGGTGCAGCCAAGGTGGAAATCAACCAAGGACTTATGAAATTATATGTAATCTTCCTCGGGTAGGTCAAGATCCCTTCGTCCGTGATGATTGTGTTTTGTCATGCCGAGCTATTGATATGTGCTACTGTTTTGCAACACCGTTTAAGTATAGCTACTGTTTTCCTATCTTTTCAGATTCAGGACAATGAATATTATATCAGGGGAACTGCACAATATGGACCCATGTTGAGTCATATCTATTGCCTCACGTGTTTGCTGCAAATGTGTCAGCATCAATTGCAAGATGAGGCAGCTAGCTAGCCGTGGAGTTGCCAACATGCTCAAAGTGCTCGCAACATTGAGTAGAAACAAGCATGCCCAGAAATTAGTGCGTCTTGTGAGGCCCTTTGCTCGGAGAAGCATCGACCGATTTTCTTTATTTCCACACCTTCTCACAGCTTTGTATATTGGTTATAGTATGGTGAATCATTGAGATGCATAGACATGCTGAACTTTTGTTCTTCGAATGTTAGTTTAATGTGAGTGTTCAGATCCATATCGCATCCTCTAATTTGGTGGATGCACACAGAGAAAATAAATCTCCTTAATTTACTCCATAACCACCCTATTAAATAGGCCTAGTAACAAACCAGCGCATGCAAGGGGCAAGCGGCACATGCATCCTGCATGCATGGCCACTCAGCCAAGCCCATGCGCCATCCGATGCAAAGAACGCAAAAGAAGAGAGCGGTTCTTGGGAAAAAGCGAGTAGTTAGTGCAGCGGGCCTTATAAACACGAACAGCTCGCTCTCCCGCTACGTTTCCCCACCCAATTCCCCCCGCTCCCCAATCTTCCTCACTCGTCCAGAAAACCCCACTCACCTTCTTCCTCACTCGTACAGGAAACGCCTGCTCCTCTTCTTCCACTCCTACATAAATCCCCATCCCTCCTTCTTCCCCACTCGCACTACCACTAGGCTCGTCTCTGGCTACTCTGCTCAAACCCGTGAGCTCGGCGCGACGCCCACAAGGAAAATGGAGTCGGCTGGCCCCAGCGCCAAGAAGATGAGGCTCCCGCCAGCGCCGGTTGTAGATCCTGCACCCGGTAGCGCGGGGAGAAGCGGCGAGCCTCCCCCCACCTGGATCTGAGGAACCGGTAGAATCTCCGGTGGACCGCATCAGCGATCTCCCGGGCGTCATCCTTGAGGAGATCATCTCGCTTCTCCCCACCAAGGATTGCTGCCGCACACAAATCCTCTCAACTTGGTGGCGCCCTCTATGGCGCACCGCGCCCTCAATCTCGATCGTCGCCGATATCCGTCCTTCTGAATTTGATCTCATCGAGCCATCGTCTCTTCTCACCAGCAGGGCCCGTTCAATGCCTCGCATCCCGACAAGCTACCTGCTGTCCATACCGGCAAGGTGGACGCTATCGACATCCCCGAATTCGAAAACTCCAGCAGTTTGAGTTCTACCATTACCATGAAAGTTTCATACCACGAACATACCAAAAATTCGTGCCCACACCACCGTTGTCCATCTCGCGGTTTTCCTCCTCTCTCCACACTGCCACCTTCGCCCGATGCCATCTACCAGACGATCTGGTACAAATGCTTCGACTCCCACTGCTAAAAAAACTTTCGCTTGTGGTGGTTTATCTGTCGAATGCCTCACTGCACAACATCATCCACTCCAGTTGCCCTGCCCTGGAGCGCTTGCTGATTGTTTTGGGAATAGAAATCGGTATCAGTTGTCTCCAAATAAAGTCGCCTCACCTTAAAAGCATTGGAATTTGTTTTAAAGGACAACAGCTCATCATCAAAGATGCCCCTTCACTTGAAAGGTTGCTCCTTCATAGTTGTTATACACCTTCAAAAATAACTATCGTATCTGTGCCCAAACTGGAGACCTTGGGTGTAATTCGTGACCCGTTTAATAATCACAAGGAGTTGGTGTTTGGCTCCTCACTTTTTCAGGTACCGTATATTATCATCTACACATTTGTCATCATATGCTGCATTTTTCATTTGTGCGCATACGTTTTATATCATCTTGGAGTACACTTTGGGTACTAATATTATGTTATATGCTCAATGAAGAGTTCGTCCATTGATAGCCTATCAATGCTGCTGGATTCTGTCAAGATCATATATATCAGAATGTATAGTTTTGATCTGGACATAATTATTGGCTTGCTGCGATGCTTTCGATCTCTGGAGAATTTATACATAGAGGTGATGATTTCATGCACATTGAAAGCCCGTATATATTGTACTAGAATTAACTGTTCAGCTGTCGTTCTTTCGACATACTCTTTTTTCAGACCTTAACTGTTTTCAGTCTTCATGTCTACTTAGCGAGAACCACATGGAGAAAAACATATAACCAATAATTGGCGTAATAAGCACAAGGATTTTCTCAGTTCTCATGACATTCGTTTGAGGACAATAACGATGGGACGATATGCATCCAACCAGCAAATGAAGCTTTGTCACATTCTTCCCGTTGAACGCGAGGTTACTATTGTCCATGATGCTTAATTTTTACAGTTGCCGGATTTCGGGTTCGCGCACCCTTGAGGTTTGAACACCGGGTGCGCGGGAGATCTCGCCTGCACCTACTCGCACCCTGCCGCCTCGCTAGGATCTAAACTACGAAAGGAACAACACAAGAGACACAACGTTTATACTAGTTCGGGCCACCGTTGTGGTGTAATACCCTACTCTAGTTTGTGGTGTGGTGGATTGCCTCTTGGGCTGATGGTGATGAACAATACAAGGAAGAACAGCCTCGCGAGGTTCTGTTCTTGGCCGGGGCGATGAACTGCTTGGAGGAGTTCAATCGCTCTCTCTCTCTCTCTCTCTCTCTCTCTTGATGAGATTTCGATCTCTCTAGCTCTGCCTGTTCAAGACGCAGCTGCCTCTACCCTGTGGGAGGCTAGTCCTATTTATAGACAGAGGCCCTGGGCCTCTTCCCAAATATTGAGCGGGAAGGGCGCCAACAATTGGCCATTTTGAAGGGGAATATCTGGTACACTTATCCTGACTAAAGTTGGTCCTCGCCACAAAGGCTCTGTGGTGACGCCTTGCTTGGGCTCCACAATGACTTCCTTCTGTCGTTGGGCTGGTCTTGGTCTTGTTGCACGAAATGGACGCCTTTGCTTGATGCTCTCACTGCGCTTGCTCCTTTGCACCAAAGAGGAAAGGAGTACACTGCGCGGGCTGGCGCCCACCTGGCGCCCTTGGTCGTCATGGCTTGTGTCATGGGCACCTCGTGAGGTACCCCGCCTTGATCTCTCCGCCTCCTCGCGAGCCAGCCTGACGAGGCCGTGCCTGAGGAAGCTCCCCGTCGTCCGCCCCGTGAGGCTTGGCCCCTCGCGAGGGTCTTGAGCTTGTGTTGATGAAGATGGGCCGTGATGGGCCCCCTTGAGCCACGCCGCAGCCGCAGTGAGCAAGTCTGGGGACCCCATTCCTGAACGCCGACAGAGCCCCCGGCCCAAGGCGCACCGGGCTTGGCCGAGCAGAGAGGCGAAGGGCAAGTCACGAAGGGCATGGGCCCTAACAGCTCTTGGCATTAGGCGCCACGTGGCGGTTGATTGGACGTGGCGCACTGCTCCCCACGCCTCCTTATTTTGTGCCATGCTAGGCAGACTCGTAGCCGCACACAGCCGCTCCCCCTTTCGCTGCTCGACCGTCACCCACTCTTCCTCCTCTCGAACTCCAGCTTCTGCTCCCAATCCAATCTCAAACCTTCCCCCCCTTCCGTTGCCATGGCTCCGACGAAGAAGGGAAGAGGGAAGAAACCGTGCCTCCGCCTCGCTCACCGTCGTCGGCGGCCCCCGCCGTCGATCGATCGATCATACTCAATCGAGAGGGCCCGGGCAAGGTCAGCTCGGCTTTGGCCACCATCTTCAACGAATGCGGGCGGACGACGGCCTGGCCCGCGTCCCACTTCTCCATCGACAGGATAATCACTGAGGTCCGGTATTTTGCCGACGCCCTGTGGGCGGGGCTGGTTCCCCCCTTCTTCGACTTCTTCAATGCTGTGCTCTCCCACTATCAGATCCATATGATGCACTTGGGTCCAGAATCCATCACTCTTCTTGCGGTCTTTGCCTTTGTTTGCGAGGCGATGATGGGCATCCTTCCCTCAGTTGCCTTGCTGCACCACTTCTTCTCTCTGCACCTTGTTGACCCCACCCAATGTTCAGGGTGTGTGAGCTTCATTGCTGCATCTAAAACAACGGCTTCAGGGATTGACTTCAGCCTTCCTCCGCCCGCGCCTGGGTTCCGCGAGCGGTGGCTGTACGTGGACGTGGGGGTGCCCAGCCCTGCTTGTCGAGCCATCTTCGCCGCTGTCCCCAATTCAGTCAGGGGCTGGAGACGCCACGAAGTTCCTGGCTTGTCTTCGTCTAGCGTCGCTTATGCGTTCTTGAGGGAGCTCGGTGACGGGCGCCCAAGGTGGTGAAGGAGTTTCGCTATGCCGTGTTGCCCTCTTCAACGCTACTCGCCAGATGTGGGCCTTCAACGGGCGTGAAGACCGTATGAGGATCCAGGAAGAGGACCTGACGCCTGAAGCGCTGAGGAAGGTGCTCTTGGTCTTGACTGGGGACCCCACCCATGGCAGCATCCGGCACGGGGGGGGCTTGCTGTACCTCTGCCCAAGCAGGGGCGACTTTGTAAATCAGATGCCCGTCTTCGACGAATGGGGGCTGCGCCCCATGGGCCTCCGCGGGCCTCACGAGAACCCAGTGGTGGTGGCCGCCCTTTTAGTCGGCCACAACGGCTCTTCCTCAAGTGGCGGAGCAGGGAGGCATGGGCCGCTGGAGGCCGAGGGGGCCTCCGCCCGGGTGACGGTGCCAGGCGGCGCTCTTGAGGGAGCAGCTCCTGAGGCCCAGGCTGCCGCGGCTGGGGGTGGCGAGCAGCTGCCCGCAAGCTCAAGGGCCGAGGCCCATGGGGCCCCAAGCATTTTTCTTGGTGAGGTGACCGGCGGCATGCATCAGGTTGACGCCCCCGACGCGGGTCGTCTTGACGCTCCTCCCTTGTCGCAGGCTGACCCCTGCACTTAACTCTTGGATCGCTTCCGCGTGGACTTTGAGGCTCTCCGAAAGAGAAGGGAGGCCTTGGGT
Organism: Aegilops longissima; assembly: GCA_021605205.1. Lineage (NCBI taxonomy): Eukaryota > Viridiplantae > Streptophyta > Magnoliopsida > Poales > Poaceae > Aegilops > Aegilops longissima. Next base: position 312,277,590 of record CM038682.1, read on the forward strand.
GATGATTACCCTTGCCGCCTGCTGAAGCGTAGGAAGTATTTCGCCACCGATGAGTAAGCTTTCCCCTTCCCTAGCTCCTGATCCTTCTGTTGCTTTTACTGATCCTTGCTCTGCAGGGCCCTTCCTGCCGAGCTTATGGAGATGGCTGAGGAGCCATCCCCCTTGGCTCCGCCCTCTTCACCGTCCTCGAGCACCCCGAGCAGCAGGGCCCTTGTGGTGAGGTCGGTCGGAGAGACGAACCATCCTGAGGCGCGTCGCGGCCCCGCGCGCCTCGCGACCCTCCTTCGTGAGCCTTCCCGTGGCATAGCCAGCCTGCCATGGGATTCTCGTCTGGTCGTCGACCGTGATTGGCTGAGGCACTCCTTGCGCTCTTCTTTAAGGGATGGGCTAGCTCCTGGCCGGGCTTCTGGCGAGGTGTGCCCGGCCGTGGCGAGGGTGCCAGCCCCCAGCCCCCTGCCCGGAGGGGGAGTGCTGATTCGTGGCCCCTGGCGCTCGCTTGGGGCGGATGATGGTGTGGAAGACGTACTTGAGCGCGCCCGGGAGCGCCGCGCTCTTCGCCAAGGGTTTCTTCAGAGGGCATTTGATGCGGTGAGCCTGCTTGGTGAAGAGCTCGCCGATGAAGACGTGCGCCTCGAGGCCGAGGGCCTGCGCCTGGCCGCGGAGAGGCGCGATCTGAAGGCGGCGGTCGCCCTTGCGCGCCATCAGCGTGATCTTGACAATGAGGAGGCCAATGCGTCGCTGGCGGCCTCTCGCGAGGTCCGTTCTCGGGCCGTTGAGGAGGCTCGGGAAGCTGACCGGCGGCGAGAGGCGGCAGAGGAGCGGGCGAGGGAGCTCCTGGCCCGATGCCGCTCACTGGAGGAGCAGGTGGAGCTGCGCGAGATGGCCCTGCGTCGATG